>OU343160.1:217553776-218753776 GCA_910595825.1 Philhelius pedissequus | reverse complement strand
GTGCTCAATGTGCGATACCTGGAACTGGGAATTTATGGAGATTGGTTGGCTTCTTCTGTTGCTGTTCCGATCGTTAGTTTCGACACATCACCCTTACGTTTGGTTTATTTGCACAACATTTATGAAGGCACGGTTTACTTTTATGTGTAATTTTTATTTGTTTAAAACACAATAACTTTTTTTTTCTTTTTTGTCACTGTTTCTTAGTTTTTAATGTGTGAAAGCCACTGATCTCTATAATACACTGGATAGTGTATTCCATACAAAGTATAACATTTTTCTTGACTCCAATTGAATTTGACAGTAGCACCAATACAATTGTCTATCTCGTTTGTTTTTATAAAAAGAAAGAAAGAGACAGATTTCACTCCTTTTCAAAAAAATAAAATTGACAAACAATTTATTTTTATTGTCAGTTTTAACGAAGATAATAAGAACTACAAAAAATTCAGAATAAAGTAAGTTTCAAGAAATAATAAAAATTGAAACATTTTTATTTAATCTTTTGAAATTTTCAAGGTGATTGAGGACTTATTCATCAAGAAAATGGACGCGGTTAGATGGAATAGGTACTATAAGTATATCCATCGGATAGGAAGGACGGTTCGTAATAAAGCCCGTGGTGAACGTTTACTTGTGCTGCTTCCTAATGAGGCAGACGGCATGGTTGCCGAACTAAACTCTGCCAAAATAGAAATCGATCAGATTCAGATTGACCCGCAAAAACTTTTCTCTCACAAAGGAAAGATGGAGGGATTCCTGGCTCAAAACATAGAACTTAAAGAAACTGCCCAGCGTGCGTTTATATCAAGTCTGTTTTCGCTATGAAGAACAAGAAAATCGTTAATGTTAGCCACCTTAATACCGACGAATATGCCAGATCTCTTGGACTTGTCGTTGTTCCCAGGGTTCGGTTTCTGGAGCGATTTAAAAAACGACAAGCAGCTGCCAATAAGACAAACAAAGATGAAGATGATGAGGCATCTTCTAGTGAAAATGAAAATAATGAAGAAACATCTAAAGCTGCAAGTGTTGAAAAGAAAGACGTGATTAATTTTAATCTACGACACTCTGACGACAGTGACAATTCCGAAGCCGAAGACATCTTCAAGATCAAACGAAGAGATCACGATGTTGATGATGGTGATACCAAAGTTGATGATGAGAAAGTCCTGGCTGAACTTACTGCAGCTAGAAAGGCGAAAATTCTAACTAAAGCTGCTCAAGCCAAACGAGTGCTGAAAAAACGAATTCAAGCGAACACTAAAGTTGAGTTCAATGGCGACGGAACCGAAGTGCTCGACACAAGAAAAAAATTGCAATCGGACCTCGCAAGAGATTATATCAACCAAGACGAGGGAGGAATTGATATCGAAATTGCAAAGAAACACGTCGCAAGAAGGCGAAGCATATTGCAGACAAATTATCATTAAATGAAGCTGAAATTATTGCAATGCAATTGTTGGGAAAATAAAAAAATATCTTTCTTTTTACAAATGGAAGTCATTATTGTGCGTTTCTCTGTCTTTTTTTCGTCTTATAATTCTAGGGTATTTACAATACATATTAAAAATATGGTAACAGATGGTTTGTAAGATAAGGAAATGTTTTTTTTTTGTTGATGGCGTTGAATGATTACGTTGTTTGTTCGATTTCTATCCAATCTCGAGGGTTTTTGAGAACTTCAACAAGTTGAAAAGAGAGATCGCTGACATCCCAACACAACTAGAAACAACGCGACTCCATTAGAGATTTCTTGTCAGGATGAGTATTACGAGAAAATGTATTGCCAATGGAGTCGGCCTGTAATAGAGCATAGATTTTTTTTACCATTACCGTTGGAGACGTTTTCGAGATAATTAAGATTTACATTTTTTGCTACAAAACGATTGATGGCAGGTACCGTTATTTTTGGGCCTAAAAATAAACAAACAAGAATCGAGGGAATCACCTAAGATGATTAAATACGAAGTTTGAAGAAAAGGGAGATGCTATATTTGTTGGTGTTTTATACCATCGTAATGTCGCCCTTGCCCTTTAGCACCCATGTATATATCGCAAGTTAAAACTATGTACATTTATGAGAACCAGACGGAAAGTCTAACCGAAAGAATTACTTCCAAAATAAAAAAAGAAAATTATACCTTTATAAGACAATTATTTTATTGCATACAAATTGTATCCATTAAGTTAAAACCTAGAACCGCCTGGCTGGAATACTGCTTGCTGATGTAGAAGCCGGTTGAGGTTTATTAGGATCATCTAATACGCGAACAATCATAGAACTTGAAAAAAAATTTATAATGTCAACCTTTTATTAAAATCTTTGTTTTTATTGTATTTTACCTCTTGGGTCCTGTGCTCCAGGTAATTCCAACTTCATCAATGACAAACGTGTCTAGTGTAACATTCCATTGACCACCAATTGAAATAGGCAACAGAAAACTACCAGATAAGAAATCTCTTTGAGGTTTCACGGTTTGGGTTAATGTAACTGTATCACTAGCCTGTTTAAAAATTAAGAAAAATATCAGGATTACCATTGAATGATGCATTTTTTTTTTCATGCATTTGCATTTTTCATTCATACTTTAATACAATCAGTGCCTAAGCGTGGAGTCATTAACTGTGATGTTAAACTCAGTTGGACAGATTCCACCGATCTGAATAAGCTCTGGGATTTTCCATAATGCTGAATCACTCCTTCGACTTTAATAACCAAATTACTACCAGACTGAACAATTATATGCGCTCCCGGTGCTCTTGGCTGTGGACTTACTGATAATTTTATTTGCGTAGATTGAAGTGTTTGGAAGAAGTATCGCGGCATGCATATGGGCGTCTTAACTAGAAGTTCAATTTCACTAGTAATAACATCCATGTGCTGCAAAAAAATAATGAATATTTTGTTTAACGAATGCAATATTAATCTAAAGGTCTAAACGAGTTCAAATGTAAATAATTACGAAAACGAAGATGAAGTCGACAACTTTGGCAGTGATGAACACAATCAACATGATGTCGAATTGTCTTGGGTTCCGGATCCAGATAAGATTTACAACAGTGATTCAAATAATAGTGAAGAAGATGGTGATGATTGAATGGGAGAAATAAGTAAAAGTGAAAGTTTGGTCCACTGACCACCGACCAGAAATACTTCACTAACTGGTAGCTATATAAATAACGACGACAAAGAAGATGAACCACGTCACAAGAACGTGAAACATATTGGAGAAAAATTATCATTAAATGAAACTGAAATTATTGCAATGTAATTTTTGGGAAAATAAAACAAGTACAAGTTTTTTTTTTACAAATGGAAGTCAATGTTGTGCGTTTCTCTGTCTTTTCTCGTCTTAGAATTCTAGGTTATTTATAATTCATATTAAATATTTGGTAACAGACGTTTCAAGGAAATGCGTTGGTGATTATGATGTTCTTTTTATTTTCTGGTCGATTTTTATCTAATCTCGAGGGTTTTTGGGAACTTCAACGAGTTGACCCTCACCGGCAGCAAAGAATGGTGCATGACCATTGCCCAGATTTTTACATCTGGAACGCATTTGTTGGACAGCACCAGGCGTTAGTGTTCCAGTTACAACTGCTATATTAACTCCAGCTTTTTCAAAGACATCACCACCTTGAAAAGACAGAAGTAATACCCCCTCCTCTTTGTTTATGCTGCCATCGATCGACTTTAAATTTCTGAACGAATTTTTTTTCGTTTTCTAGAGACTTGCAGAAATCTGCTTGAATAATTAATATAAGCAATTCTACTTTCATCCTCATTTCATTCTCTTTTTTGGGAAGTTCATCTTTGTATGCTGTTGGATCGGTTATAAATTGTGATGTAGTTAATGTTCGTTTGGCTTCCATTTGCGGTCGACTCAAGAACATGAAAGTTACAGCGTCGGATCCAATGGTAAATGCATGGACATGATTTTAAAGAGAAAAATACAAATATTATTTAGCAGTTATACAAGATTTTTAGATTAAAATTTGATTTAGCAAACTAGCAAAGGAACAATATTTATATTTAAGAAATAGTTTCTTTAATACAATTTTAGATAACTGGAATTTAAAAATCTCTGGTGTGTCTTTGATATTTAAGTGTATGTTTTGGTCTGATACCTTGCCAACGTTAATATAATAAAAAATAAAAAAGCTTTAGCGGCTTTTCAATTTATTCACGACAGACTGTAAGGACATACCAATCTTGCGCTCGGTGCCAGTTTTTCTTACCACACACATGGCATGATAAAACAAGAACTGTGTGCCTATTATTATTAATTAATAAGAATAATATTTCAATATATCAAAAAGTAAAATAACACTAAATGTTGGACATATGGCAACTGTTTTTTTTGCAAATTTGATCAATTTTCAGTTTCTGTTGGACAACAGAAGAGTGTACATGAAAGTACTTGTTCTTACCTTTCCATTGGTGGCACTATTTAAAAAGACTAAGAAATGTTAACAGAAATATTTCGCAAACTAGGTAACAGCTAAGAAAACCAAGATACATACATATGTACTCAAAGTAAAACCTGTTTACTATGAAACTTTCGTCAGACAAACTGCACACAGTATGAAAACAGCTTTTATATTGGAAGTAGGATAAATAGTATATAAGGGTGCATTGCTTATATAAATTCGTACGCTGAACACGACATGCAATCCAAGATCACTTAGCAGACAAAATAGGACAACATTTAACTAGTTCTATCTACTTACTGCAGTTTCTATCGTCGCGTCGTTTAAATTCGTATTGGTTGCATTCATATTACATTATTTTATTATTCATATAATTATTATATATACATACATATATTATATAATATTTATATATATTTAGGTATATATATAATTATTTTTATACATTATTATTTACATAATTAAAACATTTTTCAAAAGAAATAGATTTGCAGTATTGTGAATCTAAACGTATACAAGTAGTTTCAGTTTTTAACCTTCGATCCGATGATATATTTAAAAAATTAATGACTTTCAGCACTCACTTCTTAAAATTACGTATTACGTGAAATTTCATTTTGTTTTAATTTAAAAATAAGGTATAAACTTACACTATCTTCTCTTGGGAGTTCTGTCTAAATTAATGAGGGCTTATAATTAGTGAGTTATCTCAAAGAGTTGCACTTTGTTTTGAGTTTTCCGAAACAAGGACGTTGGCAAATAAACTGCTAAAATTATTTCTTGAACTATTTGCGTCTGACGAGCTTTGACATTGAATTTTATTTGCATTACCAATGTTGTTGTATACCAAGAATGCTATAAATAATTATAGGTTTAATAATGTATTCCATACTTGTATATACCCATGTATATTAATCTACTTACAAACACTTTAGATAATACTAAGCTAAACATTTAAATCGGCATTATCGTATTGTATCATAAGTAAGTCGCGAACAAGTTGACTTTGAACATCAATTGGACCTTGCTGATTGCAAATATCTCCGTCTGGCTGAATTAGCTGTAAAGTAACACTTAAGTGTATTCTTAAGTTTCTTCCAGGTTAATGGACCAGATTCAGTAAATTGAGTTTTGCATGCAAGTGCTTGCAGATCGTTGGCCAAGTCTTTAATAAACAGAAATAAGTTAGAAGAAATAAGACATCTGAACATTAAGAAACTTACACATCGATTTGTAAGTCACATTTGGTTAAACGGTTGAAAAAGTTGTGTAAATAAGAGCTCTCTGAAAAAAGGCAAAAAAGTGAAATAAATCTGTCAATTAAACATTTTTTTTTTTTTTAAGAAATTCGTCTGCTATTTATATCTGTTTAGCAAAATAAATAAATACTCTGAGTAAGTGGTAGAGTTAAGATAAAAATCGGCAAATAAAATACGCGCTCTGAATCCAAAAAATTAACCTCAATAAATGAGTTAAAGGGTATTAGCACAAATTTCGCCAGAAAAACTCGACACGGAAAAAAGAACCGCTAAACAATTTCACATCATGTCTAACTCCAATGAAAGTGTTTTTTTCAACAAAGAGATACTAAAAGAAATTCTCCGCGAAAATAACACTGAGCTTGTCAAAGAACTTCCCACAAAATCCGACTTCCAACATCTGTTCACAGAAATCACAGCACTTAAAAGTAAACACAATGAGATGTCCGCCAAAATTTTGCGATTGGAGCAAAAAAACATGCCATTAGAAATCCAAATGGATAAGCTAATCCAAAAAAACATTGAAAAAAATCTTTTAGTTCGCTTACCAATTGAAACTAATGTGGACATGACAGAAAAGGCAAAATCTGTCTGCTCGGGGCTACTTAACCTCAACACAAACATTGAAATTGAGAGCGCCTTCAAAGTCCAAGCCCGTGATGATCAAAAAGCCACAATTGTTGTCCAAATGAAAACCCGTGAAAAAGCTTTGGGTGTTCTACGAAACTCAGCCAAACTTAAGAACACTGGTATCTCCGTCAGCGAAGACCTTCCATTTAATGTGCGCCAAAGAAGATCAAAGTTAATCAAACTCATGGTACCACTCCGCAATGAATTCCCTAAGAAAAAGATTGTATTGCGAGACGATCGCTTGCATGTTCAGTGGATTGAAGTGCGGAAATTCTGATGGAATCCAAACTTTGATACAAATATTTGGTAATATCTCAACAGGTGTACGAAATACTATAATCGAACTAATGAATGAAAGCCCAAGCAATGATAACGAAGTACATCGTGAGCAACTGTCAAATTCGACACCAAGTACGAGTACAGGGATAGTAAGAGTAAGACAAAAGAACGCCGCTGTACAGAACATAACTGCAGCTTTAGATAGGCACAGTCAATGAGCACCGTCTACTCGATTCAAGACAACAAAAAATATAAAATCTTAAGTTATAATATTTCTGGAATTAATAACAAATTATATGCTACTGAATTCTTTAATTATTTAAAAAAATTTGATATTTTCTTCTTATTTGAAACGCACTTATTAAATGTTGATCAAGTAAAATTTAACAATATTTTTATAAATTACGAACTAAAATGGATTCCTGCAGAGAAACTTAACATATTCGGAAGAGCAAGTGGAGGTGAACTTTTTGCATACCGTAAAAGTATAGAATTGAATGTAGAATTTGTTAACGTATGTAACTCGCATGTACTCAAATTAAGTGTAAGTACAAATAATTTATACCTGGTTCCTATCTACCTCAACTGCAACAAATGGCAACAAGATTTCGACAAGCTTTGTGACCTACTTAACGATTTAAATTCAAAAGTACTGGTTCTCTTAGGTGACTTCAATGGTAGAATAGGACTTTCCCAGAACGATTTCTCGTCAGACACAAATTGTGAACTTTTGAAATCAAATCGACAATCCAAAGACGAGTTATGTGACAGGAAAGGTAGTAAGATACTTGAACTTACAGATGCTTTTGATTGTCATGTTTTAAACGGAAGTTGCGAAGGGGATTCAAAAGGTGAGCTCACATTTATAAGAGGCACTGCATGCTCGGTGATTGATTATTGTTTTGCCAATGCTACCTGGTGTGGTTTGATTACAGACTTTCGAATAGGAAGTCAGATATTTTCCGATCACATGCCGTTGGAAGTTGAATTTGAACCGACCCAGAATCATAATGAGCGAAATACAACTGAGCTCACTCTCTTGCCTAAGCTTTTCTGGAATAAAAACAATTTAATTGATTACCAAACATCGCTTAACATAGAACTAAATCATCAAATCACTTTACAAGAAACTCTGAGTATTGATCAATTAACGGATATAATCAAGACTGCATCACCCAGCCTAAAATTCTCAAGAAACAATGAGTACTGTAAGCAAAAATGGTTTGATCAGGATTTCATAAAGGCGAGAAACAAGTCATTTGCTTTTCTTAAATTACTCCGAAAACACGAAACACTTGTTTTCAAGCTATTGTATGCTGAAGCGAATAGAAAATTCAAGTCTATCTGCAAAACAAAAAAAATCGAATTTGAATTCAGGAATATTGCTTCAATTAACAATGCCCGATCGTCAGCTGAATTTTGGAAAGCAGTCAAAATAATGAATGGTAGTAAAAACAGAATATCAGTACAGCTCAAATCATGTGAACTGCATACGTATTTTAGAGATCTCTTGAATACCACGCAGATATTCCCTAGGATTCAATATGCCGAACCCCGTTTTATTGATGACTACTTTGATGCACCGTTTGATATTGATGAAACAATTGAAGTAATTAGAAATTCTAAAGACAATAAGGCTCCGGGAGAAGATGGAATTCCTTTCGAATTTTATAAGAACTGCACCTCTGAATATGCAAAAGCCTTAACCGACACTTTTAACAGATGTTTCCATAACGAGGATATACCACAAAGCTTCAAAAAAGCCATTATATCTCCTCTTCACAAAAAAGGGGATTATACAAATCCAGCCAACTACAGAGGCATATCCTTTCTGAATACCTCATCCAAACTGTTTACAGCCATTATTTATAATAGACTATCAAAATGGATTCAAAGCAAAAATATTTTACATGAATTCCAAGCTGGATTTAGAGAAAAGTATTCAACTTTCGACCAAATATTTACATTGCTAAGTATTTCCCAAATTTACAAACGAAAACAAAAAAAACTATACGCCTTGTTCGTTGACTTCAAATCAGCTTTTGACTCAATACCACGTAAAGCCATATATTACAAACTCCATAGAATTGGTATAAGCTATAAGATGATTAAAATAATAAAAGCCCTGTATGAAAATAATGTAGCAAAAGTTTGGGATGGGAATTTTCTGTCGGAAGAGTTACCTACGACAATGGGAGTGAAACAAGGATGCATACTGAGTACTTTGCTTTTTATATTATCCATCAACGACCTAACTGATGAAATGGTGAGAGGAGTCGAGATAAACCAAGTCGCAATACCTGGTCTTATGTATGCTGACGACATTGTCCTCCTAGGAGATACGGTAAACAACCTGCAACTTAAAATAAATAAGCTTGAAAGCTACTGCAAAACTTGGAATCTAACAGTTAACCTCGAAAAAACAAAGGTGTTGATTTTCAGGAATGGAGGAGGTCGCTTTTCGAGAAATGAAAACTGGAAATACCAAAGACAAACTATTGAAGTTGTACGAGAGTATAAGTGCCTTGGAGTTCTGTTTACAGCAAACTTGAATATGGAAAAACATGACAAAACAAAACTAGCGGAAGCAAAAAGAGCAATCAATTCTATCTGGAATACCTGTATTCAAAGCAAATATGTAGCGCATAGCTCAAAAATAAAACTAATAAAATCAACTGCTCAGAGCATTCTCCTATACGCAGCACAAGCTTGGGGATATACTTCGTCAAACACCATTGAAAAGTTTCAAAGATATTGCATAAAACGAGTATTTAAATTGCCTAACAGCACCCCAAACTACATGTTATATCTCGAGACTGGTTGTTCTCCACTTATAATTACAACTCTCAAGCTTCACTTCGAATATATGATGAAAGTAATGGAAATGAAAGATGAACGCTTACCAAAAGTTCTGCTGAAACACATGATAAATCAAAACAATGATCTTGTAAATGAATGGAAGGAAATGGCTACTTGTTATGGTTGCAATTTTACTCTCAATCCAAGTGACAGCGAGGCAACAATAAGAATCAAATTTGATACCATCATCAAGAGTGCGGCAACTTGCCTATACAACAACTACTTAAACGAAGCACGTTCTTCTCAACATAGAATGTACTACAGCACCATTAATTATGTTTCAAATGAGGGAACATACTTCTTAAACAGATATACATCAGATATGATAAGAAACATCTTTATGATAAGAGGTGAATTGATAGGGTTAAATTATGTGCCTCATAGACCTGACCTCCCCATGATCTGTGATCTTTGCAATCGAAACGAGAGAGAAGACGCGTATCATTTTATGGCTGTATGTCCAATACTCTGCGAGTTCCGGCTTGTGTATTTTGGAGAAAGAACTTTAGACGTCGATGAGTTTAAACGAATTTTGAACGGTGAACGAGGATGGAATATACTCTATACTTACGTGAAAGCTGCCCTGAAGTACAGAAAACAAATCAGAGAAGAAGATTTTTAAGAAAAAAAAATAATAATAATAATAATAAAATGTATACCTACTTTTTTGTCAATACTTAAATTAATTTTTGAATTTGTTAATAACTAATCTTATTTACAAAAACATTTATATTTGAATACAAAAATGTTAATCTAGTAGACGGCTCTTAGGCCAAACTAAAAGACTTTGTTTTAATATTACTATTGTAAAAATTGTATTATCACCAAAAAATAATTTGAATAAAAAGTCGATTAACTAACTTTAACTAACTAACATCGATTTGTAATTATTGAAGAACTCATTCCATATCCGGAAAAGAAACGAAGTAGTATTTTTTTCGAAATTCTCATCACTCATAATTATATCACCAATCCTTGAATTATTGTTATTTGTTTCTCCTAGAATAGTTAATTATTATCAAAAGAAAAACGTAAAATGTAAATATAAAGTACCACTTTCCAAGTTGGAAGGCGAATTACAAAAAAAATAGGCAATATGCACTGAAAGCCAAGACACCAAGTGCGTAATTTTATGTCATTGTGCTAAGCTAGAGCCAACAGCAAAACCTGCACTGCATTTGAACCAAATGGTATTTTGGGAATGTCGTTTGCACATAGTCCTGAAGTGTAAGGCTTATCCGATAATATACTGCTGAGCGTAAGCCAGATTTGTAAAACTTCTTCTAAGTGAACCCAAGTGTCCTACAATAAAAAAAGAAAACAGAACATTTTCTGGGGATTGTTTTAAATGTTAATTATTACACAGCAAGACTGCTTTCTATTGCATCTCCTGGAGAATTAATCCATTCAATACACAATGTAGTGAACTTAAACTTTATTTTGATAATCATTTTCTCAACATTTAGTATATCCAATGCATTATGTACCGAGCAATATAGACACATTGATAAGCACACTGGAAACAATCGAATATTATCATTATTATGTTTTTTTTTAATTAAGAAAAGCACTTACTTACATCATTGCAATGGTCAAATCTATAGCCATTGTTCCTGTATGTACTGACAATTGATTTTTATATTTTGTATTATTTGTTTTTTGCGAAAAAAGTGCCCTTGCTTGAATAAAATAAAGAATTTTAATTTAGTTTAGTTTGAAGCATAAGCCACCATCTGGAAATGTCACATTGGCAACAAAAATGTTATACTGTTATACTGACATGGACCCACTACAATTATTACAGTTTTCTATGGGGGTCAATTTTTTTGTGTGAATACACTATCCAGTGTATTATAGAGATCAGTGGTGAAAGCCAGTAGCCAACCTTAGTTCACTGAATTTCATATTTTCATTTTTCAGACTTGACACAAAATTGACAATTGGAAGGGGAGATTAGGACAGAATTTTGTTTTTGTGTGTTGGTACTGCCTTCATGACTGACAATTTCGAATAAGTTGCGTTAAAAAGCGTGTAAATTGGTTTTGTTTATAGAACTGTCATTTTGTTTAGTTATTCTTAATTATTTATTGAACAACAGCTTCACCAAATTTGATTATAGGTTCACTAAATTCGGGAAACCATTCCCCATCGATTGATACCAATAAAACCCACTTTTGTTTCCATTGGCTGCTAACTATACGCGAACTTTAAATTGTTAATAACTTTTAAACTCTGATTCACCAAATTCTAAGATATGGCTCACTCAATTCATCAAACTCTCACTAAATTATTTGCATCAAAAATTTTAAAATTCCAGATTTTTGGCTGCACACTATCTGTTCATGCCATCCTCGATTGTAGTCAGATTAATTTAGCCTGTGCCACCGCACTGATTTAGTGCTAACTGTGCTACCGCACATATGACAATTTGGCAGCAACCATCATCTACTACAATCGAGGATGGCAGCCAACGTAAAAAGGAAAAACCCCCATTGTAAGTTGGTGGGCATTTCCGGATTTGCCTCTAACTCTTCCCTTTTCGATTTTGGATGCGATAGCAAGCACTTCGTGCTCTCGGCTTGTAATAAAAAAAAAAACCCTTTTTTTTCATATATGTATTCATACAAATACAAATCCATTAAAAACACTCAGCTTTAAACATTAAAAATATTGTGAATTTATTGAATTTAATTGGAATAATCTGCGTATTAACTTCGTGCATGTGTATATTCCTTGATCATCATTGTCGGATTCATTTGTGTCGCACAATATACCAAGCTGGGAAAAATATTGTGAATTTCTTGAATCTGATTGGAATAATCTGCTTATTGACTTCGTGTACATGTGTATATTCATTGATCATCCTCGTCGGAGTTATCAGGAGTCGTCGTCTGATCAGTTGATTGATTCCATCATTGAACGACGCTGATAATCGAGAAAATCTTATTAATTTTTTTCTGCGTGGCACTGCATAGCACTCACCACTCACACATACTTCGTTCATCATACGCACGTCCGCCATCAAGAAACCTTCAGCTTTTGCCCGAGTGCCTGCTGGCACATTTGGGCGTACATATTTAATCCTTGGCCACATCTGAAGCCGAGGCCATATTCGGACAGAGGCACGTCCGCCAGCAAGACATCACCAGAAGCGGACAGACGCACGTCCGCCAACGTAAGTACAAAACAACCAGGCATACACGCCAACATTGGTCCTTCGAGCCGGATCATCAGATCATCAATTGAGTATTCTTTACTATATATTATTATATATTCTAATATATATATTACATTTTTTTATCTAATGTACATACATTTCGTTTATTATTTTATTATATTATATTAATATATTACATATATATTATTATATTTTCGATATCAAATGTACATACATTTATTTTTTTTTTCTTTTCGTGGCAATAATTACGAGAAATTTGATAAACGCGTTCTTTAATTATTGGTCGGTGATTTTGGTTCGCTCGGGTCGTACCCATTTTGATAGAAAGTTTTCGCTCTGTTTGCACATGTACCACGAGTCGGTCGGTTTGAAATCCGTGACATCAAAATAGTGCTTTTTCGCTCAGGTGATTTTAGGTTTTTCTTTCTTTTCATTCGGTACGGTATTTTAAGTGTTGTTGTATACACAATTTTCGTGGATTTGGTCAGACAACCGGGCTTCGGCAACGTTATTGCGATTGGATACACATTTTTCATTTTTCGTTTAGCGGTCGTGAACTCAACCAGAGTACCTTCTGTGACATTAATAAATTTGACCGGTTGATTCTTAATTTTTTTTGTTGTTAAGCGTAAGCTTCGTTTAATAAACCTAGTCACCATTAACATGGCTAGCAACCAAGACCTACGTGAATTCATTCACGCTGCTGATCAATTGGTCAAATATTCCGCAACAAATTTACAGTCCACTGCTTAAACCTTCAATTTTCCAATAAACAACATCTTCGAAGTTGTAACAAATTATTAGCGATGCCTGTCTCGGATAAGGCTGAGGTTGTTCAGAAGCACAATCTGTGTTTTAATTGCTTTGCTCCGGACCATCGGTCACACAAATGTACGAGTCGGTTCTCCTGCATTACGTGCGGAAAACGACATCATACCCTGTTACACAGAGGTACTGACAGTACGACTATGGAGCAACAGAACAGCATAGATTCAGTAGTCCCATTCAATGGACGAGTGTCACATGCTTCCAGCATTGATACTTCCAATCAAACACCCAGTTTTACTCCGTCAAAGCCAAGTTTTTCACATGTCCCCGACATTAATACTGCAATTAATTTACAGGTTACGCATTAGGTTTTCGCCAAATTCATCTTCATCTTCGATGTTGTAACAAATTTTTAGCGATGCCTTTTTCGGATAAGGCTGAAGTGTTCAGAATCACAATCTGTGTTTTAATTGCTTTGCTCCGGACCATCGGTCACAAATGTACGAGTCGTTTCTCATGCATTACGTGCGGAAAACGACATCATACCCTGTTACACAGAGGTACTGACAGTACGACTATGGAGCAACAGAACAGCAGGGATTCAGTAGTCCCATTCAATGGACGAGTGTCACATGCTTCCAGCATTGATACTTCCAATCAAACACCCAGTTTTACTCCGTCAAAGCCAAGTTTTTCACATGTTCCCGACATTAATACTGCAAATAATTTACAGGCTACACATGTTAGGTTTTCGCCAAATTGAAGTCTGCCACATGTTTCCGACATTGGTACACATCTTCGAAGTTGTAACAAATTTTTAGCGATGCCTGTTTCGGATAAGGCTGAAGTGTTCAGAATCACAATCTGTGTTTTAATTGCTTTGCTCCGGACCATCGGTCACAAATGTACGAGTCGTTTCTCATGCATTACGTGCGGAAAACGACATCATACCCTGTTACACAGAGGTACTGACAGTACGACTATGGAGCAACAGAACAGCAGAGATTCAGTAGTCCCATTCAATGGACGAGTGTCACATGCTTCCAGCATTGATACTTCCAATCAAACACCCAGTTTTACTCCGTCAAAGCCAAGTTTTTCACATGTTCCCGACATTAATACTGCAAATAATTTACAGGCTACACATGTTAGGTTTTCGCCAAATTCAAGTCTGCCACATGTTTCCGACATTGGTACACATCTTCGAAGTTGTAACAAATTTTTAGCGATGCCTGTTTCGGATAAGGCTGAGGTTGTTCAGAATCACAATCTGTGTTTTAATTGCTTTTCTCCGGACCATCGGTCACACAAATGTACGAGTCGGTTCTCCTGCATTACGTGCGGAAAACGACATCATACCCTGTTACACAGAGGTACTGACAGTACAACTATGGAGCAACAGAACAGCATAGATTCAGTAGTCCCATTCAATGGACGAGTGTCACATGCTTCCAGCATTGATACTTCCAATCAAACACCCAGTTTTACTCCGTCAAGGCCAAGTTTTTCACATGTCCCCGACATTAATACTGCAAATAATTTACAGGCTACGCATGTTAGGTTTTCGCCAAATTCAAGTCTGCCACATGTTTCCGACATTGGTACCGCAACAAATTTACAGTCCACTGCTCAAACCTTCAATTAATCACAATCTGTGTTTTAATTGCTTCTCTCCGGACCATCAGTCACACAAATGTACGAGTCGGTTCTCATGCATTACGTGCGAAAAACGACATCATACCCTGTTACACAGAGGTACTGACAGAACGACAACGAAGCAAGATTCCCACTTGCGTCCAGAATTATATTACAAGATCTTTACGTCGACGATGTCCTTTCGGGTGCTCATGAGATTTCCACTGCTCAACAGGCACAAGGTGAGTTAATAGAACTGCTGGGATCTGGAGGGTTTCCTCTGTGCAAATGGACCTCTAACACCCCGGAGCTTTTAAACTGCCTTCCAGGCAATTATATCTTAAGAGATAATTTTTTAAAGCTCGATAAAGACAACCAAAACTTTAGGCATTCGCTGGAATGCTAAAGAAGATAATTTTCATTTTTCGGTTCCCCTTAATTAATTGGCAACAGCCAAAAGAGGATGTCAAACCGAACGACTTAGTAGTTATAAAGCAAGAGAACCTACCGTCAACGGAATGGCGGCTAGGACGCGTAACAAAAAGTAAACCCTGGCACGGACGGGAGGGTAAGAGTCGCGACACTCAAAACTCAACTCGGCGAAATCACACGACCAATAGTTAAACTTTGCGTTTTACCTTTCCCTTTACTTAGTTAATGGGGTTTCCGCCTTTCCCGTTTCGGTTGAAGTAACCTAAAACTTGGGTGCTCAAAATTTCAAAAAAAAAAAAAATAAATAAATGTATCGATAATTAGTAGTAAACTATTCTTACTTAAAGTATTTGTTGGCATAGTCTGCCAAGGAGGGCCGGTATGTTCATGCCATCCTCGATTGTAGTCAGATTAATTTAGCCTGTGCCACCGCACTGATTTAGTGCTAACTGTGCTACCGCACATATGAAAATTTGGCAGCAACCATCATCTACTACAATCGAGGATGGCAGCCAACGTAAAAAGGAAAAACCCCCATTGTAAGTTGGTGGGCATTTCCGGATTTGCCTCTAACTCTTCCCTTTTCGATTTTGGATGCGATAGCAAGCACTTCGTGCTCTCGGCTTGTAATAAAAAAAAAAACCCTTTTTTTTCATATATGTATTCATACAAATACAAATCCATTAAAAACACTCAGCTTTAAACATTAAAAATATTGTGAATTTATTGAATTTAATTGGAATAATCTGCGTATTAACTTCGTGCATGTGTATATTCCTTGATCATCATTGTCGGATTCATTTGTGTCGCACAATATACCAAGCTGGGAAAAATATTGTGAATTTCTTGAATCTGATTGGAATAATCTGCTTATTGACTTCGTGTACATGTGTATATTCATTGATCATCCTCGTCGGAGTTATCAGGAGTCGTCGTCTGATCAGTTGATTGATTCCATCATTGAACGACGCTGATAATCGAGAAAATCTTATTAATTTTTTTCTGCGTGGCACTGCATAGCACTCACCACTCACACATACTTCGTTCATCATACGCACGTCCGCCATCAAGAAACCTTCAGCTTTTGCCCGAGTGCCTGCTGGCACATTTGGGCGTACATATTTAATCCTTGGCCACGTCTGAAGCCGAGGCCATATTCGGACACACGGAAATCGACATTACTTGTTTGGGTGTTTAAGCTTGTAGGTAAATGTCAAAAGACAGCAAAGGTGTCGGGTCCTTATGCTATTATGTCGATTTCGTTTCAATAATTAGGATTCGCTACTAAAACCAATACTTTTTGGCTTTGAAAAGAACGATTACGGACCGAATCTCTTTTTGGGACTGTGTGTGTTGCTTGGCAGCTCTAAAAAAAAACAAATCTTCAATTCGTTAAAACATCATTATTTCGTTTTAATTTCCCGATTCCGACGCGGGGGAGTTCCTAAACCCACTTGCACTTTTTTAATATTTGTTTCCAAGAAGTTTTTAACAATTTTTTTATTTTTTAATGCATTAATTTACTTTTTCTGTACACTGCCACAAAATAAAAATTAATTCACAACACAACAATTGAGAAACGTCAAAACAAATATTGTAGTGTGTGTACGAATCTGTGCACAAATCCGTTTTGAATCCGTCTCCAAAAAGAGATTCAATACGGATCTGTTTTTCCAGAAAAATATTGGTTGGTTGGTTGGTTTCTTTATTGAGTCTTTTATAAAAGGTTTTACAAAGGTGTGTTTCTCGTTTGCAATGGAAGTTTATACTGCGGCTGTTGAGTGTTGCCTGCTTTGTCTGTAAAGTAGTTGTTCACCTCTTGGTCGCTATAATTTTGTATGGTTGAACTGCTTTGCTCAAGGGCAGTGTATCAGTTACTTGTGACGTGATGTCATCTGATTTTTATGGTATAGTAGTGGGACTGCTCTTTCAAAGAGGCAGTGCATCTGTAACTTGTGGCGTAGTGCCACCTAAAACTTACTTAAAATAAATAAATATATACATATACATATACATATAATATAACTTGTGGCGCAGCACCACGTAGAGCTAACAGTTATTAAAAATTGATCATTACAACGTTTGCAAAAAGTCTCAAAGATAAATCAAATCAATCAGTAAATATATACATATGTACAAATACTTATGTTTAACATTTTATTAGGATAGAGCGAGAACTCTACTTCGTTAATACATGAACATGTATACATTAACGTATAAATGAGTGAGAATGCAGACGCATTATAAATATTACATAAGACATGTGATTTTGTAGTTATATGAGGAAACTAGTTAAAAGATTAACTATTAAAAGGTTATGATTTTGTATGTTGTACATTATTAACTTATCACGATTTTTTTTTTTTTTTATTTATTTTTTTTATATACTATTGAATGACACAGAAACATATAGAATTGTGGAGTTAGTTGATAAGGGTGTGTCCTTTCTGCTTCATATGAGGCTGTTTGCACCTCTGACGCTTGCTTCTATGTGGTTCTAGGTAACTGTTATGAACAGTAGTTGAATAACGGGTAATTCCGTTTGTCGGTTATGGGCGTCTAATGCGCAGATCCCTCGTCGAATTATATGCCATTCCTGGGACAGGCAATTTTCCATCAGTTGTTTTTATGTTATGCATCCTAGGGATGCTTCAGTTACGGTATACATCATCCATACGTGGATGATATATAGTCAGAGAGTGATGATTGTGTGAATCATGTCAGTTACGGATTGACTTCTACTTCCACTTTTGTCGGACGTAATGGACACCTTATATTTGTTTCAGGTTTCAACAGGGTTCACTCTTATTTTGTTGCTTATGATAGTTTAAGCTATTTTTGTTACTTATTACTGTAATAGCAAGAATTAAAATATAAAATATAAAACACTGTTACTTTATTGCTAGCGAAATGAGGGAGTAAACCCCCGTCTGTTCTTGACCGAAGCCAGAAGTCGAATGCAGAAAAATATTGGTTTTAATTTGAAACGAATTTGATTTTAGTTAACTGTGAGTATGAGTATAATATATTACGTTTATATGGAGAATTGAATCGGTATTGAATCAGGATTTAGGTCACAAATAAGCCATAATAAGGATTGGAAACCTTCGTACGTTTCACCCTCCAAAACCCATTTGATTACATTATTGTATTTGTAGCTTTGAAACTCTATCCATGAATAGATGGGAAATCGAAAAGCAAAACAAAAACAAATTACTAGGGTTGTGTTGGCTATTTGTCTATAGGAAGAGGAACAGAAAAGATTCTTGTGTTCGTTTTTATCAATGTGTCTATTCGAAGAGGAACAGAAATGTTACTTGTGTGCGTGTTTCAGCTTGTAGGCAAATGTCAAATGAAAGCAGAGGTTTCTGGTCTTTAAGTTATTAGTTTATGATTTAGGTCCTTGTATATTTGAATCGGATTAGAATAAGACTACTCGATCCGATTCCACTAGAAGAGCTGAATAGAATTGAAAAAGTATTTATATACCTGAATCGAGGAATTGAAGAATCGAATTCACATCTGATTCTTGGAGTGTGTGTGCACCAATAGTGTTTTTTTGTGTTCAGTGGGTTTACGTTTTCCTTGTATTTTTTTTCTGATGCATGTTTTTGTTGTTTATTCTGTAAACTCAATTTCTCACTTCGATTCCATTTTATTTCAATCTTCCGATCCCACGAGGCCATATAACTGAATCGAAATCTCAATCCGATTCGATTCGATTCCTCAATTCACTCATATAAACGGGGTAATAGATTGACTGAATGCATTCATGGTCAATATTTCTTTATGTTGGCTATTCTGCTAGGAAAATGCCGCTAAACTTACTTCATTTAGTTTTCAACCGTCGCAAACTTGAGAGGGATACTATTTTTCCATGGTTTTTGTTCTTTACCAGCTTATATATATTTTATTATTTTTTACAATTATTATTTATTATACATTAAATTTCATTGTCTTAATATTTCATTCTTCTTTGAAAATATATACATATGTACATCGCAAAATGGCACAATTCAATTATTTAAATGAAATAAACGGTGTCCTCTCGATGGACGGAGAAATAACTCGTGGTCCAGCTCCAAGGTGGCAGAAAAGGTTGGAATGTTCCTCGCAAAATATAAGCACAAGCATAAACACGTCCCGATCAATTTTATCTAAGTCATATAATGCTAGCTTTTCCTTGGCCTTAGCCATAACCAAGACACCTGGAAAAACGTCTATCCCCTCAGAGAATAAAGGTAATATTTAAAGAAAATTTGTATTTTAAGCAAAATAAAAGTAGTGTTTTAGCAAGGAAAACGCCAAGTAAAACTCCAAATAAAGGGCCGACAACTCCATCCGGAGGGGATCGTTTCATACCAAATAGAAGTACATCAAATTTTGGACTCGGACACTACTTGGTAATTTTGTTTTATTCTGAATTATTTTTTACTAAATTATTATGTTTTTACTAAGATTAAACAAGAGCAAGAAAAAACATCTGACCAAGAAAACGAAAAGAAAAAAATGACCCCATCAAAAAGTGATCACAAAAAATTGATTTCAGAGTCGATGCAAATAGGTGATTCCAATGGAACAAGGATTCTTTCTTATCAAAATAAAGCTCCACCTGCGCCTGAATCTCACCAAAATCCGAATAAGGTTGTTTATTCGATTAAAACACCAATTTCAACGAAGAGTGGTTCCAGATACATTCCATCGACGTCGGACCGTATTCTTGATGCTCCTGATATAATAAACGACTATTGTAAGTATGAGTAAGCATTAACTAGTTAAGCATTATTAACGTTTGTCCTATGTAGCTATTTAAATTATCAATTTACTTATAACTTAATAGGTTTATAGCTAGATCTTTAAAAGATAACCATGGTGAAGGTCCAAAATGGTCCAAGTTTCCCACTATTTAAAAAAGCATACTCTGACAAAGTACGGTGAACTCAGTATCTGGGTGGCTACCACTTAAGGGTGCAAAAAATAATACCAAGTGAAGCATTTCCACCATTAATAATTAACAGCCAAATTCTTAATGACAATTCCCAGGAAAATATTTCCCTTTTTCCTATTCTCCTACAAAAAAAAAAAAATCTCGGGATTTGTTTCCTTTTCCTTTTATTCTAACATGGTCTCCATTAGCTATGAATATAGAGCAAGCTTTAAAGCATGCTTTCAGTATCGCAAATGGAGACCGAAATCGCAGCAATATTTTCATAGCATGCGATAGATAATACGCTTTCATCGTTTACTGTTCATCGCTTGTATCCTCGCTATCGTATGGAGAGGAGAGGTAGGTAGGTGTAGGTACCTACTTACCTATCGCAAGGAGAACTCATTTTGTTTTGGCGTTTCCAAATATCATTGTTATTGTTGTTACTACCATCATCAGTTGCCTTTGACATTCTTCAGTTAATACTAACTAAAGTTTGCTATAAAATGCCCCCGAAGAAAATTTGTATGTCCTGCTATCTGCAATTGCTATTGCGGATGCTTTGAAATGTGTGTAAACGAACTTCGAATATGGGAAAAAATACTCGAGGAAAAAAGTAGGTGTTCTAAATGTCAAAAAAGGGATCATTTCTTCCTATTTGGCGCTCGCTTGTTCGCGACACATTTTTGCAAGAGAATTGAGAAAACATTTTGTTTTTTACTTTATGCAACTAAAATATAAATAAAATGTCAATTATTTTTGAGGTCAAAAACGAACCCATTTGCAAAAAGGAAAGTTGTGTTTCGCGTAAAAGGCCAAAACAACTTTTCTTTTTTCAACGGCCGGTTTACACAGTTGTATCAATTGTGGACAGCTGCTCCTCAAAGATTTGCACGACTTTAGAAAACACTGCTAGAACAAGGTTGGGGTAAACCAACATTATAGTCTGTTTCCAGACCCGTTTGGTATCCTTTTTCAGCAATGAAACGTGCAACCACGCACTCAATTTTGTAGTTGGAAGAATTGCAAAACGCTTTCAAGCTGGCTGACAGGACCTTGTGAAAACGTGCAACAAGTTATTAAACGCAACTCTGTTAACTCTCAAGTGTTAAACCAAATGATTTATTGTTGAAACATGTTACAAATGATTCTGTTATGGATGTACATACAACCATTGTGGCATCTCCAATGGATTCGTTGCAGCCCTTAGGGATCTTCTTATAGCTCTAAGCTGTCGTTATCGATTTCTGAACATGCTGAACATTTTAGTAGATATCTTATCTATTTAATTGTTCACTTTATTTATTTAACTATTCACTTACTTTCACATTGGATAAATCATTTTTTCCTCTAGTTTTTTTTTGTTATTTTTTTTTAGTTGATATAAAAAGTTTGATTAAAAAATGTTTTATTTTTTCAATTTAGTCCTTTTTTTTAAAACACGAATTTCAGCACATGGGCACTTTTATTCGATAGATTTATTATTAAACTATAATTAAAACGATTTTAATATGAAAATATTATTCACCATGATGTTCGCCAGAGAGATCACAAGGTTACAACACTACTACACCATTCACAGGAGGTATGTGGTCTAAAGTGGTCTACGGACTTCAAATATCTGGCTAGTGGGGGCAATGACAATTTGGTGAATGTATGGCCAGCAGCTTCCGCTTCGAGTTCAATAGGTACTGAACCAATACATGTACTAAATGAGCATCAAGCTGCTGTCCGTGCACTTGCCTGGTGTCCTTGGTTGCCCAATGTACTTGCTAAAGGTGGAGGAACAGCCGATAGGTGCATCAAATTTTGGAATGTAAATAATGGTTCACTTATAAATTCTGTTGACACGAAATCTCAAGTTTGCGCAATAGTATGGTGAAAGACATACAAAGAACTAATATCAGCCCATGGGTTTTCAAAAAATCAGTTAAGTATTTGGAAGTACCCTTTAATGCATAAGCAGGCCGAACTGACTGGACACACTTCAAGAGTTTTGCAACTGGCAATGTCACCAGATGGTAGCACTGTTATAAGCGCCGGAGCAGATGAAACGCTAAGGTTATGGAACTGCTTTGTGGCTGATCCATACCAAGCTAAAAAAATTACTTCTGTTGCTGGCAAAGTTAAGGACAGTGTCTTTAGGCAAACCATAAGATAACATTTTTTTTAAGGTTCACACTAAAAAAATGAATATTTTTTGTCAATTTTAATACCTACTTACTGTTCTTATTTTGTGGGTTTAATAAAAACAATAATATAAAGAATTTGTTAGATTTTGATTTGATTATTAAATAATTCAATCATTTACAGTAATACCCGGATAAGTGCCTTTCGCTTAAGTACCTTTTTTGTAGAACCAAAATACTGAGAATTTTTTTATATAAAACTCATCTTATAAGTACCTCCCGCTTAACTACCTTTCCCGCTTAACAACCTTTTATTTTGTATAATTTTTTAAATTAACCTGACAAAAATTCTTTTAAGTACATATTTGAAATCAGCTGATAAAATACAAAGTATGTTTTCCTTCCGCGCTTCCTTTTGTTTTATGCCTTAAAATTCATAAATAAAAAAGCAATAATCTTAATCTTTGAATCAATAATTCGACAAGTCCGATTAAATATAATTCCCCTTATTGCGATAGTCGTTTCACTTCATCGACAATTGTCGTTTTTGTCAGCCTTTTGTCAGTTTTCGCCAGCCTCCTCGACGCTTTTAGATTCCACATGCGATCTACTACAACAGCTTTTATTTTGATAAATAAATTTTAATTGCAATTGAAAGCAGTGAACATTCGGTGTTTGTAGCAGTTTTAATTTTATTTAGATTTGATCCAAAATATTAATGTTCAGAATGCCATTAGGTATAATGCGCTTACATCATTCAATTTGAGTTTGCGATTTTTAAGTACGTTGCTGAGGGCCGCATGTGGTGGCCAGGGTAGACAAAATTGCTCAGGTTGAAAAAATAGCAGATATCGCACTTTCTTCTTAGTAAATTTTCGTTATGGTATGATTGAACTTTTATAAATTAAGTGGAGTAAAGAGTGTGTATATATGTTTGAAGAAAGTTAACATAACATCTGTTAAATATCGCAGTGTTTAAAACTATCTGCAACCGAAAGTAGTCCAAAACGGAAACATGCTTTAAAATTATAAAAATAGTCTGTACTCGGGGTTACTTAAGCGTAATGCGGGCCTTACACCACGCAATATTATTGCTCAAGATATTGGCCAAAAATATGGCGTGAAAATGTGTCGGCCTTACACGATGCCATATTATTGAAAGATATTATTGCCTTCCTCCAGTTTATTCTGTAAAATATATGTACAAACGCTACCTAAATGCACTTGAATAAAAAAATACTTTCTTCATCTTTTTACTTGCGATTTTAGGTACTGTAAGGCAAGTTATGCATTCGTAAAAAAAAATTCTAACAATCAAACATGACATTACGATCATAGAGAAACCTAAAAAATTGATCGGCAAAAAATGTCTTTCTGTCTGTCCGTCTGTATGTAAAAGGACCTACAGCCTAAACGGCTTAAGCGATTGCCTTCAAATTTGGTATGTGTGATTATTTTGGCATTCCTCAGAGGGGAAATTGAAATTTAATTTTTAGGCCTAAAAATAACGGTGCCTGCCATATGACATTGAAGGAAAATCTTATTTTTCTGTAAAACGGCTCCAACGATTTTGATAAAAAATTTTGAGAATTTTATGCATAACTTGCCTTATAGTACCTATAATAGGCAAGTAAAAAGATGAGGGATCTTGTACACTGTTCTAAGTGCGCAGGTACCATGCCACTATAACTTTATAAATCTTCGAATTACTTTTAGAGTTCACTTTGAGCGATATTTCAAATGCAGATATTATTTTTATTTGTATAAAATACAAAAATATTTATTAATGTGTTTAATGCCCTCCAAAGTTTCCAATGTAGTAAGTACCCAATATTGCCAATGTAAGCAAGGTCTTAAATGCAAGCATCGTTAACGTCTAACACTGAGGGGCTGTATGGAACGTATCTACGTACTGTGCTACATGGAACGTGCTACATGGCTTACGTCTCGTTTTTCATTCACTCTTCCCCGAGTATAGATGTTTACACATCAAAGAAACTATTATAATTAAAGATATTGAATTGGTTTTGTCTGACATATGTATACATTGTAGCTGATAATTTTAACTCATATTTTGCTACTATAGCAGAAACACTTCATCCTCAATTAAGTCGTGATTACGCCTCTGTGCACTAAATGTATATAAGAAATAACAGCTTTAGAACTTTTAAAAGTAATTGGGTGTTTAAAAAATTCAAATTCTTGTGGTTTTGATGGGGCTTAAAATTGTCTACTGAAAAATATATCATGCTTTATTATAGATGTTCTTGCTTTTATTTTTAATATGAGCATTTACTCTGAATGTTTTCCGGATGGTCTTAAATGTTCTAATGTAATACCTCTTTTTAAAACAGGTGAATCTAATTGTGTTGAAAACTGTAGACCAATTTCGTTACTGCCTTCAGGGAGCAAAATTTTCGAAAAAGTAATTAAAAATAGAGTTGTGAAGTTTTTGAATAAAACAAACTTTTTTAGTTCTCTACAATTTGGTTTTCGAAAGACAAATCATCTGAAGATGCTCTTTTGGATTTTTGTTCTCAATTATACAGTAATTTAGATGGAAAATTAAATACAGCTAGCCGATTTGTCGATAAGACATTCGACATGGGTAACCTACCATGGTAGGTAAAAAAAACTATAAGGCTGGTTTTAGGGAGTTTATTTTAGAATGGCTTAAATCATACCTGACTCAACGAGTGAAAATAGATGGAATTAGAAGTGGAGTTAAGTATATGGGCATAGGCGTGCCAGAGGGTCTGTGTTAGGGCCAATACTATTCCTAGTCTATATAAATTTTCTTTTCAGTCTCAATTTTAAAGTTCTACTTAAATCTTTCCCTGATGATATACGTTTTTTTTTTTTTTTTTTTTTTTTTATAACTGCACGCGCTCAAGGGATTTTGAATACCCTTTATATGTTTTTCTTAACACAGCGCGGGCATCCGGTGGAAGAAGAGAAAGAAGGATAGGAAAGATGTGTGGCGCGATGTTCTGAGACTAGAGCTAGTTTTTGTCTCAGATTTATCTCCAGGGATGGCGGCTGAACTAATGCGGAGAGAATTACCGTGTCTTATTTATTTATGTCCATAAGGGACATTCGCATTATTTTATTTATTTCGTTGTCATATTTTATGGGTATGCTAGTTTACTCAATCACATGTTGTTAGTGTTATGCCTAAACAGCATGTAATGAGCAAAGCAGCAACTTATTGTATGACAATTTTTAGAATTGGTTTTTAATGGAATATAAGAAGACATAGACAACGGCAGGAATCCAACCTGGTTGTGTATATGGCTCAGTTAGTTTTTTGAATCTAGTTTCGGATATCAATTGGGATCTAAACTTATTTAGACCGGTTTGCTGACCATAAGCTTGTCATTAGTTCGAAGAATAAAATAATGTTTTTTAGCTTGTCTTACCAAAACCCCTCAGCTGTAGATATATACTATCATGCACCTCAATGTCAAAGATTCAAACTATCTGTGCTTGTTACTATTTGACAATATTGTCGGGAAGTGTTGATTGTTCGGATAATTGCATTTTAATTGAACAAGTTAGTGAGTTTATGTATTTGGTGTTAATTTTTGATCCTAATTTGTCTTTTTAAACTACTCTAATGCTCTTAGAAAATATTTTCGAAGTGCACTTCAACATTTTTTTTAATTTGAAAAACGTCTCCTCTTCTAAACTACTAACTATAATATTACGGGGTTTTTCATTCTAAGTTACAGTATGGTATCTGTTGCCGGGGTGATACATACTACAACAAGGTTCAACCACTTTTGATGCTCCAAAAATACGTTGTAAGAAAAATCTTTAATAAACATCGTCTGCATCACAGTTTTTCCTTGGTTCGAGATTTAAATATTCTTCAAATTCGTCATCTTTATTGTTCAAAGTTCTTAATACTTTTTTTGCCAGATCCGGTAATCTAAACTTTAGGGTTTTGGACAATCATAATCTTCGTGTTAATTCCTCAAATTTACTTACAGTACTCTTCTTTCGTACTACGGCTTTTAGAAATTCTTACTATATTTCATCACGTTGATTATTTAATAAACTTCCTCTTTCTATAAGAATTATTCAATCAGCTAGCAGATTCTTGAAACAACTTAAAACCTGGTTGTTTACTTTTAAATTTGTTAGTATAGAAAATCTTTTAAGTATTCTCGAATAGATCTCTACATACATACATATTATTTATTAATTTTTGTGTCTTACCTTTGCATGCTCTCAAACTTCAATCATTTATTTTGCTTTTCCTTTCTTTTCTCAAAAGTTTACCTTTTGGATAAATTCTTTTTCATTTTTTGTTGTGTGTATAAAATATTTAAAAACAAAATTTTTTGTTTATTTT
This sequence comes from Philhelius pedissequus, assembly GCA_910595825.1. NCBI lineage: Eukaryota > Metazoa > Arthropoda > Insecta > Diptera > Syrphidae > Philhelius > Philhelius pedissequus. The sequence continues at coordinate 218,726,889 of OU343160.1, read as the reverse complement.
TTATTGCTTTTATAAGTTGGAATTCTTTAGAAGGGTCAGCCCATCCATTGTTTCTTTTAATTTTTTAATTATTTATTTATAATGTAATGCTGGTTTTTAAAGATTCGTTAGTCCTTCGGTAAGCAAATTCTCTAAAGTTTTGACGTTTTATGCGAGATAATCTTGATCGAATCGCTATTCGTAATAAGAATTTATCGAATTCGAAGGTTTTAAGCATTGAATTTTCTTTGTTTCACGACCACGTTTTGGGCAAAAAGGATACATATATGTAAAGGAAGAAAGATGGAATTGGTATCTGTGACGATGCCTAATTTTGATCGACTATAGTATTCAACTCCTGAGCTGAGAAAAAATATATTTAATTATAATAAATTAAAGTGAATATTAAATATTTACATAGATACTGATTTAATTTTTCATCAATAATAAACACAATTTTATGTATGTACATAACTTTTAATATTAAACAGCCATACACCTATGGCGAATTTAAATTAGTAGACTGTAGTTTAAGACACGTTTTTGGTTTGCAAAGTTAATTTCATCTACTTTAATTTTAGATCTTAATTTATTAGACTGGAGCGTTGATAATGTGGTTTGTGTTGCACTAGGAAATGCAGTTTACCTTTGGAACGCTAGTACTGGAAGCATAGAACAATTGGTTGAATTTGAAGGGGATGATAGCGCTTGCTCGCTGGCATGGATCCAAGAGGGTTATATTTTAGCAATCGGCATAAGTAGTGGAGCTGTGGAACTATGGGATTGCTCCAAATCAAAGCGATTACGTGTAATGGATGGACAAACGGCACGTGTCGGATCTTTAGCATGGAATTCTTTTATTGTTTCTTCAGGTAGTCGAGATGGATCTATTATTCACCATGATGTTCGCCAGAGAGATCACAAGGTTACAACACTACTAGGCCATTCACAGGAGGTATGTGGTCTAAAGTGGTCTACGGACTTCAAATATCTGGCTAGTGGGGGCAATGACAATTTGGTGAATGTATGGCCAGCAGCTTCCGCTTCGAGTTCAATAGGTACTGAACCAATACATGTACTAAATGAGCATCAAGCTGCTGTCCGTGCACTTGCCTGGTGTCCTTGGTTGCCCAATGTACTTGCTACAGGTGGAGGGACAGCCGATAGGTGCATCAAATTTTGGAATGTAAATAATGGTTCACTTATAAATTCTGTTGACACGAAATCTCAAGTTTGCGCAATACTATGGTCAAAGACATACAAAGAACTAATATCAGCCCATGGGTTTGCAAAAAATCAGTTAAGTATTTGGAAGTACCCTTCAATGCATAAGCAGGCCGAACTGACTGGACACACTTCAAGAGTTTTGCAACTGGCAATGTCACCAGATGGTAGCACTGTTATAAGCGCCGGAGCAGATGAAACGCTAAGGTTATGGAACTGCTTTGTGGCTGATCCACACCAAACTAAAAAAATTACTTCTGTTGCTGGCAAAGTTAAGCACAGTGCCTTTAGGCAAACCATAAGATAACATTTTTTTTAAGGTTCACACTAAAAAAATGAATATTTTTTGTCAATTTTAATACCTACTTACTGTTCTTATTTTGTGGGTTTAATAAAAACAATAATATAAAGAATTTGTTAGATTTTGATTTGATTATTAAATAATTCAATCATTTACAGTAATACCCGGATAAGTGCCTTTCGCTTAAGTACCTTTTTTGTAGAACCAAAATACTGAGAATTTTTTTATATAAAACTCATCTTATAAGTACCTCCCGCTTAACTACCTTTCCCGCTTAACAACCTTTTATTTTGTATAATTTTTTAAATTAACCTGACAAAAATTCTTTTAAGTACATATTTGAAATCAGCTGATAAAATACAAAGTATGTTTTCCTTCCGCGCTTCCTTTTGTTTTATGCCTTAAAATTCATAAATAAAAAAGTAATAATCTTAATCTTTGAATCAATAATTCGACAAGTCCGATTAAATATAATTCCCCTTATTGCGATAGTCGTTTCACTTCATCGACAATTGTCGTTTTTGTCAGCCTTTTGTCAGTTTTCGCCAGCCTCCTCGACGCTTTTAGATTCCACATGCGATCTACTACAACAGCTTTTATTTTGATAAATAAATTTTAATTGCAATTGAAAGCAGTGAACATTCGGTGTTTGTAGCAGTTTTAATTTTATTTAGATTTGATCCAAAATATTAATGTTCAGAATGCCATTAGGTATAATGCGCTTACATCATTCAATTTGAGTTTGCGATTTTTAAGTACGTTGCTGAGGGCCGCATGTGGTGGCCAGGGTAGACAAAATTGCTCAGGTTGAAAAAATAGCAGATATCGCACTTTCTTCTTAGTAAATTTTCGTTATGGTATGATTGAACTTTTATAAATTAAGTGGAGTAAAGAGTGTGTATATATGTTTGAAGAAAGTTAACATAACATCTGTTAAATATCGCAGTGTTTAAAACTATCTGCAACCGAAAGGAGTCCAAAACGGAAACATGCTTTAAAATTATAAAAATAGTCTGTACTCGGGGTTACTTAAGCGTAATGCGGGCCTTACACCACGCAATATTATTGCTCAAGATATTGGCCAAAAATATGGCGTGAAAATGTGTCGGCCTTACACGATGCCATATTATTGAAAGATATTATTGCCTTCCTCCAGTTTATTCTGTAAAATATATGTACAAACGCTACCTAAATGCACTTGAATAAAAAAATACTTTCTTCATCTTTTTACTTGCGATTTTAGGTACTGTAAGGCAAGTTATGCATTCGTAAAAAAAAATTCTAACAATCAAACATGACATTACGATCATAGAGAAACCTAAAAAATTGATCGGCAAAAAATGTCTTTCTGTCTGTCCGTCTGTATGTAAAAGGACCTACAGCCTAAACGGATTAAGCGATTGCCTTCAAATTTGGTATGTGTGATTATTTTGGCATTCCTCAGAGGGGAAATTGAAATTTAATTTTTAGGCCTAAAAATAACGGTGCCTGCCATATGACATTGAAGGAAAATCTTATTTTTCTCTAAAACGGCTCCAACGATTTTGATAAAAAATTTTGAGAATTTTATGCATAACTTGCCTTATAGTACCTATAATAGGCAAGTAAAAAGATGAGGGATCTTGTACACTGTTCTAAGTGCGCAGGTACCATGCCACTATAACTTTATAAATCTTCGAATTACTTTTAGAGTTCACTTTGAGCGATATTTCAAATGCAGATATTATTTTTATTTGTATAAAATACAAAAATATTTATTAATGTGTTTAATGCCCTCCAAAGTTTCCAATGTAGTAAGTACCCAATATTGCCAATGTAAGCAAGGTCTTAAATGCAAGCATCGTTAACGTCTAACACTGAGGGGCTGTATGGAACGTATCTACGTACTGTGCTACATGGAACGTGCTACATGGCTTACGTCTCGTTTTTCATTCACTCTTCCCCGAGTATAGATGTTTACACATCAAAGAAACTATTATAATTAAAGATATTGAATTGGTTTTGTCTGACATATGTATACATTGTAGCTGATAATTTTAACTCATATTTTGCTACTATAGCAGAAACACTTCATCCTCAATTAAGTCGTGATTACGCCTCTGTGCACTAAATGTATATAAGAAATAACAGCTTTAGAACTTTTAAAAGTAATTGGGTGTTTAAAAAATTCAAATTCTTGTGGTTTTGATGGGGCTTAAAATTGTCTACTGAAAAATATATCATGCTTTATTATAGATGTTCTTCCTTTTATTTTTATTTATGACCGGATGGTCTTAAATGTTCTAATGTAATGCCTCTTTTTAAAAAAGGTGAATCTAATTGTGTTCAAAACTGTAGACCAATTTCGTTACTGCCTTCAGGGAGCAAAATTTTCGAAAAAGTAATTAAAAATAGAGTTGTGAAGTTTTTGAATAAAACAAACTTTTTTAGTTCTCTACAATTTGGTTTTCGAAAGACAAATCATCTGAAGATGCTCTTTTGGATTTTTGTTCTCAATTATACAGTAATTTAGATGGAAAATTAAATACAGCTAGCCGATTTGTCGATAAGACATTCGACATGGGTAACCTACCATGGTAGGTAAAAAAAACTATAAGGCTGGTTTTAGGGAGTTTATTTTAGAATGGCTTAAATCATACCTGACTCAACGAGTGAAAATAGATGGAATTAGAAGTGGAGTTAAGTATATGGGCATAGGCGTGCCAGAGGGTCTGTGTTAGGGCCAATACTATTCCTAGTCTATATAAATTTTCTTTTCAGCCTCAATTTTAAAGTTCTACTTAAATCTTTCCCTGATGATATACGTTTTTTTTTTTTTTTTTTTTTTTTATAACTGCACGCGCTCAAGGGATTTTGAATACCCTTTATATGTTTTTCTTAACACAGCGCGGGCATCCGGTGGAAGAAGAGAAAGAAGGATAGGAAAGATGTGTGGCGCGATGTTCTGAGACTAGAGCTAGTTTTTGTCTCAGATTTATCTCCAGGGATGGCGGCTGAACTAATGCGGAGAGAATTACCGTGTCTTATTTATTTATGTCCATAAGGGACATTCGCATTATTTTATTTATTTCGTTGTCATATTTTATGGGTATGCTAGTTTACTCAATCACATGTTGTTAGTGTTATGCCTAAACAGCATGTAATGAGCAAAGCAGCAACTTATTGTATGACAATTTTTAGAATTGGTTTTTAATGGAATATAAGAAGACATAGACAACGGCAGGAATCCAACCTGGTTGTGTATATGGCTCAGTTAGTTTTTTGAATCTAGTTTCGGATATCAATTGGGATCTAAACTTATTTAGACCGGTTTGCTGACCATAAGCTTGTCATTAGTTCGAAGAATAAAATAATGTTTTTTAGCTTGTCTTACCAAAACCCCTCAGCTGTAGATATATACTATCATGCACCTCAATGTCAAAGATTCAAACTATCTGTGCTTGTTACTATTTGACAATATTGTCGGGAAGTGTTGATTGTTCGGATAATTGCATTTTAATTGAACAAGTTAGTGAGTTTATGTATTTGGTGTTAATTTTTGATCCTAATTTGTCTTTTTAAACTACTCTAATGCTCTTAGAAAATATTTTCGAAGTGCACTTCAACATTTTTTTTAATTTGAAAAACGTCTCTTCTAAACTACTAACTATAATATTACGGGGTTTTTCATTCTAAGTTACAGTATGGTATCTGTTGCCGGGGTGATACATACTACAACAAGGTTCAACCACTTTTGATGCTCCAAAAATACGTTGTAAGAAAAATCTTTAATAAACATCGTCTGCATCACAGTTTTTCTTTGGTTCGAGATTTAAATATTCTTCAAATTCGTCATCTTTATTGTTCAAAGTTCTTAATACTTTTTTTGCCAGATCCGGTAATCTAAACTTTAGGGTTTTGGACAATCATAATCTTCGTGTTAATTCCTCAAATTTACTTACAGTACTCTTCTTTCGTACTACGGCTTTTAGAAATTCTTACTATATTTCATCACGTTGATTATTTAATAAACTTCCTCTTTCTATAAGAATTATTCAATCAGCTAGCAGATTCTTGAAACAACTTAAAACCTGGTTGTTTACTTTTAAATTTGTTAGTATAGAAAATCTTTTAAGTATTCTCGAATAGATCTCTACATACATACATATTATTTATTAATTTTTGTGTCTTACCTTTGCATGCTCTCAAACTTCAATCATTTATTTTGCTTTTCCTTTCTTTTCTCAAAAGTTTACCTTTTGGATAAATTCTTTTTCATTTTTTGTTGTGTGTATAAAATATTTAAAAACAAAATTTTTTGTTTATTTTTTATTGCTTTTATAAGTTGGAATTCTTTAGAAGGGTCAGCCCATCCATTGTTTCTTTTAATTTTTTAATTATTTATTTATAATGTAATGCTGGTTTTTAAAGATTCGTTAGTCCTTCGGTAAGCAAATTCGCTAAAGTTTTGACGTTTTATGCGAGATAATCTTGATCGAATCGCTATTCGTAATAAGAATTTATCGAATTCGAAGGTTTTAAGCATTGAATTTTCTTTGTTTCACGACCACGTTTTGGGCAAAAAGGATACATATATGTAAAGGAAGAAAGATGGAATTGGTATCTGTGACGATGCCTAATTTTGATCGACTATAGTATTCAACTCCTGAGCTGAGAAAAAATATATTTAATTATAATAAATTAAAGTGAATATTAAATATTTACATAGATACTGATTTAATTTTTCATCAATAATAAACACAATTTTATGTATGTACATAACTTTTAATATTAAACAGCCATACACCTATGGCGAATTTAAATTAGTAGACTGTAGTTTAAGACACGTTTTTGGTTTGCAAAGTTAATTTCATCTACTTTAATTTTAGATCTTAATTTATTAGACTGGAGCGTTGATAATGTGGTTTGTGTTGCACTAGGAAATGCAGTTTACCTTTGGAACGCTAGTACTGGAAGCATAGAACAATTGGTTGAATTTGAAGGGGATGATAGCGCTTGCTCGCTGGCATGGATCCAAGAGGGTTATATTTTAGCAATCGGCATAAGTAGTGGAGCTGTGGAACTATGGGATTGCTCCAAATCAAAGCGATTACGTGTAATGGATGGACAAACGGCACGTGTCGGATCTTTAGCATGGAATTCTTTTATTGTTTCTTCAGGTAGTCGAGATGGATCTATTATTCACCATGATGTTCGCCAGAGAGATCACAAGGTTACAACACTACTAGGCCATTCACAGGAGGTATGTGGTCTAAAGTGGTCTACGGACTTCAAATATCTGGCTAGTGGGGGCAATGACAATTTGGTGAATGTATGGCCAGCAGCTTCCGCTTCGAGTTCAATAGGTACTGAACCAATACATGTACTAAATGAGCATCAAGCTGCTGTCCGTGCACTTGCCTGGTGTCCTTGGTTGCCCAATGTACTTGCTACAGGTGGAGGGACAGCCGATAGGTGCATCAAATTTTGGAATGTAAATAATGGTTCACTTATAAATTCTGTTGACACGAAATCTCAAGTTTGCGCAATACTATGGTCAAAGACATACAAAGAACTAATATCAGCCCATGGGTTTGCAAAAAATCAGTTAAGTATTTGGAAGTACCCTTCAATGCATAAGCAGGCCGAACTGACTGGACACACTTCAAGAGTTTTGCAACTGGCAATGTCACCAGATGGTAGCACTGTTATAAGCGCCGGAGCAGATGAAACGCTAAGGTTATGGAACTGCTTTGTGGCTGATCCACACCAAACTAAAAAAATTACTTCTGTTGCTGGCAAAGTTAAGCACAGTGCCTTTAGGCAAAACATAAGGTAACATTTTTTTTAAGGTTCACACTAAAAAAATCTAAATATTTTTTGTCAATTTCAATACATACTTACTGTTCTTATTTTGTCTGTTTAATAAAAACAATAATATAAAGAATTTGTTAGATTTTAATTTGATTATTGAATTATTCAATCATTTACAGTAATACCCGGATAAGTGCCTTTCTCTTAAGTACCTTTTTTTAGAACCAAAATACTGAGGATCTTTTTTATATAAAACTCATCTTATAAGTACCTTCCGCTTAACTACCTTTCCCGCTTAAAAACCTCTTATTTTGTATACTTTTTGAAATTAACCTGACAAAATTTCTTTTAAGTACACATTTGAAATCAGCTGATAAAATACAGAAGTATGTTTTCCTTCCGCGCTACCTTTTGTTTTATGCCTTAAAATTCATAAATAAAAAAGTAATAATCTTAATCTACTACAATGATTCGTATGCCATTAAAATCTACTTTGAATCAATAATTCGTTTTTAAATTTCTTTAGATTTGATCCAAAATATTAATGTTCAGAATGCAATTAGGTATAATGCGCTTACATCATTCAATTTGAGTTTGCGATTTTTAAGTACGTTGCTGAGGGCCGCATGTGGAGGCCAGGGTAGACAAAATTGCTCAGGTTGAAAAAATTGCAGATATCGCACTTTCTTCTTAGTAAATTTTCGTTATGGTATGATTGAACTTTTATAAATTAAGTGGAGTAAAGAGTGTGTATATATGTTTGAAGAAAGTTAACATAACATCTATTAAATATCGCAGTGTTTAAAACTATCTGAAACCGAAAGGAGTCCAAAACGGAAACATGCTTTAAAATTCGTGATGGTGTAAAAGCAAAAATAGTCTTTGTACTCGGGGTTACTTAAGCGTAATGGGGGCCTTACACCACGCAATATTATTGCTCAAGATATTGGCAAAAAATATGGCGTGAAAATGTGTCGGCCTTACACGATGCAATATTATTGAAAGATATTATTGCCTTCCTCCAGTTTATTCTGTAAAATATATGTACGAACGCTATCTAAATGCACTTGAATAAAAAAATACTTTCTTCATCTTTTTACTTGCGATTATAGGTACTGTAAGGCAAGTTATGCATTCGTAAAAAAAATTCTAACAATCAAACATGACATTACGATCATAGAGAAACCTAAAAAATTGATCGCCAAAAAATGTCTTTGTCTGTCTGTCAATCTGTCCATCTGTATGTAAAAGGACCTACAGCCTAAACGGCTTAAGCGATTGCCTTCAAATTTGGTATGTGTGATTATTTTGGCATTCCTCAGAGGGGAAATTGAAATTTTATTTTTAGGCCTAAAAATAACGGTACCTGCCATATGACATTGAAGGAAAATCTTATTTTTCTCTAAAACGGCTCCAACGATTTTGATAAAAATTTTTGAGATTTTTTATTGTTGGTAATAGCTATAATTTGATATGGACCAAGCTTACGGGAAAAGTATTAACGGTACCTTTCATATAAGTTTTTTTTTTATTTTTGGCTTTCTCGGTAACGGTACATTGGATTTCTGTCAAATTTTATATAGGTGGGAAAAAATCGTTTTTTAAACTGTCAAACCGTCACTTTACGGAGAAAGCCAAAAATTAAAAAAACCGTTATATGAAAGATACCCTTAATAGACTTCCTATAACCTCATCAAATGATGGCTATTACCAACAAAAAATTCTCAAAATTTTTTAATCAAAATCGTTGGAGCCGTTTTAGAGAAAAATAAGATTTTCCTACAAGGTCATATGGTAGGTACCGTTATTTTTAGGCCTAAAGATAAAATTTCAATTTCCCATCTGAGGAATGACAAAATAATCACACATACCAAATTTGAAGGCAATCGCTTAAGCCGTTTAGGCTGTAGCTCGTTATACATACAGACGGACAGACTGTCATGTTTGATTGTTAGAATTTTTTTTTTTATGAATGCATAACTTGCCTTATAGTACCTATAATCGCAAGTAAAAAGATGAGGGATCTTGTACACTGTTCTAAGTGCGCAGGTACCATGCCACTATAACTTTACAAATCTTCGAATTACTTTTAGAGTTCACTTTGAGCGATATTTCAAATGCAGATATTATTTTTATTTGTATAAAATACAAAAATATTAATTAATGTGTTTAATGCCCTCCAAAGTTTCCAATGTAGTAAGTACCCAATATTGCCAATGTAAGCAAGGTCTTAAATGCAAGCATCGTTAACGTCTAACACTGAGGGGCTGTATGGAACGTATCTACGTACTGTGCTACATGGAACGTGCTACATGGCTTACGTCTCGTTTTTCATTCACTCTTCCCCGAGTATAGATGTTTACACATCAAAGAAACTATTATAATTAAAGATAGTGAATTGGTTTTGTCTGACATATGTATACATTGTAGCTGATAATTTTAACTCATATTTTGCTACTATAGCAGAAACACTTCATCCTCAATTAAGTCGTGATTACGCCTCTATGCAATAAATGTATATAAGAAATAACAGCCTTAGAACTTTTAAAAGTCATTGGGTGTTTAAAAAATTCAAATTCTTGTGGTTTTGATGGGGTTTAAAATTGTCTACTGAAAAATATATCATGCTTTATTATAGATGTTCTTGCTTTTATTTTTAATATGAGCATTTACTCTGAATGTTTTCCGGATGGTCTTAAATGTTCTAATGTAATACCTCTTTTTAAAACAGGTGAATCTAATTGTGTTGAAAACTGTAGACCAATTTCGTTACTGCCTTCAGGGAGCAAAATTTTCGAAAAAGTAATTAAAAATAGAGTTGTGAAGTTTTTGAATAAAACAAACTTTTTTAGTTCTCTACAATTTGGTTTTCGAAAGACAAATCATCTGAAGATGCCCTTTTGGATTTTTGTTCTCAATTATACAGTAATTTAGATAGAAAATTAAATACAGCTGGCCGATTTGTCGATAAGACATTCGACATGGGTAACCTACCATGGTAGGTAAAAAAAACTATAAAGCTGGTTTTAGGGAGTTTATTTTAGAATGGTTTAAATCATACCTGACTCAACGAGTGAAAATAGATGGAATTAGAAGTGGAGTTAAGTATATGGGCATAGGCGTGCCTGAGGGATCTGTGTTAGGGCCAATACTATTCCTAGTCTATGTAAATTTTCTTTTCAGTCTTAATTTTAAAGTTTACTTAAATCTTTCGCTGATGATATAGGTTTTTTTTTTTTTTTTATAACTTTGCACGCGCTCAAGGGATTTTGAATACCCTTTATATGTTTTTCTTAACACAGCGCGGGCATCCGGTGGAAGAAGAGAAAGAAGGATAGGAAAGATGTGTGGCGCGATGTTCTGAGACTAGAGCTAGTTGTTGTCTCAGATTTATCTCCAGGGATGGCGGCTGAACTAATGCGGAGAGAATTACCATGTCTTATTTATTTATGTCCTTATATTTCGCATTATTTTATTTATTTCGTTGTCATATTTTATGGGTATGCTAGTTTACTCAATCACATGTTGTTAGTGTTATGCCTAAACAGCATGTAATGAGCAAAGCAGCAACTTATTGTATGACAATTTTTAGAATTGGTTTTTAATGAAATATAAGAAGACATAGACCACGGCAGGAATCCAACCTGGTTGTGTATATGGCTCAGTTAGTTTTTTGAATCTAGTTTCGGATATCAATTGGGATCTAAACTTATTTAGACCGGTTTGCTGACCATAAGCTTGTCATAGAATAGTTCGAAGCTAGTTCGAAGAATAAAATAATGTTTTTTAGCTTGTCTTACAAAAACCCCTCAGCTGTAGATATATACTATCATGTACCTCAATGTCAAAGATTCAAACTATCTGTGCTTGTTACTATTTGACAATATTGTCGGGAAGTGTTGATTGTTCGGATAATTGCATTTTAATTGAACAAGTTAGTGAGTTTAAGTATTTGGTGTTAATTTTTGATCCTAATTTGTCTTTTTAAACTACTCTAATGCTCTTAGAAAATATTTTCGAAGTGCACTTAAACATTTTTTTTATTTAAAAAACGTGTCCTCTTCTAAACTACTAACTATAATATATTACGGGGTTTTTCATTGCAGTTTAATTGAACAAGTTAGTGAGTTTAAGTATTTGGTGTTAATTTTTGATCCTAATTTGTCTTTTTAAACTACTCTAATGCTCTTAGAAAATATTTTCGAAGTGCACTTAAACATTTTTTTTATTTGAAAAACGTGTCCTCTTCTAAACTACTAACTATAATATATTACCGGGTTTTTCATTCTAAGTTACAGTATGGTATCTGTTGCCGGGGTGATACATACTACAACAAGGTTGATGCTCCAAAAATACGTTGTATGAAAAATCTTTAATAAACATCGTCTGCATCACAGTTTTTCTTTGTTTCGAGATTTAAATATTCTTCAAATTCGTCATCTTTATTGTTCAAAGTTCTTAACACTTTTTTTGCCAGATCCGGTAGTCTAAACTTTAGGGTTTTGGACAATCATAATCTTCGTGTTAATTCCTCAAATTTACTTACAGTACCCTTCTTTCGTACTACGGCTTTTAGAAATTCTTACTATATTTCATCACGTTGATTATTTAATAACTTCCTCTTTCTATAAGAATTATTCAATCAGCTAGCAGATTCTTGAAACAACTTAAAACCTGGTTGTTTACTTTTAAATTTGTTAGTATAGAAAATCTTTTAAGTATTCAAGAATAGATCTCTACATACATACATATTATTTATTAATTTTTGTGTCTTACCTTTGCATGCTCTCAAACTTCAATTATTTATTTTGCTTTTCCTTTCTTTTCTCAAAAGTTTACCTTTTGGATAAATTCTTTTTCATTTTTTGTTGTCTGTATAAAATATTAAAAAAATTTTTTTTTGTTTCATTTTTTATTGCTTTTATAAATTGGAATTCTTTGGAAGGGTCACCCCATCCATTGCTTCTTTTAATTTTTTAATTATTTATTTATAATGTAATGTTGGTTTTTAAAGATTCGTTAGTCCTTCGATAAGCAAATTCGCTAAAGTTTTGACGTTTTATGCGAGATAATCTTGATCGAATCGCTATTCGTAATAAGAATTTATCGAATTCGAAGGTTTTAAGCATTGAATTTTCTTTGTTTCACGACCACGTTTTGGGCAAAAAGGATACATATATGTAAAAGAAGAAAGATGGAATTGTTATCTGTGACGATGCCTAATTTTGATCGACTATAGTATTCAACTCCTGAGCTGAGAAATAATATATTTAATTATAATAAATTAAAGTGAATATTAAATATTTACATAGATACTGATTTAATTTTTCATCAATAATAAACACAATTTTATATATGTATGTACATAACTTTTAATATTAAACAGCCATACACCTATGGCGAATTTAAATTAGTAGACTGTAGTTTAAGACACGTTTTTGTTTTGCAAAGTTAATTTCATCTACTTTAATTTTAGATCTTAATTTATTAGACTGGAGCGTGTTGTGGCCACCTTTCTTAAAAATAAAACAAAAACTTGTAGGTACATATTACGTCTGCTGTATTGCAGAGAATTATACCGTACCTATGTATACCTGCTGGTGAGAAACCCCATTGCATGGGCAGGTCCTTGGGTCTCGGCAGGTGCCGGAGATGGTCCACCGCATGAGATTCCGGATGGGCCACACTGGCCTGGAAAGAGTCCTGCAGGATAAAGACGTGGGTGGCGTCTGGCGACCGCCTATCGATGGGTCGCCTTCTGACTGCGACTGATTTTTTTTTGTTGTTTTGTTTTTTTTTACACTTCTTTTTTTTCTATATTGTTTTTTTTTTTGTTATTTTTTTTTTGTTTTGGTTCACTCGGACTGTGGTCGCACCAATTTAATCGCGTATATTCTTTTATTAAAGAATAAAGCTCGGGATTTAATATACCACGATGCGCGAATGACTTTTTTCAGTCGGTTGTAAACACAACAGGCTGACGGGAAGACAGAGCGGGACAGGCATACTCGTAGGTATAAATCTCTGAAAGGAGATGATGTTTATAATACGAGGGAAGAGCCGGGATGATGAAATGGGAACGTTTGCTGGTTCATCTAATAGGGCAATAGTTGAAAGGGAAGCATATTATGAAACAGAACGACATTATTCAGGAAAGCTGGTGGATAAAGTGTGGACGATTCACAATGTGAGTCGAAATTTATGGGTCGCGTACCTAATAGGTTTGTTTCTCGGCTTGATAGGAAGGTAGTGAATGGTAGTGTTTGGAATAGGCTACGGATTCTCATTTTCCGGTATTTGGGCGAGCCGTTGAGCTATCGGTGGTAAACCTCCAATCGGACAAACGTTTCGGAAGGACAAAGAAAATTTGACACGGTTAGGCTAGTGATTACCGTAGGACAGATTCTCTTTGTCATTACGAGTTAAAATCAGTCAGTGTTCGCATCGCGAAAATTTGAGGTGATACTTAAGCATCATAATTATTCAAATAGGAGATTGCGCGGGTAAAAATTTTAAATTTGAATATAATTTTTACGACGTTATGAGGATAACTATTTTAGAGTTTCCAATCGGATTTGTGTGGTATTAATATACATATTAAAGGAGCGAGCAGATTTAAATCGGGTATTGCCTACAAAAACGAAATTGGATTTAGCTAAGAAAAGTTGTACCAGGTAATATTTTAAATGAAATGTGAATTATCAAGAAAATTCTAATGGGTGTCACGTTCATAGTGAGGAAGAATTTCGGCGGTCAACGACGTAGACAGTGGGTCGTTGCCGCCGTTGGCGTTTTATACCTGATGCCAGGATATCCATACCTATATGTGCTCTCGAATGAAAAGTGAAAACGAGTCCGCTTCACATCTCTTCTTCCCAAGCTGGTACTCATCTCCGACATAGACGGAGTCCTAGCTCACTGGTGCAGCTTGCAGCAGAAATATTTAAGTCCGTGTAAGACCCGGACGGCCAAGTAACATAGTGCTTCTAGATATACATATATATATTGTTCCGAACATACATTCATACCTACATATACATATATCGATACCATAATAATTCGCTTTGGAAAACGTCCTAGTCACTGAATTTTAATATTGATTTTATACTCATACTCCGTCGTGCACGGTATATCTATAGGATGTTCATATACATCCCTAACGAAAGGTGCTGCAGGGCATGTAAATTGCACAGTTCCGGACGCTGATGGTTGGCGAGTTAGATTTGCAAGCCGGAACAGTTTATAAATAAACCTTTGGCGTGATAATATTTTTTTTTTTGTGATTAATAGTGTTAAATTTCCAATTTTCATTCATTATAACTTTTATTAGTTTTTTATATATAATTGAATTTTTGGGGTCGGTGGGGTAAAAGTGGACGCTAAACCAAGAATATACATGAAGAGTCGTCAGTCCTGCGTGGAGTGAGTTCTCCGAAACAACCGGGTAGTAAAGTAGCAACATTTTGCGACTCCTTAGCTACCCACAAAGAGCTCTCTCTAGGTAGGATAACGGGGGTTTGGGATACCGGACGAAAAGAAGGTCCGCTTGGAAAGCCCGGTGTAAAACGGGAACTCAGACCTTGCGGCAACGGGACAGGCACCGTTTCAACCGTTGGTCTACATCGTATCGTCACTTTTAGCCTATTTTCCCAACATTTGGTATTTAAAAGGATTTTAAGGCAATTTAATTTATTATAGCGGGCTTTCCAATAAGAGGTGTTATTTTGAATAGCCCGCTATTTCGGTAGCTGTCACTTTTGAAGCTGTCATTTTTTGACATTTGACAAGTAGAAACTACGCTATTAATAAAAATGGAACGATACACGCTTCAACAACGCATTGAAATTATTAAAATTCACTTTAAAAATGGTGAAAATTTGGCAGAGACGGTTCGTAAAACTAAAACATTTTTGGGTCGTCGTGAAGCACCTTGTCGGACCGCAATACAGAAATTGGTGGACAAATTCGAGCTGTTGGGACAAGTTAGTGATGTGAAGAATAAAACCCGTGCACGTCGCTCAAGAACAACTGAGAATATTGCTGTTGTAGCCCAAAGTGTTGAAGAAAACCCAGGTTTGTCCATTCCTCGTCGTTCTTTGGAATTAGGCATTCCACAAACGTCATTACACCGTATTTTGCATAAAGACTTGGGTCTTAAGGCTTATAAAGTTCAGTTAACACAAGAACTCAAGCCGGCTGATCATCAACAACGTCGTGTCTTTGCTGGTTGGGTCCTTGAAATGCATGAAAATGAACCGGAATTTCATCGAAAAATCATCTTGACTGATGAGGCCCATTTCCACCTCGGAGGCTACGTCAACAAGCAAAACTGTCGCATCTGGGGCTCGGAAAACCCAAGAGTTATTGTTGAAAAGCCTCTCCATCCTCAACGCGTGACTGTTTGGTGCGGTTTATGGTCCCGCGGGGTCATTGGACCTTACTTTTTCGAAAATGAGGCTGGAGCAACAGTTACGGTCAATGGATTGCGCTATCGAGAGATGATTAATGATTTTTTATGGCCTGAATTGGATGGTATTGATCTGGACAACGTTTACTTTCAACAAGACGGCGCTACGTGCCACACAAGCAATGAAACCATCGATCTTTTACGGGAAAAGTTTCCGGACCGTGTTATCTCTCGAAGAGGTGATCACAATTGGCCACCGAGATCTTGTGATTTAACACCTTGCGACTTCTTCCTTTGGGGCCACGTGAAAGATAAGGTCTACGCCAACAGCCCAGCGTCGATTCAAGACCTCAAAGATGAAATTCGTGAGGCTATCGAGGACATAGGGCAGCCACTTTGCGATTTGGTTATGGAAAATTTCATGAAAAGGATATGGCCCTGTAAGCGTGGTCTTGGCGGCCATTTGGCTGATGTTGTGTTCCATTATTAACGGCATACCTTCCTCTTTATAATGAAATAAATATCCGATCATTTATCTCCAAAAATGCCATTTTTCTTTGAATATCAAAATTACACCTCTTATTGGAAAACCCGTTAGTTTAACTAGATTCATGCCGAAACATATATAAGTATTATAATCATATACATTTTTTTTATTTCTTCTAATTTATGTAAGTGTCTTGTTTTTTTCTTTTCCGTAAAATAAAATACCTTGTAAATCACGCCGAACATGATGAAAACTTACGTGTTTTTATGAGCTTCAAGGAGGCTTAACATGGATAATTAAAATCTTTTCAGAGGGGTGTGGAAGGGCTAGCGATGAACGTGCAGTGGCCTGAAGATACTATGGTTCGATCGCGATAGTAACTCCGATCTGATTTGCGACTATGGGGAATTCGAGATTCGGGCGGAATGAATTCCAGGTGGGGCGGGTATAGGCCAAGCTGCATCATCAGCCGCAGCGTTCGTGAAGTGTGGACTATTTGGTGGTGGCTAAGCTATAGTTTTTTTTTGGCATGATTTTTGTTTTTTTTTTTGGAATAGGCGAGGTCTGGCTATGGGGGCAAGATCCCCCCCTAATCCGGCGAGTTGAGTCGATCATAGCGAGCATGACATCGCCTCCATAGCGGACATTCTACCCCCTCTCAGTCCCATCCTACCCGCTTCCTATCCTCATATATTTTTACTCAATTTTTTTCTTTGCAGCTTCTACTTCCACCCTACCTACCTCCACCTCCTATCCTCTTGCCTTATTTCAAATGGCGCCCATATGTACTTTTTGTGATTGTCTAGTCTTTCGTTTAGGATTTCATCAGTTTTGGAAGGTTTCGGAGACGGCATCCGACCGTGACGTAAGTCGTAAACGAGATGGCTCGTAAGAATGCTGGTTTACTTGCGACGGATCGGTAGGATGAGGTCCAAGAGGCTAGAAGGAACTGATAGTGAACTTGTTGGATAAAAATTTGAATTTTAAATGTAATAATTATTGGGTCCGCTTGACGTCGAGGGCGGCATCCATTCGTCACGTATGTCGTAACAAGATAGCGTGTGAGAATGCTTGTTTACTTGCGCCGGGACGAGTGGATGGTGGGTGTCCGAGACGGCAACCGAGACTACAGAATGATATCGCCCTCATTGTCCGAAAAAGAGATTCGGTAAGTCTTCCTGAGGAAGGTTGTTACATACCACTGGAATCGCGACAGAATACTCTTGATCGGATAATGAAGGTGTCATGAGAACTGAGATAGCGCGTAATCAGGGGCGAGTCGATTCGTAAGTCTTGGATGGAATTGCTCGTGAGAAAGTCCATCAAATTCGGTTCTGATGACAGCGGTTTTTTTTGTTCCTTTTTCCTTGATAATGTTGTGTGTCCTCGTAGGTTTCCTCGTGTTTTATGTTATCCACACTTCGGGATGTAAGAATATTTTAGAAAAAAAAAAAATCGAAATATTAAGTGAATGAAAGGATTCGCTGTCGAACCATAGAGATCGAGAGGAAAAGTTACCGAGTATTGCTGCCTGAAGCACCCCCGCTTTTATATGAAATACATACACACATACCAATAATACGATACATTTTATATTTTTTATGATTAATTTGAAAAAAAAGATACACATATATAATTATTATTCTTAAATTTTTGTGGAATTATAGGGTCGCTCAAAGGTGAGTTATATTACCAATTGTTTCGTGGAGGTAACGAATCGTGCTATTGAGGTTGAGAGACGTAAAGTATAGTATATATAGTTCGTTTTGTGTTAGCAAAAAAAATTTAATTTCTTGTAAGGTTACACACCTATTTAAAACGTTTTTTTTTTTGTTTATGATAGAACGCATGTTATGCAATTATTACGATTGCAAGGTAGGATAATTTATAGTGAAAAAAATAAGGAGGGAGCATACAAAAAAAAATATATTTAAGTTAGAAGTAATTGTGCATTTTTAGGTATAGATAAATAGATTAGGTAGAAATTTTAGCATAGTGTATAGATAGGATAGCGATATAAAAAAAAAAAAAAAAAAAAAAAAAAAAAAAATAGATTAGTTTTTTTTGTAAGTATAGGTTGTTTAATATAGTTTTTATTTAAGTAGATAATAGTCATTCTTGTTATTTGTTAATTTAAGAGTTAATCATATTTAGTAGAGATAAGAAATAGAATACAAAAAAAAAAAAAAATTAAGTAGATTAGTTGTTTGTAGGGTTAAGTCAGGCGTTAGTATTAGTTTGGTTGATAGTATCATTCCGAGTTAGTTATTAGCGTTAGGTTAGAAATAAAGGTATAGAAGGTAAGTTAAGAATTTAGTTAGGTTTCGAAAAATAGTGATCGACTAGGTAGAACAAGTTTAGATAAGTTATAGTGTTAAGCGTAAATTTATTGTTTCGTTAGATTTTTGTTTTCTTATTGTTAGTTAAGTAGAGTAATTGTTGTTTACAAGCAAGTCGGATATAAAATTTTGTATTTTCTTCGTTAGTGAAAGTGAACGTAGTGATATTAATTGCCATTATATTTTTGTGTACACTGGACGTCCAGTATTACGAATGCCGATATAACGAATGTCCAGTATAACGAATCACCGTTTGAAGTCCATTGATATCTCTAAATAACGAATAATGAAAAATTTTACTACTCTATATAACGAATGCTGTTCAATTTCAAGGAAAAGAAACAAAACAAAACATGAGAATCGTTTTTTCTTTTCTAACTGATCTCAGTAGTTTTTTTCTGCGTTTGAAAATGTTTGTACATACAACAAAACGGTTCATGTAGGTACCGTTGGTTTTTTTTTTGCTTACAAGTCTGGAATTTTTTCGCAGATGTTGTTTCTTATTGAGTAGATGCAGTTCGAATTTGTTTTTAGATAAGTTTTTTTGTTTGTGATAATCAATATTTAATAGAAAGTGAGTGTTTTACTTAAACATTTCGTTGACTAAATTTCTAAAATGAAGGTAGCTCGGAAACGCCTGTCTATAGCTGAAAAAATTAAGATCATTGATGAATGCAGTGCTGGAGTTCCCCTTAAAATAATTTCTGAGAAATATAAAATTCCGAAGTCTAGCATCTGTACAATAAGGTCCCAAAAACGATTGCTTCTGAGGAGTCTCAATGCAACCAAAAGTGGAACCTCTGAAAGGCGGTCCCTAATGAAAGGTGAGTATCCACGAATGGAAAAAAAACTTTTCGAATGGTTCCTCCAGCAGCGCGAAAATCATATTCCTATAAGTGGCTCCATACTAAAGGCTAAAGCTCAAGCCCTACACAAAAAGTATTCGACTGAAAATTTCTTCGCAAGCGATGGATGGCTCACTAAATTTAAAAAGAGATTTGGAGTTCGTTTGCTCAAGACAACGGGAGAAAAGTTATCTTCACAAGCTGAGTTTGTTGAACCCTTTAAAAAGTCATTGGCAGAAATAATTGAGCGACATCAACTTTCTTTGGACGCAGTTTTTAATGCTGACGAAACAGCGCTTTACTGGAAAATGCTGCCGGTTTCCACCTACGTACACTCTAGGGAAGACACAGCTCCAGGACGAAAAACTTCCAAGGAACGGGTAACGTTTTTAGCATGCTCCAATGCATCGGGATCCAAAAAAATTAAGCCATTCATTATTGGTAAATCCAAGAATCCACGTTCATTTAAAAACAAACAGTTGCCAGTCAACTATGGCCATACTAAATCTGCTTGGATGACGGCCACCCTTTTTAAAGATTGGTTTTTTATGCGTTTTGTTCCAGAGGTATGTTTGAAGACAATTCAGCATTAAGATACATTTGCATTCTTTTATTAGGTCGAGACATTTTTGGATTCAATTAACTTACCTAGAAGAGCTCTTCTTTTGCTGGACAATGCACCAAGCCATCCATCAGCAGAAGACCTAATAAAAGAAACAGACGATGGGCGAATTTGGGTTGTTTACATGCCACCAAACGTAACAGCCCTAATTCAACCAATGGATCAGAATGCGATCCGCTTGGCAAAATTATTTTACAGGAACAGTTTGCTCACTAAGATTGTTAGCTCGAGGGTTACAAATGTTATACAATCACTGAAGGAGCTGAACTTATTCGAAGCTGTGTCACTTATCGCACTTTCGTGGAAAAAGGTTTCACCAGTGTCTCTCAAAAAGTGTTGGCGAAAAATACTTGATGGAATAACACCAGAATTCGAAGAGGAAGATAACATTCCATTGGCTGCTCTTCTGAGAGACGAAGAAATGGTTTCCATATCTCAAACAGTCAGACTAGTAAATGAAGCTTTTCCAGAGGTAGTTTATGATTAATAGTCTTTTTTTAACAATACTTTAGCTCATTCAACTCTTTTTTTTTAAGTCATCTTTTACGGTTGATGACCTGGATGTTTGGAATAGAGTCGAAGAAGGTGAAGGCCAATTAGTTCAAGAAGAGGAGGATGAGACAGTCATCAACATCAACGAAGACGAAGATGATGACAGAGGTGCTGATGGGCAAGTTCGAATGACCAAACACCAAGACGCAATCGAAAGCTTTAAAACGTGTATTAAATGGGCCGAAGAAAACCAACGAGATTGCTTCAAAATATTGAATCTACGGCAGTTGCAGGAAGAAGCTGTCCACAAGTGGTATGAACAAACCAAAACCTTCAAACAAACTCAAATAAATGAGTTTTTTTCTTCTCAAAATTGATTCAATTTGTGCGATTGTAAAAAGTTGATATAATAAAAACTTTTTAATTATTTGTACATATAATGTTTTTTTTTTAAGTTGAAAAAATTGGTTTCGATATAACGAATCTTTCGATATTACGAATTGGCTGAACATTATATCTTTCGTTATACTGGACGTCCAGTGTACTTTGTTAAAAATTTTATGTAAGAAAAAGTTATCCACTAATTACCAATTTGAGGTCTTTGAATAGCCATATCACCTTGGGGATTAGTTAGTTTCCAGCAGTTTTTCTTTGTATTTGTGCTTTCATGAAACGGCAAGAAGAGGAGATCCTCGAAGAAGAAATTAACTGTGTGAAGGATTTTGTTAGGGACCGAGTACTAACTCGGGCACTGCGCGATAAGCTTTTGAAGGATTTGCCGGAAATGTCGTTCGTCAAGCATTCACTGATCAAAAAGAAAGTTACTGAACCACATATTATGCCGACTGGTGAATTTTCCACCGATAGCGCTCGCCGGCCGCACAGCTTGATAGGGCAAGGTTTTGGTGATGATTTGAACCGCACTCTTGGTGGTCCTAATGGGTCCGGTATTGCAACAGGCCTAACCGATGTCGAACATCGCCATGGTGATCCCTCGGAAGTGGTACTGGATCCGAAACGGTTTCCGGTCATCCGTACAGCGATTTGACCGTAGGTGGTAATGGCTTGCCGCATGCAACGAACCAACTAAACGCTAGTGCGGGCTCCGGAGCCGCAGGGGACAGTAGGCTTCCGCGGCGTGAAAAGGTTATGGTAGATCCAGCAACGCTAGGCTCTTTAATTAGTGCGGAAGTGAGTGCGGCGATGGAACAGGCTAGGTCGGAACAACTGGAGTTATCCAGAAGCTCAGTAGATAGGGAAGTTTCGGATACGTTGAGGGATGAGATTAGGCGACAGGTTTTGAGTCTCATGAAGGAAATGAGTACGACTCTTCATGTTACTCAACCAGGTGAAGAAGGTTTCCGGCGGCCGATGGGCAATCCCGTAGTGGCACCGATGTCAGTTCCGCAGCAAGTTGCCGAACCTTCAAGGCATTCTCAGCTGGACCCAAGGCCAAGGTATTTTCAACCAAGGGATCCTAATCCGAGACCAGTTCTAGAATGCGGATACCCGCCGAGTGGCGGGCGACAACCGAGTCCTTTTCAGGATCCTCACAACGAGGCGAGGGTTCATAATAGTAGACGGGCTCCACTCCCAAGTAATTCATCTCATTATTACCCACATTCTACCATGAGAATGCCCATCAAAATGGACAAGTCGGGTTTAAAATTTGATGGCAAAGCCGATTCGCTCAGTGTAGAGGATTTTGTCTTTCGAGTTGAGACCCTTCAATGTCAATATGAATGCTCCTGGGCTGAGATCATGAGAGATTTCCATCTCTTACTCTCCGGTGCTGCCAGTGAGTGGTACTGGTATTACCATCGTTCCAATGGTCGACCAGACTGGCCCATGCTAAGGGATGCGTTGTTACGGCAATTTCGAAGTTCGAAGTCGGACTATGAGATCATCCGAGAAATTATGGAACGGAAGCAAGGCACCTGGGAGTCAAGTGATGAGTATTTTGCGGCCATTACGAAACTTAGATCTCGGCTCAGGGTGCAGATTCCCGAAATTGAGCTGGTGAGAATCCTGAAAAGGAACCTCAGTGAGCGGTTGGAAAGGTTGGTGTATCCGCAAGCAGTATACTCCGTGGATCAGCAGAGAATGGCTTGCAAGGAGGCGGAGTATGCGTTCCCGAAGAAGGACCGGGACGGTCCGAAGCAATATAGAGCTCCAACTCGTTTCGTGTCGAATGAGTTAGAGCAGTTTTATGAGCAAGATATGAGGCCATCACACGACGAACAAGTGAACGCTCTGCAACACTTGGGCGTTCGCCCAAAAGTTTCAAGTGGCCAACATGAAAGCCGTCCCGGGGTTTGCTGGAACTGTAGGTTGCCAGGACATTCTTTCGTGGATTGCCCGTCGACCCGGAGGAACATCTTTTGCTATCGGTGTGGGCAAGAAGGTGTAATAACGCCGAAATGTTCGCGTTGCATTTCGGAAAACCGCAACCGGAACGCGACGACTTCGGGGGAGTCGCGTTCGACTCAAACCCCCCAAATGGAGAAGTAAGGAATGCCGAGTCACAAACCTGTTTCGAAGAAACGAAAATTAGAATCCTGGCCAGAAAAAGTAATGATAGGGCGGTAGAAAAGGAAACTGGAAATCGATTTGAGATTAAACCATTACATGAGAGGATCAGAAACTATTACAAAACAAGAGAGACGATATTCGGAGGAAAAGTAAGCGCAGTCTCTAAGAGAATTAGTAAAGCAAGAATTCGGTATAAACTAAGGAAACAAACGCGTATGAGCATTTCTTCGTCGGTTATAGATACTTATACTGATCCCCGCCCTTACGCTAAAGTTCAAATCGCCAACAAAAGCGTGTATGGATTGTTGGATAGCGGGGCCAGTGTGAGTATTCTAGGGAAAGATTGCCTGAAATTCTTAGATGAGATTGGAGTGAAATTTCATCCCTTCAATTCTGGGGTTAAAACAGCAGATGGGAAAAATCAGGCTATAATAGGGAAAATTAAGTTGGAGGTCAGCTATAAAAATCGCGAAGAATTAATTACGTTCTATTTGGTGCCCAATCTCGATCAGGAATTGTACTTAGGAGTGGATTTCTGGAGGGCGTTCCAAATCGCTCCGAATGTTGTGAGTGCCGTGTCGATTTCAGAAGATAACGCAGACTTGAGTAACGCACACGAACTTTCGGTGGAACAACGGTCTCGGTTGGAAGCGGTGAAGCAGAAGTTTCTTGATTTCGATCGCCACGGTCTTGGTAAAACAGACCTAATGGAGCACGTCATCGATACCGGAGACGCGGAGCCTGTTAAGCAGCGTCATTACCCTGTTTCTCCAGCGGTGCAGGCCTTATTATACCAGGAAATAGATAGGATGCTTCAGCTCGGCGTTATAGAGGAGAGGTAAAGCCCGTGGTGCTCGCCTGTGGTCCTTATAAAGAAGCCAGCCATAGACGGTATCATTAAGTATCGTTTTTGTCTGGATTCTCGTAAGGTCAATGCGTTAAGCAAAAAGGATGCTAACCCTCTCCCCCATATCGAAGGGCTGATCAGTCGGCTACCTAATACCTATTTTATAAGCAGTGTAGATCTAAAAGAAGCTTTTTGGCAAAGTAGTAGAGGCAGAGTAGAGAGAAAACTGCGTTTGCGGTACCGGGAATACCCTTATACCAGTTCACGGTCATGCCCTTTCGGTTGTGTAATGCAGCTCAAAGGTTATGTCGGTTAATGGATAAGGTTATTCCTGCACGACTCAGGGACAACGTCTTCTTGTATTTAGATGACCTGTTAATAATCGCTCCGGATTTTGAGACACATGTCACCCTGCTGGGAGAAGTAGCCGAGTGTTTAAGAAAGGCAAACCTCACCATCAACCTTAAAAAGTCCAGGTTTAGCTTTAAGGAGCTAAAATACCTGGGTTTTATCGTTGGTGGTGGGAAGGTGAAAACGGATCCGGCGAAGGTCGAAGCGGTCGTCGATTTTCCGATGCCGAAAAATGCTCGACAGGTCCGTCGGCTGCTTGGTCTAGCAGGGTGGTATAGGCGATTTATCAAGGACTTCTCCAGTTTAACCGCTCCCTTGACAGATACGTTGAAGAAGAAGAATACCAAGTTTACTATGACGGAGGAAACTATAACCGCGTTCGAAAATCTGAAAAAGGCCTTAACGACAGCTCCGGTGCTTTCGCACCCTGATTTTTCGAGGCGGTTTTATGTGCAGTGCGACGCGTCAGACTCTGGAATCGGCGCGGTACTCTTTCAGAAGAGCGAGGCGGGAGAAGAAAGTCCGATTTCCTACTTCTCACAAAAACTGAATTCTTGCCAACGGAATTATACTGTAACCGAGAAGGAATGCATGGCAGCAGTGATGGCAGTTAAAAAGTTTAGGCCCTATGTCGAGGGTATGGCCTTTACCATAATAACGGACCATTCGAGCCTGAAATGGTTAATGACCATGAATGATCTTAGTGGCAGGCTGGCTAGGTGGTCACTCGAATTACAGTCTTATACCTTCGACATAGAACACCGAAAAGGCTCACTGAATGTCGTGCCAGATACACTTTCTCGGGCACACTTAGATAGTTTGGACATAGGAGAAGTAGCGCCATTAGTTGATCTCGAGTCAGAAGAATTCCACTCCGAAGAGTACAAGGATCCGATCAACACCATTCGAGATCACCAGGCAGAGTTGCCGGATTTGAAAGTTGATGATTCATTCATATATAAACGCGCGCTACCCTTAACTAGTGACGATTCACTTTTAGAGCATACCTGGCGGCTGTGGATACCCTCAGGGTTAACAGAGAGTATAATTATGAAGGCCCATAATCCACCTCGAGCCGCGCATGGAGGGGTAGGTAAAACCTTACACCGGATACGTGAATATTTTTATTGGCCAAATATGACCGTTCAAATCCGACAATTTGTAACCAAATGCGAAACATGCAAGCAATCAAAGTTTACGAGCCAAGTCCAAGTTGTCTTAGATCACTTGTCTAAATATGTTTTATTACAGCCTTTACGTTCAGCCAACTCGGAAAGCATCATTGCATTCTTGAAAAATGATGTTTTTAATTCTTTCGGCGTACCTCAGATACTGCATTCTGATAACGGCAAGCAGTTTCTGTCGAAAGAATTCCAAAACTTTTTAGAGAAGTATGGAGTACGCCACTTCCGAACCGCGAATTATGCTCCTCAATCGAATGCTTCTGAGAGAGTCAACAGATCGTTACTAGCTGCTATACGACCTTACTTAAAAGAGGACCAACGTGACTGGGATATAAACATAAGTGACATCCCATGCGCGATGAGAAGTTCCGTCCATTCTGCTACAGGCGTGTCACCCTATTTTGCCCTATTCGGGACCAATATGTTGACACACGGCAGTAGCTACGAGTTGGCCCAAAAACTGAATGTGGTAGAGGATGGCGAACTGTTGACTCTACGGAGACAGGAACGGCTGCAGATAATACGCGAGAAAATCAAAGAAGGTATTGTAAGAGCGAACGGAAAGAGTGCAAAAAATTACAACACCCGATCTCGAAATATTCGCTATGTGCCAGGGCAAGAAGTTTACAAAAGAAACTTTGTTCTCAGTGACTCCTCTAAGCGCCTTTCTTCGAAACTCTGTCCTAAATATGTAAAGTGTCGCGTGGTTAAGTCGGTAGGCAAAAGCATGTATGAGCTAGAGAACCTAGCGGGGAAAAGCATTGGCATCTTTCATGCGAAAGATTTAAAACAGTAGAATCTGTACGTTACAAATAACATCAATGAGGAATTCTAACCACAGTTGAGTATATGTACGTCTATGATTGATAATGCGATAATTTTCACTTATGAAAATAAGTTCTATTGGAACATGGGAACACCTGTAATCCCGTTCAGCATCAAGACCGAATTATGTGTATTACATGTACCTATGTCCATATGTATGTCAAGGAGTGTCTCCAATAAGAATGACCCCGCTCATAGTGAGCGAGGGTGACAACCACTAGTACCTGACCAACTGTGATATTTACTCTGAATCTTCTGTGATATTTTAGTCGTAGTATATAAGACTACTATATGTATTTCACTCCTATGGAGTACAATAGTAAAGAGAAAACGCCATGCATTCAAAACTGTGATAATGCTTTTAGAAATCTGTGATATTAGGTTAAGGATATAGTTTAATTGCGCCACCCTGTTCGACATGAATGAGTAGACATAAAATAAGAGTTCTAGTCACGTAACACCTGTGATAGTAACCAATCGCTTTATTTAACCACTGTGATATTTTATTGTTTAGTTAGTAAGAAATGTTCTCTTTATTCCCGATCTGTGATATTTTTATCTTAATGTGCAATTGATTTGCTTTATAACATCTAAAACATTCTGCCTGATTAGCATAGAAACCCTCAGCGCGATTCCCGGGGTAATTAAGCACAAAAAAAAAAAAACCAAACGAACCTACGTACCTAACTAAATATATACAGACACATACACAGGTAACTCGGTGGGTCGATAACATATCTCACCATATCCATCCGGAGGATAGTTTAACCATAAGCCGATATTGAAAATAGTTGCCTGCAACTAAAATAATTTGTTTTGCTACGGGTGTTAGCGTGGTATTGGTTCGCTGTAACCGAATCACTCCATCATAGATACGGTTCCTACTTAATTCTAGAGAATATCTAAAGATTAAGCGTTAAAACATGAATGGTTATTATATAAGGACAGTCTGGCGATAACTCTGTGTCTATCCATATATATATTTCAAGTGAGGCACGGCATGCTAATTAATTATTCAAATCTAACTACGAGACGTTAAACCCTCAATAATCGTAGCTTTTATGTAGGCAGATGGAAGTAACGCAAACACGATAGGCATAGATAGAGTTAATAGTATATTTATGCAAATAATATAGACATACATACATATATAGTTAAGTAATAAAACCCTAGGACAAACCAACTTAGCGGAGATTTACCAAGTAGGGATGCTGAGACTACCGGTAAAAAGACCTGGCCTGGGAGGCGATCAATGATGAAGGAAGTACAGCTCACTGGTATTTCATACATAAACGACATCAAGGCTTACTGAAGTCGTGGTTCATATTGCCCGGCTTGTGTTAAAATGGGTCCTTCCCCACTTTGAGGAGTGACACATAAGGTGTCCATTTGTCACCATTCCCCTTGTTTCCTGAGAAACCACTCTGTCCGCTGATTTGTTGTGGCCACCTTTCTTAAAAATAAAACAAACACTTGTAGGTACATATTACGTCTGCTGTATTGCAGAGAATTATACCGTACCTATGTATACCTGCTGGTGAGAAACCCCATTGCATGGGCAGGTCCTTGGGTCTCGGCAGGTGCCGGAGATGGTCCACCGCATGAGATTCCGGATGGGCCACACTGGCCTGGAAAGAGTCCTGCAGGATAAAGACGTGGGTGGCGTCTGCCGACCGCCTATCGATGGGTCGCCTTCTGACTGCGACTGATTTTTTTTGTTGTTATGTTTTTTTTTACACTTCTTTTTTTTCTATATTGTTTTTTTTGTTATTTTTTTTTGTTTTGGTTCACTCGGACTTTGGTCGCACCAATTTAATCGCGTATATTCTTTTATTAAAGAATAAAACTCGGGATTTAATATACCACGATGCGCAAATGACTTTTTTCAGTCGGTTGTAAACACAACAGGCTGACGGGAAGATAGAGCGGGACAGGCATACTCGTAGGTATAAATCTCTGAAAGGAGATGATGTTTATAATACGAGGGAAGAGCCGGGATGATGAAATGGGAACGTTTGCTGGTTCATCTAATAGGGCAATAGTTGAAAGGGAAGCATATTATGAAACAGGACGACATTATTCAGGAAAGCTGGTGGATAAAGTGTGGACGATTCACAATGTGAGTCGAAATTTATGGGTCGCGTACCTAATAGGTTTGTTTTTCGGCTTGATAGGAAGGTAGTGAATGGTAGTGTTTGGAATAGGCTACGGATTCTCATTTTCCGGTATTTGTGCGAGCCGTTGAGCTATCGGTGGTAAACCTCCAATCGGACAAACGTTTCGGAAGGACAAAGAAAATTTGACACGGTTAGGCTAGTGATTACCGTAGGACAGATTCTCTTTGTCATTACGAGTTAAAATCAGTCAGTGTTCGCATCGCGAAAATTTGAGGTGATACTTAAGCATCATAGTTATTTAAATAGGAGATTGCGCGGGTAAAAATTTTAAATTTGAATATAATTTTTACGACGTTATGAGGATAACTATTAGTTTCCAATCGGATTTGTGTGGTATTAATATACATATTAAAGGAGCGAGCAGATTTAAATTGGGTATTGCCTACAAAAACGAAATTGGATTTAGCTAAGAAAAGTTGTACCAGGTAATATTTTAAATGAAATGTGAATTATCAAGAAAATTCTAATGGGTGTCACGTTCATAGTGAGGAAGAATTGCGGCGGTCAACGACGTAGACAGTGGGTCGTTGCCGCCGTTGGCGTTTTATACCTGATGCCAGGATATCCATACCTATATGTGCTCTCGAATGAAAAGTGAAAACGAGTCCGCTTCACATCTCTTCTTCCCAAGCTGGTACTCATCTCCGACATAGACGGAGTCCTAGCTCACTGGTGCAGCTTGCAGCATAAATATTTAAGTCCGTGTAAGACCCGGACGGCCAAGTAACATTTTGCTTCTAGATATACATATATATATTGTTCCGAACATACATTCATACCTACATATACATATATCGATACCATAATAATTCGCTTTGGAAAACGTCCTAGTCACTGAATTTTAATATTGATTTTATACTCATACTCCGTCGTGCACGGTATATCTATAGGATGTTCATATACATCCCTAACGAAAGGTGCTGCAGGGCATGTAAATTGAACAGTTCCGGACGCTGATGGTTGGCGAGTTAGATTTGCAAGCCGGAACAGTTTATAAATAAACCTTTGGCGTGATAATATTTTTTTTGTTGTGATTAATAGTGTTAAATTTCCAATTTTCATTCATTATAACTTTTATTAGTTTTTTATATATAATTGAATTTTTTTGGTCGGTGGGGTAAAAGTGGACGCTAAACCAAGAATATACATGAAGAGTCGTCAGTCCTGCGTGGAGTGAGTTTTTCGAAACAACCGGGTAGTAAAGTAGCAACATTTTGCGACTCCTTAGCTACCCACAAAGAGCTCTCTGTAGGTAGGATAACGGGGGTTTGGGATACCGGACGAAAAGAAGGTCCGCTTGGAAAGCCCGGTGTAAAACGGGAACTCAGACCTTGCGGCAACGGGACAGGCACCGTTTCAACCGTTGGTCTACATCGTATCGTCACTTTTAGCCTATTTTCCCAACATTTGGTATTTAAAAGGATTTTAAGGCAATTTAATTTATTATAGTTTAACTAGATTCATGCCGAAACATATATAAGTATTATAATCATATACATTTTTTTTTTCTTCTAATTTATGTAAGTGTCTTGTTTTTTTCTTTTCCGTAAAATAAAATACCTTGTAAATCACGCCGAACATGATGAAAACTTACGTGTTTTTATGAGCTTCAAGGAGGCTTAACATGGATAATTAAAATCTTTTCAGAGGGGTGTGGAAGGGCTAGCGATGAACGTGCAGTGGCCTGAAGATACTATGGTTCGATCGCGATAGTAAATCCGATCTGATTTGCGACTCAGGGGAATTCGAGATTCGGGCCGAATGAATTCCAGGTGGAGCGGGTATAGGCCAAGCTGCATCATCAGCCGCAGCGTTCCTGAAGTGTGGACTATTTGGTGGTGGCTAAGTTATAGTTTTTTTTTGGCATGATTTTTGTTTTTTTTTTTTGGAATAGGCGAGGTCTGGCTATGGGGGCAAGATCCCCCCCTAATCCGGCGAGCTGAGTCGAGCATAGCGAGCATGCCATCGCCTCCATAGCGGACATTCTACCGCCTCTCAGTCTCATCCTACCCGCTTCCTATCCTCATATATTTTTACTCAATTTTTTTCTTTGCAGCTTCTACTTCCACCCTACCTACCTCCACCTCCTATCCTTTTGCCTTATTTCAAGCGTTGATAGTTTGGTTTGTGTTGCACTAGGAAATGCAGTTTACCTTTGGAACGCTAGTACTGGAAGCACAGAACAATTGGTTGAATTTGAAGGAGATGATAGCGCTTGTTCGCTGGCATGGATCCAAGAGGGTCATATTTTAGCAATCGGCATAAGTAGTGGAGCTGTGAAACTATGGGATTGCTCCAAATCAAAGCGATTACGTGTAATGGATGGACAAACGGCACGTGTCGGATCTTTAGCATGGAATTCTTTTATTGTTTCTTCAGGTAGTCGAGATGGATCTATTATTCACCATGATGTTCGCCAGAGAGATCACAAGGTTACAACACTACTAGGCCATTCACAGGAGGTATGTGGTCTAAAGTGGTCTACGGACTTCAAATATCTGGCTAGTGGGGGCAATGACAATTTGGTGAATGTATGGCCAGCAGCTTCCGCTTCGAGTTCAATAGGTACTGAACCAATACATGTACTAAATGAGCATCAAGCTGCTGTCCGTGCACTTGCCTGGTGTCCTTGGTTGCCCAATGTACTTGCTACAGGTGGAGGGACAGCCGATAGGTGCATCAAATTTTGGAATGTAAATACTGGTTCACTTATAAATTCTGTTGACACGAAATCTCAAGTTTGCGCAATACTATGGTCAAAGATATACATAGAACTAATATCAGCCCATGGGTTTGCGAAAAAATCAGTTAAGTATTTGGAAGTACCCTTCAATGCATAAGCAGGCCGAACTGACTGGACACACTTCAAAAGTTTTGCAACTGGCAATGTCACCAGATGGTAGCACTTTTATAAGCGCCGGAGCAGATGAAACGCTAAGGTTATGGAACTGCTTTGTGGCTGATCCACACCAAGCTAAAAAAATTACTTCTGTTGCTGGCAAAGTTAAGCACAGTGTCTTTAGGCAAAACATAAGATAACATATTTTTTAAGGTTCACACTAAAAAAAAACTAAATATTTTTTGTCAATTTTAATACCTACTTACTGTTCTTATTTTGTCTGTTTAATAAAAACAATAATATAAAGAATTTGTTAGATTTTGATTTGATTATTGAATTATTCAATCATTTACAGTAATACCCGAATAAGTGCCTTTCGCTTAAGTACCTTTTTTTTAGAACCAAAATACTGAGGATTTTTTTTATATAAAACTCATCTTATAAGTACCTTCCGCTTAACTACCTTTCCCGCTTAACAACCTTTTATTTTGTATACTTTTTGAAATTAACCTGACAAAAATTCTTTTAAGTACACATTTGAAATCAGCTGATAAAATACAGAAGTATGTTTTCCTTCCGCGCTTCCTTTTGTTTTATGCCTTAAAATTCATAAATAAAAAAGTGATAATCTTAATCTACTACAATGATTCGTATGCCATTAAAATCTACTTTGAATCAATAATTCGACAAGTCCAATTAAATATATTTAATATAATTCCCCTTATTGCGATAGTCGTTTCACTTCATCGACAATTGTCATTTTTGTAGTCGTGTCGCTTTTAAATCGGTATTGCGTAAATTAAACGCCAGCCTCCCCGATGCTCTTAGATTCCACATGAGATTCACTACAACAGCTTTTATTTTGATAAATAAATTTTAATTGAAATTAGTGAACATTCGGTGTTTGTAGCAGTTTTAAATTTATTTAGATTAGATAATGCGCTTACATCATTCAATTTGAGTTTGCGATTTTTAAGCACGTTGCTGAGGGCCGCATGTGGTGGCCAGGGTAGACAAAATTGCTCAGGTTGAAAAAATTGCAGATATCGCACTTTATTCTTAGTAAATTTTCGTTATGGTATGATTGAACTTTTATAAATTAAGTGGAGTAAAGAGTGTGTATATATGTTTGAAGAAAGTTAACATAACATCTATTAAGTATCGCAGTGTTTAAAACTATCTGCAACCGAAAGGAGTCCAAAACGAAAACATGCTTTAAAATTCGTGATGGTGTAAAAGCAAAAATAGTCTTTGTACTCGGGGTTAGTCCCCTTTCACACAAGGAAACTGAGTTGCCGGCAACTGGGAGTTTGTGGGCGAGAAGGGCAAGAAGTAAAGGGAATGAAAAAAATCTCCCCGGTCAACGATTTGAAGAGATTTTTTTGACGTTTTGCTTTACATTCCAATTAGCCCGACAAAATCTTCCCAGTTTCCTCCTCAGTTTCCTGGCTCCAGTTTCCTCTTGTGAAAGATACAAGGCAATTAAAGGAAAACGTAAAAAAAATCTCCAGCAACTGGTTTCCTTGTGTGAAAGGGGACTTACTTAAGCGTAATGCGGGCCTTACACCACGCAATATTATTGCTCAAGATATTGGCCAAAAATATGGCGTGAATAAAAAAATACTTTCTTCATCTTTTTACTTGCGATTATTGTTATTCATCTTTTTACTTGCGATTATTGTTATGCATTCGTAAAAAAAAATCTAACAATCAAAGATGACATTACGATCATAGAGAAACCTAAAAAATTGATCGCCAAAAAATGTCTTTCTGTCTGTCTGTCAATCTGTCCGTCTGTATGTATAAGGAGCTACAGCCTAAACGGCTTAAGCGATTGCCTTCAAATTTGGTATTTGTGATTATTTTGGCATTCCTCAGAGGGGAAATTGAAATTTTATTTTTAGGCCTAAAAATAACGGTACCTGCCATATGACATTGAAGAAAAATCTTATTTTTCTCTAAAACGGCTCCAAGGATTTTGATAAACATTTTTGAGATTTTTTTGTTGGTAATAGCTATGTATAATTTGATATGCACCAAGCTTACAGGAAAAAGTCTATTAACGGTACCTTCCATATAACGTTTTTTTTATTTTTGGCTTTCTCGGTAACGGTACATTGGATTTCTGTCAAATTTTATATAGGTGGGAAAAGATCGTTTTATAAACTTATTTAAACTGTCAAACCGTCACTTTAATCAGTT
Organism: Philhelius pedissequus; assembly: GCA_910595825.1. NCBI lineage: Eukaryota > Metazoa > Arthropoda > Insecta > Diptera > Syrphidae > Philhelius > Philhelius pedissequus. The sequence continues at coordinate 218,693,443 of OU343160.1, read as the reverse complement.
TTTCGGAAAAACGAAGAACGCCATTAGATGCCACGGATCAATGAAAATTTTCTAAAAAAGTATCTCGAAAATTGTAGGACGGGTTTTGATGAAATCCTGTTTTTTACTTTTGTTTTTTTGAAAAAAAAATTCTTTTGAAATTTTAGTATGCAATTTTTTAGAGACTATTAATGTTCATGTGAATATTAAATTTAAAATTATTTTTGTTGATTAGTTTTAAATTTATTGATTTTTCAAAAAAAAAAAATTATTAAATTATTTTAATTTAAAAAAAAAAGTTATTCAAATTTTTGATATGCAAAAATAATTTAGCTACTTAGATCTTATCAGATATAAAATTTGACAAAAATCCAATGTACCTACCGTTACGGAGAAAGCCAAAAATTAAAAAAACCGTTATATGAAAGATACCCTTAATAGACTTCCTGTAAACTCATATCAAATGATGGCTATTACCAACAAAAAAATTCTCAAAATTTTTTATCAAAATCGTTGGAGCCGTTTTAGAGAAAAATAAGATTTTCCTACAAGGTCATATGGTAGGTACCGTTATTTTTAGGCCTAAAGATCAAATTTCAATTTCCCCTCTGAGGAATGCCAAAATAATCACACATACCAAATTTGAAGGCAATCGCTTAAGCCATTTAGGCTGTAGCTCCTTATACATACAGACGGACAGACTGACAGACAGACATTTTTTGGCGATCACTTTCTTCGGCTTCTTTATGATCGTAATGTTAGGTTTGATTGTTAGAATTTTTTTTTACGAATGCTTAACTTGCCTTATAGTACCTATAATCGCAAGTAAAAAGATGAGGAATCTTGTACACTGTTCTAAGTGCGCAGGTACCATGCCACTATAACTTTATAAATCTTTGAATTACTTTTAGAGTTCACTTTGAGCGATATTTCAAATGCAGATATTATTTTTATTTGTATAAAATACAAAAATATTTATTAATGTGTTTAATGCCCTCCGAAGTTTCCAATGTAGTAAGTATCCAATATTGCCAATGTAAGCAAGGTCTTAAATGCAAGCATCGTTAACGTCTAACACTGAGGGGCTGTATGGAACGTATCTACGTACTGTGCTACATGGAACGTGCTACATGGCTTACGTCTCGTTTTTCATTCACTCTTCCCCGAGTATAGATGTTTACACATCAAAGGAGCTATTATAATTAAAGATATTGAATTGGTTTTGTCTGACATATGTATACATTGTAGCTGATAATTTTAACTCATATTTTGCTACTATAGCAGAAACACTTCATCCTCAATTAAGTCCTGATTACGCCTCTATGCAATAAATGTATATAAGAAATAACAGCTTTAGAACTTTTTAAAGTAATTGGGTGTTTAAAAAATTCAAATTCTTGTGGTTTTGATGGGGTTTAAAATTGTCTATTGAAAAATATATCATGCTTTATTATAGATGTTCTTTCTTTTATTTTTAATATGAGCATTTACTCTGAATGTTTTCCGGATGGTCTTAAATGTTCTAATGTAATACCTCTTTTTAAAAAAGGTGAATCTAATTGTGTTCAAAACTGTAGACCAATTTCGTTACTGCCTTCAGGGAGCAAAATTTTCGAAAAAGTAATTAAAAATAGAGTTGTGAAGTTTTTGAATAAAACAAACTTTTTTAGTTCTCTACAATTTGGTTTTCGAAAGACAAATCATCTGAAGATGCTCTTTTGGATTTTTGTTCTCAATTATACAGTAATTTAGATAGAAAATTAAATACAGCTGGCCGATTTGTCGATAAGACATTCGACATGGGTAAGCTACCATGGTAGGTAAAAAAACTATAAGGCTGGTTTTAGGGAGTTTATTTTAGAATGGTTTAAATCAAACCTGACTCAACGAGTGAAAATAGATGGAATTAGAAGCGGAGTTAAGTATATGGGCATAGGCGTGCCAGAGGGATCTGTGTTAGGGCCAATACTATTCCTAGTCTATATAAATTTTCTTTTCAGTCTCAATTTTAAAGTTCTACTTAAATCTTTCCCTGATGATATAGGTTTTTTTTTTTTTTATAACTTTGCACGCGCTCAAGGGATTTTGAATACCCTTTATATTTTTTTCTTAACACAGCGCGGGCATCCGGTGGAAGAAGAGAAAGAAGGATAGGAAAGATGTGTGGCGCGATGTTCTGAGACTAGAGCTAGTTGTTGTCTCAGATTTATCTCCAGGGATGGCGGCTGAACTAATGCGGAGAGAATTACCGTGTCTTATTTATTTATGTCCCTTATAATTCGCATTATTTTATTTATTTCGTTGTCATATTTTATGGGTATGCTAGTTTACTCAATCACATGTTGTTAGTGTTATGCCTAAACAGCATGTAATGAGCAAAGCAGCAACTTATTGTATGACAATTTTTAGAATTGGTTTTTAATGGAATATAAGAAGACATAGACAACGGCAGGAAACCAACCTGGTTGTGTATATGGCTCAGTTAGTTTTTTGAATCTAGTTTCGGATATAAATTGGGATCTAAACTTATCTAGACCGGTTTGCTGACCATAAGCTTGTCATTAGTTCGAAGAATAAAATAATGTTTTTTAGCTTGTCTTACCAAAACCCCTTAGCTGTAGATATATACTATCATGCACCTTAATGTCAAAGATTCAAACTATCTGTGCTTGTTACTATTTGACAATATTGTCGGGAAGTGTTGATTGTTCGGATAATTGCATTTTAATTGAACAAGTTAGTGAGTTTAAGTATTTGGTGTTAATTTTTGATCCTAATTTGTCTTTTGAAACTACTCTAATGCTCTTAGAAAATATTTTCGAAGTGCACTTAAACACTTTTTTTATTTGAAAAACGTGTCCTCTTCTAAACTACTAACTAAATATAATATATTACGGGGTTTTTCATTCTAAGTAACAGTATGGTATCTGTTGCCGGGGTGATACATACAACAACAAGGTTCAACCACTTTTGATGCTCCAAAAATACGTTGTAAGAAAAATCTTTAATAAACATCGTCTGCATCACAGTTTTTCCTTGTTTCGAGATTTAAATATTCTTCAAATTCGTCATCTTTATTGTTCAAAGTTCTTAACACTTTTTTTGCCAGATCCGGTAATCTAAACTTTAGGGTTTTGGACAATCATAATCTTCGTGTTAATTCCTCAAATTTACTTACAGTACCCTTCTTTCGTACTACGGCTTTTAGAAATTCTTACTATATGTCATCACGTTGATTATTTAATAAACTTCCTCTCTCTATAAGAATTATTCAATCAGCTAGCAGATTCTTGAAACAACTTAAAACCTGGTTGTTAACTTTTAAATTTGTTAGTATAGAACATCTTTTAAGTATTCTAGAATAGATCTCTACATACATACATATTATTTATTAATTTTTGTGTCTTACCTTTGCATGCTCTCAAACTTCAATCATTTATTTTGCTTTTCCTTTCTTTTCTCAAAAGTTTACCTTTTGGATAAATTCTTTTTCATTTTTTGTTGTGTGTATAAAATATTTAAAAAAAAATTTTTTTTGTTTCATTTTTTATTGCTTTTATAAATTGGAATTCTTTAGAAGGGTCACCCCATCCATTGTTTCTTTTAATTTTTTAATTATTTATTTATAATGTAATGTTGGTTTTTAAAGATTCGTTAGTCCTTCGATAAGCAAATTCGCTAAAGTTTTGACTTTTATGCGAGATAATCTTGATCGAATCGCTATTCGTAATAAGAATTTATCGAATTCGAAGGTTTTAAGCATTGAATTTTCTTTGTTTCACGACCACGTTTTGGGCAAAAAGGATACATATATGTAAAGGCAGAAAGACGGAATTGTTATCTGTGACGATGCCTAATTTTGATCGACTATAGTATTCAACTCCTGAGCTGAGAAAAAATATATTTAATTATAATAAATTAAAGTGAATATTAAATATTTACATAGATACTGATTTAATTTTTCATCAATAATAAACACAATTTTATATATGTACATAACTTTTAATATTAAACAGCCATACACCTATGGCGAATTTAAATTAGTAGACTGTAGTTTAAGACACGTTTTTGGTTTGCAAAGTTAATTTCATCTACTTTAATTTTAGATCTTAATTTATTAGACTGGAGCGTTGATAATGTGGTTTGTGTTGCACTAGGATATGCAGTTTACCTTTGGAACGCTAGTACTGGAAGCATAGAACAATTGGTTGAATTTGAAGGGGATGATAGCGCTTGTTCGCTGGCATGGATCCAAGAGGGTCATATTTTAGCAATCGGCATAAGTAGTGGAGCTGTGGAACTATGGGATTGCTCCAAATCAAAGCGATTACGTGTAATGGATGGACAAACGGCACGTGTCGGATCTTTAGCATGGAATTCTTTTATTGTTTCTTCAGGTAGTCGAGATGGATCTATTATCCACCATGATGTTCGCCAGAGAGATCACAAGGTTACAACACTACTAGACCATTCACAGGAGGTATGTGGTCTAAAGTGGACTTCAAATATCTGGCTATTGGGGGCAATGACAATTTGGTGAATGTATTGCCAGCAGCTTCCGCTCTGAGTTCAATAGGTACTGAACCAATACATGTACTAAATGAGCATCAAGCTGCTGTCCGTGCACTTGCCTGGTGTCCTTGGTTGCCCAATGTACTTGCTACAGGTGGAGGGACAGCCGATATGTGCATCAAATTTTGGAATGTAAATAATGGTTTACTTATAAATTCTGTTGACACGAAATCGCAAGTTTGCGCAATACTATGGTCAAAGACATACAAAGAACTAATATCAGCCCATGGGTTTGCAAAAAATCAGTTAAGTATTTGGAAGTACCCTTCAATGCATAAGCAGGCCGAACGGACTGGACACACTTCAAGAGTTTTGCAACTGGCAATGTCACCAGATGGTAGCACTGTTATAAGCGCCGGAGCAGATGAAACGCTAAGGTTATGGAACTGCTTTGTGGCTGATCCACACCAAGCTAAAAAAATTACTTCTGTTGCTGGCAAAGTTAAGCACAGTGTCTTTAGGCAAAACATAAGATAACATTTTTTTTAAGGTTCACACTAAAAAAATCTAAATATTTTTTGTCAATTTTAATTTACATACATAAAACTTACTGTTCTTATTTTGTCTGTTTAATAAAAACAATAATAACGGGTGATTTTTTTGCTACTTGATTTTTGACGTTTATATTTTTGACAGATCACACATGACAAATTCCACGAACATTTGACATTTCGATTCAGTATTGTTTGCCATTTCATCATGAATAGACTTACGCCTGAACAACGTTTGCAAATTATTGAAATTTATTATCAAAATTCGTGCTCTGTAAAAAATGTGTTTCGCAAGCTTTTATCGCAAAATTGTCTTCAGCGACGAGGCTCATTTGTGGCTAAATGGATACGTGAATAAGCAGAATTGCCGTATTTCGAGTGAAGAGCAGCCAGAGGCAATTCAGCAGCTACCAATGCATCCCGAAAAATGCACTGTTTGGTGCGGTTTATGGGCAGGTGGCATCATTGGGCCGTACTTCTTCAAGGACGATGAAGGCCGCAGGGTTACGGTCAATGGAGAAAGGTACCGTTCGATGATAACAGATTTTTTTTTGGCGAAAATGCAAGAATTGAACTCGGTCGACATGTGGTTCCAACAGGACGGTGCCACATCCCACACTGCACGCGAAACCATGCATCAATTGAGAGGCGAATTTGGTGAGCAGTTGATCTCACGTTTTGGCGCAGTCAATTGGCCACCAAGATCATGTGATTTGACCCCGTTAGACTATTTTTTGTGGGGCTATGTTAAGTCTATTGTCTATGGGGACAAGCCAAACACGATTGCTGCCTTGGAAGCCAACATTGAACGCGTCATTGGTGAGATTCCGGCCGAAATGTGTGAAAAAGTTTGCCAAAATTGGACCTTCAGAATGGACCACCTGAAGCGTAGCCGCGGGCAACATTTAATTGAAATTATTTTTAAAAAGTAAATGGCAGAAATTGATTTATCGATCCAAATAAAAATTTCATTCACTTCTTGCAAGTTTCTGTGTTTTTTTGAATTTTCAAAACCAAGCTCTTAAAAAATCACCGTTTATAAAGAATTTGTTAGATTTTGATTTGATTATTGAATTATTCAATCATTTACAGTAATACCCGGATAAGTGCCTTTCGCTTAAGTACCTTTTTTTTAGAACCAAAATACTGAGGATTTCTTTTATATAAAACTCATCTTATAAGTACCTTCCGCTTAACTACCTTTCCCGCTTAACAACCTTTTATTTTTATACTTTTGTACACATTTGAAATCAGCTGATAAAATACAGAAGTATGTTTTCCTTCCGCGCTTCCTTTTGTTTTATGCCTTAAAATTCATAAATAAATAAGTAATAATCTTAATCTACTACAATGATTTGTATGCCATTAAAATCTACTTTGAATCAATAATTCGACAAGTCAGATTAAATATAATTCCCCTTATTGCGATAGTCGTTTCACTTCATCGACAATTGTCGTTTTTGTAGGTGTGTCGCTTTTAAATCGGTATTGCGTAAATTAAACGCCAACCTCCTCGACTCTTAGATTCCACATGAGATCCACTACAACAGCTTTTATTTTGATAAATAAATTTTAATTGCAATTGAAATCAGTGAACATTCGGCCAAAAATATGGCGTGAAAATGTGTCGGCCTTACACGATGCAATATTATTGAAAGATATTATTGCCTTCCTCCAGTTTATTCTGTAAAATATATGCACAAACGCTACCTAAATGCACTTTAATAAAAAAATACTTTCTTCATCATTTTACTTGCGATTATAGGTACTGTAAGCAAGTTATGCATTCGTAAAAAAAAATTCGAACAATCAAACATGACATTACGATCATAGAGAAACCTAAAAAATTGATCGCCAAAACATGTCTTTCTGTCTGTCTGTCAATCTGTCCGTCTGTATGTATAAGGAGCTACAGCCTAAACGGCTTAAGCGACTGCCTTCAAATTTGGTATGTGTGATTATTTTGGCATTCCTCAGAGGGGAAATTTAAATTTTATTTTTAGGCCTAAAAATAACGGTACCTGCCATATGACATTGAAGAAAAATCTTATTTTTCTCTAAAACGGCTCCAAGGATTTTGATAAACATTTTTGAGATTTTTTTTTGTTGGTAATAGCTATGTATAATTTGATATGCACCAAGCTTACAGGAAAAGTCTATTAACGGTACCTTCCATATAACGTTTTTTTATTTTTGGCTTTCTCGGTAACGGTACATTGGATTTCTGTCAAATTTTATATAGGTGGGAAAAAATCGTTTTATAAACTTATTTAAAGTGTCAAACCGTCACTTTAATCAGTTTTTCGGAAAAACGAAGAACGCCATTAGATGCCACGGATCAATGAAAATTTTATAAAAAAGTATCTCGAAAATTGTAGGACGGGTTTTGATGAAATCCTGTTTTTTATTTTTGTTTTTTTGAAAAAAAAATTCTTTTGAAATTTTAGTATCCATTTTTTTAGAGACTATTAATGTTCATGTGAATATAAAATTTAAAATTATTTTTGTTGATTAGTTTTAAATTTATTGATTTTACAAAAAAAAATTAATAAATTATTTTCATTAAAAAAAAAAAGTTATTCAAAATTTTGATATGCAAAAATAATTTAGCTACTTAGATCTTCTCAGATATAAAATTTGACAAAAATCCAATGTACCTACCGTTACGGAGAAAGCCAAAAATTAAAAAAAACCGTTATATGAAAGATACCCTTAATAGACTACAAGGTCATTTGGTAGGTACCGTTATTTTTAGGCCTAAAGATCAAATTTCAATTTCCCCTCTGAGGAATGCCAAAATAATCACACATACCAAATTTGAAGGCAATCGCTTAAGCCGTTTAGGCTGTAGCTCCTTATACATACAGACGGACAGACTGACAGACAGACATTTTTTGGCGATCACTTTCTTCGGCTTCTCTATGATCGTAATGTCAGGTTTGATTGTTAGAATTTTTTTTTACGAATGCATAACTTGCCTTATAGTACCTATAATCGCAAGTAAAAAGATGAGGAATCTTGTACACTGTTCTAAGTGCGCAGGTACCATGCCACTATAACTTTATAAATCTTTGAACTACTTTTAGAGTTCACTTTGAGCGATATTTCAAATGCAGATATTATTTTTATTTGTATAAAATACAAAAATATTTATTAATGTGTTTAATGCCCTCCGAAGTTTCCAATGTAGTAAGTACCCAATATTGCCAATGTAAGCAAGGTCTTAAATGCAAGCATCGTTAACGTCTAACACTGAGGGGCTGTATGGAACGTATCTACGTACTGTGCTACATGGAACGTGCTACATGGCTTACGTCTCGTTTTTCATTCACTCTTCCCCGAGTATAGATGTTTACACATCAAAGAAACTATTATAATTAAAGATATTGAATTGGTTTTGTTTGACATATGTATACATTGTAGCTGATAATTTTAACTCATATTTTGCTACTATAGCAGAAACACTTCATCCTCAATTAAGTCGTGATTACGCCTCTATGCAATAAATGTATAAAAGAAATAACAGCTTCAGAACTTTTAAAAGTCATTGGGTGCTTAAAAAATTCAAATTCTTGTGGTTTTGATGGGGTTTAAAATTGTCTACTGAAAAATATATCATGCTTTATTATAGATGTTCTTGCTTTTAATTTTAATATGAGCATTTACTCTGAATGTTTTCCGGATGGTCTTAAATGTTCTAATGTAATACCTCTTTTTAAAAAAGGTGAATCTAATTGTGTTCAAAACTGTAGACCAATATCGTTACTGCCTTCAGGGAGCAAAATTTTCGAAAAAGTAATTAAAAATAGAGTTGTGAAGTTTTTGAATAAAACAAACTTTTTTAGTTCTCTACAATTTGGTTTTCGAAAGACAAATCATCTGAAGATGCTCTTTTGGTTTTTTGTTCTCAATTATACAGTAATTTAGATAGAAAATTAAATACAGCTGGCCGATTTGTCGATAAGACATTCGACATGGCTAACCTACCATGGTAGGTAAAAAAAACTATAAGGCTGGTTTTAGGGAGTTTATTTTAGAATGGTTTAAATCATACCTGACTCAACGAGTGAAAATAGATGGAATTAGAAGTGGAGTTAAGTATATGGGCATAGGCGTGCCAGAGGGATCTGTGTTAGGGCCAATACTATTCCTAGTCTATATAAATTTTCTTTTTTTTCTTAACACAGCGCGGGCATCCGGTGGAAGAAGAGAAAGAAGGATAGGAAAGATGTGTGGCGCGATGTTCTGAGACTAGAGCTAGTTTTTGTATCAGATTTATCTCCAGGGATGGCGGCTGAACTAATGCGGAGAGAATTACCGTGTCTTATTTATTTATGTCGTTTATTTCGTTGTCATATTTTATGGGTATGCTAGTTTACTCTATCACATGTTGTTAGTGTTATTCCTAAACAGCATGTAATGAGCAAAGCAGCAACTTATTGTATGACAATTTTTAGAATTGGTTTTTAATGGAATAAAGAAGACATACACAACGGCAGGAATCCAACCCGGTTGTGTATATGTCTCAGTTAGTTTTTTGAATCTAGTTTCGGATATCAATTGGGATCTAAACTTATTTAGACCGGTTTGCTGACCATAAGCTTATCATTAGTTCGAAGAATAAAATAATGTTTTTTAGCTTGTCTTGCCAAAACCCCTCAGCTGTAGATATATACTATCATGCACCTTAATGTCAAAGATTCAAACTATCTGTGCTTGTTACTATTTGACAATATTGTCGGGAAGTGTTGATTGTTCGGATAATTGCATTTTAATTGAATAAGTTAGTGAGTTTAAGTATTTGGTGTTAATTTTTGATCCTAATTTGTCTTTTGAAACTACTCTTAGAAAATATTTTCGAAGTGCACTTAAACATTTTTTTTATTTGAAAAACGTGTCCTCTTCTAAACTACTAACTATAATATATTACGGGCTTTTTCATTCTAAGTTACAGTATGGTATCTGTTGCCGGGGTGCTACATACTACAACAAGGTTCAACCACTTTTGATGCTCCAAAAATACGTTGTAAGAAAAATCTTTAATAAACATCGTCTGCATCACAGTTTTTCTTTGTTTCGAGATTTAAATATTCTTCAAATTCGTCATCTTTATTGTTCAAAGTTCTTAACACTTTTTTTGCTAGATCCGGTAATCTAAACTTTAGGGTTTTGGACAATCATAATCTTCGTGTTAATTCCTCAAATTTACTTACAGTACCCTTCTTTCGTACTACGGCTTTTAGAAATTCTTACTATATTTCATCACGTTGATTATTTAATAAACTTCCTCTTTCTATAAGAATTATTCAATCAGCTAGCAGATTCTTGAAACAACTTAAAACCTGGTTGTAAACTTTTAAATTTGTTAGTATAGAACATGTTTTAAGTATTCTAGAATAGATCTCTACATACATACATATTATTTATTAATTTTTGTGTCTTACCTTTGCATGCTCTCAAACTTCAATCATTTATTTTGCTTTTCCTTTCTTTTTCTCAAAAGTTTACCTTTTGGATAAATTCTTTTTCATTTTTTGTTGTGTGTATAAAATATTAAAAAAAATTTTTTTTTGTTTCATTTTTTATGGCTTTTATAAATTGGAATTCTTTAGAAGGGTCACCCCATCCATTGTTTCTTTCAATTTTTTAATTATTTATTTATAATGTAATGTTGGTTTTTAAAGATTCGTTAGTCCTTCGATAAGCAAATTCGATAAAGTTTTGACGTTTTATGCGAGATAATCTTGATCGAATCGCTATTCGTAATAAGAATTTATCGAATTCGAAGGTTTTAATCATTGAATTTTCTTTGTTTCACGACCACGTTTTGGGCCAAAAGGATACATATATGTAAAGGAAGAAAGATGGAATTGTTATCTGTGACGATGCCTAATTTTGATCGACTATAGTATTCAACTCCTGAGCTGAGAAAAAATATATTTAATTATAATAAATTAAAGTGAATATTAAATATTTACATAGATACTGATTTAATTTTTCATCAATAATAAACACAATTTTATATATGTACATAACTTTTAATATTAAACAGCCATACACCGATGGCGAATTTAAATTAGTAGACTATAGTTTAAGACACGTTTTTAGTTTGCAAAGTTAATTTCATCTACTTTAATTTTAGATCTTAATTTATTAGACTGGAGCGTTGATAATGTGGTTTGTGTTGCACTAGGAAATGCAGTTTACCTTTGGAACGCTAGTACTGGAAGCATAGAACAATTGGTTGAATTTGAAGGGGATGATAGCGCTTGTTCGCTGGCATGGATCCAAGAGGGTCATATCTTAGCAATCGGCATAAGTAGTGGAGCTGTGGAACTATGGGATTGCTCCAAATCAAAGCGATTACGTGTAATGAATGGACAAACGGCACGTGTCGGATCTTTAGCATGGAATTCTTTTATTGTTTCTTCAGGTAGTCGAGGTGGATCTATTATTCACCATGATGTTGGCCAGAGAGATCACAAGGTTACAACACTACTAGGCCATTCACAGGAGGTATGTGGTCTAAAGTGGTCTACGGACTTCAAATATCTTGCTAGTGGGGGCAATGACAATTTGGTGAATGTATGACCAGCAGCTTCCGCTCCGAGTTCAATAGGTACTGAACCAATACATGTACTAAATGAGCATCAAGCTGCTGTCCGTGCACTTGCCTGGTGTCCTTGGTTGCCCAATGTACTTGCTACAGGTGGAGGGACAGCCGATAGGTTTGGAATGTAAATAATGGTTCACTTATAAATTCTGTTGACACGAAATCTCAAGTTTGCGCAATACTATGGTCAAAGACATACAAAGAACTAATATCAGCCCATGGGTTTGCAAAAAATCAGTTAAGTATTTGGAAGTACCCTTCAATGCATAAGCAGGCCGAACTGACTGGACACACTTCAAGAGTTTTGCAACTGGCAATGTCACCAGATGGTACCACTGTTATAAGCGCCGGAGCAGATGAAACGCTAAGGTTATGGAACTGCTTTGTGGCTGATCCACACCAAGCTAAAAAAATTACTTCTGTTGCTGGCAAAGTTAAGCACAGTGTCTTTAGGCAAAACAAAAGATAACATTTTTTTTAAGGTTCACACTAAAAAAATCTAAATATTTTTGTCAATTTTAATTTACATACATAAAACATAAAAACAATAATATAAAGAATTTGTTAGATTTTGATTTGAATATTGAATTATTCAATCATTTACAGTAATACCCGGATAAGTGCCTTTCGCTTAAGTACCTTTTTTTTAGAACCAAAATACTGAGGATTTTTTTATATAAAACTCATCTTATAAGTACATTCCGCTTAACTACCTTTCCCGCTTAACAACCTTTTATTTTTATACTTTTGTACACATTTGAAATCAGCTGATAAAATACAGAAGTATGTTTTCCTTCCGCGCTTCCTTTTGTTTTATGCCTTAAAATTCATAAATAAAAAAGTAATAATCTTAATCTACTACAATGATTTGTATGCCATTAAAATTTACTTTGAATCAATAATTCGACAAGTCCGATTAAATATAATTCCCCTTATTGCGATAGTCGTTTCACTTCATCGAAAATTGTCGTTTTTGTAGGTGTGTCGCTTTTAAATCGGTATTGCGTAAATTAAACGCCAGCCTCCTCGACTCTTAGATTCCACATGAGATCCACTACAACAGCTTTTATTTTGATAAATAAATTTTAATTGCAATTGAAATCAGTGAACATTCGGTGTTTGTAGCAGTTTTAAATTTATTTAGATTTGATCCAAAATATTAATGTTCAGAATGCCATTAGGTATAATGCGCTAACATCATTCAATTTGAGTTTGCGATTTTTAAGTACGTTGCTGAGGGCCGCATGTGGTGGCCAGGGTAGACAAAATTGCTCGGGTTGAAAAAATTGCAGATATCGCACTTTCTTCTTAGTAAATTTTCGTTATGGTATGATTGAACTTTTATAAATTAAGTGGAGTAAAGAGTGTGTATATATGTTTGAAGAAAGTTAACATAACATCTATTAAATATCGCAGTGTTTAAAACTATCTGCAACCGAAAGGAGTCCAAAACGGAAACATGCTTTAAAATTCGTGATGGTGTAAAAGCAAAAATAGTCTTTGTACTCGGGGTTACTTAAGCGTAATGCGGGCCTTACACCACGCAATATTATTGCTCAAGATATTGGCCAAAAATATGGCGTGAAAATGTGTCGGCCTTACACGATGCAATATTATTGAAAGATATTATTGCCTTCCTCCAGTTTATTCTGTAAAATATATGTACAAACGCTACCTAAATGCACTTTAATAAAAAAATACTTTCTACATCTTTTTACTTGCGATTATAGGTACTGTAAGGCAAGTTATGTATTGGTAAAAAAAATTCTAACAATCAAACATGACATTACAATCATAGAGAAACCTAAAAAATTGATCGCCAAAAAATGTCTTTCTGTCTGTCTGTCAATCTGTCCGTCTGTATGTATAAGGAGCTACAGCCTAAACGGCTTAAGCGATTGCCTTCAAATTTGGTATGTGTGATTATTTTGGCATTCCTCAGAGGGGAAATTGAAATTTTATTTTTAGGCCTAAAAATAACGGTACCTGTCATATGACATTGAAGAAAAATCTTATTTTTCTCTAAAACGGCTCCAAGGATTTTGATAAACATTTTTGTGATTTTTTTTTGTTGGTAATAGCTATGTATAATTTGATATGCGCCAAGCTTACAGGAAAAGTCTATTAACGGTACCTTCCATATAACGTTTTTTTTATTTTTGGCTTTCTCGGTAACGGTACATTGGATTTCTGTCAAATTTTATATAGGTGGGAAAAATCGTTTTATAAACTTATTTAAACTGTCAAACCGTCACTTTAATCAGTTTTTCGGAAAAACGAAGAACGCCATTAGATGCCACTGATCAATGAAAATTTTATAAAAAAGTATCTCGAAAATTGTAGGACGGGTTTTGATGAAATCCTATTTTTTATTTTTGTTTTTTTGAAAAAAAAAATTTTTGAAATCTTAGTATCCAATTTTTTAGAGACTATTAATGTTCATGTGAATATAAAATTTAAAATTATTTTTGTTGATTAGTTTTAAATTTATTGATTTTTCAAAAAAAAAAATTAATAAATTATTTTAATTTAAAAAAAAAAGTTATTCAAAATTTTGATATGCAAAAATAATTTAGCTACTTAGATCTTCTCAGATATAAAATTTGACAAAAATCCAATGTACCTACCGTTATGGAGAAAGCCAAAAATTAAAAAAAACCGTTTTATGAAAGATACCCTTAATAGACTTCCTGTAAACTCATATCAAATGATGGCTATTACCAACAAAAAAATTCTCAAAATTTTTTATCAAAATCGTTGGAGCCGTTTTAGAGAAAAATAAGATTTTCCTACAAGGTCATATGGTAGGTACCGTTATTTTTAGGCCTAAAGATCAAATTTCAATTTCCCCTCTGAGGAATGCCAAAATAATCACCCATACCAAATTTGAAGGCAATCGCTTAAGCCGTTTAGGCTGTAGCTCCTTATACATACAGACGGACAGACAGACATTTTTTGGCGATCACTTTCTTCGGCTTCTCTATGATCGTAATGTCAGGTTTGATTGTTAGAATTTTTTTTTACGAATGCATAACTTGCCTTATAGTACCTATAATCGCAAGTAAAAAGATGAGGAATCTTGTACACTGTTCTAAGTGCGCAGGTACCATGCCACTATAACTTTATAAATCTTTGAATTACTTTTAGAGTTCACTTTGAGCGATATTTCAAATGCAGATATTATTTTTATTTGTATAAAATACAAAAATATTTATTAATGTGTTTAATGCCCTCCGAAGTTGCCAATGTAGTAAGTACCCAATATTGCCAATGTAAGCAAGGTCTTAAATGCAAGCATCGTTAACGTCTAACACTGAGGGGCTGTATGGAACGTATCTACGTACTGTGCTAGATGGAACGTGCTACATGGCTTACGTCTCGTTTTTCATTCACTCTTCCCCGAGTATAGATGTTTACACATCAAAGAAACTATTATAATTAAAGATATTGAATTGGTTTTGTCCACTGATCTCTAATAATATACTGGATAGTGTATTCACACCAAAAAATCGACCCCAATACAAAACTGTAATAATTGTAGAGGGTCCATGTCAGTATATTAGTATAACATTTTTGTTGCCAAAGTTACATTTCAAGATGGTTGCTTATGCTTGAAATTAAATTTGTTTAATCAACCATACCAAGGGCACCTTCTTCAAAAAAATATAACGTTTAAATTACACATCTATTTTCAACAAATGTAAGTAATGCATAGTCATGCAACTCCACCAACAAGAAAACACATTTCCTTGAAACGTTCTGTTACCAGATTTTAAATATGTATTGTAAATAACCTCGAATTTTAAGACGAAAAAAGACAGAGAAACGCACAATATTGACTTCCATTTGTAAAAGAACTTGAACTTGTTTTATTTTCCCAACAATTACATTGCAATAATTTCAGCTTCCATATTTAATGATAATTTTTCTGGAATATCTTTCACGTTCTTGTGACGTGGTTCATCTTCTTTGTCGTCTTCTTCTTAGTCTTATCTGTATTCGGCAAACATGACAAATCGACATCATGTTGATCGTGTTCATCAGTACCAAGGTCGTCGACTTCATCTTCGTCTTCGAAATTCTTGCTTTTTGATTTTTTCTTTTCAACTGTGTGCTTTGCTTTGACAATTTCCTTGAAAAGTTCTTATCAAATTTATCCTCTTCACGAAGGACTTCTTTGCATTTTCAATATCAATTTCTCCCTCGTCTTGATTGATATAATCTCTTGCGAGATCCGATTGTGCAGGTTCCGTCTTCCGTCTTACCTTTTCTGAATTGTTTGTAGTTCTTATTATCTTGATTGAAACTGACAATAAAAATAAATTGTTTTTCAATTTTTTTTTGAAAAGGAGTGCAATCTATCTCTTTCTCTCTTTTTATAAAAAAACGAGATAGGCAATTGCCATGGTGCTACTGTCAAATTCAAATGGAGTCAAAAAAACTGTTATACTTTGTAGGGAATACTCTATCCAGTGTATTATAGAGATCAGTGGTTTTGTCTGACATATGTATACATTGTAGCTGATAATTTTAACTCATATTTTACTACTATAGCAGAAACACTTCATCCTCAATTAAGTCGTGATTACGCCTCTATGCAATAAATGTATATAAGAAATAACAGCTTTAGAACTTTTAAAAGTAATTGGGTGTTTAAAAAATTCAAATTCTTGTGGTTTTGATGGGGTTTAAAATTGTCTACTGAAAAATATATCATGCTTTATTATAGATGTTCTTGCTTTTATTTTTAATATGAGCATTTACTCTGAATGTTTTCCGGATGGTCTTAAATGTTCTAATGTGATACCTCTTTTTAAAAAAGGTGAATCTAATTGTGTTCAAAACTGTAGACCAATTTCGTTACTGCCTTCAGGGAGCAAAATTTTCGAAAAAGTAATTAAAAATAGAGTTGTGAAGTTTTTGAATAAAACAAACTTTTTTAGTTCTCTACAATTTGGTTTTCGAAAGACAAATCATCTGAAGATGCTCTTTTGGATTTTTGTTCTCAATTATACAGTAATTTAGATAGAAAATTAAATACAGCTGGCCGATTTGTCGATAAGACACTCGACATGGGTAACCTACCATGGTAGGTAAAAAAAACTATAAGGCTGGTTTAGGAGGTTTATTTTAGAATGGTTGAAATCATACCTGACTCAACCTGAAAATAAATGGAATTAGAAGTGGAGTTAAGTATATGGGCATAGGCGTGCCAGAGGGATCTGTGTTAGGGCCAATACTATTCCTAGTCTATATAAATTTTCTTTTCACTCTCAATTTTAAAGTTCTACTTAAATTTTTCCCTGATGATATAGGTTGTGTATAAGGCTCAGTTAGTTTTTTGAATCTAGTTTCGGATATCAATTGGGATCTAAGCTTATTTAGACCGGTTTGCTGACCATAAGCTTGTCATTAGTTCGAACACTAAAATAATGTTTTTTAGCTTGTCTTACCAAAAACCCTCAGCTGTAGACATATACTATCATGCACCTCAATGCTTAAAATTTAAACTATCTGTGCTTGTTCCTATTTGACAATATTGTCGGGAATTGTTGATTGTTCGGATAATTGCATTTTAATTGAACAAGTTAGTGAGTTTAAGTATTTGGTGTTTATTTTTGATCCTAATTTGTCTTTTTAAACTACTCTAATGCTCTTAGAAAATATTTTCGAAGTGCACTTCAACATTTTTTTTATTTGAAAAACGTGTCCTCTTCTAAACTACTAACTATAATATATTACGGGGTTTTTCATTCTAAGTTACAGTATGGTATCTGTTGCCGGGGTGATACATACTACAACAAGGTTCAACCACTTTTGATGCTCCAAAAATACGTTAAGAAAAATCTTTAATAAACATCGTCTGCATCACAGTTTTTCTTTGATTCGAGATTTAAATATTCTTCAAATTCGTCTTCTTTATTGTTCAAAGTTCTTAACACTTTTTTTGCCAGATCCGGTAATATAAACTTTAGGGTTTTGGACAATCATAATATTCGTGTTAATTCCTCAAATTTACTTACAGTACCCTTCTTTCGTACTACGGCTTTTAGAAATTCTTACTATATTTCATCACGTTGATTATTTAGTAAACTTCCTCTTTCTATTAGAATTATGCAATCAGCTAGCATATTCTTGAAACAACTTAAAACCTGCATGTTTACTTTTAAATTTGTTAGTATAGAAAATGTTTTAAGTATTCAAGAATAGATCTCTACATACATACATATTATTTATTAATTTTTGTGTCTTACCTTTGCATGCTCCCAAACTTCAATCATTTATTTTGCTTTTCCTTTCTTTTCTTAAAAGTTTACTTTTTGGATAAATTCTTTTTCATTTTTTGTTCTCTATATAAAATATTTAAAAAAAAATTCTTTTAATTTTGTAATTATTTATTTATAATGTAATGTTGGTTTTTAAAGATTCGTTAGTCCTTCGATAAGCAAATTCGCTAAAGTTTTGACGTTTTATGCGAGATAATCTTGATCGAATCGCTATTCGTAATAAGAATTTATCGAATTCGAAGGTTTTAAGCATTGAATTTTCCTTGTTTCACGACTACGTTTTGGGCAAAAAGGATACATATATGTAAAGGCAGAAAGACGGAATTGTTATCTGTGACGATGTCTAATTTTGATCGACTAATATTTACATAGATACTGATTTAATTTTTCATCAATAATAAACACAATTTTATATATGTACATAACTTTTAATATTAAACAGCCATACACCTATGGCGAATTTAAATTAGTAGACTGTAGTTTAAGACACGTTTTTGGTTTGCAAAGTTCACCATGATGTTCGCCAGAGAGATCACAAGGTTACAACACTACTAGGCCATTCACAGGAGGTATGTGGTCTAAAGTGGTCTACGGACTTCAAATATCTGGCTAGTGGGGGCAATGACAATTTGGTGAATGTATGGCCAGCAGCTTCCGCTTCGAGTTCAATAGGTACTGAACCAATACATGTACTAAATGAGCATCAAGCTGCTGTCCGTGCACTCGCCTGGTGTCCTTGGTTGCCCATTGTACTTGCTACAGGTGGAGGGACAGCCGATAGGTGCATCAAATTTTGGAATGTAAATAATGGTTCACTTGTAAATTCTGTTGACACGAAATCTCAAGTTTGCGCAATACTATGGTCAAAGACATACAGAGAACTAATATCAGCCCATGGGTTTGCAAAAAATCAGTTAAGTATTTGGAAGTACCCTTCAATGCATAAGCAGGCCGAACTGACTGGACACACTTCAAGAGTTTTGCAACTGGCAATGTCACCAGATGGTAGCACTGTTATAAGCGCCGGAGCAGATGAAACGCTAAGGTTATGGAACTGCTTTGTGGCTGATCCACACCAAGCTAAACAAATTACTTCTGTTGCTGACAAAGTTAAGCACAGTGTCTTTAGGCCAAACATAAGATAACATTTTTCTTAAGGTTCAAACTAAAAAAAACTAAATATTTTTTGTCAATTTTAATACCTACTTACTGTTCTTATTTTGTCTGTTTAATAAAACCAATAATATAAAGAATTTGTTAGATTTTGATTTGATTATTGAATTATTCAATAATTTACAGTAATACCCGGATAACTTTCGCTTAAGTACCTTTTTTAGAACCAAAATACTGAGGATTTTTTTTTATATAAAACTCATCTTATAAGTACCTTCCGCTTAACTACCTTTCCCGCATAACAACCTTTTATTTTGTATACTTTTTGAAATTAACCTGACAAAAATTCTTTTAAGTACACATTTGAAATCAGCGGATAAAATACAGAAGTATGTTTTCCTTCCGCGCTTCCTTTTGTTTATGCCTTAAAATTTATAAATAAAAAAGTAATAATCTTAATCTACTACAATGATTCGTATGCCATTAAAATCTACTTTGAATAAATAATTCGACAAGTCCGATTAAATATAATTCCCCTTATTGCAATAGTCGTTTCACTTCATCGACAATTGCCGTTTTTGTAGTCGTGTCGCTTTTAAATCGGTATTGCGTAAATTAAACGCCAGGCTCCTCGACGCTCTTAGATCCCACATGAGATCCACTACAACAGCTTTTATTTTGATAAATAAATTTTAATTGCAATTGAAATCAGCGAACGTTCGGTGTTTGTAGCAGTATTAAATTTATGTAGATTTGATCCAAAATATTAATGTAGATATAGGACTAATAAAACTAAAAGTTTAAAGCTTTTTCCTAAGTAAGAAATTGCATCAATTCGTTCCATAAAATTTGTTCTTAACTATTTTGTCAAAATTTGTTTACCACACCACAAATGTTTGAAAAAAATGTACAAAATGTAGGTACGTGTGTGGCTAGCTATTTCTCATGAAGCAGCAGTGACAATGATGAGTACGGGGAATAAAGAAGGAAAAAAGATTTAGTTGTGCAGAGGCGATGGATTCGATCCAAAACAAACCTAATGGATTTGTAATATATACATACTCGTATATTCATCAAATCTTTGAATTAATTATTTGTTTTTATTATGGGCTTTATTGATCATTCCTTTATTATGCGAATTAAAACAATTCCATATTTTCTCCCTAAGTTTCGTCGATTTTTGTCAACTTCTTCAGGGGTAACGATTTATTGGATCTTTATAAATTATAAATAATGCAATTTTGAAATATATATAATAGAAGTTGTTTTTGAACATTTTCTCTAAAATTATAAGGTCAATAAAATAAAATAAGACTTACTGTTTTTGTCAAATCTACATTTAATTTGTTGTGAATTATGTTTAACAAATATTTTTTAAGCAAATAAATAAATAAAGACTTTATGAACAATTTAAACTAAAACAGGACAAACAGAAAAAAAAACACTTATACCACAGTTGAGTTAGTTTATCACATTAGTGTAAATTGTGAACATCTTGTCCTTGTCTTCTTTTGTCTTCATGGTTCGTTCAATTATTTGTTGGATGCGTAAGCTCTCCAGTGTATCGGGTGTTTTCTCTCTTCTCTTTATCTAGTATTCGCACATTGTTAAAGTCAGCTGCATAAACTAATAACTTAAATACCAGAAACCTCTGCTTTCATTTGACATTTGCCTACAAGCTGAAACACGCACCCAAGTAACTTTTCTGTTCCTCTTCCCATAGACCCATTGATAAAAACGCACACAAGAATCTTTTCTGTTCCTCTTCCAATAGACACATAGACAACATAGCCCTAGTAATTTGTTTTAGTTTTGCTTTTCGATTTCCCATCTAATCATGGATAGAGTTTCAAAGCTACAAATACAAAAATGTAAACAAATGGGTTTTGGGGGGTGAAACGTACGAAGGTTTCCAATCCTTATTATGGCTTATTTGTGGTCAGCTGTGTGTCCATTATCCATTATATGCTGTGCGAGAGCGGTCGATGTGCGTTTGGCTTTGTTGTCGGTTTGATATTCTGTCAGTCTTGTTGATAGTAGGCGTTTTGTTGTTCCAATGTAAACCATGGTGCATTCCTAGTTGGTTGTGTCCCTGCATGGTATCTCGTATACCACATTGTGTTGGTCTGCTTTGATTTTGGTAGTTTTGTTTTGGTGAATATGTTCCGTTGGGTTAAGTTTGATCGGTGTCCAAATATTAGTTTTCCTTTTCTTTTCTGTTTATGGCTAATATTGCCTGTATGTTTTTGTTGTCTGTCAGGCCAGGTATATAAACTGGAGTGGAAGGTGTTGCCAGGTGCATCTTTTTCCGAGTTTATTTTAAGTTGATTGTTTTGTTTTAAGTTGGTTTTATAATTTACCAGTTCGTCAACTATCCTGCTTGGGAATTTTTTCTCTTTTAGTATTTATTTTATTGTTTGAATGTTTTTTGTGTGGAACTGAGGGTGACTGATATCTATGATTTTATATATTAGATTTCGAGCACTATTTATTTTACATTTCATTGGTTGTGTAGAAAAAAAGTTAATCATTCTACCAGAGGCAATCGTTTTCGCATACCAATCCATAATGAGTTTATTGCCTGTTCTATAGAGTTTGGTGTCCAGATATGGCAGTGTTTTGTTAGTTCCTATTTCTAATGTGAACTGTAATTTTTCCTGATATTCGTTTAGAGTGCTCATTATCAGTATTCGGTCTTGTTTTTTGATAATTGCAAATACATCACCAACATATTTGACTAAACATTTTATTTTTGTATTTGTTTTTTTTTTTTTTGAGTTTGTTGATAGTGTCGCCAAGAAGGTCGTCTAAAACAATATTGACAATGGAAGGTGATAGCGGGTTTCCCATGGGCATGCCAAAAACTATTGTCGTTTAGACAGAATTGAAGAATTTTCAAGAAATGTTTTTTTTTGGAATTTGTGTACATTGTACTTTTTCCTATTTTGCCATTATTATTTTTATTGCTAGGTGTGTTGGTATGTTCGTAAACAGTGATAGCACGTCAAAAGATAAAATTATTTAATCTAAAATAATGTTTTCTGTTCTTTCTTTTAGCTGGTGGGAGTTTTTAATATTATATTCTTCTGATGTAATATGTTGAAGAATTTTCACGATGTGCTTTGTGATATGGTAACATGGTACATTAGTTGATGAGGCGATCGGATGTAGGGGTAAACATTGTTTGAGGACTTTGGGCATTGTATTTATATCTATATAGTACTACCATTGAACATGAAAATCTGTTTATTAGCG
This sequence comes from Philhelius pedissequus, assembly GCA_910595825.1. Lineage (NCBI taxonomy): Eukaryota > Metazoa > Arthropoda > Insecta > Diptera > Syrphidae > Philhelius > Philhelius pedissequus. The sequence goes on along the minus strand of OU343160.1, from coordinate 218,671,133 downwards.
AGCCTGTGCAGATGGCGCTTGTGTCGAGAAATTTGCCTCTGTGGCAATTGTTTGAGAGCGGGGCAAAGAAATAAAAGAGGGAAAAGAAGAGATGAGGTAGTTTCATTTCTGTTCTTATAGCAATACTGAAAAAAAGCGAGAAAACCACATGTGGTATATTTTTTTGACATCACATTTGTACTTTACTATTTCATATGAGGATAAGGCAAAGAGGAATATAAGTACAATGAATTTATGAATGGATTTTATTTTTCGTATTTGCGTTTTTCGGTAACGGTATATGTACATTGGATTTATCTCAAATTTTATATCTGAGAGGATCTAGGTAGCTAAACTAATTCTGCATATCAAAATTTGAATGATTTTTTTTTCTAATTAAAATTAATTTTTGAATGAATTTTATTTTTTTATTTAAATAGGCTGCATGTGGGTGATGTATGTCCTAGAAACTAGGTAACGTATCATGTTATAGCTATTATCTACTATAAGTGCTTTCCTGTTATGTTAAATTATTTTATGTTTTTTTTAACATATTTAAGGTTGTTAAGTATAGGTAGGTATTAAAACTTTAAAATAAGAAAAACTTAAAAAAAACATATTATTAAAATGCAGTACCTATATTAAAAAAACAGGAATGAATAAGGAAGTCTTAATAAACGTTTAGGACTTATTCCATATGGTGTGTGCAATAATACAACAGAATTTCTGATATTTCATTTAAAAACTTATTCTTTCGCTAAAGCATCGAAGACGGTGGCTTAGTGAAGGAATAAGAATTGACATTAAGATAAAAATGTACATGGACAGATTAAAATCAGGACTGGGTCGTACGAACTTGCCACTGTAGCTAACAACTTTAATGTTGCTAAACATTGACGCTGTTAGTAGGTAGGTATAGCATATGCAGGTTTAAATAGAATAATAAATTGTTGAATGGTACCTACCTACAAATGTATATTTAAATGGATTTATGTTTAATTATTAGGAAGGTAAAGCTATATTTTATGTACATACATACATAGAAGGAACATATGTATGTAAATATGTACATATAATAGAGAAAGAGAAATATATATGTAAGTGGGTATGTATCAGTGACGAGGCGTGAATATTTTCAAAAAGTAGGTCGAAGAAAATTAGTCACCAAAAATTAAATTTCGGAAGTTTACTTGAATTTATTTCGTTCAATGCATAAGTTAGTATGAAACCGTAAGGTTTAGCAATTTAAACCAAATTTGTTATACCTTAAGTCATTTAAGTTAAATGTAACAATGAGCTTAATGCATAATAAAAGCGGTTTCGCAAGAAAACTTTTTGGCGGATGCAAATACAATATCTTAAATAAATTTATTGTTAAGTTAAAAATTTGAGGGAATGTATCACGCAATATTTCGTTTTCTAAAAGGTTATGAAGTGCTAAAACGTCAAGTTGTCGAAGAGAAGAAATTGTATACAAAACTTTAAGTTCATTTTTTAAAGCTGTAAAATCAAAAAGCCCAGGGCGAAAATTTATTAAAGAAGATATTTTTTAATTTTGATTGGAAACTTCGAAATTATCATATTATAATTTGCTAAGTAAATCTAAAAAAATAAATTCGTGAAAGTTTTATATCTTGTATTTATTTGGGATATAATATTGTCTTTTATTTCTACAAAACGACGTTTGTAACGTGTTTTGCAATCAATTTCGAGCAATTCTCGTTTTTGTGGTGTTTCCACACAATCGCTTATGCTTTCCAAAATGGATTTAAATTTATTAAAAGAGTCAGAGCTATGCCAAGACTCAAAACTTTCGATTTCTCTTTTTGCAAATTCAACATCCGTTTGCTAATTTTGAACCAATTGTAAAGAAATTCAGTCTTAGCAAAAATTTCAGAAAGACTATTAATAAAAAAACAAAAATCTAGTGTTTCTAATATAATTAACAAGCTCTCGGCAATAGAAAGCGAGTCAGTATACTTTTGTTATAATGAAACGTTAAAATAGGAAACGATAAGCCATCTTTTCGTGCTTAATCTATTTTCATGGAAGGTTGAATGTTTTGAAAAATTTGAAAACAATCAAATGAACCGTTTTACAGAAAATCGAAAGCCAAAAAACGTTTTTTATTAGAGGTACCAAAAATAACCATTTTTTTTTCAAAGAAAAGATTACCAAAAACTACCTTTTCCCTTTATTAATGAACTGATTAAAAAAACGGTGTATTATTTTCGAAAAAAATTGACTTATGCTGTTATGAGCAGACTCCATAAATATTAAAACATAATTTAAAACAAAAACCAAACAAGTAAATAAATATAAAATTAGAATTTATTGACAAATAAAACAAACAAAATAGAAGAAAAATCTTTTTTTTTAATTGCGATACATTTGGTGTATATATTTAGGCACAATTGGGTAATGTGATAAAAAAAATGTATATATTAAGATTTTCATCAAACTCAGCATTCCAATGCTAGAAGCTGAAGCGATTTTCTTCAAACTTGGTAGACACATACTTACATAGTTTTGTTTTGTTCATTATGAAAATCCAATCGATTGTTAGAAGAAAAGCGAACGTTTTTTAATTAATTGATTTTGACACATGGAGTGAATATTGTACTGAACTATTCTCTTAGTTATCGGTCGAAAATCCAACTCGATTTTTTTAAATAAATGTGTGAAAATTAGTAATAGAAATACGCTAGCTTTCAGTGGAATTCTCCGTTGGTTATCCATAATAACGACAATATTAACTTACGCAGGCAAACTCCAAGTTCTAGTGCATACAAAAAAGAACCATGGAATCATTTTTTTACGATTTTCGAAATCCTCGATATGAATCAATTTTTTTTTGCATTTTTGAAAAAAGTTAAAAACATTCATATTCTTCCGAATAGTTTTTAAAGTCAAATCCAATCCTGGTTGCAATAGGTGCACGTGAAATATAATTGTCCTACTGGAAAAAGAGATAAATGGTTTTCTATTAAATATCTGTTATTAATATATAATGGAAACATTTTTTAATTTTAATTTTAAATGTTTGTAAATGCATAAAATATTTGTATATGTAGGTATTCCTTTCGGATTTATTTACATTATATTTCAATTCAATTTCAAGGCTTGATATATAATGTAATATGTGCAATTCAAATTTCAAATATGTAGGTATTTAGGTATAGAACCATTTTTCATATTTTATACTTTATCATTTTTGAATGAAATAATTTTTTAAAAATGAAAATGCTTCCAAAAATGTTTAATAATTTTGCATATTCAAATTGCATAATATTCAATTGATAACTAGAATACCTACTTTCTAACAGCTTCAATTCTTGCCTACAATAAAGTTGTTAGCAACAATATCCAGTTTGTACGATCCAGTAGTGGCGCATTTTATTATAATAAGAATGCATTTTTACTCACTGCAGGTAGGTACCTACATACCTAGGTATTTTGATCTGAAAAAAATATTTTTATGTACCTACCTACCTATAGGTAGGTAACTACTATATAGGTATAAAGATATTTTACAATTTTTTCATCCAACATCACGAATTAACTTCAACTTCACAAACAAAAACACTTTATCACACAGAAATAAAAAATACCGAATTGCATTTTTTTTACACACAACCGACGGAAAAATATATTTCACACACGTACCTACAATCGCCAAAATCTTGGTTAAAAAAACCAAAACAAAGCGAAATATACATACCTATGTATATCCTAAACAAAAGTAGGTCGAACGGGATACTTAGAAATTGAAATTGGGATATTCTTCCTACATAGGTATTTTCTCCACTTTATGATAAATGTGAAAGAAAAATGCAAAAAATATATTTTCTTTTATCCTGCTTTAGCTTTTTGCATTCTTCTCCCTCATTATCTATTTGTCTTACCTTATTTTTTATTTGTCAATCCTTCAAATTCTCGCTCTCTGAGAGTCTGCCCAATCAGCAGAGTTGTAAATCTGAGCGGTGTCACCAGAGGGCGCCTCGGGCGTTCCGCTTCACGATAGTACTATGGAATATAAATACAATGCTTTGGGTAATCCGTAGAGGGTGGGTGCTGAAGATGCTGAGCAGAATAAAGATTTTCTTGGGTGAATGTCGATATATTTCTGATTATGTAGTTCATTTACAGTGGTGTTATTTACATTTATTTATTGTTGTTGTGTTGGATCATTTCGTGTTGTTTTATATGTTGATTTGTCCTGTAATAGTGCTTGCACCTTCTTTCTATAATCATCTTTGTACATTATGACATTTATTTCCCTTGTTATGGAGGAGTGGTTGTTTTTTCTCGTATGTTTTTAGTATGAATTTTTCTCCTTCGTTGTTCTTTATTCTTCTTTTATATTTTGCAATTTTGTCAGTGATTTTAAATCTGGTAACTTCCTTCTCTTTTTCGTCTGTTAGTTTTTGTACATACTGTTCGACGTCTGTAATAATGTGTATTGGTGAGAAATTTTTCTTGTTTTCCGGTAGAGCAAACTTTTTTCCTAATGAGAGAAGCCATTGGATTTCTCTTGGAAATTGTACCGATGTTTTGTTCTCAAACCAACTTTTATTCGTATAATAGACCCATGTTGTTAATGTGTTCCACTTTAAGTTGGTTTATTTTAGATGAGAGTGTCATTTGGGATTGTGTGACAACGAAATTGATTATGCGTTTGTTTTGATATAAACGTGTTGTACTCATTTGTGTTTAGAGCAGCGTTGCCGTTAAAATAATTGTAAGTGCCAATACTGACAACCGAAAGTGCCATATAAGGCCACTGGGTGCCACCAACGAAAAAGTATTTTTAATTTTATTTATTGCACCTCAAAACTTAAGGAATAATAAGAAATTAAAATTAATAAATAATAAATTAATAGATTAAATTTAAAAAAAAAAACTTCATTAAACGGGGGTAAAATTCAGTTTTTTTCCAAATTACTCGAAAACCATAGGTTTTTTATCAAAAAAAAATTCGTACACAATGCAGATCATGTTATTCTACACAAAAAACATTCAGACCCTTTTACGTATAATTGATAGATTTGCAGCAAAATGGTAGAAAACTTTGGGGCGTAGTATCTTTATTCCAAAAAATTAAATAAATTAATGTTTGTGAGTGGAGAATTTTTTTGTTTTTAGTTATGTTTGCAAAACATGTTCTATTAAAAAACCAAGTTTTAATAATGGCACCAGAGGGGAAATACTGGCATCTTGAAAATCCTAATTTATTTATTTGGTTCATAACTCCCAAAACCTTTATTTCTCCTCAAAATTTTCTATCAACAACTTGTAGACAGTATAATTATCTACAAAATGTCATATTAATGACTTCTGTATGTCAATTCGTTCTTGAGTTATAGCGTACCAAAATTAAATTGCTCGTCAAAATGGATATATATATTTAATTCATTCGTTAAATCAACCAGACTTAATATAGATGCAAAATTGAGCAATATACCACCTACATTCAGCTCATCCTAACAGAATCTCTTAGGAGTATATCCCCAGGTACGAAAGTGGCTTGATAGTGAGTTTAACCCTTAAGACTGGCAATGGAAGATGGAACAAAATTTACTTAAACCCGTTAAAAACCTCATGCCACCAGCTCCGGAACAACTTGTCAACAATATATTTTGGAATTGCTCTAAAGGATGTAACAAAAGTTGCAGTTGTAGAGAAATTGGTCTACATTGCTCTTTAGTAATGCGAGGCTGAAGAATACGACTCCAATGAAGATAATGAAGTCGAAATAAAAATGCGCCTGGAAAATGATTTCACTTAGCTTAATTTTATTATTTTTTTTATTACTTTCTAATTTTTAAGAGTGGAAAGTAAATTTAGTTTTGTTTGTAATAATTTTTCATTTTCAATACAGGATTAGGCCTCCTGGGGATATTACAAGATAAACAAAATCGGGCCCAGTATATTTTACCTCTGCGGTGTGGTGTGTCTAAAATTATATTAATTCAAAAAACTAATATTACTAAGTTTACTTACTCACGCAGAGTGTAATTTGGTGTTGGATAAACGGTACACTATTTGCCCGATATTCTTGATACAGAAGTCATTTTAAGGCATTGGCGAAGCGTGATTATGTTCATTTCGTTCATGAAAGCCTAACTTTTGGTCATATTTCGTCAGCCTAATCACCCGCATAATTGTTTGATTTTTCCCCTAATTTGAGTTAATTTCGCACAATCTTTCCCGGTTTTCAACTCGTGCAACTCTTGTATGTCCTCAATTTAAATCTAAACAAAAAAATCACTGGTAGCAACATCAACATTCTCTCTCATTTAATATCAACTCGTTCGCATCAATTGAAACGAAATGTACTAATTGCAAGCAGGTATACACACAAAAAAAGCTACATATTCTTGGTCATCCATTTCGTTCACGTTATTCCGCAACAAGAAAAGTATAGCCGAATAATTGGAACCAAGTCGTTCTAATTAGCGGTGAATGAATTCAAGTTGCTCAAAGTACTTACACATGGATATGGAATGTGTAGACACAAAGTGATAATAATCATGTGCATACACATATGTATATGGGATAGTTTTTGTTTGTTGGCTCTGTTCTATTCATGGCAGATTATGCACAAAATGGGAATTTTGCTGTGAATTGAGTGCTTTTTTGAGTGGATGTAACAAAAAGATTCTCCTGTAAACTGTAAATTAAATTTCAGAAGTGCGTTTCGTTTGTTCAAGTAATAATTTTATAATTTGTAGCTTGGAGGTGAAATTTTAGATAAAAAATGTCATTCAGTAGTCACAGTTTTCCCACAAATATTTAAACTATGTGAACTGGTAATTACTTTTCCCCTAACAACTTCATCCGTTGAAAGATCTTTTTCAACACTTAAGAATACAGACGTATTTGAGAACTACAATTGGCCAGAGTAGGTTATCAGAACTGTCAATGATTACCATATGAAAAATAACGACAAAAACGGTTGGAAGATTCTTTCTATCAAAATGTTATAAAAATATTAAAAAAAAAAAACAAGAAGAATTGAACTTGATTATAAACTTGAACGACCGCATTTTTTATTCACACGTCGCCACTGTTTTAAGGTTATTAGGAGCACTACAAAGCAATTACAAGCATTATCCAAAAACTCTAAGGATAAAGTAAAAAGAAAAATATCTCAAAAACAGTCCGTTTAGATCCCATTTTGGATCGCTATAACTTAGGAACTAATTGACATACAGAAGTCGTTAATATGGCATTTTGTAGATAATTTACTGTCTATAAGTTGTTCATAGGAAATTTTGAGAAAAATAAAGGTTATGGGAGTTATTGAACAAAATAAAATAAATTAGGATTCTTAAGATGGCGGCATTTTCCTTCCGGCGCCACGCTTAAAATTTGTGTTTTTTTTAAAGAACATGATTTTCAAAACATAACTAAAAACACAAAATTTCACCATTCAAACATATATAAATATTTATTAATTTTTTTTGAAAAAAATGTATTAGACCCCAATGTCTTCGACCATTTTTCTCCAAATCTATCGATTGTACGATAAAAAATGTCTAAATCTTTTTTGTGTAAAATGACATGATATACAATGTGCACCAACAACTTTTTTCAAAGAATCTATGGGTTTTGAGTAATTAAAAAAAAAAACTGAATTTCCGCTTTCCCCATTCTAAATTTGTTTCCACCACTCCAAATTTAAAGTACTTTTTAGCAAATGCTTAGGACGTAAAAATGTAGCTCTCCACCAAAATTCAGCTTTGTCGAAATTTGTTGAAGTGAATATCTTATTTTGAAACAACACTTTCAGCTGATGCACTACTTGATCTGATCATGAACTTGGATATATTTGAAAACATTTGCTCGTCGATTAATAGAGTGCCATTTGAAGCGTTTGAGTGCCACAGTGCCATTTAAATTAAAAAGTGCCAAAAGTGCACGATCGTGCCACTTCGGCAACGTTGGTTGCCTAAGATTTGTGTGTAAGAAGTTTTTTTGTATTATATTTATTGTTATGTGTGTTTGTTTGATTTCTAGGTTAAGAACTTTTACCAAGAATGTGTGTGTTATTTTATTAAGGCTTTTTTGGACTGTATTTGCTGTGAGGAATGTTTGTAATTTTGTTGTTGTGTTGGTTAGATGTTTCGGGATTAGTAACAATTATGCTCACAAAATGTGTATACCGACTAAAGAAAATAAAAAGAAATTAAAGTTTTTTTTTCATTTCGTGTTGGTAGTCCAATACAATTTAATTCCTTAGCCAAGGACTCCCATTACAACTTTGTTTCTTGACTTCTTTAGACACAATCTCTAAAATTTTTGTCTAGGTTTTTATTTGCTTCCATGAGCTCAACATGTTTTTCATTTGTTATTTTTACCCTAAGAAACTTTTTTGTTACCTATAATTAATACATTATAAAAAATTACATTGTGCCACTATTTTTTGCTCTGTCGCTTGCAATTTTGTGAACGACTAAATTTGGCGTTGTAACGGGCCTTTTTGCTTAAAAAACGACTAACGTCACTAAATGAATATAACGTCATACGCAATGAGCGGTAAATGCAAAACACCTTCCTAATTAACTATGTCTGTCTTAGGATATAACCTTCCAATTTTGAATAAAAATTTTAATCTTATTGAATATAGTTCACATTGTTTTTTTTTGTCAAAAATCCATCCATGACGCAAATTTTGTGGACTAAGAGCTTTTTCTAATTAAATGTTTTTATCAAAACTTTTGTTTTAATTTTTGTAGGTGTAAATATAGAGATAAGTACCTAAGTTCACCTCAGCGCGTTTTTTATAACTGCCTAACCCGCATAGGTGCCTATTAAAGTGGGGTTTTTAATGTGAGGCACTTATCTGGGGTTGTATATACAATACTGATATTCAAAAAAATATAAAAATATTTTTTTTAGCAATAGCTTTTTTGGGGGATGTGAGGGTACCTATACGAAATAGAATATATTTAATTTTTTTAAAATTTTATTTATTTAACATCAATTAGAGATCTTTAAATCTACAATTAGACTAATGAAAATAAGTATGCATATACATATTTATAAGTAACATAGTCTGCCCTATCGAGGTAACCGTCGGAGCGAAGTTTTCTCCGCAACGCATCTTCGTCGGACATTCAATTTCAGTTCGAAGGAGCTGTCATCGGAAGAAATTTTAAAGAAATACTACGACACATTGCGATGGATATAAACTTCAGGCAGAGATGAGCAACTTAACTGATATTTTGAAAATGTGATATACTTTCGATAGTTTTTTTTATTAAATAAACACTATAAACGTCTTAAACCATGAAAAATAGGCGAGAGCTTATAATTTATTGCTTATAGAAAGTATTTTTTTCAATTATAATGCGCTAGAAATTTTAAAAAATGTAATTAGATGCACCGATTTTAATATTAAAACTGTCGAGTAAAGTCCCCTCCCTATTTCCAAACACATGTTTTGTATCCGTTTGAACTGGCAACAAAAGAATAATTTGAAAAAAAAACTTTTGAAATTGAATATTATTTATTTAGAAAATTGTAGAGTACTGCCTTATAGGCATCACTCAATCATATCTAAAGTACATCATACTAAAGAGAAATGTAAAATGGCACTTGAATAAAAAGACACTCGTTTATTAACCACTATCGAAAGATCACGTGTTTCATTTACCGTCGTACTAATATATAACAATTGGCGACGAGGAAGTTTAAATTTATTACATTAAATAAATATAACATATCGTTTACGTATAAATTTAATATAATATATCGTTTTACGAAATAAATTGATAATTTTCGTTCATCATCAACATTTTTCTTAAAAATGACGACCGAAACGACCCCAACGAGTATAGCGATCACGTTGTTCCAGACTTCGAGTATTCCAGAATTTTCACCAAACAACGAAACTTTTTCCATTTGGAAAGAAAAGCTGGATATTCACTTTTGTGAAATAAATTGCACCGAAGGTAACCAAAAAAAAACAGCTTTATTAAAGTCTATAGGCGCAGCTCCCTATAGTGTCCTGCACAGTTTGTGTAGTCCGGAGTCACCTATATCTAAAACATATAAGAACTTGTGCACAATTTTAAGCACACATTACACTCCACCAACAATAATCTTTCGAGAACGAAAAACTTTTTTTCGTCGATTAAAAATGAAAACGAGACAGTGGCTGAGTGGTTTGCCAGAGTCGAAAGCTTGGCATTAAATTGCAGATTCGACGAACACTTAGATGCTTTTGAGCTGAATCAATTTGTTATGCAATTACCGAGTTCAATATTTGAAAGGCTGTGCGAAGAGGACGAGAAACTAACAGTCGCAGATGCACTAAAAAAGGCAATGATCATTGAGACAAAGGTGACAGCAAAAATAGTCAATGAGCAACCTATTAACCTTATTATGAAGAAACGCACGTGACCAAAGAACCAAGTTCGAGGAAATCAGTCAAGAAAAGTCAGAGGTAGCGGTGGATCTGGAGCAGGGAGCAGTGGATTTGGTGGTGTAGGCGGAACCAAGCAAACGCAACGAAAAATTTGCACTCACTCTGGTTGGCGTAATCACGATTCTCAATTTTGTAAATACAAAACGAGCAAGTGTCATTCTTGTGGCAAAATTGGGCACTTAGCACCAATGTGCCAATCTAAAAACCAACATAAAACTGTAAATTACGTATCAGATTCTGATAGCAATTCATGTAATGATGTTAATAATGATTTATTTGATCTTTCTATTTACAGCGTGGCTTCTCAATCTTCTGGTGGTATCTACTTTTTGGAGGTAATTTTCTATGGTATTCAGATGAAAGTCGCCTGTGACACTGGTGCTCCCTGCACGTTGGTTCCCATTTCAATTTACAAAAAAACACATAATGAAAACTCTTTAAGACCATGTCAAGTTCCTTATGTCAACTATAGTGGGGAAAGAATACAACTTTTGGGTGAGTACGATGCTTTAATATCGTATCGAAGTACTACAAGAAAAATAGTAGTCGTTGTTACTAATACAAGAAGTCCACCATTGCTTGGACGTTCGTTTCTAAGGGAATTTGACTTTGAATTGATTCAAGTGAATTCAGTTTCTGAAAATTTGTCAATTCTTGTAAGGCAATTAAAAAACGAGTTTTCAGAAGTATTCCAAGAGCGATTAGGAGAGTACAAGGGCAACAAAATTTCTTTAAAAGTTTTTCACAACTCAAAACCTTTATTTTTTAAACCTAGGCCATTACCGTTTGCGTGGAAAAGTAGAGTTAAAAATTAACTACGAAAATTGATTCAAGATCTAGTTCTTGAACAAGTAGATAATTTGGAATGGGGCACTCCTTTAGTTCCAATTTTAAAACCAAATGGAGATTTAAGAATATGCGGTGATTATAAGCTCACGATTAACAAATGTTTAGAAAATTTTATTCATCCACTGCCTAGGATTGACAAAATTTTTGCTTCTCTAGAAGGGGGTCAGTTATTTAGTAAGCTCGACCTTTCTAATGCATATAACCAGTTGTTATTGGATGATGAATCACAACTTTTATGTACCTGGAGTATACATATTGGCTTGTTAAAAGTCAAAAGACTACCTTATGGTGTCAAAACTGCAGCAGGCTTATTCCAAAGAGTAATGGAAAACTTATTACGCGGAATCAAAAATGTTGTAGTTTATCAAGATGATATAACTATAATAGGTAAAGATATGCCAGAGCACATTGAAACCCTAAAGTTAGTTTTGAAGAAACTTTGTTCAGCTGGTCTTAAGCTAAATTAAAAAAAGTGTGAGTTTTTTAAACCCAAAATTTGCTTACTTGGATTTTCAATAGATAAAAATGGCTCGAGTAAAAATACTGAACGTGTTTCTAGTGTATCGTTGGCACCTATTCCAAAAAATATTTCTGAGCTGAGAGCTTTCATAGGAATGGTTAATTACTATTCAAAATTTATAGATAATTTCAGTAAAAAAATGTTTCCTTTATATGAGCTCCTACGTAAAAATGTTCAATTTTGTTGGTCAGAAGAATGCCAAAAAGCATATGAAATAATAAAAGCCGATGTAGCATACGATCAAGTTTTGGTGCGATTTAATCCAAATTTACCAATAGTTTTAACCACGGATGCCAGCAGTAATGCTGTAGCTGGGGTCCTATGCGATGCAATTCAAGAAAGCCTAAGGCCAATAGCTTTTGTTTCGAGAGCTTTATCGAAGAGCGAATGTAATTATAGCACCCTTGAAAAATAAGCTCTAGCTTTATTCTTCTGTGTTACAAAATTAAAACAATACCTTTTAGGTAACAGGTTTGTATTACGAACTGATCACAGGCCTTTACTAGGCATATTCGGCGAGCATAAGGGTTTACCTATTATGGCTTCAGCTCGTATTCAAAGATGGTCCCTCATCTTGTCAGGGTTTAATTATTCTGTTGAATATGTAAAAGGTTCCTTAAACACTGCTGATGGACTATCAAGAATGCCACAGTTCTCCATGGCAAAAGATTACAGAAAGTAATTATATAAATCTAATAGAATCAGAAAACAAATTCGGTTTCTTTTTGAACTTCAAGGATATAGCACGAGAGACAAGACGTGACCCAGTATTGTCCAAGCTAACTGAGGCCATTCAAAATGGTACAGTTAATAAGTTACAAGGAGATGAGTTTATTCCATTTCGCAGCAAGGCCCACGAACTTTCTGTTGAATATGACTGTATACTATGGGGCTATAGATCCATTGTACCGAAAAAGCTACAATGTTTTGTTCTCAAGGAACTTCATGCTTCCCATTTAGAAATTGTTAAAACAAAAATGTTAGCTCGTTCTTATGTTTGGTGGCCAGGGATGGACAACGAAATAGAAGTATTGATCCGTGACTGCATTCCTTGCCAAGAATTGCAGCAAACTCCTGAGAAGTCTTCTTTGATACCATGGAATCCTGCTGATTCAGTATGGAGTCGTGTTCATATAGACTTTGCTGGTCCCATTAAAAATTTTTATTTGTTTGTCGTGATTGACCCCTTCTCTAAATGGGTTGAAGTTTTTATAACAAAAGAAATCACATCTTGCTTCACAATTACTAAAATGAGGGAACTTTTTTGTCGTTATGGCTTGGTAGACATTATTGTAAGTGACAATGGACGCCAATTTACATCAGACGAATTTAAATATTTTTTCAAAACTAATTCCATAAAGCACATTCTTACTGCTCCTGGTCATCCAGCAACGAACGGCCAGGCAGAAAATTTTATAAGAACATTAAAAAAATCTATTTTTGCAAGTCTTAAAGTTGACATTAATTCTTGTTTAGATACGATCATAAATAGATTTTTAATCGACTATCGGAACACCAAACATTGTGCGACTGGTGAATCACCTTCTAAGCTCTTTCTTGGAAGACTTTTGAAAACACGTTTTAGTGGGTTGAAACCTCCTACAATTAAGCAAACGATAGTTGAAAGACAAAATAAAAGTATAATGAATTTCAAAGGCAAACGCAATACTATGTTTTCAACTGGCCAAAGCGTTATGATAAGGGATTATAAAAATCCTAACAAACCAAGCTGGACTCAAACCACAATAAAAAAAACAACTCGGTCCTCGAGCGTATTGTTGTACTATTGTTCATAATAATAGAGAAATAAAGCGCCATTTGGATCAAATCAGAAATAAAGACTTGAACAAAAATCTAGAATATGGAACCAACGTTCAAGAGGAACTTTTTGATGTCGAAAACAATAATTCTAATTCAGTAGAACATAGTCCTAATGTTCCAACTTCAAATCATAATCCAAAATCTGCCCCCAGTAGAGCCTTGAGGCCACGCCAGGAAGGATTATCATATAAAGTTTGAATAGAATATAATTATAGGTATAGTATGTATACGTATAGTTATAATAATAATTTTTGAATTATAAAATCTAATAAAACAAAATATTTTACTATTAGTATCTTATATGTATATGAATCATGAAATCCGATTAAATATAATATTTGTATTTATTTTGTATTATTTGTAAATAGTAGCATAGGTTTTTGAGTTATCATATCAATGAATATTTTTAATCAAACATATCGTCATTATCATTTCCAACCTCTTAGTCTTAAAATATAATAAAATATTATTTTATATTATATAAAATATTTAAGTTTAATTCTTATGGGAGGACATGTAGAGTACTGCCTTATTGGCATCACTCAATCATATCTAAAGTACATCATACTAAAGAGAAATGTAAAATGACACTTGAATAAAAAGACACTCGTGTATTAACCACTATCGAAAGAGTACGTGTTTCATTTACCGTCGTACTAATATATAACAAAAATAAAAGAACATTGCAAGAACGAAAACAATATACGCTGACTACCTGACGCAACTCTAATTTTGTAATTCCCTTCAAGATTGAAGAAAAACTTTCGCCTAAATAAAAATGGGTTTGCTTTTATTTTGGAGCAGATTCAACACAACTAGCAAACAAATTATCGGTTTGATGGTGTCACTCCAAACCTTAAAAAAATTATGATGTATTGAAATCTAAAACACAGCCACAACTTCTGGTGTCCTTCTTATGTAATTTTAGATACGCAATATAGGGGTATTCGCTGGGCGGACTTATCATCCTTTCATATTGCTGTGAACTTGTTTATTCGTTCTGCCTAAAAACAAAAAGCCCACAAGTTGACGTACATAAGGTTTATTTCTTCATTACTTACATTTTAATAAATAATTTCTTTAAAAAGAAAACACTTTCCGCAAGGAGAACTTGTCGGAGGACTTTGGAGAATATTTTGTATGTATCTGTCATAAATAAAACCATTAAAAGTACTTCATCGCATACAAATGCCATGCCTTGAATTTCGTCGGCCAGAATTTCCGATCATCCAATCGGAGAATTACCTCGAAGCAAAATGTCTCCGATTCGTAGTAAATCGGAGAGAATTCCGCTCCGACCGTTACCTCAATAGGGCAGAATATAATTAACTAATTTGTAAAGTACAACATATTTATTAGATAAGTTATCTCGGAAACCAAGCAATTGGAATATATTTGTGAACATTTCGGAAAAGTTAGCTGAAAGCAGTCAAAAATCAAAAATTTTTGGTTAATTATGTATTCTTTTCTTAAAAAAATTGTTTTACACCTATTTACGTACAGGAAATAAAAAATGTCTAACGCAACAACCTGGGCCAAAAATACGTTTTATTAATTTTTGTTGCTTTATAAATCATATTAATAAGCATAGGTAGGGGCGTTCTTCCAATTTAAGTAAACGTTAAAGTTAGCTTATTCGTGCGAAACTGTCAGATCAAAGATACTTAAATAAAAGATGTTTGAGTGGCTTTGTCAGCTGCTGTCAAATTGCCTGAAAAAATAGCTAACTCAAACTTGAACAGTGCCCTCTATCAAAGCTATGAAATTGGAATTGCAACAAGCATTTAAAGAGCAAGTCAGTGCATATCCTTTATTTAGTAATAAATAAGCACTCATTAGCAGAACGTAAGTGTTAGTTATCGATAGAGCACTTATAACACGTGCAAGGCATAAACTGTCAAATTCGATTGTGGATATTATTAAGATTTCTTCTAAAAACTCTAAATTTGGTTATACCAACAATTGGAAATTATGATATTTAATATCACCTGCGGAAAAGAGTGATGATTTAGAGCTTTTCGGCAAAATTTGGCAAGAAATACATTCTAAATATTTCAAAATAAAGCTTATTGCCTAATCAGAAAATGTCAAATTTTATTGATGGATGTCGTAGATAATAAACTTGCGCCTAAAATTCGTGCCAAAACAGAGTTTGACGATCTTACGTCATTTTGAATTCGGAGTCGAGTTGACCGTTGACCAACCAGTGAATACATCTTTGGTCCGATCGAATCGAATGACTGTCACCGTCAATTAGGAGCGTTATGGTCATATGATAATCGACTTTTTTTGGCTGCTATTGAAGAATACGACTTGGAGAATATGTGGTTTCAACAAGACGGTGCCACATGCCACACAATTCGAGCGAATATTGCTTTATTGCAACAGACATTTCCTGGCCGCGTAGTTTCTCGTCGTGGCGATATCAACTGGCCGCCAAGATCATGCGATTTAACACCGCTGGACTTTTTTTTGTGGGGCTACGCGAAAGACCGTGTTTATGTAGATAATCCTTTAACTCTTGAGCACTTGAAACCCAACATTCGTCAAGTTATGGCTGAGATACCGCCCAATATGTGTCAAAAAGTTGTCGAATGTTACCTCAAAAGAATCGATGCTTACAACAATTCGCATGGTGGTCATTTAAATGATGTAGTGTTTCACACATAATGTCAACGTTCAAACTTTATAATAAAAAAGAAATATCATGAAAAAAAATATTTTATATATATAAATTTTTTATATATATTTTATATTGTATTACATACAATTCGCTACGGTCGATAAAAAGCTAAAGTAAAAGCTACGGTGGATGGCTGGTTGATGTTCATTCGAGTCTCGAATTTGATTTTGTTCGTTTTGTTGGTACGATTGATAATTGGATTGAATCTCGATGGATGTGTTCATGGAGTGTTATAATTATTAATTTCATTCGTAAGACAAATCGATCTTTTGGATTCCTTTTTTTTAAATAGTTGGCCAGGGGCCAAATTCCGCAAGTATGTGTACACATACATTTTTCCGATTCAGCAAGGGTGAGATGCATTTTTATTTGACAGATAACGTGTACACAGATAGGCAAATTTATTCACGCATATTTCGAGGGTGGATAATTTTTGTGCACGGGAAAGCATTTACGGTTGCGGAATTAGGCCCCAGTTTATATTTCTAAAATCTTTGATAACTCCATTTTTTAATTAATTATAAGCTGTTCTTCTGAGAAGTTTCTCACTTTTACTATTAAAAACTGTATTCTTTCCTGAATTATTTTCTGGAATACGTCTAAAATCCCACCTATATCTGCAATTTTTCATACCCATAATGTCAATTAATCAATTTTAACAAATTTCGATGTCCATTTTGAAAAAAAAATCAATTATTGAATGAATTCCGTTTTACCTTTATTTTTGACTAACTAAGACCAATATTCGTTTTGTGTTTAATTTTTATTGATAGTTATAAATAAACAGAGTTTGGTGAAAAATATCATCTTTTTATTTAGATCTACAAAAAAACAATTTGAGGTGGAATTGCACTATAGAGGAACTGCTCGACACTTCGCCGCTAAATATTTATTCGTATGAAATTCTATGAGCTATAAGGCTAGGCGCGCACATATATGCAACTTTAAGTTTTGCAATAGTTTGGTTTCTAAAGGGAATACCATAGACTTATATGAGAGTGTGCACCCCTGCTAAAACTATTTAGACCGCGATTCCAGCAACTTAAAAGTTTGTGATTTGGCACAAATCGAAAGATCGCCCCAAATAACTTCTTCCAGTTTGTATCACACCGAATTGTAATGTAAATGCACGCACATTAATTCAAAATATTTTCTGTGTGTTTCGTTCGTTTCGGAAAAAATGCATGTGCGCGCCTAGCCTAAATACACTAAGCGGCAACTGAACTTCACAAAATGTTCTTTTTCTTCACTGTTTAATGGACGTTGCCCATTGACATTGGACGGTATTCGCTTCACTACATGGACATGGACTGGGCGTCAATTTTTGTGATCCCATTGTGGTTTTTTCTGGACATGTGCATGGAAATGGCAAACCAAATTTTAACTATTTGTTTCTTACTCCGCGTACGTTAAGTGCAGTGTGACGTGTGAATATTGAATTGAAAGCAAAACATCCTCAGAAAATAAATTTTTAAATTCACTTGAAAAATAAAACTCTAGCTATCGATCTACTCAGAAAATAAAGAAAAGCATGAAATATAAAGGGGAAATGTAAGGGGAGTGAACAATTTAAACTACCTTGTAGTGTGCGTTCAGAACCAAAACACATTGAAAGGAAACAAGCAAATCTCCGGCAATTTTGTTTCCTCGTGTGAAAAGCGTAGACGATTTTTAAGCAATACAAAAATTGACCTGTGGGAAAAGGGACTTAACCATAGTCTATGAACAAACCCATTTACTTATTATTTTCTTTCTCTTGGTGCAAAATGAATGTTCGAATTTAAAATTGGAAATGCAGAAAAAATGAAAACAAGAAATAGGTTTGAAACAAAAATAAAATATTGGTACGTTTTCTATTTTATATGAATAAAAGCTAATTTTTGTTCATAATTTTGATATTTTCTTAATTTTACTTTGCAAAAGACTCTTTCATTACTTGTGACTGCTGTGCAGGGGTACCATTTTTACAAAAATAAAAAAGCTATGGTCCATGCTACGGTCGATGCGTTTTTTTGGGAATTATTTACGGTACAATGGGATAGACTCCCAATAAAACAGCTATTATAACATTCATAAGAACTCCTTGGAGGTATGTAGTTAATAATAATAAATAATTCAATACTTGCATTTAAAGTTAATGAAACAGGCCCTTATTGCGAGTGTTGCTTTCGAACATCGAACATTTATTTTGGTATTGCGAATCTTTAATTTTGCGAATCCAAATTTTTCGTCTAGACATTCGATCTTTGTCGTTTGCATTTTTGTGTTCGACTCCGTGCAATAAGTGTAATTCAAAAATGTAATGTATTTTTATTATTTACATATTATTTCTATAACACTTAATTCTTTTAACCATAGGACAAAAGTTGTTATCAATAAAAATCACATTCTTATTCACAGTACCAGTTATCTCTGTCGATTGAGATACACAATACCAAAACGAAAATTTGTCGATGCTTTCGATTTTTGTCGCATCGAAAGTTAAACGACACTCGCAATAAGGCCCACAATTAATTGATCAATAGGGCTGTTCTTTTGGCAAAATGACATCGGCAGCAAGGCAGAATTTACACACATTACAAATACAACAACCTGCTTTCGATAAAACTAAGACGTGAAGTCTGCTTTGGATAGATTTGTGACATTTATTCGAGTACTGACTGTTATTATGTTGTTTAGTTGGTAGTTCCGATGACTAATGAATCTCGAAGGGCACGTTCACATATTTATTAGATAAGTTATCTCGGAAACCAAACAATTCGAATATATATGTGAACGATTCGGAAAAGTTAGCTGAAAGCAGTCAAAAATCAATAATTTTTGGTTAAAGGAGGCTTTACATACATCTTCATCTTCATCTGCAAAAAAAGAGGAAACAAAATAAAAAATTCATACTTGTGCGATAGAGAGCGAAAACCAAAATGGAGATCATCTTCATGTATGAAGATTATAGGAAGTACGAACCTGAAGATTGCAGATTATAGTGAAGATGAACATGCTTATCTTCATTATAGCATTTTCATCTGCACCATAATTTGTTCCGTTAGGATAACGAATTTTCAAGTTTTTGTTTACCATTTCACCTCAGTTTGAACAACGAAAATAGCCAAAATTTTCTTCTCAAAACTACATACCTGAACGCTAAGAACATGTGATTGTGAGATGTTGCAAGAAAGTTATAGCAGAGTTCGAGTATGTTATTAGTGTGTACCCTGTCTTACTTTTATGTTTGTTTTATATTATTGGCCCGCTCTACTTTTCTTCAAGTCTGCAGATGCAGATCCATGTAAAGCCGCCTTAAGTATGTGCTCTTTTCTTAAAAAAAATTGTTTCACACCTATTTACGTACAGGAAATAAAAAATGTCAAACGCAACAAACTGGGCCAAAAATACGTTTTATTAATATTTGTTGCCTTATAAATCACATAAATAAGCATGGGTAGGGGGCGTTCTTCCAATTTAAGTAAACGTTAAAGTTAGCTTATTCCTGCGAAACTTTCAGATCAAAGATATTTAAATAAAAGATGTTTGAGTGGCTTTGTGTCAGCTGCTGTCAAATTACCTGAAAAAATAGCTAACTCAAACTTGAACAGTGCCCTCTATCAAAGCTATGAAATTGGAATTGCAACAAGCATTTAAAGAGCAAGTCAGTGCATATCCTTTATTTAGTAATAAATAAGCACTCATTAGCAGAACGTAAGTGTTAGTTATCGATAGAGCACTTATAACACGTGCAAGGCATAAAATGTCAAATTCGATTGTGGAGATTATTAAGATTTCTTCTAAAAACTCTAAATTTGGTTATACCAACAATTGGAAATTATGAGATTTAATATCACCTGCGGAAAAGAGTGATGATTTAGAGCTTTTCGGCAATATTTGGCAAGAAATACATTCTAAATATTTCAAAATATAGCTTATTGTCTAATCAGAAAATGTCAAATTTTATTGATGGATGTCGTAGATAATTAACTTGAGCCTAAAATTCGTGCCAAAACAGAGTTTGACGATCTTACGTCATTTTGAATTCGGAGTCGAGTTGACCGTTGACCAACCAGTGAATATAAAATTGGACATAATCGTCTTTTTTTCAGTGTTTATTTGTTGCGACGTTAATAATTTTTACCAAAACGACAATTTACCCAATTATGAGATTCAAAAAGGGGATTTCTGTCCATATTTCATATAACTCATTTTAAATTAACCGCTCTTCTTTTGAGCCGCATGTAAACAAAGTTTAAAAATACTTAATAGTCAAATAATCAGCCCTATCACAAATTCCGTCGTAATAATTACCCGCATGGACAGATACGCTCCGATCTACGACTAACAGCTTTCACAAAATCCGAGTGGAATATTCTTATTTTCGAAATCAGCGGTGTATGCCAAAATGAAAGGATAAATAGCAATACCGTGCGATTTTCAATTTTAATTAGGCTTACACACATGATTATGTGAAAATTTAAAACAATCTTGTAGTCCAAGGTTGCCTTTTACAATTTCCCAGAAATTTTCAATTTCTTCTTTTACCAGTTTCTTACAGCCTTGGGAGGCCAGGTCGCATATCTCGCTCATTAGAGACTTTCATATTGAAATTTAAAATCAAATATTATTCATAAAACCATAGAATTTGTAAAAATACTTACATTTTCCTTGAAAATAACTGTTAACGACGCATTACTTTCAGTGTCGACACAAATAGTTTGTCGTAGAAAAAATCTGTTTCATTTCATTCCATTCGAATTCAGTGATATCAATTTCTACGGACTTCGAAAATCGTAAGCGAATTTTTCACTCCGAATCCACTACGATGGAATTTGTGATAGATTTATCGGGAAATGTAGCACATTTTCCATTACGATGAAATTTGTGATAGGGCTGAATGAATGCGAACATTTTTGCAAGGAAACGCAATGCAAAGAAGAAACAAAATAAAAAATTCATACTTGTGCGATAGAGAGCGAAAACCAAAATGGAGATCATCTTCATGTATGAAGATTATAGGAAGTACGAACCTGAAGATTGCAGATTATAGTGAAGATGAACATGCTTATCTTCATTATAGCATTTTCATCTGCACCATAATTTGTTCCGTTAGGATAACGAATTTTCAAGTTTTTGTTTACCATTTCACCTCAGTTTGAACAACGAAAATAGCCAAAATTTTCTTCTCAAAACTACATACCTGAACGCTAAGAACATGTGATTGTGAGATGTTGCAAGAAAGTTATAGCAGAGTTCGAGTATGTTATTAGTGTGTACCCTGTCTTACTTTTATGTTTGTTTTATATTATTGGCCCGCTCTACTTTTCTTCAAGTCTGCAGATGCAGATCCATGTAAAGCCGCCTTAAGTATGTGCTCTTTTCTTAAAAAAAATTGTTTCACACCTATTTACGTACAGGAAATAAAAAATGTCAAACGCAACAAACTGGGCCAAAAATACGTTTTATTAATATTTGTTGCCTTATAAATCACATAAATAAGCATGGGTAGGGGGCGTTCTTCCAATTTAAGTAAACGTTAAAGTTAGCTTATTCCTGCGAAACTTTCAGATCAAAGATATTTAAATAAAAGATGTTTGAGTGGCTTTGTGTCAGCTGCTGTCAAATTACCTGAAAAAATAGCTAACTCAAACTTGAACAGTGCCCTCTATCAAAGCTATGAAATTGGAATTGCAACAAGCATTTAAAGAGCAAGTCAGTGCATATCCTTTATTTAGTAATAAATAAGCACTCATTAGCAGAACGTAAGTGTTAGTTATCGATAGAGCACTTATAACACGTGCAAGGCATAAAATGTCAAATTCGATTGTGGAGATTATTAAGATTTCTTCTAAAAACTCTAAATTTGGTTATACCAACAATTGGAAATTATGAGATTTAATATCACCTGCGGAAAAGAGTGATGATTTAGAGCTTTTCGGCAATATTTGGCAAGAAATACATTCTAAATATTTCAAAATATAGCTTATTGTCTAATCAGAAAATGTCAAATTTTATTGATGGATGTCGTAGATAATTAACTTGAGCCTAAAATTCGTGCCAAAACAGAGTTTGACGATCTTACGTCATTTTGAATTCGGAGTCGAGTTGACCGTTGACCAACCAGTGAATATAAAATTGGACATAATCGTCTTTTTTTCGGTGTTTATTTGTTGCGACGTTAATAATTTTTACCAAAACGACAATTTACCCAATTATGAGATTCAAAAAGGGGATTTCTGTCCATATTTCATATAACTCATTTTAAATTAACCGCTCTTCTTTTGAGCCGCATGTAAACAAAGTTTAAAAATACTTAATAGTCAAATAATCAGCCCTATCACAAATTCCGTCGTAATAATTACCCGCATGGACAGATACGCTCCGATCTACGACTAACAGCTTTCACAAAATCCGAGTGGAATATTCTTATTTTCGAAATCAGCGGTGTATGCCAAAATGAAAGGATAAATAGCAATACCGTGCGATTTTCAATTTTAATTAGGCTTACACACATGATTATGTGAAAATTTAAAACAATCTTGTAGTCCAAGGTTGCCTTTTACAATTTCCCAGAAATTTTCAATTTCTTCTTTTACTAGTTTCTTACAGCCTTGGGAGGCCAGGTCGCATATCTCGCTCATTAGAGACTTTCATATTGAAATTTAAAATCAAATATTATTCATAAAACCATAGAATTTGTAAAAATACTTACATTTTCCTTGAAAATAACTGTTAACGACGCATTACTTTCAGTGTCGACACAAATAGTTTGTCGTAGAAAAAATCTGTTTCACTTCATTCCATTCGAATTCAGTGATATCAATTTCTACGGACTTCGAAAATCGTAAGCGAATTTTTCACTCCGAATCCACTACGATGGAATTTGTGATAGATTTATCGGGAAATGTAGCACATTTTCCATTACGATGAAATTTGTGATAGGGCTGAATGAATGCGAACATTTTTGCAAGGAAACGCAATGCAAAGAAGATTCAACTTTTTGTTATTTCTTACTGCTTTATATATATATTCGATTTTATTTGCATTTTTTAATTCAAGTTTTAGTATTCTTAAATGCCTTTAATCTTAAGAAATAAAAACAAATCAGTTGTAGATTTTTTGCATTTAGTTATTAGACACAAGCTCAAAATAGACAAACTTAATTATACAAAAAATCAGGCTGCTGTGGATCGTTCTTTTCGGAAATCCTGCTTCACTGCCGATAGATTTCGCAACAGCTATATACATTTTAAATGTATCTCTGGGGCAAATTCTAAAAAAATCTAATCTGGTACAAACTGAATTTGCTTCCCTGACGCAACTAGAAACCGGTTCAATACGACCATAATTTGATCTATGAAATTGCTCGTAAAAAAGAAAATAATCTCTAGAATTATAACTAGGAATACGAAGAAGTGCAAGAAGTTGTGTGATAAGTTAGTATGTCTCTAATGAAGTCTCAAGTTCCGCATACTAAATAAGAGACATCTAGTTTCATAAGATGGAAAATCATTACCCCAGTGAAGCTTATGATACATAAACCTTGTAATATTTTTTTGGATTTTTACACGCGAATTATTGTAGTAAGGGTTCCAATCAGTACTACAGTACTCTAACAATGATCGAACGAGAGAGATAAAAAGAATTTTTTATGGTAAAAGGATCAGTAAATTCCTTACTATTTCTTTTGATAAATCCTAAAATTTGGATGGATTTGTTTATAATGTAGTCGATATGACGAAGAAACGAAAGTTTAGTATCAAGGATAACACCAAGATATTTTTTTTTGAACTACACGATCCAAAGAATTTTTATCGATTTGGTAATCATAATAGATTGGAGAAATCTTGTGAAAACAAGTCATGACTTGCCATTTTGAAAATTTAAGATGTAAGCCGTTTATACTACACCATTCGGACAGTTTTTTTCAAATCATCGTTTAAAAAAGTACAATCTTCAGAACATTCTATACTTCGATAATTTAAGGTCGTCCGCAAAAAGAAGACATTGAGATTTTTGAAATATCTTCGGAATATCGTTCACAAAAAGAAAGAATAATAATGGGCCTAAATGGCTACCCTGTGGGACACCGGAAGGGACCGTAATTTTATTAGAATGTTGATCATCAATCTTTACAATTTGAACTCTCTTTCTTAAATAAGATTTCAACCAATCAAGAAACTTAGAATGAAACCCAAGATCCAAGAGCTTATGTACAAGAATATGATGATTAATGCGGCCAAATGCTTTCGCAAAATCTGTAAAAATTATGTCGGTTTGGCGATTAGATTCAAAATTGTTTATAATAAAATTAGCCATCAACGAAAGATTAGTGGCTGTAAATCTTCCAGAAATAAAGCCTTGTTGGAAATCTGATACAAAATCTTTTAATTTAAAAGTAAGCCTATCACAAACAATTTTCTCAAATAGCTTAAATAGAGCAGAAAACTTACAAATTGGTCTACAGTTAGTTGTTTCTTGTTTAGATCCAGATTTAAACATTGGTGTTATATAAGATAATTTCCATGAATCCAAAAATTCGCCTATCGAAAGCCATAGGTTAAAAATAACCGTATATGGAATTGGTATTGATGAGGCAAATTTACGCAGCAAAATTTGTGGGATTTCATCAGGCCCTGACGTATTATTTATGTTTATTTATATTTTTTTTTAAATTTAACTATATGCTTGTAAGACCTAAGGTCTTTTAAATGCAACCTGAACTGCACGGCACTAGTTTGGCATAATGGATTTGAGAACCAGGTATTGACTGTCCCTTTTAATCCCAAGGGCGGCATCCAATTACAATTGGAGGTATAGAACAGAATGCGCCTAGCGTGGGGATAGAATTTCAAAGATCTCTCGATATCGAGATTTGATCTTTCAACTTTTTTCAAGATTAAATTGTAGTATTGGTGAATAGGTGGCACACACATTCCTGAAAAAAAAAATATTTTTCTTTTAAATTTAAATATATGCTTGTAAGACCTAAGGTCTTTTAAATGCAACCTGAATTGCACGGCACTACACATGCGAGAGGATAGTGACGAGCTCGGCGAATATACATTTATTGGTAAACAGGGTAGCTCCGTTATTGATTACAGCCTTGTAAGGGGCAAATGGAATTATATTATCACCGATTTCGAGGTACAACAAGTTCCTTATTCAGACCACATGCCGATTGTTGTGTCTTTCAAATGTAATGGTACTGAAAATCAAGAAAGAATTGATCTTAAGATCACGCCTAGACTGCATTGGAGTGAATCAGTGGCTTCATTGTACAGAAGGCAGCTGGATGTATATTTGATGGAGAACGAAAATGAGCAATTGAATGGCATTGATGATTGCATAAAGAAAGCGTGTCCGAGTTCTTACCATTCTAAAGGAGTTGGAGTATTCAAAGAATCATGGTTTGATAAAGAGTGCATGATGGCAAGAAATGTATCTTATGCTTGGCTAAATCAATTTAGGAGAACCAATGAAAATGCAGCAAAATTGTTTTATATACGGTACAATCGTAAGTTTAAGACCCTTTGTAAAGAAAAGAAAAAAACATTTTATGAGCGTAAAGCCAAAAGCTTGGTAAACTGCACCAACACGAGAGATTTTTGGAAGCAAGTACAAAAACTTAATGGGAAACATTACGTTATAAATCGAAATCTTAGTTCTAAAACCTTGATGACACATTTTTCACAACTACTGAATCACGATGCACTAGGTGCCCATACTATTCAATATGTTCAACCCAGTTTTTATGAAGACGCACTAGATAGTCCAATTTGTGTGGAAGAAATTTGGGTAGCGGTAAACGGTCTCATAGATGGAAAATCAGCTGGATCAGATAGGATACCATCGGAATTCTATAAGTATGGCACAGAAGAACTCATCAAAAACCTAACAGAAGTATTTAACAATATACTTGAACATGGAAACATACCACAAGAATTTAAAGAAGCACTCATTTTTCCGATATTTAAAAAAGGAAACACAATGGATCCAGCAAATTACAGAGGAATCTCATTCTTAAACGCCTCATACAAAATATTTACATCAATTCTTTAAAATCGACTCAGATCATGGATAGATGCAAAAAGATTAATAAGCGAATTTCAAGCGGGTTTTAGACCAGGATACTCAACAATAGACCATATCTTTCTTCTAAAAAGCATAGCTGATTCGTTCTTGGCAAACAATAAAAAACTATACGTGTTTTTTGTGGACTTTAAAGCTGCATTCGATACGATAGACAGAAATGCCCTAATGTTCAAATTGTTTGGTTTGGGAATGACACTTAAGTTTGGCCGTGTTCTACAGAACTTATACATGGATACCACAGCAGCAGTGTGGGATGGTGAAGATATATCCGAATGGTTTCAAACTAGAACAGGTGTTAGACAAGGATGCACACTCAGCCCAAGTTTATTCTCACTCTTTATTGAGGACATTATCGGTATTCTACCAGGAGGTATTGAATATGCTGTAATCCTCATCAAAGCTCTACTATTTGCAGATGATATTGTTATGCTCGCATACTCGCCAGAATCACTTCAACTAATGATTAACAAATTAAGCGCATATTGTACGTTATGGAAACTAGTAGTTAACCTGGAAAAGTCGAAGATCATGATATTCAAGGGTGGCGGTGGTAGATTGAGTTCAAGAGAACAATGGACTTACAACAATGAATCTATCGAAGTTGTTAAGGATTATAAATATCTTGGAGTCTACATAACAAAGAACTTGAGTATGGAAAAACATCTCTCTGAAAAATTAGCGAAGGCGAAAACTGCAATTAATACCGCATGGAAGAATATCTTTAGTAACAGGCATATATCACATAGTGTTAAATACAAAGTGTTTGAATCGGTGTCCCAATCCACATTGTTGTATGCGGCCCAAGTATGGGGTGCAAAAAAATACGAAACTGTTGAAAAATTACTTAGATTTTATTTGAAGCGCATATTTCGACTTCCCCAAAATGCGCCAAATTACATGGTAATGTTAGAGTCGGGAATCTCTCCAATGTTTATTAAAACATTAAAATTGAATGTTGATTACATCATTAAGGTATTGAATATGCCGGATTTTCGCCTACCAAAAAAAGCTGCTCTTCAAGCAATACGTAGCAGATCTGGATGGTTTAAGGATTGGCTCGATCTGGCCCAAGAACCTAATGTAGAATTAAATCTTAATGACTTGAACTCATGGAAACCAGCACTATACAAACTGATCTCAGATTTAGATGACCGTATAAGAGTAAGGTATGCGGAGGAAGCAGCAGATTCAATGCACAGAATGATCTACAGTAAACTGAACCATAATTTGAACGAAAAAAATTATTTTAGAGATGACCACTCCATTGAAGAAATATCAACCATGTTCAGGATGAGAGGTGAATTACTGAATCTTAATTACGTACCGCATCGTGAGGATTTACCTATCTTTTGTGAAATATGTAATAGGGATGAGACAGAAGATATTTTTCATTTTCTTGGTAGATGTCCAATACTAAGGGAAACACGAAGACATATATTTGGTGAAGATTTTTTATCCGAAGAGGTGATTTTAGGATACTTAAATGAAATGAATGTACCCAAAATGTACAAATTTTGTAAAATTGCACTAGTGTATAGAAATAGAATTTTATGTGAAAATTTTTGAACCTGAATTAATACTTAAATTGGTTTATAAATTTGTAATCAAAAGCTATAATTGTCAATCTGGCAGACGGCAAATGCCATGCTATATTGTATGTACATAATAAAAATAAAATCTTTTTTTTTTAAATTCTATTTTATTTGCATATTTTAATTCAAGTTTTAGTATTCTTAAATGCATTTAATCTTAAGAAATAAAAACAAATCAATTTTTGCATTTAGTTATTAGACGGAAGTTCATAATATACCAACTTAAAGGGCTAATATCATTATTTCTTGTAATTGTAATATTTGAGTTCAATTGTACCTCTTTATATGATAAGGTCGAATGGATGGCGATCAAAACTCCACCCCCTCTGTCCATGCCAGTAGTTACGTTAGATCTGTCTTTTCTAAACACAGTATAATCTGAGTTGAATAATTCGGATGTTAATTGATTTTCTGTTAACCAAGTTTCAGTTAATAATATGGTATCGTAAGAACAAGATACAAAGATTAGATAAAGTGATTTTTGTTTACATCTTATACCTCCTACGTTTTGGTAGTAAGACGATAAGTTACTTAATGAAGCAGCTACTTTGGGTTCTTGTAAAGATGAAGTATAATCTTTTGAAGGTCCAGCGTAAACTTCATGACTTTTTACGTCACATTCATAGATTGGCCTGTAGCGACGTTTTTTGGATGGGTTATAAACTTTTTCATGACGAACATAGGCCATATAGAAGATTCACTCATTAGTTTAGTATAACAGTCAGAGGGGACACTCAGTTTAAAATTAACATGAGAAACGTCGGATAGGGATAAACCTTTTTAATTAGTTTGAAACATTTAAAATAGTGTTTAGGAATATTAGACTTGGGAGATATATGCTTAATTACCTCTTCAGGTTGAGTGTCAACTTTGAATTTCGAGATGTGTAACCAAACAGTAGGGGTCACAGTATTTAAATCATGATCTAAAAAGGGTTTCAAGCGTGAAAGGATCCTTAATCTCTTTGCAGTTACGTTTAACGAAACCTAACGTGGAGTTTGCTTTGGCTACTATATATTCCACATGCTTAATAAATTTTAATTTAGTCAAAAACCACGCCTAGGTCTTTTTTTCCAGATACGCTTTCTAGAATATGGCTATTAATTTTGTATTAAAAAAAACTTGTGTATAATTGCGAAAAAAAGAAAAAACAATGACATTTTGAGACATTTAAACAAATTTGTTAGTTAAACACCATTTAGTTAGCCTTTGAAGGTCTTTTTGTAACAGAAAACAATCGTTAATAGATTTGATACACCTGAAGAATTTTAAATCGTCTGCGAATAAGAGTCGATTAGAATTTAAAAAAATGTTAGGCATATCATTAATAAAAATTAGAAAAAGAAGAGGACCAAGATGGCTTCCTTGAGGAACACCTGACGATACAGTTAACGCTTTAGAAAATCGGTGTAAATATCATCGATTTGGTAACCTTGCTCGAATTTGTTAAGGATAAAATTTGAGAAAATTGAAAGATTTATGGTTGTTGATCTTCCTGCTACAAGCCATGTTGAAATCATAGAGAAACTATACTACATAGAGGCGCGACTCGTACCCGCCTTGCCTTAAACACCCGCAATTTTTTTTTGAGGTGAGTAAGAGAAAACCTTTAAATTACTCTTTTATTTATTCATAACCGTGAAAACATGTGCGTGGTGGGTTAATAAATCATTTTGCTTAAACCGACAGATAATTTTTTTTTCTTGATTTGTCAAATGTCAAATAGATGACGAGAACTGAATAATTAAATTTTATTTTCACAATTGTAAAGTTTTATTTATTGGTTTTTCATTATTTTTTATTTAATTTACTCAAAGAAATATATTGTGTGTAAGCAGTGAATTACACTTGATTCGTCACCAGCTTTATCGTCTGTATGTTCAGACTAACTGACTCGCTATGGGCATTGAAAATAAAATGTGAAGAATTAAACTAAGGAGATTCAAGTAAGTTTACTTTAAATTATATTATATTGATTTTAATTTATATTGCTCTTTCCAGCAAACAATTCCGGCAAAAGTGTTCCAATTTAATGCGAAACTTGATCATAAAAATAAAAAATAAATAACATCAGTCTCACAATACTGTGTAGTTAGGCGGTGCTCGGAAGCCGAGTACACATTCTTCCCATATGAATATATCCTTATGAAAATTTGGCCAAATTCTCTTGTGTCATATCCTAGGGCGATTTTGGAAATTAAAATTCAAGTAATGCTTATTTTCCTATGTGCCCCGACTCCGATCATGATTAACTTGGAACAGATTAAACCACCATACATAGTCCGAGAAGAATTAGATCTCTACATTATGTAACTCTGTGTGTCGACAAAGGAGATTTTGGCAATCTCATGAACGAGATCGAAATGCACATGTTGACCGAAAAGTCTCTGCCTGTATCTGTAGCTTGTAAGCAGATTTTTGGTCTATCTGTGGATCAGCATTCAGTCAAGCACAAATATGTTAGGTTAAATAAAAAAACCTAATTTGAAATATTTTGGATTGTTTGTTTTTCTTTTAATTTTGTAGGACAAACAGCGCCTGCCATTCATCTTAAAATCATGACAAATAAAAAGGTCAGACCACACAATCAATGGTTATACACAAATAAGAAATACCCGAAATTGACCATGAAGCCCAGCACGAAGCCATTGTTGCTGGGTTATAAAATTAGATACTTAAGGATCAATATTTTAAGGTGTTTTTCTTCATTAGGCTTAAGAATTGTAATTCACCTAATTTTTGCTTGCGATTATAGGTACTATAAGGCAAGTTATGTGTTCGTAAAAAAAATTTTTTTTTCAAACATGATATTACGATCATAGACAACACCAAAAAAGTGAATCCCCCAATTCCGTCTGTCTGTCTGTCGTCAAGTCTGCAGCCTAAACAGTTCGGTGGATTTGATTCAAACTGGGTACACATTGTTTTTTCGGTTATATGCCCACACGTTTTTTCATTTTTACTTGCGATTGTAGGTACTATAAGGCAAGTTATGCATTCGTCGAAAAAAAGTTTTCAGATAACAATCAAACATGACAATACCATGATAGCGAAGACGAAAAAAGATGGTCTAACATTTCTGTCCGTCTGTATGTATGGATAGACACCTACAGCCCAAACGGGTGGACCGAATTGCTTCAAACTTGGTATATAGAGTTTTTTAGGTATTGTATAGAGGGGAAATTGAATTTTTTTTAACCTAAAAAAATAACGGTACCTGACATATAACCGTTACGTTCAAACTTATTTTTCTCGGAAACGGCTCTAACAATTTTGTTTAAAAAAATCAGTGCGGCTTTTTATCTACGATCGATCATATGGTTGAAAAAAATTGAAAAATGTCTAAAAACGGTACTTCCCATAGGACTGTTTTTTTTTGCTTTCGACTATCTCATAAACGTCTCAACCGATTCTTTCGAAATTTCACACATATGGGTGATAAGTAAAACTAATTATTATTATATTTTTTAATTTATTCTAAAACAACTTAAAGTCTTTTATTTGGTCACCCAATTTCAGCTATTTATTTTAAATATAAGTTTATAAAACACCACAATATATTCTCAAAACGTCAGTTCTTTGGCATGTCACCACTCCAAAAATCCGGAATCAAATGGCTGTGTATTAAATATTAACTTCAATTTAAGCAAATTTGGTAATTCACTACAATCTGTGATGTACATAATAACGTATATCACAATTTTCGTAACACAGTATTCTCACCGCTGTTGTTAAAATAATAAGAAACTTTGTGTTCAGTTTTATTCGTCAGTCCGCTGTGTGTTGTTTGAATTTGAATTTCCCGCGAAATGTACCATACTCAAATTCAAATTACTGTTACGTTCAAAGCTAGTAGTAAAGTTAGCTACAGACCACGCCATTTGACGGTCGACATTACTATGCCACTGCTAGTTTTGTGTTGTGTCCAGTCATTTTGACTTTGGCCTATGGTGAGTTATTATTTTCTTATAAACATGTGTTTTATTTTAATTTATATATAGTTAACTTTGATTTATTCAAATGTAGCTTGCTTATATTCGAAAATACCAAAATAAACGTTGGTTCCAATAATAACCTCAAATTCATGCCTTTTTCATCAGTCCGTTGGAGTCAGTCCTTTGTCTGATATTGCGCCAGAGGACTGACGTTTTTCCAGGGTACTGATTTTTTTTTGTTTTAGATAACTTTTATTTCAATTATTAGAGTGCGCAAAAATTTTTTTACTTATTTTTATTTTTATTTAAAACATAATGTCGCCTCTTAAAAAAACACAAAATATGTCATGATCGCTTCGCTCCAGAACTACATTCTTGCATCTAGTAGCATGCATTTTGCCATTTCAACCAAATACCCGTTCTTTCGTTCAGCTGTGTGTTGATAAACAATGCCTTCCTTTTGTACATACCTTAAAACTCGACCCGCTGTGGCTTCAACACCATTGTCTGATCTTATTCTCTTAGGTTTTGTTGATAATTTATGTTCTTTGTACTCTATCATGCGATCGAAAAATTCAGATTTCTCCTTTAGCAAATAAACAACAGTGTATCTACTGAACTTGTCAATAAAAGTTATAAAATATCTTTCCCGCTAGGTGTTTTCGTTTGCATGTGTCCGCAAATGTCACTGTGAATGAGGTCTAAAGGTGCAGTGCTCTTTCTGTTTGACTTTTACTTAAATGGTTGACGAGTCATTTTTGTTTCCATGCAAATTTCACAGTCATTTATATACTTTAAAGGATCACTTACAATTTTTTCCGATTCTAGTCGCTTAAGTGATTCGTAGTTGCGATGGCCAAATTTGCGGTGCCAGTGATGTAAACAGTTACCTTCTTCGCTGCATTCTTCAATATATAATACTTTGATTTCAGTTTATTTTTGTGTGAGCTTAAAAAGATTTCCTACTAGATGTCCAACTGCTACCTCGAATCGATATTTAGATCGAATTTCACATAGTTTACGACAAAAGAGAACTGTGTTTTCTATTTCCATTAACTTCTTTATTGAAAGTAAGCTCCCTTGCAGATTTGAAGGATAAAGAACGTCTTCAATAAGTATTGTAACGTCTTTGCTCTTGCTGTTGGCGGTCTTTATTTTGCAAGTACCCTTTCCTTCCGAAGTGATTTGCTCTCTATTCGCTACTGTAATATGAATTTATCCAGCTTGTTTGAGATAGGAGTATGTAACATGACTCCTGAATCCAAAACCCAGCCTTCACCAACATTTTAGTAAAATCCGTACTCATCTTGTTTGTTCCATTATTTTGATTTTGGCGAGTATATTCTTCTAAAAGTTTTCTTTCAAAGTCCAAGGTCAATTCATTCCTTGTTTCCAGAGCTGTTACAAGTGTATAACATTTTTGAGGTAAGCTGCTGAGTAACATAGCGATAGTCTAATTATCTGATAGTTGATTCTCCCTAGATCAGTCAATTTTTTAAATAATGTTTCATCTTTAGGATGTGTTCCTCCATGTTACAACCTTCCTCCAGTTTCAAGTTACAAATGCTGCGCATTAATTGTACCTTATTACTCTAAATGTCAACAAATTCCATTATTTTCTTATGAAGTTGTGTATTTTATCAATACTGTGTCATCCTCGTCAGTCCCCTGGCAGTGAGATTCAGAAAAACCGATATATCAGAATCTACATAAAAAAGTGACTGGCCCAGTCATGAGCAATATCTTCATTAGATTAGCTATCTTAAATATCAGAAATTATGGTTTAAATAATATTTAAATAATATAAACAAAATATCCCTGAAAGTTACCCAATTTTTGTGGAATCACCCATATATAGGTTTAGGTTGCCCAAATTATACCAATATTTTTAATTAATATTTTTTTGTATTTTGAAAATCATTTTTAAGAAAAAAATTTTTAAAACTTATATTTCGAAAAGTGCTCATTAATTTTTTTTCAAAAAATATATATATATGTATTTTCTGAATACCGATAAATTGGCGTTTTTGAATTGTTTTTTTAAATATTTTCAAACAGTTTAAAAAAAAAACTTTTTTTCTCAAAAACCGCTCCACAGATCTTAAACATTTTTTTCGTAAATTCAAATTTATCCAAGAATTAAAATGGCGTACTTTTTTTGAGCTCAAATTTGTTTAAGTATTTATTTCAGAATTTTGAATTATTTTTTCTTTAATTAAACCGATTTAATCTTTTGTTTTAAAGTTTATATTATTAAATATTTAATATTGTCATACCAATTTATTTTAGAAAAAAATTAAAAAAAATTTGTATATGTATATACAAAATTGAGTTAAAAATGACTTTAAAAATATATTTAGATTTTTAATTGAAATCTTTTGCATACGATATGATCGAACATAATAAAAGCAAGTTCGTGCGGATCCAGTCGTGCATTTTATTTTTTTAAGACGACAAATAACAGTAGCTCCCATACATTTTTTGGCCAGAAACAAAAATCTTATTTTTCTCAAAAACGGCTGCAACGATTTTCATAAAAATAAAATGCACGACTCGATCGCACGAACTTGCTCTTATGTTCCATCACATCGAAGGCAAATGATACGAGTATCTGTTAAAAATCTAAATATATATTTAAAGCAGTTTTTTACTTCATTTTTTATATATACAAAATATTTTGAATTTTTTTCTAAAAAAAAATTGGCATGACAGTCTTAAATATTATAATATAAACTTAAAAGAAAAATATTAAATCGGCTTAATCAAAGAAAAAATAATTCATAATTCTGAAAC
The DNA here is from genome assembly GCA_910595825.1 of Philhelius pedissequus. NCBI lineage: Eukaryota > Metazoa > Arthropoda > Insecta > Diptera > Syrphidae > Philhelius > Philhelius pedissequus. The sequence continues at coordinate 218,636,446 of OU343160.1, read as the reverse complement.
AAATACTAATTTAAACTCAAAAAAAGTACGCCATTTTATTTGTTAGATAAATTTGAATTTATGAGAAAAAAAATAACATCTGAAGCGATTTTTGAGAAAAAAAGTTTTTTTTAAAACTTTTTGAAAACATTTTTCAAAAAAAATTCAAAAATAAAAAATTAAAAATAAAATCTGGAGCGATTTTTGAGAAAAAAGTTTTTTTTAACTTTTTGAAAACATTTTTCAAAAAAAAATTAAAAAACGCCAATTCATAGGTATTCAATAAATACATATAAATATAATTTTTGAAAAAAATTTAATGAGCAGTTTTCGAAATATAAATTATTTTTTTTAAATGATTTTAAAAATACAAAAAAATATTGGTACGCGGTATAATTTGGGCAACCTAAACCTATATATGTGTGAAATTTCGGAAGAATCGGTTGAGACTTTTATGAGATAGTCGAAAGCTAAAAAAACGGTCCTATAGAAAGTACCGCTTTTAGACATTTTTCTAATTTTTTTTAACCATATGGTCGGTCGTAGCTAAAAATCCGCACCGATTTTTTTTTTATCAAAATCGTTAGAGCCGTTTCCGAAGAAATAGGTTTGAACGTAACGGTTATATGGCAGGTACCGCTATATTTTGAACTAAAAAAAAATTTCAATTTCCCGTCTGTACAATATCTAAAAAAAAATCTTTACAATAAGTTTGAAGCATTTCGGCCCACACGTTTGGGATGTAGGTGTTTATACATACATACAGACAGACTGACATACAGACGGACAGAATTTTTAGACCATCTTTTTTCGTCTTCCCTATCGTCGGAATGTCATGTTTGATTGTTTTCTCAAAACTATTTTTTCCACGAATGCACAACTTGCCTTATATACGAGTAGTACCTATAATCGCAAGTAAAAAATCAGTTTGTTAACGAATGGAAAGGGTACCTTTTGATAACTTTTTTTTTGGAAAAAAATTGTTATTTTTGGTACCTCTAGTAGAGCTTTCGATTTTCTCGGAAAAGGTTAATTTGATTTTTTGGAAATCTTTTAAGCAGAAGCTCCTAGAGAATTTTAACACTCGAAAACGTCTTGATACTTGAAAACTTCGTATTTGGTGATTTTTTTACTTTATCTTGAATAGTTAAAAAAAACTATTTTTCTAAAATAAAAAACAACGGTCCTCCCAAACAAATGTTAAAAAACCGTTAAGAAAAAAAATTATTTCTCGAAAACGGCTCCAAGAATTTTTTTAAAAAAATGTATGTGTTCGCAGATTAGTACATTTCACTTTTAAATATAAAAATATTTGTTTTTGTGTACTTATTAACGGTACTTCGCATAGAACCACTTTTCATATTTTCGAATTTCTCAATATTGGATAAACCGATTAAAATAAATTTTTTTTATTCAAATGCTCCCTAAAATTGTTAATAAGAGTGCATACTCAAGTTTAAAAAAAAAACAGTTTTTCGTTTTTTAAAAAATAAATAATTTTTTTTTGAAAAAAATCGATTTTTCAAAAACCAGTCACAGAATTTTTTTTTGAATTTGAATCTTATATGTATATTAAGAATATCTTCAAAATGGCTTTCAAATTTTTTTTCGAAAAATGTTTTCTAAATTTAATACATAAAAAATTAATTTATTAAAAAACCGCTCCAACGATTTTTAAATTTTTTTTCGATATATTCTTATTTATCCATGAATTCAAATGGCATCTTTAATTTCCCTCAAACTATAACGACTAAGAAATATAAAAACATTTAAGTATGTGTATTATCCATTTATTTCTACCTTATTATTATTCCCATTTTACTTATTTTAGCGTACGCCACTCAATACTAAAAATAATGTAGGCCCTCTGGATATGTATATAATATGTGCCTTGAAAAATCACATGAATCTTATTTATGCATATAGCACCTAAATTATAAAGTTATATGCATATAGCTACCTACAAAGCAACATCCTTCATTTTCATTATTATATATACATGTTTACATACTTAGGTTCCATCAATATGTATATATATGTAGATACATTTTATTCTCCTTACTTACATAATTAAAATCCATAACCTAGATTTAAATATAAATTTGTAAGTAAATGAACAAAATAAATTTATATCCGACACACCCTTTCAAATATACCATTTTCACCTCATACAATAATGCCAACTTAACCACACAAAATATCAGCTTCACTGACTACTAACACATATTAATCTTAGGCCGTGTGTGAATTGCGTTAAAATGTTGGTTAAATTTTCTACCTTGGTTAAATTTTGAAGTTTGGTTTGTTGGTGGGATCAAATTTAGCTTTTCTGTGTGAATTACGTTAAGAGGGATTTATTAAAACACTATTTTGTCTAAAATTCCTTCAAGATTTAAGAAATTTCCCTAAAAACATTTTTTTTGTTGTTCAAGTTAATCAATTCCTTTCCCAAAATCTGACTTCGAAGATATAAAGTTAATAATTTGGCACGAAAAAAGTAACGAATTCTTAGTTTTACTAATATGTTTCGGTTTTACATCGTTAATTTAGTATCTAAAAACAACAATTCCAAATCTTTTCAAAACAATTCACATTATGGTTTTTACAGCTGAAGAATTTGACAAGCTGACAAATCAATCTATTTGCATTCAATTTGCAAATGAAATACAATGAGTATTTTAATTAATTATTTTATATTTGTTAAAATATCAACGGATTATATTATTTGTTTTTTTCTCTTGAGACCCTTCACAAACAAAAATATTAATGTAATTTTATTTTTTAATTGAATAAATTAAAACTTACATCTATTATATGGTTTCCCAGTAGATCTGGACTTTTTGGAATTCATCTTTCTTTTCGGTTATCGTTTACAGTTTCAAATTACTCTATCTTGAGAAACGTTAAATTTTAACGCAAATTTAGCCTGCCCCACAGCTGCCTACATTTTAACTCATTTTATTCACCACGCTAGTGTCAAATTTTAACCAAGTTATAAAATTTAACCAACATTTTAACGCAATTGACACACGGGCTTAATAAAGTCATTCATTCTATTCGCAAACTCCTAACCATCAACAAGTCTTTTTTTTGTAGCAAATACATTACAAAATTGGCGACGAGGAATTAAAAAAATTATTTTACATCGTTCCTACACATTTTTTTTTTAAAAGAAAAGCATCGAATTTCAATCAGTTTTATTTAAACTATTTTTTTTTAATCGGAGTATAAGACGTGTAAAAACACATGTTGCGAATATTTTCAATGTCGTACGACAAAGGTACAATAATCCAATCGACGTCCATTAATGAGTGCAATCCAAATGAAGACAAATAGAGTATTTGGAAAGAGTGTTTAGACATTCATTACACAGAAATAAATTGCACCGACGACAAAACAAAAAAAAAACCATTTTATTAAAATCAGTTGGATCATAGGCATATGAATTATTACGCAGTTCATGTGATCCAAAGGCGCTAGTGGGAAAAGATTTGAGTGAGCTGTGTAACATTTTGGATTCCCACTTCCCACCGCCAACAATAGTGTATCATGAACGAAAAAAAATTTCATGAAGCCTCGCAATGAATACGAAACTCTGTCATCATGGTATGCTCGCATCAAGAAGCTGGCTCTACACTGTAAATACGGTGGCAATGTGGATGTCATAGTAAAAGACAAATTTATTACACAATTGCCTGAGAAAATTTTCACACGCATTTCTGTAGAAGATGAAAGTTTGCCATTGGCCGATGCTCTAAAAAAGGCGATGATATTCGAAACGAAATTTGATGAAAACCAACACGGATTTTGATGTTAACTATTTGAGTTCGAAGAAAGGTCAAAAACACCGCAACAAATGCAAAATCAGCAACCGTAAAGTAACAGTGCAATCACATGGCAAGAAAACTGTATGTACGCGATGTAGGTGGAAGACGCATGAGGCTAATACATGTCCATACAAAGAAGCCACGTGTCATTCGTGTTCAAAGAAGGGACATTTAAGCAATGTTTGCCATTTCAAACTGCAAAATAGCAAAACTTATTTTAACTTTATTAATTCTAATAATCTTTCAAACACTAATCCATATGTAAACTCAAATTCTAATATCAATTTTTTTGATTTTTCTTTATACAGTTTAACTGATGATGAATCCAACGGGATGTACTGGTTGAAGGTCATGTTCGGAAGCACAAGGATGGATATTGCATGTGACACGGGGGCACCGTGCACATTTGTTCCGAAAATTTTCTATGATAAACATTTATCACAGTATCCGTTAACAGTTTGCAAAATCCCGTATAGTAATTATGTTGGAAATAAAATCAACATAATTGGTGAGTGTTTAGCAAGTATTAGTTATCCTGGCACCAGTAAATGTATTACAGTTATAGCGACCGATGCCAACGCACCACTTTTGTTAGGTAGAAATTTTCTACGCTCATTTAGAGCCATTTTCTTCACTATTTGTCAACTTGCCGCAAACTCTTAAGTTAGCCAACTCTAGAGTTGACACAAACTTGAGAGTTGAATGACAAGTTGAAATTTGTTTTTCTTCACTATTTTAAATCTCAACTCGAGAGTTGAAATTTAAAAGTTAGCCAACTTGTGTTGTTTTAAATTTCCCTGGGAAATTTGTGACAGATACGTATGTTTCAACTTTACATTTGAATTTATTCTGTGAGATTTGAATTTATTATGTGCTATGATTTCGACGGATTCGCGTTTCTTTCCAAAATTCTGTGCAGATGTTATGTCTCGCGAATTATATTAGGTGACGGAACGGTCGAGTACGCAATAAACGTAAAAAAATTGAAGCTAAACATGCAACCAAACTCTTACCTGATGGGAATATCATGTATGCATAATATATATATATTTAGTAAAACGTATATATGTGCATTTAGGGCTGTCGTTTTTAATGTGAGGTATTTTTTTTCAAGTAAAAGTGAAAACTCTATTTAACTGAAATTTAATTTTCTTCAATTTAAATATTTTTGCTTAGGCGGTTTTAGTAAAGAATTAATCTCTTTTTAAATTGATTCAATCGGTGACACCCGAATAATTGCTCAGTGAGTGCTGCAATGTATAATTAATTATTCATATCAGGAATTTTTTTTTGACGTATGAAAATAAAAACGGGAATGCGCTGTCTTGTGTAGTTGTATCATACTTTTAACTGTTCTTTTCGTGTTTCGGACAGGCGAACCAACTGAGGCGAAAGGTAAGCAATTACAATTATTGACACCCGCATCACAATAAGATGCACTGTTGAAATACTTACGCCAATAAAATCAGCAATGGCAACCTGAATTGACCCGACTGCATAATACCTCAAAACTATCAAAAATTGGACGTAATTCGCGCGATATACACATATGTAAGGTAGCATAATTTAAACTAAAAAATATTCAAATTATTAAAGTAAATCGGTGAATAAAATCATGGTCATCGCATTTTTCAAGCCAACAATTCTTCCTCATCTTCGCTTGCGGAAGCAGATGATGGATAATTTTCCCTATAATAATTTTCTCGGAACATATTATTTAAAAAATGTTTTTATTCAAAACGAAAGAGAGAATAATTTTTGAGAGAAGATGCAACAAAATATATTACAAGTTTGAATTTAACATAAAACTCTAAGGTCTGCTCTCTCAACTACTATTACTGCTCTACTATTTTCGGAAGTTGAGAAAACCAGAAGTTGTTTAACTCGAGAATTGAGAATCGAAAGTTGAAACTGTCAACTTTGAGTGAAGAAAAAGAAAATCACAAATTGATAATAAAAATCCTCAAGTTGAGTTCAACTTGTAGTGAAGAAAATGGCCCTTAATTTTTTATTAGTGCAAATGAATCAAGATCATGAGAACTTTGTTCATTTGATTACATCGCCAGTAAATCAAAAATTTTCCGTTATTGTCGAACAGATTATAAGTCAATTTCCGAACTTTTTGATGGCCAATTGGGCAAATATAACGTGTGTGAAATATCATTGCAAATTGATAACGACGCTAAACATGTATTTTGCAAACCACGGTCAATTCCAATCGCTTGGAAGTCTGAAATTGAACAAAATTTGCGTGATTTAGTTGCAAAAGGCGTTCTTGAGCAAATAGAAACTTCGAAATGGGGAACACCGTTAGTCCCCGTTACAAAACCAGATGGCAAATTTCGCGTGTGCGGTGAATACAAAACTACAATTAACAAGTTTCTTGTTGATGTCGAATACCCATTGCCTCTCATTGAAGAAATATTCACATCATTGCAAGGTGGAGAATTATTTAGTAAATTTGACATAAGTTCTGCCTATAATCAATTGTGTTTGGATGAACCATCATCTCTTTTATGTACGTGGAGCACCCACGTTGGTACATTTAAAATGAAACGTTTACCTTTTGGCATTAAGCCAGCAGCCGCAATTTTTCAAATGCGCATGGGAAATTTTCTAAGAGGTATCTGTTAAAAGTTTGAAACAACGATGTGTTCGCACCTTCATGAACTGGCTGGGTTTCGTTCGAATTCCAAATCGAACAGAGTTTCGCTTTTGTCGTTTCTGTCATTTCTAAAAAGAGCGGGCAGACATAGTGTAGGAATACAGAATTTGTGTTTACTTGCGACTGCGCAAAGTTATATGCCCTAAAGATATATCATTCGCAATTAATTCGAATTATCTTCATTTGAGATTTGGACGTCGAGCGAAAACCAGTGCCAGGAAGCTGCTAAAAATAGTAAGAATTATATACATAAACTTGTGAATTAAACTTATTAAAGTATTTTATTGTATCGAAACAGAGAATAAACCACTTATAGTTTCAAATAAACAGAGTGCGTTTTTTTAATAAAGCAACTTCGTTGCTCGATGACGATTCCAACATATTTTATTCTTATTTTTATTAAGAATAACGCAACTTAAGGAGAATTGTTTTGTCGCCTAAAAGAGGGAATCAGCAGCCAGCACCTCCGATAACTTAATACAGAAAAGGCGAACTATATTACAAATTCCGACCCAAAGCTCGCCTTCACAGCCAGTGAGGCACATTCAAGTTCAAATGATTGCCGCCGCCCGTCCAGTGTTTAGTATAGAGACAATAAACTAAATAGGACAACTCTACTACGATCGCTCTACGATAAGAATTGTTGATAGCAACTCGGCGAGAATCGGTAGAGAATTAATAAGTCATTTAAATTTAATGCCAAATATAACTACGCCATGAAGAAGTGATCGATTTAACCCAGTCATACCTGTCTCCGAAAACCTGAAAAAGACAGAACTAACATCAGTCAAGTCAAAGCCAAAGAGTTTGAAGAGTGCTCTCGTTCCAAAATTAGAACATTCAACAGAAATGCAGAAGGCTCACGGGTCATCGGAAAGGGATGAACATCTTCAGACAACGATGGAAGCGGATATGCAAAAGCAATTAGATGAGATGCGAGTCAAACTAGAAGCAGCAATCCTCAGTGCGGCCAATGAAAAAGAGGAGCGCATCCGATTCCAAGAAATGCTTGTCCATCCACAACAAGACAAATCAATTGAAACTGCATCAAGTGCGAATAGTACTAAAGCAAATTCAATATCTTGTTCTCTTTCCTCGGCAAATGTACTCACAGCAACAGCTACCAACAGCATCATGAATACCGGACTTGGACATGCTCACGAAGTTCCCTGCGCAATGGGTAATGCAAAGTATATCCAGATACAACCTTCTTCATCCTCGTACGAAATTGCATATACGGGTGCAACGCAGTTTGCTTCCAATACTGCTTCATACGTGCCGACATTCATGCCACCATTGACAGGTTATCTGCCTTATAGACAGCATGCATTTTTGCGCCCACCGATGCCACCCCAGTCATATCCAGAAGGAGGTTTCACCAATCCACACACCGTCGAAAGCACTAGAAGACATTACAAGTTACATGACCTACCAGAATTCACTGGGAGGCCAGAGGACTGGCCGATATTTTCTACCAGCTTTCGTGAGTCTACCAGGATGTTCAATTACACGAACGCAGATAACCTTTTTCGGCTGCAGAAATGTATCAAGGGCGCTGCTAGAGAGGTCGTGGAAGCGATGCTCATTCATCCAAATAATGTAGAACAAGCAATGGCAGCTTTAGAATTTCGTTTTGGACGACCAGATATTTTGGTAAGAAGTCAATTGCTCAAAGTTAAGGAGATATCCCAGATTACAGAAGACAAGCTCGATTTCTTAATACCATTCGCGACCCAGGTTCAGAATCTGGCAACATTTTTTAGAAGCAAGTGGAATGTCGGTGCAGTTGGCTAATCCTTCACTTCTCGATGAACTCATTGGTAAGCTGCCTCTGAGCAAGAAGCTGGAGTGGGCTGAGCGAAGCCTACATTTTCAACCATATGCGACAATAAGACATTTTGAAGTGTGGTTGACTGGACTTGCAAGACTGATCTGTTTAGTAACACCAATTTCATCGCAGTCGGAGCCCAAGGTTAGAAACAGAATGAATCCAAGGAATGTTCTTCATGCTATAGAACCGAATACGTCGAGTAACAATACGTCAGCTCAGAATTACCGACTTTGTAACAAGCAGCCACATCGAGTCTTTGAATGTTCTGACTACAAAGATCTGCATGTTTCAGCTAGATGGAAATTGGCGAAGACACAAAGAATTTGCTTTAGTTGCCTAAAATATGGCCACGCCGTTCGTTTTTGCAAGCTGAGGAAGCCATGTGGAATTCGTGACTATGACAAAAATCATCATCCTTCTCTACATGAGGCAGCCGGTGACACCAAAATACCAGCTTCAACAGTCGCCACTAAGGATCCAGGAATAGAAAAAAACATTCTCAGTTGCAATGTAGAAAAGGAAAGCAAAATTCTTTTCCGAGTATTGCAAGTTCGACTTTATGGCGACGGTATGGTGGTGCGAACGTTTGCGCTCCTTGATGAAGGCTCTTCAGTCACCATAATGAGCATAGAATTGGCCAAGGAGCTACGTTTACATGGACACATGACGAACCTGAAGCTTCAATGGTTTGGAAAGGAAACTTTCACGGATGAGTCCTTGGTCGTGGACTTGCAGATCAGTGCAGACATAAATGGAGCCAAGAAATTTAACATGGAAGGTGTTCAGACAGTCAATGGATTAAACTTGCCAACTCAAACACTGACTATTAGCGATCAGGATCCAGCATATGCAGTTGACCTACTTCCGGTTGCTGAGTACAAGGATGCGGGCTCGACAACTGTCATTTGGGTGCGCTAATTCGAGTCATTGGATCCAATGAATCTGGACCAGTCATAGCTGAAACGAAACTGGGATACGTGGTATACGGTAAGACAGCGGCGGCAGCGGAACGTTTGGCGAAGGACCTCGTTCTTCACTGCGAGCAACTAAATGAAGATGTTAGTCTGACGAGGATGGTCGATGAGTTCTTCAGTATCGAAAGTTTTGGTGTCAAGAAACCAAAAGAAAAGTTAACATCTACGTCTGAAAAGAGAGCACTTGATATCCTCATAGACACAACGAAGAAGATTGGCGATCGTTTCCAATCGGGTCTCTTGTGGAAGCAAAACATAATCGAACTGCCAGATAGTTATGAAATGGCACGCCGGAGACTAAGGAGTCTAGAAAACAAGTTTAAAAGAGAGCCAGAGTTTGCCAAGACATATGGGTCTATCATTACCAGCTATGCTGCTAAAGCGCATGGTGTGTCGTTGAACGATTTGCTGCTTAAAGGACCAGATGACCTTAAACCTTTGATGGGCATCCTGTATAACTTTCGGATGAGGTCTGTTGCAGTGACTGGGGACATTAGAGAAATGTTCCACCAAGTTTTGATCTGGCCAGAAGATCAAGATTCTCAGCGTTTTCTGTGGCGAGAGGACGAAAATAAACCAATTGATATTTTTGTGATGCAGTCAATGACGTTTGGCGCTAGCTGTTCACCGTGTTCAGCAAATTTTATAAAAAATCTTAATGCCGAGAGATTTTCTAAGCTTCATCCTAGAGCCGTCAGAGCGATAACTAAACATCATTATGTCGATGACTACGTCGATTGCTTCGATAGCGTCGCAGAGGCAATTGAGGTCACAAACGATGTGATTTCGATACATAAGAGCGGTGGTTTTGAGTTGAGGCATTTTACATCGAACTCGAAGAAAGTCTTGAACGGAATCCGTCATCCAAGCAAAAAACATCAAAACCAAATAGCTCACATGAACGCGGAAGCTGCGGTCGAAAAAGTGCTGGGAATGTACTGGGATCCAGGTGAGGATGTCTTTGTTTTCAAACTAAATTTCTCCCGTGTCAGCAAAGATGTGATGGAAAGCAAAAGATGCCCCACCAAAAGAGAGTTTCTGGGTATAATCATGTCAGTCTTCGACCCGTACGGCATGATTGCCAACTTTGTTGTCCACATTAAGTTATTGTTGCAATTACTATGGAGACATGGTGTTGAATGGGATCAACCGATTCCCCAAGAAGTCTTCAAAAAATGGTGCCAGTGGAAAGCAGTGCTTCCCAGTGTAATGCAGTTAAGAGTTCCTAGGTGTCATCACCCTTATCTGACCATGGCCAACAAAATTGTTCTTCACACGTTCGTCGATGCCAGTGAAGAGGCGTTCAGTGCGGTGGTTTATATGCGGATTGAACATGAAAGTAAAGTTGGAGTGTCAATCGTGTGCGGAAAGACTAAATGTGCTCCGAAGAAATTAATGTCCATCCCATAGAAACTTATGGCCGTCACAACCGCATTACTTTGAAAGCCATGCTTGTCGTGAGGAGATGAAGCCAAAGTTCATGTTACACTCAAGCAAAGTAAATACATCCGTTTTTCAGTTCTCTAGGTTTTCTTCGTATCTAAAGATGAAAAGAACGATGGCGTAGGTCATTCGGTTCTTTAAGCTGTATTGCCGCCAGCCAACAGAGAAGGGCGAGTTGTCGGCTTCGGAACTTGATGAAGCTCAGCAAGTGCTGTGTGCTATAGCACAGAAGGACGCCTTTTCCGAAGAGATAAACCAGTTAAAATGCCAGCAGCAAGAGGAGAAAGGAAGTGGAATCTACAAGTTAACGCCATACATGGACGACGATAGACTTCTTCGCGTATATGGACGCATTGATGCCGCTGCTACGATACCGTTTACAGCAAGACGTCCTATCATTTTGCCAAAAGAACACCGGCTTACAGAATTGGTAGTGGGTCATTATCATCGTTACTGACGTCACCAAAACGATGACACGGTTACCAACGAGGTACGACTAGTCTACGTTCAACGGTAAGAAGGATAAGAAGTCGATGTTCATTTTGTCAATTTCGATCTGCTTCTCCGTTACCACCGTTGATGGGGCAGCTGCCGGAGGACCGTTTAACCCCTTTCGTAAGGCCGTTTACCTATACTGGCCTCGACTATTTTGGTCCAGTTTACGTCACCATAGGACGTCGAAAGGAAAAGCGCTGGATCGCCCTATTTACGTGCCTGACTATGAGGGCTGTGCATCTTGAAATGGCAGCTGACTTGTCAACAGATGCTTGCATATTGTGTATTCGCAATTTCGTCAACCGTCGAGGGATACCGTTACTCATTAGGAGCGATAACGGCACCAACTTTATCGGTGCTAACAACGAACTGGTGGATTCAAACATTTTTGACAGTAATGCCATTAAGGCTGAGCTTTCCGCAAAGGGTATCGAATGGGCTTTCAACTGTCCGTCTAATCCACACGCGGGTGGCTGCTGGGAGAGGCTTGTTCGGACTGTGAAGAGAGTTTTGTCGCACTCGCTCAACGAACTGGCACCAAGATTGGAAACACTGCTCAGTACATTAATCGAAGCCGAGAATATTGTCAACAGCCGCCCTCTAACTCATCTTCCTGTGACCACCGATGAAGAAGAACCACTTACGCCGAACCACTTCTTGATGGGCGTAACAAACTCAACGCAGACTCCTGGTCAAACCAATGAAAGAGCTCTCTGCCTTCGGAAGCAATGGCGCATAAGTCAGCAAATCAAAGACCGCTTCTGGAGGCGCTGGATGAAAAAATACTTACCAGAACGAACGAAGAGGAGCAAGTGGTTTATCAAGGTTCCAAAACTAAAAGTAGGAGACCTTGTTCTCGTTTGTGACGTCAATCTTCCAAGAAACCAATGGATACGAGGCAGAATTGCGAAGGTGTTTGTAGGACCAGACGATCAAATCCGCTCAGCCGACGTAAAGACATCTCGAGGAATACTTCGAAGACCAGCGGTGAAGCTAGCTTTATTGGAGTTATGTGAGGCTGCGGTGGAACCGGGCGCCTCACGGGGGGCGTGATGTTAAAAGTTTGAAACAACGATGTGTTCGCACCTTCATGAACTGGCTGGGTTTCGTTCGAATTCCAAATCGAACAGAGTTTCGCTTTTGTCGTTTCTGTCATTTCTAAAAAGAGCGGGCAGACATAGTGTAGGAATACAGAATTTGTGTTTACTTGCGACTGCACAAAGTTATATGCCCTAAAGATATATCATTCACAATTAATTCGAATTATCTTCATTTGGGATTTGGACGTCGAGCGAAAACCAGTGCCAGGAAGCTGCTAAAAATAGTAAGAATTATATACATAAACTTGTGAATTAAACTTATTAAAGTATTTTATTGTACCGAAACAGAGAATAAACCACTTATAGTTTCAAATAAACAGAGTGCGTTTTTTTAATAAAGCAACTTCGTTGCGCGATGACGATTCCAACAGTATCAGTGTTGTAGTTGTGTATCAAGATGATATAACAGTCACTGGACGGAATTTCAGAGACCTTCTTTTTAATTTAAAATCGGTTTTGAAGAAAATGGCCGATGAATCAACCGCAAACAAGACACACAAAATATATCAGCCGCTTACTGTTCCTTAGTTTCTGACAGTAAATATCATTAAACCTAGACTAATCTTCAAATAACAAGTGTTCAAAATATATTTTTAAGCTGTTTTTTTTTTAAATATTTTAAACAAATTATTGTTTAGCTTAGTGCAATCTTAAAATTTAAAGTTATGTAAGTCATATTTTGTTCGTTTACTTGTATATATATGTTCAAACAATATATCTTTTCAATTTTGTATTTTGTAAATAAAGATACCCCTAAAGAAGACGGCAACCACCGTCGAAACGTTGGGAAAATAAAATAAAAATTGCTTTCAGTTAATCATCATAAAGACCAATAAAGCCGATGAGAATGACTTTTTAAAAATTCTCCAAAGTCCACATAAAAACCAACTTGGTCAAAACTTCTAAAATATTAAAAAAATGTATGTCATACCAACAATTGCAGGCAAATGCACCGAAAGCCGAATTACTACCATGGGTACCGACGAATTTAGTTTGGAGTCGTATTCATATAGACTTCGCTGGACCGAAATTCAACCATTATTTTGTAATTGTTGTGGATTCAGTAGGTTGAAGTATTTAAAACAAAAATAATCACGTCTGCGTTTACTATTGCTAAATTGCGCGAATTGTTTAGTCGCTATGGTATTCCAGACAGAATCATCAGCGACAATGGAACTCAATTTACGTCTACCGAGTTCAATGACTTTACCACACGCAACAACATAGAACACATATTCAGTTCTCCAGGGCAAGCTGCAACGAATGGCAAAGCTGAGAATTTCGTGAAAACGTTCAAAAAGTCATTTATTGCTAGCGTAAACAGCGCAGACGCAAATAATACATCGCATAATTTATACACAATTATACATCGAATTTTGCTTGATTATAGGAACACAATCCACTGTACATACAATAGCTGAAACACCCGCAAAACTGTTTTTTTGGACAAAGTTTGCGTACTCGTTTCAGTAGTTTGAGACCACCAACCGTAAGTGAAGTGGTTGAAAACAAGCAAGAAAAATAAAAACAAAATTTCAAAGGCAAACGAAATATAACTTTTAATAGAGGTCAAAAGGTCATGATTAGAAATTACAAAGATCCTAACAATGCATCATGGTCACAAGCAACTATTAAACGAGAAATGGGCCCACGTACGTATATTGCGTCTACACATACAACAATAAAGAGATAAATCGTCATTTAGATCAAATTCGGGATCAGTCTAGTGATTCAGACGAATCATTATACCAAGTCATCAAGCCGAACACATCAAGTGTTAGTAAAAAAAGCGCGACTGTGATCAATGTTTCAGACGAGAGTTTAAGTAATGAATTGCAATCATTCCCCCGTCAACTAGCAACGATTCTAGGGCTGATGATCCGGGCTGGATTCCAAATACAGCTTCGGCGAATTCATTTTCGGGAACGGATGAATATGGGCGACAAGGAAAATTGCGCCCGCGCAGAAATGAGGAAATTCATAAAAATTCTTGGTTGCCATAGAAATTTGAATATTTAATTTTTGATTAAATTTTCATCTCATTTACAAATTCAGTTTTATATATATATATTATCATTAATGTATTTAAAGTAAAATTTTAAATTAATTTATTTAAAGTTAAATTTTTCATGAGATGTACATAAAGAAAACATTACATTTTGTATTATTAACAACATGAGAGAGAGCGTGTTATATATATTAGTAAGTGAACAAAATAGATTTATATCCGACACACCGTCTCAAACATACCATTTCCAGCTCATACAAATATGCCAACTTAACCACACAAAATATCAGCTTCACTGGCTACTAACACATATTAATCTTAATAAAGTCATTCATTCTATTCGCAAACTCCAAACCATCAACAAGTCTTTTTTTGTTTGAATCTTAAATTATTTTAAGGATTTAGAAGTTAAGGTAAATTAAAACTCACATAATGTACTCTTAAACAAACTGCGTCAGGAATTCAATGTATCTGAAGAAGCAATCAAATTATTATCCTCCTTTCTCAGCGATAGAAAACAGGCAGTTTGCATTGAGAACAAATTTTCAAAATTTCTCCCCTTACTCAAAGGTGTTTCCCAGGGATCAATCTTAGCCCATTGCTCTTTTCACTTTATATCAATGAAATCGCGTCTATTATTCGCAATGCATCGAAGCACTTTTAATCGAAAACTGTGTATTCAGCATAAATGAGGATCTTGACCGTATTTTCAAGTGGGCAGAGTCTAATGGTCTGGCTCTTAACCCAAATAAATGTAAGTGCCTAATTATTTCAAAAAAACCATATGACTTATCCTACTTTCCGCCAATCATGCTTAATGGGACCTCGCTAGAATATGTTAATACTTATAAAAATCTCGGTGTAATATTCAATTGAACTTTAACGTGGAATGACCATATAAACTCTATAGTAGGTAAGACTTATGGTACTCTTAGAACACTTAGGACTGCTCATGAATTTACCCCGCTCAAAACAAAAATCTTGCTTGCGAAGACTTTAATTTTACCAATTTTAACATATGGCTGTGAAATCTACTTAAACTGTGACTATGCAAGTAAAAAGAAATTGAAAATTGCCTTTAATAGTGTTATTCGATACATCTTTAGCTTAAGAAGATATGATCATGTCTCGCATCTGCGACAGAACCTACTTCAAATGCCCTTCAATAATCTCATTAAATTTCGCACACTACTACTATTTTTTAAAATTCAAAGAACTAGACCACCAACTTATCTTTATGAAAAACTTCGATTTTCGACATCAAGTAGGTCTGCATGCTTTATTCTACCTCGTTTTAACTGTTTGACTTCTGAAAGACAATTTTTTATAGCTGCTTGTCGTCTGTGGCATTCACTTCCTACTTATATGCGAGTGATTAACAACATGAACCAATTTAAAAAAAATATATATAATTTGTTATCTGATTAAAGCAACTAACTTAAAACTTTTCCTCTCTTCCTTAACCTTTCTTTTTCCTAACTCTTTATCTACTTATTTATATATATTTACCATAAATTGTACTTACAAAAAAATTATATAAATATGAATTCATTCCTTCATGTCCTATTCTTATATTCTTTTTTTTCTTTACTTATATTATTATTATTTTTCCTTCTTTTTAATTATAACTACCTATTATATTTGTTAAACAAAACTAAAATTCAATTTATAAACTTCACTAATTTATAAGATTTATATCTTACTGTGTAAGCTTTACGAAAATAAACTTAAACTAAACTAAACTAAACAGTTTAAATCATCGAGATCAAGCAAGTACTTTGGAAATGCCAGCTTGTCCAAATTAGCAATTCCAAGAAATTTCTACTAATTTCAAGTAAAATTTTGAAATCAAAACATACCCGAAGCTACTTAAAACAATTATAAAATCAAACGAAGATTTCGAAAAATGTCTATCTTCGAGTTGTCTTTTCGTATTTTTGAAAAATGAAAAATTACAAAATTACTTGTATACAATTTGAGAAAATTGGAAGATTGGCGGTTGTTGACCTTCCTGCTACAAAGCCTTGTTGAAATCATAGAGAAACTGTACTACATAGAGGCGCGACTCGTACCCCCCTTGCCTTAATCACCTGCAATTTTTTTTAGGTGAGTAAGAGAAAACTCTCTTAAATTAGTCTACATGAGTACACATTCTTCTGATATGAATATATCCTTATGAAAATTTGGGCAAATTCTCTTGTGTCATATCCTAGGGCGATTTTGGAAATCAAAATTCAAGTAGTCATAATTTTCCTATGTGCCCCGACTCCGATCAAGATTAAATTGGAACAGATTAAACCACCATACCATAGTCTGAGAAGTATTAGATTTCTTCATTATGTAACTCTGTGTCGAAAACGGAGATTTGGGCTCGTTTTTTTGGCAAGAAATATAGCTTGAGTTTGGCAATATCATGGACGAGATTGAAATGCACATGTTCACCGAATAATCTCTGCCTGTATCTGTAGCTTGTAAACTGATTTTTGGTCTATCTGTGGATCAGCATTTAGTCAAGCAGAAATATGGTAGGTTAAATAAAAAAAAAACCAAATTTGAAATATTTTTGAGTGTTTGTTTTTCTTTTAATTTTGTAGGACAAATAGCGCCTGCCATTTATCTTAAAATCATGCCAAACAAAAAGGTCAGACCACACAATCAATGGCTATACACAAATAAGAAACGCAAATTTTGTGGACTAAAGGCCGTAAAAAGCTATTTTGAATCAATAATTCGACAAGTCCAATTAAATATAATTTTAAGTCTTCTACTTGGCTCAGTAATTTCAGTAGTATATAGAATTTATTACGAAAAAAAAACACCGTCGGATGATGTTTTCTTCCAAAAGCTCATTGACCTGTCGCTCAACCTCCTCTCGCATACAAGCCGGATATGGGTAACTTTTGGTATATATCGGTTCATCTCTCGTGGTTCGTATTTCAGCTGTAATGTTTGTTCTTACTTCATCACTCGTAACAGGTCCGAATAAATTGCTAAATTTATTGCATTAGGATTTTAACTTAATCTTGGAGGGCTTGTTTTTTTAAAGGAATTTTAATACCGGATTCCATTGTTAAAGCATTTTTTCCGTATCAATTATTGCTTCCTACGACATCCTGTCACCAATAATTCCATTAAACAACAAAATAAAAAGAAGGTAACAACTAAGCTGCAGCCAAGAAAAGAAAAGAGTTTGTCCCAAATTTTAATTTTAGGATTTTCCCAGCGAGACTGTGTACATAGAAGGGTTCTTTTACTGGTCGTGGTACGGGTGCTAAATCTGATCAGTGTACATAGAAGGGTTCTTTTACTGGTGGTGGTACGGGTGCTAAATCTGATCCAATGAAATTCTGGTTTGCACCTGTGTCAACAAGAAAATGTAGTATTTTGCCGTCCTTCGTAAAATACTCTATGTATGGTACGTTGGAAACGAGGCTCCTGACATAAAATTTTCTTCATGTTCAGCGCTAGCCAACCCGGATGTGCTTGGTTCGTCTGCGTTTACAGTGGTATCAACAGCGGTATGATAAAGCTTTTGTTGCTTCCGAGCATGGTTATCCGAACTTGCGGCCTCGCATTTGAACGGGTTATTCGGCCGATTCATATAGTTAACATTCGCAGTTTGTTGGAACTTCAGCGCTATTTTAATCGGAGGCTTTGGTCCCGTTATACTGTTTGTTTCTATAACTGGTATTCCAAGCTGTTTATTGCCGTTGCTCAAATCCGCCTTTATTTTTAGGTAACCTCTGGATTCCTCCACGCTAGAGTGGGTGACCTTTCAGTTTTGAAATTATAGTGCACGGGAGCGGTAATCACATTTGGTGCTTGCACGTGCACCGAGTTGTTTCTAAAATGTAAGTTCTGCATTTCAATGCATGACCGTCTTAGGCTTCTGAATCATAAGCAGTCTAGATAATTCTCCGTTAAATCCCCGGACAAATAAATCTAGCGCCCTATATCTGTACGTTTCTGCCAACACATCAAGGGTCTCAAAAGAATAAGTCTCCGCTGGGATCTTATTTATTATAAGAGAAAATTGATGATTTTCTTCTATCGGTACTACTACAGCTGCCCTTGTAGCTATGCTTTCTACAGACTGTAGCCCGCTTTCAATTAGTTTTATATGCTCATTCAACATCGAGAAAACCTGTATGCCATTAATTTGTTCTATTTGAGAAATACGGGCTTCGAAACCCCTCAACTGATCTACCACAGAGTTAACCCCACCTTGGCGACTGAGGCCTGCAACACATCCATATCTAACAAAGGTGACACCAAGAAAAATTCAGGCTATCGTGTTAAATTCAAAACTATATTTTTACGAATAAAATTTAAATTTCTCTTCTTCCTGTGCAAGCAGAAAGTTCACTTTTGGGTTTGTTTTGTTTACTATTATTATTATTTTTCGTTCGGGCACAATATAGAAATATATATACATATATATATAAAATTGGGAAAAAATAAATGTTTCAAATATTATTTATATCTGGATGTATGTAAAAAAGAAGTTACATATATATGTAGGATGACTACATTTCCCAACTAAATAATCATCCTAAATGAAAACCAAACATATAACATTTACACTATTAAAATTTAGATCATATTTCCAAATCATTCCATTTCGAATATTGTACATAATTTACGAACTAACGGGAGTATGAAGATAAAACTTAAGGTAATGAACAGGCATTCGGAAAAGTAAGGTCAAGAAAAGTCAAAGTAAAGCCAAGTTAAGAAAGTTAAGTTAAAGTCAAATCAAATTTACATATATTTTTTCTATACATTTTTTCATAATTTAACTCATTATATTTAAAATCATTAAATATAAACAATATATCGTACTATAACCTAATTAAACTTAAAAATATCGGTGTTCTAATTTATTCCCTCCCCCCCCCCCCCTACAATTAGTGTCAGAAGTGTTGGTGGACAAGTACCGCGAAAAGAATTCGAATTGTCTTTTAACTACTAAACTAAATTGCAAATACTTAGTGTTAAAGTCTAAATAAAACAAAATTAATTTTAAAAGAATGAGCATGCAAAATTATTAAATACCTACTTAAAACGAAAAGTTATTAGTGACAAGAAGTGACAAAGTGATAAGATAGAAAAGAAAAGATTAAAAGCTAAGAATTAAATAAAATAAATTCTGAAAGTTCATGCAGTAAAAGAATAAGAATTGTGCAATACATGTACGGTTGTGCATAAGAAAAACTGTGTTAAAATATAAATAGCAAAAATCGTAACAAAAAAAGAGTGCAAAATTTAAGAGAAAAGTTCAATCATAAATATTGTTAACGAAGTAGACATTTGTGAAATTTGTGAGATCGTTTCATATTTTTCTTCTATTTACATATTTAATTTATTATTACACCAATATCGGTTTGCTCGTAAAGCACTGAGTCAAGCTGGAATTGAGTGCACCTCGATTTTACAATTTTGTATCATATGATTGAGCTTAGTTATCGCATGCAACGAATATTTGACATTTATCTGATAAAATAAGACCTTTTTTCTATCGCATGTAATTTATAGCTTATTGTTTTTTTCTCGAATAAAAATCAAAACAAAGTTAAGAAAAGAATTTGCCAGCCGAATAATATTTTTTTTTGTTATAATCGTGAATGTGTTATGATGGAGAGGTAGGTTTAAATTTTCGAATGGATGATTTAAATAAACTAACAACAAAACAATTACAAACAATCTTAAAAAAAAGGAAATTGTCATATCGCTATAATTTAAAATCGGAATTAGTAGAGATTTTTTAACGCTATTTTGAATGAAGTAAAGTCAGTAGGAAGTTTTATGGAGGAATTTAATAAAGAGGGAACAGATGAAGATATATGTATATAATAGGGATATTCACGATCCGATGTACCTGGTCTTGTATCATTGTAAAAGTGTAAAAGTGTATCATTTGTTTGAACTACAACAACAAAATATACTGAATTTCAAAATTTTACACTTTTACACTTTTACAATACCCGAACCGTATTGTAACAGAAAAATACAAGAGTTTAAGATTTTTTAACACAAATTTAAGCTTTCTTCAGAACAAATGTGAAACAGATTTTGACATTTGCTTCAGTGTTGATACAGATTAGTAAAGGTGTGTTCACAGTCTGTTGTAAAAAAATTAAATTTTACAATTTTACAAGACTTGGTACACCAGATCGTGAATACCCCTAATAATTAAATAAGATAAATTTTCTTGTGAATCTGGTAAAAATTTAGTTGTCTGGTTGAAAGGTTGTGAGGACATAGCTACAATGTGTAAATGGAATCAAATACAAAAATATTTATACGCGAGGCGTTTACCGCTAAATTGACAATTGAATCGAAAAGCGGTATTTGCAGTTGGGATGATTTGAAGAAGTTTCTACTGGACGAGTTTAATAATGCGCCCTCTTGTATAAGTCTTCACAATGAGCTCCAAACTAGGAAGAAAAGGTATGATGAATCTTTCCTAGAATACATGCATTCAATGAAGCAAATTGCTATGAAGGGAAATTTTGATGACACATCCTTAATATTATAGGTGTTCAAGATTTAAATACATCTCTTTTGGCTGTTTTGGTCGTAATGTTTTTTTTAATGAACCAATTTCATTTCCTTTCCAGACGTTCTTTTATTAACAAAAATAAAATGAACATATTATACACATAAGAACATTTAGTGTAAAATTTTGGCAAACTTACATTTAGTACGTATTACAGATAAACATAAATAATATAATGAAAGTTATCACAATGCACCCGGGCATTGACCCGATAATAAGACAGCGAATCACATCGGATTCGCTGAGTCAGCATATTCATGACTGAACCTGTTCCCACAGTCCCGGTGCATTATTATCAGATTACTTCGCCGTTATATGAACTCGAATTGGTTTATTTGACTAGTCAGCGCTTTACACCGTGCGACCAATAACCATACCTGCACCGTGGGACAAATGTGTGCCTAACGGAAACTTGGATTCCGTTAGGCAGTTCGTATTGGACCACCTAGTGATCGGGACGTGTTTCTCCTCTTTTCTATCTTATTACTAATTACATAAATCTAGATTCAGATCTAAGATAAGGTAAGTCGAACCGTTGGGCCGGCCCTCGCGGGTCGGCCTTCGCGTTTTTTTTTTGCCTAAGGATCTGCGCCAGGACCAATACGCTCTATGGAGTGCACGTCGCTGTTCACATGGGAACACAGTAGACTATTTTGGTACCCTGAACGCAAAACCTTCTGCATTCATATAAGAACATGCGGATATCCTGAACAGGCTAAAGGATACGACGGTGATGGTGATCGTGTCATTAGTAGGCTGCTTACAGCTAAACAAGACCAACACGACGCCTCCCATGCATCCTGCTCCCGAGAAATAAATACTCACGGGAGGTTATCTTATTTCTTACAGATAATAATAACCCAATTGAATAATTCTAAATGAAGTGCGGTTACGCTACCCAGTGAGTGACATAAAACAAAAAAAAAACAAAAATTGGGTGCGAGTATAATAAAAAATTATTTGCTCAAAGCTCATAAATTGTGTGCGAAGAGTATATATATATAAAAAAAATAATATTGTTTGTGCAGATTATTATAAAGCAGAAATTGTGTGCAAAAAAGAAAAAAATGTGCGAATCATTTCAATTATAATTGAGTTTAATACAAAATAATATTGCTCAAAGCTCAGAAATTGTGTGCAAAGAGAAAATATATATATATAAAAAAGAAAATTATATATTGTTTGTGAAATATTTAATTTACAAATTGTGCGAAATTAAAATTGTGCAACCTAAAAAACTGTGCGTGGATTAAATTGTGTCAAAGGAAAATCCCATCTGAACGGAAGCAGAAGAACTAGATAAGTATCACTTAACGTTCTCTTTTTTTAATAAATAAAATTTGGTCAAATTTATTTAATAATTATTAAAATTATAACGCTTCCGCAGTAAAAATACATCTGTATACATCTAAACGTATGATCTATTTCTTTCTTTGAAACCCAATTTTTTTATTTTGTTATCATAAATTTTGTAATAATCTCGTGCCATTATGGACAAGATTGCCAGTGCTGTATCTGAGCTTACTGGGGCAATTACTAATATATTGCTTCAGATGAAGGCGCTGGAAGCGCGCC
This sequence comes from Philhelius pedissequus, assembly GCA_910595825.1. Lineage (NCBI taxonomy): Eukaryota > Metazoa > Arthropoda > Insecta > Diptera > Syrphidae > Philhelius > Philhelius pedissequus. The sequence goes on along the minus strand of OU343160.1, from coordinate 218,613,990 downwards.
TTCAGATTATTGAAACTAGGGCTTCGCCGCAGGCGACTGCAACAGCTCCTGCAGCCGAGCTGCACGGCCCAACAACTGAGATTGAACTCAGTGAAATTCGTAGGTTGCCTGACTGTGTAAAGGAGCTTAGGGTGTTCGATGGGAACCCGACACAATATGTATCTTGGATACACATTTTCGAAGGTATCCTGAAAAACTATGATATAGTCAAAACAAAACCCATTTACAGGGCGATTTTGCAACATATTCGCCAAAAGGTCAGGGGTAGTGCCGATGGTGCACTAATATCATACAACATTTTTGACAATGATTGGGATGCAATTAAAGAATGTCTCTTTCTGCATTACGCAGATAAGAGAGACATGCGTACGCTGGAACATCAACTTAACCAGCTTACGCAGGGGAACTCGAAGTTAGACGAGTTCTATGCGTCCGTTAATCATCAACTTTCGTTGATGATTAATAAGATAAAAACCGAGACCTATAGTCAGGAAACCGTCACGGCTTTGGTTACAGAAATCGGGCTCTGGATGTTTTCGTTAGAGGACTGAATGGCGACATTTCACGAATGCTCGTCGTCGGAAAACCTCGGACTCTTCCAGAGGCATATTCTGCTTGCCTAGAGATTCAAAATCTCAATTACCGGAGCCATAGCATCCACATTCCCAATGTGTCGAATACTATAAGGGCACCGGTAAACCAATCCTTCAAACATCAGGATATGAGACCAAGCCTTCCTCCCAAAAGTTTCCACCAACATCCACATTATACACACAATCGAACAAACGGTCCTCCTCTGAGGCCTACTGCACCAAAGCCACATGAAAAAATGGAGCTTGGATCGGTGCAAACCCGACAGGTCGATTACATGAATCATCCCAGGAATGGCCCGAGTGGTCCTAATCCCTACAAAAAAGGAGCCAAATCAGATGGCCATCGATCCAAACCGTTCGGGAAACAACAAAGACTGTACAATACAGAGTTGTTGTACACCGAAGATTTACCGGTCGAACAGGTAGAGGCAGTAAACGAGGATGAATACGACACCGTAAATTTTATGACGGATTCCACTCCAGCGTACCATATATAGAATATGTGAAGCGGGAAGGGGCAAAATTAAAGTTTTTGATTGACACAGGGGCAAACAAGAACTTTATCGGTCCGCATATAGGGTGCGGTGCAACCCCTCTGGCTAAACCATTTAAAGTACACTCTTTGGCCGGTGGCATCCAGGTCACAAACAAAATAACCGGGGCTTTTTTCAAAAATTTTGGCAACAATTCACCTCTTACATTTTATGTCCTTCCAGGCCTAACATCGTTTGACGGCATCATCGGGGATGATACCCTTAAGCAATGCGAGGCCGTCATCGATCGTAAAGCTAATATTTTACAGATATCTCCTGACATCAGGATCCCATTAAAGAATAAAATATCAGTTCAGATAAATCCTTTACTTAACGAAGATCTATCCGAAGATATTTGGATAGCTCTGAACACCATAATTAAGAAAAACCAATCAGTCTTTGGGTCAATAAGCGCAAGCGAAACGATCCAAACCACAGTTAAGGCAGAAATCCGGACGACGACAAATGAGCCTATTTATACCAAAAGTTATCCTTACCCCGCTTGTATGAGACAAGTGGTAGAAAAGGAAATAAATTAATTACTTGCTGAAGGCATTATTCGTCCGTCGAAGAGTCCTTATAATTCTCCAATTTGGATTGTCCCAAAGAAGCCAAAACCTGGGGAGAAGCAATATAGGATGGTAATTGATTTCAAACGACTTAACTCTGTGACAGTTTCGGATGCATACCCAATACCAGATATCAACAGCACTCTTGCTAGCTTGGGTAATGCGAAATTCTTCACGACCCTAGATCTGACCTCCGGCTTTCACCAGATCCCTATGAAGGCATCTGACATACCGAAGACGGCATTCTCGTATATGAATGGAAAGTACGAGCATCTTAGACTGCCATTCGGTCTGAAGAACGCTCCGGCTATATTCCAGAGGATGATCGACGATGTCCTTAAGGAATATATAGGAAAAATCTGCTACGTATACATATACGACATTATTGTTTTCGGTAATGACGCAGAGAGCCACCTTCGAAATATAGACATTGTTTTTTCCAGACTTCGTGAAGTTAATCTTAAGGTTAACCTGGAAAAAACACATTTTATGAGAACTGAAGTTGAATTTCTAGGTTATCTTATTTCCAGTGAGGGCGTTCGAGCTGACACAAAAAAGGTCACAGCTATCCAGGAAATTTCTCCTCCGCAAACTCTTAAGGATTTGAAAAGCTTCCTAGGACTTACCTCATACTATCGAAAGTTCATAAGAGATTATGCGAAAATAGCTAAGCCTTTGACAAATTTAACCAGGGGTGAGTATGCTCAAGTAAAAGCTAATCAGTCCAAACGAGTACCAGTCGAGCTTGACGATGAGGCGCTGCGCGCGTTTAACGACCTTAAGACCTTACTCATTTCATCAGAAGTTCTGGCATTTCCCGATTTTGAAAAACCGTTCAATCTTACGACGGATGCCTCCAATTTTGCGATTGGAGCGGTCCTATCGCAGGGAGAATGGGGAAAATATCGTCCCATAGCGTATATTTCCAAATCCCTAAGTAAGTCGGAAGAAGGATACACTACAAATGAAAAGGAAATGCTGGTAATTGTGTGGGCCTTAGACAACCTTCGCTCATTTTTATACGGAGCGAAAAAAATCAAGATCTATACTGATCTATACTGATCATCAACCCCAACTTTAGGTAACCGAAACTACAACACAAAGTTGAAGCGGTGGAAAGCGCGTATTGAAGAATACAATACAGATCTGATCTTTAAACCTGGGAAGTGCAATGTGGTGGCGGATGCTCTATCAAGGCTCACAACTGAGGTAAACCATTTGTCAAGCTCAGAAAGAACAGATTCCGCAAGCGAAGGTCGAGAGGATGACTCTGAGAAATCTACCGTAACGGCTAGCGAGGGAAATTTTTCAAGTGGGACAGCACATAGTGATCAATGTGTTTAAAAATCAGATCATTATCAAGATAGGGAAAGGTTTTGAAATATTTGAACAACCACACCCTGGATTTTCTCGGCATTACGTTGCATTGGAAAACCCAACAAAATCAAATCTGGTAACCATTCTTAAGCCTAGGCTTCGGCCAAACGTCCTAAACGGAATTAAAATACCCGAAACCTCTATCCAGTTACTTCAGGAAGTATATACAGAGAATTTTACAAATTACAAAATAGGAGTGACACAAAGAATGGTGGAGGATGTTACAAATAAAGACAGAATTGCTTCCCTTATTGTCAATGAAGACAAGGGAACTCATAGGAACCCTCGTGAAAACAAGGAACAATTGTTAGAGAAGTATTATTTCCCACGCATGAACAGCCTGGTGAATAAATACACTAAGGGCTTGGAGATTTGCCATTCAAATAAATATGACCGGCATCCCATTAATCCAGAGTTCCAATCCACTCCTAATCCTTCATATCCTTGCGAGATACTTCATTTGGACATAATAGAACTCCAAAATGAAAAATTTATAAGTTGTATCGACAAATTTTCTATGTTTGGCAAATTGTTCCATATAAAAAACAGATCAGTACTGCATTTAAGGACAAAATTATTAAAATCTTACATTATTTTACTGTTCCAAAAATCCTGGTAATGGACAATGAGCGAAGTTTTTCAAACCCCTAATTTTAAATTTCATGAGAATGTTAAATATCAAGGTGTACCATACTCCAGTACATAGATCTGAGGTAAACGGCCAGGTTGAGAGATTCCACTCAACAATAATAGAGATCTATCGATGTCTAAAGTCAGAATACAAAGACCTTCGAGTTAAAGAATTAGTAAGCATTGCAGTCGATAGATCCAATAACTCGATACACTCGGTTATCAAAAGAATGACATATTTTTCGATAGATCTCAAAGAAGAAATTATCAAGGCTTGATGAACTTTCGAAACATTGTTAATATGGAACTTAAGGGTGAAATTGAGCGTAAACAAAAAGAAAGAAATAGATACCGAAACATTAAAAGAACAAGTCCAAAAAAGTACAAGAGGGGCGATATTATTTCCACGGCCAATAAGGGTATTAAGGGAAAAAACAAACCACTCTTCCGAAAGGAAATGGTCGTGAAAAATAACAAGGTTACAGTTCTCACTTCCAGTGTGAGAAAAGTACACAAGGGACATATAAAAAATAAACGGTGATTTTTTAAGAGCTTGGTTTTTGAAAATTCAAAAAAAAACAGAAACTTGTAAAAAGTGAATGAAATTTTTATTTGGATCGATAAATCAATTTCTGCCATTTACTTTTTAAAAATAATTTCACTTAAATGTTGCCCGCGGCTACGCTTCAGGTGGTCCATTCTGAAGGTCCAATTTTGGCAAACTTTTTCACACATTTCGGCCGGAATCTCACCAATGACGCGTTCAATGTTGGCTTCCAAGGCAGCAATCGTGTTTGGCTTGTCCCCATAGACAATAGACTTAACATAGCCCCACAAAAATAGTCTAACGGGGTCAAATCACATGATCTTGGTGGCCAATTGACTGCGCCAAAACGTGAGATCAACTGCTCACCAAATTCGCCTCTCAATTGATGCATGGTTTCGCGTGCAGTGTGGCATGTGGCACCGTCCTGTTGGAACCACATGTCGACCGAGTTCAATTCTTGCATTTTCGGCAAAAAAAAATCTGTTATCATCGAACGGTACCTTTCTCCATTGACCAGGTTAACCCTGCGGCCTTCATCGTCCTTGAAGAAGTACGGCCCAATGATACCGCCTGCCCATAAACCGCACCAAACAGTGCATTTTTCGGGATGCATTGGTAGCTGCTGAATTGCCTCTAGCTGCTCTTCACTCCAAATACGGCAATTCTGCTTATTCACGTATCCATTTAGCCAAAAATGAGCCTGCTCGGTGGGTCGATTATGACGACCATAAAACGGACGTAGCTTGCGAAACACATTTTTCACAGAGTACGAATTTTGATAATAAATTTCAATAATTTGCAAACGTTGTTCAGGCGTAAGTCTATTCATGATGAAATGGCAAACAATACTGAATCGAAATGTCAAATGTTCGTGGAATTTGTCATGTGTGATCTGTCAAAAATATAAACGTCAAAAACCAAGTAGCAAAAAAATCACCCGTTATGTAACCCAATCCTCTTTTTGCACTAAAGCACAGAATATTTGCACACTAGATACATAATTATTAAAAAATACCTTTAAAAAAAAAAAAAAGGAATGCACCTTACCTAACCTTTGTAAAATACAATATGTTACCTACTAACCACACTTGAAATTTCTTTTAAACTTACTTCTTATTCTTATTATTAAAGTTAATGGAACATTTTTCATATTAATTTCTATATCTTATCTTTACATTAAAATTATTAGTTTACTATTAAAAATACCTTATTTGATACTTATCTTGTAAGACACAAAAATTAAAAGAATGTATAACTATGCACAGATAACAATACATATACGCACAAAATACAAATGATACTTATATTGTAACGCACAAAGAATCCTAAGAGTATAACTGTTTAAATGCACAGATAAAAATACTAAAATTTAGGCACACCATATACTCGTACATATACGCACAAAATATAAAATACCAACTTTTTGCACACAAAGAAAAATAAATTTATATATGCACACAATTATAAGGAAATCCTTATAATATATACAATTCCAAGGCAGAAATGTTAAAGTCCTTTGGATATTATGTTTGATACAAAATGTATAACACACAAACCCAAATCCTTAAGATAAGGCATACATATAAAAGCCTTGACATATAATGTAATACATGTTATGTATAATCATTAATAAAAAAAATTATCTAAAAAGCACAACAAATTCATTGATAATGTGCAAGCTTTTCAAGTAAAACTACATTTAAGTGAAACAAGATTTATCACCTATACTTATTAAAATGAATTAATTAGAATAAAAAAATGTATTGTGTATTTAAAATGATACTTGAATTTCATTTAGCAAGCTTCCACAAATACATAACTATACTATATAATTTAAATACTATAAATAACTCTTTAACATACTATGTACCTATACTTAATAAATCTATGAATCTATTTAAAAATTCTCATCCTATCTATATCTAAATAGACTACTTTTTATTAATACCGTCCATTGTATGCAATTGTACGAGTATACGAGTACGTCTCCACTGGTAACAATCAAAGAAGGAAAAGGATGGATTATTGATGGCTACTTCAAGCTAGTACATATCATAGACCTTAACAAATTTGATCAATTTTTGAGCAGAATGGACGAGGCGATTGTTAACAACATAAAGGAGAAAGATAGAACGCGGATTTTCGAGTTCCATCTACAACAAATAAAAAATCGTGTCAGTTTGCTGAAAGGAAAAGCGTCCAGGAAAACGAGATCCATAGATTGGATAGGATCTGCTTGGAAATGGTTGGCAGGAAGCCCAGATGCAGCAGATTGGAACAAGGTTCTCCAGAATGAGCAGTATATAACTGAGAACAACAACCATCAGTATCGCATAAACGATAAGCTTTTCGGCGTTACGAAGGAGATTATTGAAAAGATTAACATAGTGATATCCAGATTCAACAGTGGCGTGAAGGACGTGATATCGGGAAGACTGGAACAAGATATACTTAACGAGATACTGATGATTAAGGAGGAAATCAACGAGATCGTTCGAGCCTGTCAAATGGCGAAAAGTGGCCTGGTAAATACAAACCTTTTGGACATTGAAGGGATAAATAGGATCCTCAATGAAGTAGAAACTCTGCCATACGGAAACGAGATTGAAGCTATCGAATATAGTACTCCTTCGGTTTACACCAACAATTCCTTGTTACTATATGTCCTTTCAATACCGAAAGTTAGAGACGAAGAATATAACGTCCTTATAACGAGAGCATCGGTTATGGAAAATAAGCAGATCGAATTGAATTATGCAAAAGTGCTAGTTAATCAAAGACATTCATATGGTTTAGCTGGACACTGCCTTTCTTTTAGTAATTCCACAATCTGCGCCGACACTGCATAAGAGAAACTTCCTGAGATGGCTGTATCGACACACTCATAAAAGGAGGACAAGCTCCCTGTGTCTTTCGAACAAACGAGGAAGAAATTATTGAGCTCATCAAAGAAGATACAATATTCGTCACGAATTTTAAAGGCGAATTAACTTTCAAGAATACTTCAAGATTTCTGGCAGGGACTTATGTGGTGCACATAAACAACGAATCGATCCGCCTTAAAGGTAGGACCTTTTCGAGTGGAAGTTCTACATCCTTGCAAGCTTTACCTCTTGTATTAGCTAATATAACTAATAGAGATCAAAAGATCGACATTGGATTTGTCCATGGAATAAGCCTACAAAATATAAAACAGCTTAGCGATTTACACTGGAAATTAGAGGCATCCACCACCGTGACTGCTGCAATCCTATTGCTAATAGTCATAGCTATCTGGACCATTTTGTGTAAAATCTATGGAAACATCTCCATACGTGACCAGAGGTCAATGCGCCAAGTGATACCTACCAGGTTAATGACCCCCATCCAAGCATTCGACAGACATATTTTTCGGGCTCTGACGTCACATATGATCTACGGGACGTAGATCCTTAAAGGGGGAGGACAATGCACAATCACAATGCACTCGGGCATTGACCCGATAATAAGACAGCGAATCACATCGGATTCGCTGAGTCAGCATATTCATGACTGAACCTGTTCCCACAGTCCCGGTGCATTATTATCAGATTACGTCGAGGTTATATGAACTCGAATTGGTCTATTTGACTAGTCAGCGCTTTACACCGTGGGACCAATAGCCATACCTGCACCGTGGGACAAATGTGTGCCTAACGGAAACTTGGATTCCGTTAGGCAGTTCGTATTGGACCTCCTAGTGATCGGGACGTGTTTCTCCTCTTTTCCATCTTATTACTAATTACATAAATCTGAATCTATATCTAAGATAAAGTAAGTCGAAACGTTGGGCCGGCCCTCGCGGGTCGGCGTTCGCGTTTTTTTTAATATCCTCGCGTAGGATATCGTTAACTTGAAAAACAAATATAAAGCAATGTTTAAAAAAATTTTGTATGGTATAAAAACACACCCCGATTTTAGTTAGTCGGCTTTTAATTGTCACGGATTCTGCTTAGTCACCAAAGAGCAGTAAACCGATGAAATGTTCTGGCTGTCTTGTTCACGATTCATATTGTTTTTGTTGTTAATAATATGAAGCGTTTCTAGAGTATACCGCTTGGAGACATGTTTCTCCCTTTCCAGGATTTGCTTTTTAAATTAATGTCGGATTTGTGGTTGGAAATTCGTTGACGGAGAAGTTGTTTCGTTGTACCGATATAGGAAAGATTGCAATTTTCTTCCGCATTGCCACAACAGTTAATTTTATAGACTACGTCTGTGCACTTATCCTTTTCCGTTTTTGTTTTGATGTTGGTGAAAAGAGGTGCCAGCGTCCTATTGGATTTATACGCTAAACTGACGTCATTAGTACTATTTTTTACCGTCTCTTTAAAGTTTTCTGACAGTTTGGGAACATAAGCTATACTCTTATAAATACCTCTTTCTTTTTGCCGATTATCAACAGGAGCTTTGTGTTTTTGGCGAAGTATCAAGCTCCGTATGATTTCCATTGACAGCCAATTGGTCAATAAGTTAACAATAAACATCCTTAATAGCCTATGTTATTTAAGGTATTTCAGATAGCCCTTTGAATAAAACGGTGTTGTATGAAACAACGACTCTAAATGAGCTGAAAAAGAAGTTTTTGGTTTATGAAACGATTAAAGGTCATCAAAAAGCGAGTACGAGCAATAATTATAGTAACTAAACCCAAAACAATTCGCAAAATGCTAAGGCAAATTTCTGGCACATCTAAAAATGTCATGACTCAAAAACGGTGTACGAACTGTGGTTCTCTTTCTCATGCACAAGATGTATGTCCAAACAAGAGCAAAGGAGCAAGGTGTTTTTTGGATGTAGTGAATTTGGTCACATATCTACAAATTCTCCAAGAAAAGAAGCAAAGAATACAAACCAAAGAAAAGAAAAAAAGAATTAACAGGCTAGATTGTTGTGTTAAAGTAACGTTGGCTGGAGAGGTGTACGATGTATTGGTGGATACAGGAGCGGATGTATCTTTGATACAAGAGAGTCTTTGGAGAAGGGCTGGTGCTGGTGTTGTTGATGGGGTTGTAGAAATATTGACCGCATTCGGGGATGGTAATGCAAACCGTACTCATGGATCTCGTTTGTTGGATTTTTCAATCGAAGATCATTGTTATTCTATTCGATTCCATATCGTTCCCGATGTATGGATGTCTGACTGTATAATTTTGGGAAAGAACTTCTTAAGCGTTTCGAAAGTTAGTATTGAGAATGGTTATATTTGTGAATCTAAAATTCCTGAAGCAGTTTGTTTAGAAGAAAACAATATTTCGAAAATACAGGTAGATGAATTGTTAACAAAGAGTGATTTAAATTCAATCCTAGACACGAAACTGTCTCACATAGCCGATGTACAAATTCAAAACGAGTTTAAGGATTTGGTATGTACCTATGAGCCAAGAAGACCAGTAAAATGTAAAGTTGAAATGCGAATAGTGTTATCCGATGATCGTCCAGTGTATCAAAAGCCGAGAAGATTAGCGCCACAAGAAAAGGTAGATGTTAAGAAGCAGATCGATACCTGGCTAGTAGAAGGAATAATACGCCATAATTATTCTGACTATTCAAGTCCGATAGGTTTAGTGAAGAAAAATGATTACCGACTATTAAATGCTAATATTATCAAAGATCGTCATCCACTGCCACTGATAGAAGAAATTATAGAAAATCTGGTTGGAGGAAAGTTTTTGGATTTCAAAAATGGATTTTTCCACGTGCCAATAGAAAAGGAAAGTCAAAAGTACACTGCATTTGTAACGCCGGATGGGCATTATGAATTTTTGAAAGAACCTTTTAGTCTTTGCAATTTGCCGTTAGTCTTCCAAAGGTTTATCAACTCTGTATTTGAGTAGCTATTGCGTTTAGGATGGTTAGGAATCTTTGTTGATGATTTGGTTGTCAGGCTGAAAGTCCTGAAGAATGCCATGAAAAACTCAATTTAGTTCTTGAAGTAACAGCTGAAAATGATCTCGTTATCAACTGAAAGAAGTGTAAATTCATCACAGAGAAGATCGAGTTTTTAGGTCACGTAGTAGAAAACGGGTCATTGAAGCCATCGGAGGAAAAACTCAGAACAGACTGTAAGGCGTTTGCAGCTACTTTGAGGAAGAAGGAGATATGTACGAGAGTTGCCAGGTGGGCAATATTTGTTCAAGATTTTAACTGCGAAGTCCTTCACAGAGCTGGCACATCGATGAGGCATGTAGACGCGCTTAGTCGATTTCCGGTAATAAGCAGGGAAGAAGATGGTGTTTTGTATCGCGTTAAAAAGCGCAAGAAGCGGATAAGTTTTGTTCACTTATATCAGATATCTTGAAACATCAGGAGAATGAAGATTTTGTTATGCGCAACGGTGTTCCTTATAAATTTGTGGAAGGCGAATATTCCCTAGTGGTTCCAAAAAAGCTGAAAGAGAAGAGCTGCGAGCTATACACGAGCAAGGTCACATGAACGAAATAAAGGTCGACGTTTTCACGAGAAAAGATTTCTTTATACCAAACATGTCATCAAAAATTAAACAAGTGATTGCGAATTGTATACCATGTATCCTTCGAAAAAGAATGGAAAGCAGGAATGCTTAATTAACCCAATCGAGAAGTTTGATACTCCACTGCATATAAATCTAGATCATTTTGGTCCAATGAATTCCCATTTAAAGCCGTTAAAAGCTATTTTGAATCTATTGTTGAAAATGTCATCAATTGATGAATTGTATATAGTACCTACTTCTATGGAACATGAAAATTGGGTTCTTCTTGTATGATGCAGAAGTCGTCTGTGTCGCTGTTTTCAGCTTTGCAGAGAATAGTTTGTGACGCGGGAAGAGGAAGAAAGGGGGAAAAAGAAGAGTTGAGGTAGTTTAAATTCGTTTCCTACAACATTAAGGAGTATAAGAGAGAAAACCTTGTGATTTCTTTTTTGACATCACATGTTTTATTTTTTTTTATCTTTTAAGTGGTTGAAGCAAAGAGGAAAACAAAGTTTATCGCTCATATATACGATAACATTTGAAGGTATTTTGTTTCTCGTTTTATTTGGTAGCAATTTTATTAATTTTGCTGCTTTTTCATTCATATACATAGTTTTGCATTCTTGAATTACGTACTTACAATGCTACTCACTTACTATAGTTTGGTACTGAATATTGTTGGGGTTTCATTGCGTTTATACATCTTTTGTATAGGTAAACAATGGTAGTTTGTATGTTTGTAATTACGGATCTTGAGTCCGTGTTTTATAAAAAAATTAATTTTAAAGAACTTTCAACTGGTTCTATAATAAAACACAAGTATTCGTTATAAACACTGATATGTATTTCCAATTTAACACGACTTACAGGTTTGAGCGTAGAACCAAGAGTGATTAAACATTTTTCTGTTAGATATTACTTTACATAAAACTAAACTGCAGAATTGCAGTTCCCACAAAATTATTATTCTTAATACTAAACTGCAGAATTGCAGTTCCCTCAGAATGAGTAGGCTTGAACTTCCCATGCATACTCGCTGGGTCATTGCGCTTATGCTTCGGATCGAATAACGGATAGCAGGAGGCGCGTGTGAGTTCGTTGCCTATATCTTATGTTGAGATACATGTCTGACTGTGGTAACTGCCACCCCTTCAAATATATGCGTCCCGCAGATTACTGTCATTAACAGGATGAGGAGCTGGTTTTCGACGGACTGATTGGCGGATTTCTGGAATGATAACCCATCCGTAAACCTTCTTCCAGAACAAAGATATGGTGGTTAAGATTAATAACATGATGAAAATCTCTGTAAGTATAGAGGAGTTAAGGCTTCTCTTTAAAATGTTGGTAGGTTCAATATTTTTCGTGCTAAGTTCATGCACGAGTTCTAAGTTCATGCAAAGAGGTTGTATTAAAAAAATAACTCCAGGAATACGCATACCTCATGCTAAATATGCGTATTTCAAGAGTGATTTTTTGCAATAATCCTTCTTCCTAAAAACTTTTGTTGCTTATTTTGAGAGTATCAAGAGTACATTACAAAAAGGTATCAACCAAGTTTTTAGAATAACCCGTTCCAAAGATACACTCCAAAGTATTTTCAGATTATGTATTTCAAGGTGAACAGTGAATAGCTTTTGAACTATATCTTTGCAACCGGTTGTCCAATAAAGGCGGGCGATAACTTTTTAGAATCAGCACTTCATACTTTCAAAGGAAGCATCAACATTTTTTGCAAAGAGGTTGTATTAAAAAAACTAACTCCAGGAATACGCATAACTCATTCTAAATATGCGTATTTCAAAAGTGATTTTTTGCAATAATCCTTCTACCCAAAAAATTTTGATGCTGATTTTGAGAGTATCAAGAGTATATTACAAAAAGGTATCAACCAAGTTTTTAGTATAACCCGTTCCAAAGATACACTCCAATGTATTTTCAGATTCTGTATTTCAAGGTGAACAGTGAATAGCTTTTGAACTATATCTTTGCAACGGGTTGTCCAATAAAGGCGAGCGATAACTTTTTAGAATCAGCACTTCATACTTTCAAAGGAAGCATCAACATTTCTTGCAAAGAGGTTGTATTAAAAAAAAACTCCAGGAATACGCATACCTCATTCTAAATATGCGTATTTCAAGAGTGATTTTTTGCAATAATCCTTCTACCTAAAAACTTTTGATGCTGATTTTGAGAGTATCAAGAGTATATTACAAAAGGTATCAACCAAGTTTTTAGTATAACCCGTTCCAAGGATACACTCCAAAGTATTTTCATATTATGTATTTCAAGGTGAACAGTGAATAGCTTTTGAACTATATCTTTGCAACCGGTTGTCCAATAAAGGCGAGCGGTAACTTTTTTTAGAATCAGCACTTCATGCTTTCAAAGGAAGCATCAACATTTTTTGCAAAGAAGTTGTATTAAAAAAATAACTACAGGAATACGCATACCTCATTCTATATATGCGTATTTCAAGAGTGATTTTTTGCAATAATCCTTCTTCCTAAAAACTTTTGTTGCTTATTTTGAGAGTATCAAGAGTACATTACAAAAAGGTATCAACCAAGTTTTTAGAATAACCCGTTCCAAAGATACACTCCAAAGTATTTTCAGATTATGTATTTCAAGGTGAACAGTGAATAGCTTTTGAACTATATCTTTGCAACCGGTTGTCCAATAAAGGCGGGCGATAACTTTTTAGAATCAGCACTTCATACTTTCAAAGGAAGCATCAACATTTTTTGCAAAGACGTTGTATTAAAAAACTAACTCCAGGAATACGCATAACTCATTCTAAATATGCGTATTTCAAAAGTGATTTTTTGCAATAATCCTTCTACCCAAAAACTTTTGATGCTGATTTTGAGAGTATCAAGAGTATATTACAAAAAGGTATCAACCAAGTTTTTAGTATAACCCGTTCCAAAGATACACTCCAAAGTATTTTCAGATTCTGTATTTCAAGGTGAACAGTGAATAGCTTTTAAACTATATCTTTGCAACGGGTTGTCCAATAAAGGCGAGCGATAACTTTTTAGAATCAGCACTTCATACTTTCAAAGGAAGCATCAACATTTTTTGCAAAGAAGTTGTATTAAAAAAAATAACTCCAGGAATACGCATACCTCATTCTAAATATGCGTATTTCAAGAGTGATTTTTTGCAATAATCCTTCTACCTAAAAACTTTTGATGCTGATTTTGAGAGTATCAAGAGTATATTACAAAAGGTATCAACCAAGTTTTTAGTATAACCCGTTCCAAAGATACACTCCAAAGTATTTTCAGATTATGTATTTGAAGGTGAACAGTGAAAAGCTTTTTACTGTATCTTTGAAACGGGTTGTCCAATAATGGCGAGCGACAACTTTTTAGAATCAGCACTTCATACTTTCAAAAGGAGCATCAACATTTTTTGCAAAGAGGTTGTATTAAAAAAAATAACTCCAGGAATACGCATAAATCATTCTAAATATGCGTATTTCAAGAGTGATTTTTTGCAATAATCCTTCTACCTAAAAACTTTTGATGCTGATTTTGAGAGTATCAAGAGTATATTACAAAAAGGTATCAACCAAGTTTTTAGTATAACCCGTTCCAAAGATACACTCCAAAGTATTTTCAGATTCTGTATTTCAAGGTGAACAGTGAATAGCTTATGAACTATATCTTTGCAACGGGTTGTCCAATAAAGGCGAGCGATAACTTTTTAGAATCAGCACTTCATACTTTCAAAGCAAGCATCAACATTTTTTGCAAAGAGGTTGTATTAAAAAAATAACTCCAGGAATACGCATACCTCATTCTAAATATGCGTATTTCAAGAGTTATTTTTTGCAATAATCCTTCTACCTAAAAACTTTTGATGCTGATTTTGAGAGTATCAAGAGTATATTACTAAAAGGTATCAACCAAGTTTTTAGTATAACCCCTTCCAAAAATACACTCCAAAGTATTTTCAGATTATGTATTTCAAGGTGAACAGTGAATAGCTTTGGAACTATACCTTTGCAACCGGTTGTCCAATAAAGGCGAGCGATAACTTTTTAGAATCAGCACTTCATACTTTCAAAGGAAGCATCAACATTTCTTGCAAAGAGGTTGTATTAAAAAAAAAACTCCAGGAATACGCATACCTCATTCTAAATATGCGTATTTCAAGAGTGATGTTTTGCAATAATCCTTCTACCTAAGAACTTTTGATGCTGATTTTGAGAGTATCAAGAGTATACTACAAAAGGTATCAACCAAGTTTTTAGTATAACCCGTTCCAAAGATACACTCCAAAGTATTTTCAGATTATGTATTTCAAGGTGAACAGTGAATAGCTTTTGTACTATATCTTTGCAACGGGTTGTCCAAAAAAGGCGAGCGATAACTTTTTAGAATCAGCACTTCATACTTTCAAAGGAAGCATCAACATTTTTTGCAAAGAGGTTGTATTAAAAAAATAACTCCAGGAATACGCATACCTCATTCTAAATATGCGTATTTCAAGAGTGATTTTTTGCAATAATCCTTCTTCCTAAAAACTTTTGTTGCTTATTTTGAGAGTATCAAGAGTACATTACAAAAAGGTATCAACCAAGTTTTTAGAATAACCCGTTCCAAAGATACACTCCAAAGTATTTTCAGATTATGTATTTCAAGGTGAACAGTGAATAGCTTTTGAACTATATCTTTGCAACCGGTTGTCCAATAAAGTCGGGCGATAACTTTTTAGAATCAGCACTTCATACTTTCAAAGGAAGCATCAACATTTTTTGCAAAGAGGTTCTATTAAAAAAACTAACTCCAGGAATAAGCATAACTCATTCTAAATATGCGTATTTCAAAAGTGATTTTTTGCAATAATCCTTCTACCCAAAAACTTTTGATGCTGATTTTGAGAGTATCAAGAGTATATTACAAAAAGGTATCAACCAAGTTTTTAGTATAACCCGTTCCAAAGATACACTCCAAAGTATTTTCAGATTCTGTATTTCAAGGTGAACAGTGAATAGATTTTGAACTATATCTTTGCAACGGGTTGTCCAATAAAGGCGAGCGATAACTTTTTAGAATCAGCACTTCATACTTTCAAAGGAAGCATCAACATTTCTTGCAAAGAGGTTGTATTAAAAAAAAACTCCAGGAATACGCATACCTCATTCTAAATATGCGTATTTCAAGAGTGATTTTTTGCAATAATCCTTCTACCTAAACACTTTTGATGCTGATTTTGAGAGTATCAAGAGTATATTACAAAAGGTATCAACGAAGTTTTTAGTATAACCCGTTCCAAGGATACACTCCAAAGTATTTTCAGATTATGTATTTCAAGGTGAACAGTGAATAGCTTTTGAACTATATCTTTGCAACCGGTTGTCCAATAAAGGCGAGCGATAACTTTTTTTAGAATCAGCACTTCATACTTTCAAAGGAAGCATCAACATTTTTTGCAAAGAAGTTGTATTAAAAAAATAACTACAGGAATACGCATACCTCATTCTAAATATGCGTATTTCAAGAGTGATTTTTTGCAATAATCCTTCTTCCTAAAAACTTTTGTTGCTTATTTTGAGAGTATCAAGAGTACATTACAAAAAGGTATCAGCCAAGTTTTTAGAATAACCCGTTCCAAAGATACACTCCAAAGTATTTTCAGATTATGTATTTCAAGGTGAACAGTGAATAGCTTTTGAACTATATCTTTGCAACGGGTTGTCCAATAAAGGCGAGCGATAACTTTTTAGAATCAGCACTTCATACTTTCAAAGCAAGCATCAACATTTTTTGCAAAGAAGTTGTATTAAAAAAAATAACTCCAGGAATACCCATACCTCATTCTAAATATGCGTATTTCAAGAGTGATTTTTTGCAATAATCCTTCTACCTAAAAACTTTTGATGCTGATTTTGAGAGTATCAAGAGTATATTACAAAAGGTATCAACCAAGTTTTTAGTATAACCCGTTCCAAAGATACACTCCAAAGTGTTTTCAGATTATGTATTTGAAGGTGAACAGTGAATAGCTTTTGTACTATATCTTTGCAACGGGTTGTCCGATAAAGGCGAGCGATAACTTTTTAGAATCAGCACTTCATACTTTCAAAGGAAGCATCAACATTTTTTGCAAAGAGGTTGTATTAAAAAAAATAACTCCAGGAATACGCATACATCATTCTAAATATGCGTATTTCAAGAGTGATTTTTTGCAATAATCCTTCTACCTTAAAACTTTTGATGCTGCTTTTGAGAGTATCAAGAGTATATTACAAAAGGTATCAACCAAGTTTTTAGTATAACCCGTTCCAAAGATACACTCCAAAGTATTTTAAGATTATGTATTTCAAGGTGAACAGTGAATAGCTTTGGAACTATATCTTTGCAACCGGTTGTCCAATAAAGGCGAGCGATAACTTTTTAGAATCAGCACTTCATACTTTCAAAGGAAGCATGAACATTTTTTGCAAAGAGGTTGTATTAAAAAAAATAACTCATTCTAAATATGCGTATTTCAAGAGTGATTTTTTGCAATTATCCTTCTTCCTAAAAACTTTTGTTGCTTATTTTGAGAGTATCAAGTGTACATTACAAAAAGGTATCAACCAAGTTTTTAGAATAACCCGTTCCAAAGATACACTCCAAAGTATTTTCAGATTATGTATTTCAAGGTGAACAGTGAATAGCTTTTGAACTATATCTTTGCAACGGGTTGTCCAATAAAGGCGAGCAATAACTTTTTTAGAATCAGCACTTCATACTTTCAAAGGAAGCATCAACATTTTTATCAAAGAAGTTGTATTAAAAAAATAACTACAGGAATACGCATACCTCATTCTAAATATGTGTATTTCAAGAGTGATTTTTTACAATAATCCTTCTACCTAAAAACTTTTGATGCTGATTTTGAGAGTATCAAGAGTATATTACAAAAAGGTATCAACCAAGTTTTTAGTATAACCCGTTCCAAAGATACACTCCAAAGTATTTTCAGATTATGTATTTCAAGGTATATAGCTTTGGAACTATATCTTTGCAACCGGTTGTCCAATAAAGGCGAGCGATAACTTTTTAGAATCAGCACTTCATACTTTCAAAGGAAGCATCAACATTTCTTGCAAAGAGGTTGTATTAAAAAAAATAACTCCAGGAATACGCATACCTCATTCTAAATATGCGTATTTCAAGAGTGATTTTTTGCAATAATCCTTCTTCCTAAAAACTTTTGTTGCTTATTTTGAGAGTATCAAGTGTACATTACAAAAAGGTATCAACCAAGTTTTTAGAATAACCCGTTCCAAAGATACACTCCAAAGTATTTTCGGATTATGTATTTCAAGGTGAACAGTGAATAGCTTTTGAACTATATCTTTGCAACGGGTTGTCCAATAAAGGCGAGCAATAACTTTTTTAGAATCAGCACTTCATACTTTCAAAGGAAGCATCAACATTTTTATCAAAGAAGTTGTATTAAAAAAATAACTACAGGAATACGCATACCTCATTCTAAATATGTGTATTTCAAGAGTGATTTTTTACAATAATCCTTCTACCTAAAAACTTTTGATGCTGATTTTGAGAGTATCAAGAGTATATTACAAAAAAATATCAACCAAGTTTTTAGTATAACCCGTTCCAAGGATACACTCCAAAGTATTTTCAGATTATGTATTTCAAGGTGAACAGTGAATAGCTTTTGAACTATATCTTTGCAACGGGTTGTCCAATAAAGGCGAGCGATAATTTTTTAGAATCAGCACTTCATACTTTCAAAGGAAGCATGAACATTTTTTGCAAAGAGGTTGTATTAAAAAAAAATAACTCCAGGAATACGCATACCTCATTCTAAATATGCGTATTTCAAGAGTGATTTTTTGCAATTATCCTTCTTCCTAAAAACTTTTGTTGCTTATTTTGAGAGTATCAAGTGTACATTACAAAAAGGTATCAACCAAGTTTTTAGAATAACCCGTTCCAAAGATACACTCAAAAGTATTTTCAGATTATGTATTTCAAGGTGAACAGTGAATAGCTTTTGAACTATATCTTTGCAACGGGTTGTCCAATAAAGGCGAGCAATAACTTTTTTAGAATCAGCACTTCATACTTTCAAAAGAAGCATCAACATTTTTATCAAAGAAGTTGTATTAAAAAAATAACTACAGGAATACGCATACCTCATTCTAAATATGTGTATTTCAAGAGTGATTTTTTACAATAATCCTTCTACCTAAAAACTTTTGATGCTGATTTTGAGAGTATCAAGAGTATATTACAAAAAGGTATCAACCAAGTTTTTAGTATAACCCGTTCCAAAGATACACTTCAAAGTATTTTCAGATTATGTATTTCAAGGTGAACAGTGAATAGGTTTTGAACTATATCTTTGCAACGGGTTGTCCAATAAAGGCGAGCGATAATTTTTTAGAATCAGCACTTCATACTTTCAAAGGAAGCATGAACATTTTTTGCAAAGAGGTTGTATTAAAAAAAATAACTCCAGGAATACGCATACCTCATTCTAAATATTCGTATTTCAAGAGTGATTATTTGCAATTATCCTTCTACCTAAAAACTATTGATTATGATTTTGAGAGTATCAAGAGTATATTACAAAATGGTATCAACCAAGTTTTTAGTATAACCCGTTCCAAAAATACACCAAAGTATTTTCAGATTATGTATTTCAAGGTGAACAGTGAATAGCTTTGGAACTATATCTTTGCAACCGGTTGTCCAATAAAGGCGAGCGATAACTTTTTAGAATCAGCACTTCATACTTTCAAAGGAAGCATCAACATTTCTTGCAAAGAGGTTGTATTAAAAAAAATAACTCCAGGAATACGCATACCTCATTCTAAATATGCGTATTTCAAGAGTGATTTTTTGCAATAATCCTTCTTCCTAAAAACTTTTGTTGCTTATTTTGAGAGTATCAAGTGTACATTACAAAAAGGTATCAACCAAGTTTTTAGAATAACCCGTTCCAAAGATACACTCCAAAGTATTTTCAGATTATGTATTTCAAGGTGAACAGTGAATAGCTTTTGAACTATATCTTTGCAACGGGTTGTCCAATAAAGGCGAGCAATAACTTTTTTAGAATCAGCACTTCATACTTTCAAAGGAAGCATCAACATTTTTATCAAAGAAGTTGTATTAAAAAAATAACTACAGGAATACGCATACCTCATTCTAAATATGTGTATTTCAAGAGTGATTTTTTACAATAATCCTTCTACCTAAAAACTTTTGATGCTGATTTTGAGAGTATCAAGAGTGTATTACAAAAAGGTATCAACCAAGTTTTTAGTATAACCCGTTCCAAAGATACACTTCAAAGTATTTTCAGATTATGTATTTCAAGGTGAACAGTGAATAGGTTTTGAACTATATCTTTGCAACGGGTTGTCCAATAAAGGCGAGCGATAATTTTTTAGAATCAGCACTTCATACTTTCAAAGGAAGCATGAACATTTTTTGCAAAGAGGTTGTATTAAAAAAAATAACTCCAGGAATACGCATACCTCATTCTAAATATGCGTATTTCAAGAGTGATTTTTTGCAATTATCCTTCTACCTAAAAACTATTGATTATGATTTTGAGAGTATCAAGAGTATATTACAAAATGGTATCAACCAAGTTTTTAGTATAACCCGTTCCAAAGATACACTCCAAAGTATTTTCAGATTATGTATTTCAAGGTATACAGTGAATAGCTTTGGAACCATATCTTTGCAACGGGTTGTCCAATAAAGGCGAGCGATAACTTTTTAGAATCAGCCCTTCATACTTTCAAAGGAAGTTTCAACATTTTTGGCAAAGAAGTTGTATTAAAAAAAATAACTCCAGGAATACGCATACCTCATTCTAAATATGCGTATTTCAAGAGTGATTTTTTGCAATAATCCTTCTACCTAAAACCTTTTGATGCTGATTTTGAGAGTATCAAGAGTATATTACAAAAAGGTATCAACCAAGTTTTTAGTATAACCCGTTCCAAGGATACACTCCAAAGTATTTTCAGATTATGTATTTCAAGGTGAACAGTGAATAGCTTTTGAACTATATCTTTGCAACCGGTTGTCCAATAAAGGCGAGCGATAACTCTTTAGAATCAGCACTTCATACTTTCAAAGGAGGCATCAACATTTTTATCAAAGAAGTTGTATTAAAAAAATAACTACAGGAATACGCATACCTCATTCTAAATATGCGTATTTCAAGAGTGATTTTTTGCAATAATCCTTCTACCTAAAAACTTTTGATGCTGATTTTGAGAGTATCAAGAGTATATTACAAAAAGGTATCAACCAAGTTTTTAGTATAACCCGTTCCAAAGATACACTCCAAAGTATTTTCAGATTATGTATTTCAAGGTAAACAGTGAATAGCTTTGGAACTATATCTTTGCAACGGGTTGTCCAATAAAGGCGAGCGATAACTTTTTAGAATCAGCACTTCATACTTTCAAAGGAAGTTTCAACATTTTTTGCAAAGAAGTTGTATTAAAAAAAATAACTCCAGGAATACGCATACCTCATTCTAAATATGCGTATTTCAAGAGTGATTTTTTGCAATAATCCTTCTACCTAAAAACTTTTGATGCTGATTTTGAGAGTATCAAGAGTATATTACAAAAAGGTATCAACCAAGTTTTTAGTATAACCCGTTCCAAGGATACACTCCAAACTATTTTCAGAATATGTATTTCAAGGTGAACAGTGAATAGCTTTTGAACTATATCTTTGCAACCGGTTGTCCAATAAAGGCAAGTGATAACTTTTTAGAATCAGCACTTCATACTTTCAAAGGAGGCATCAACATTTTTTGCAAAGAAGTTGTATTAAAAAAAATAACTCCAGGTATACGCATACCTCATTCTAAATATGCATATTTCAAGAGTGATTTTTTGCAATAATCCTTCTACCTAAAAACTTTTGATGCTGATTTTGAGAGTATCAAGAGTTTATTACAAAAAATAATCAACCAAGTTTTTAGTATAACCCGTTCCAAAGATACACTCCAAAGTATTTTCAGATTATGTATTTCAAGGTGAACAGTGAATAGCTTTTAAACTATATCTTTGCAACGGGTTGTCCAATAAAGGCGAGCGATAACTTTTTAGAATCAGCACTTCATACTTTCAAAGGAAGCATCAACAGTTTTATCAAAGAAGTTGTATTAAAAAAAATAACTCCAGGAATACGCATACCTCATTCTAAATATGCGTATTTCAAGAGTGATTTTTTGCAATAATCCTTCTTCCTAAAAACTTTTGTTGCTTATTTTGAGAGTATCAAGAGTACATTACAAAAAGGTATCAACCAAGTTTTTAGAATAACCCGTTCCAAAGATGCACTCCAAAGTATTTTCAGATTATGTATTTCAAGGTCAACAGTGAATAGCTTTTAAACTATTTCTTTGCAACGGGTTGTCCAATAAAGGCGAGCAATAACTTTTTAGAATCAGCACTTCATACTTCCAAAGGAAGCATCAACATTTTTATCAAAGAAGTTGTATTAAAAAAATAACTACAGGAATACGCATACCTCATTCTAAATATGCGTATTTCAAGAGTGATTTTTTGCAATAATCCTTCTACCTAAAAACTTTTGATGCTGATTTTGAGAGTATCAAGAGTATATTACAAAAAGGTATCAATCAAGTTTTTAGTATAACCCAATCCAAAGATACACTCCAAAGTATTTTCAGGTTATGTATTTCAAGGTAAACAGTGAATAGCTTTGGAACTATATCTTTGCAACGGGTTGTCCAATAAAGGCGAGCGATAACTTTTTAGAATCAGCACTTCATACTTTCAAAGGAAGTTTCAACATTTTTTGCAAAGAAGTTGTATTAAAAAAAATAACTCCAGGAATACGCATACCTCATTCTAAATATGCGTATTTCAAGAGTGATTTTTTGCAATAATCCTTCTACCTAAAAACTTTTGATGCTGATTTTGAGAGTATCAAGAGTATATTACTACAGGAATACGCATACCTCATTCTAAATATGTGTATTTCAAGAGTGATTTTTTACAATAATCCTTCTACCTAAAAACTTTTGATGCTGATTTTGAGAGTATATTACAAAAAGGTATCAACCAAGTTTTTAGTATAACCCGTTCCAAAGATACACTTCAAAGTATTTTCAGATTATGTATTTCAAGGTGAACAGTGAATAGGTTTTGAACTATATCTTTGCAACGGGTTGTCCAATAAAGGCGAGCGATAATTTTTTAGAATCAGCACTTCATACTTTCAAAGGAAGCATGAACATTTTTTGCAAAGAGGTTGTATTAAAAAAAATAACTCCAGGAATACGCATACCTCATTCTAAATATGCGTATTTCAAGAGTGATTTTTTGCAATTATCCTTCTACCTAAAAACTATTGATTATGATTTTGAGAGTATCAAGAGTATATTACAAAATGGTATCAACCAAGTTTTTAGTATAACCCGTTCCAAAGATACACTCCAAAGTATTTTCAGATTATGTATTTCAAGGTATACAGTGAATAGCTTTGGAACCATATCTTTGCAACGGGTTGTCCAATAAAGGCGAGCGATAACTTTTTAGAATCAGCCCTTCATACTTTCAAAGGAAGTTTCAACATTTTTGGCAAAGAAGTTGTATTAAAAAAAATAACTCCAGGAATACGCATACCTCATTCTAAATATGCGTATTTCAAGAGTGATTTTTTGCAATAATCCTTCTACCTAAAACCTTTTGATGCTGATTTTGAGAGTATCAAGAGTATATTACAAAAAGGTATCAACCAAGTTTTTAGTATAACCCGTTCCAAGGATACACTCCAAAGTATTTTCAGATTATGTATTTCAAGGTGAACAGTGAATAGCTTTTGAACTATATCTTTGCAACCGGTTGTCCAATAAAGGCGAGCGATAACTCTTTAGAATCAGCACTTCATACTTTCAAAGGAGGCATCAACATTTTTTGCAAAGAAGTTTTATTAAAAAAAATAACTCCAGGTATACCCATACCTCATTCTAAATATGCATATTTCAAGAGTGATTTTTTGCAATAATCCTTCTACCTAAAAACTTTTGATGCTGATTTTGAGAGTATCAAGAGTTTATTACAAAAAATAATCAACCAAGTTCTTAGTATAACCTGTTCCAAAGATACACTCCAAAGTATTTTCAGATTATGTATTTCAAGTTGAACTGTGAATAGCTTTTGAACTATATCTTTGAACGGGTTGTCCAATAAAGGCGAGCGATAACTTTTTAGAATCAGCACTTCATACTTTCAAAGGAAGCATCAACAGTTTTATCAAAGAAGTTGTATTAAAAAAAATAACTCCAGGAATACGCATACCTCATTCTAAATATGCGTATTTCAAGAGTGATTTTTTGCAATAATCCTTCTTCATAAAAACTTTTGTTGCTTGTTTTGAGAGTATCAAGAGTACATTACAAAAAGGTATCAACCAAGTTTTTAGAATAACCCATTCCAAAGATGCACTCCAAAGTATTTTCAGATTATGTATTTCAAGGTGAACAGTGAATAGCTTTTGAACTATTTCTTTGCAACGGGTTGTCCAATAAAGGCGAGCAATAACTTTTTAGAATCAGCACTTCATACTTTCAAAGGAAGCATCAACATTTTTATCAAAGAAGTTGTATTAAAAAAAATAACTACAGGAATACGCATACCTCATTCTAAATATGCGTATTTCAAGAGTGATTTTTTGCAATAATCCTTCTACCTAAAAACTTTTGATGCTGATTTTGAGAGTATCAAGAGTATATTACAAAAAGGTATCAACCAAGTTTTTAGTATAACCCGTTCCAAAGATACACTCCAAAGTATTTTCAGATTATGTATTTCAAGGTAAACAGTGAATAGCTTTGGAACTATATCTTTGCAACGGGTTGTCCAATAAAGGCGAGCGATAACTTTTTAGAATCAGCACTTCATACTTTCAAAGGAAGTTTCAACATTTTTTGCAAAGAAGTTGTATTAAAAAAAATAACTCCAGGAATACGCATACCTCATTCTAAATATGCGTATTTCAAGAGTGATTTTTTGCAATAATCCTTCTACCTAAAAACTTTTGATGCTGATTTTGAGAGTATCAAGAGTATATTACAAAAAGGTATCAACCAAGTTTTTAGTATAACCCGTTCCAAGGATACACTCCAAACTATTTTCAGAATATGTATTTCAAGGTGAACAGTGAATAGCTTTTGAACTATATCTTTGCAACCGGTTGTCCAATAAAGGCAAGTGATAACTTTTTAGAATCAGCACTTCATACTTTCAAAGGAGGCATCAACATTTTTTGCAAAGAAGTTGTATTAAAAAAAATAACTCCAGGTATACGCATACCTCATTCTAAATATGCATATTTCAAGAGTGATTTTTTGCAATAATCCTTCTACCTAAAAACTTTTGATGCTGATTTTGAGAGTATCAAGAGTTTATTACAAAAAATAATCAACCAAGTTTTTAGTATAACCCGTTCCAAAGATACACTCCAAAGTATTTTCAGATTATGTATTTCAAGGTGAACAGTGAATAGCTTTTAAACTATATCTTTGCAACGGGTTGTCCAATAAAGGCGAGCGATAACTTTTTAGAATCAGCACTTCATACTTTCAAAGGAAGCATCAACAGTTTTATCAAAGAAGTTGTATTAAAAAAAATAACTCCAGGAATACGCATACCTCATTCTAAATATGCGTATTTCAAGAGTGATTTTTTGCAATAATCCTTCTTCCTAAAAACTTTTGTTGCTTATTTTGAGAGTATCAAGAGTACATTACAAAAAGGTATCAACCAAGTTTTTAGAATAACCCGTTCCAAAGATGCACTCCAAAGTATTTTCAGATTATGTATTTCAAGGTCAACAGTGAATAGCTTTTGAACTATTTCTTTGCAACGGGTTGTCCAATAAAGGCGAGCAATAACTTTTTAGAATCAGCACTTCATACTTCCAAAGGAAGCATCAACATTTTTATCAAAGAAGTTGTATTAAAAAAATAACTACAGGAATACGCATACCTCATTCTAAATATGCGTATTTCAAGAGTGATTTTTTGCAATAATCCTTCTACCTAAAAACTTTTGATGCTGATTTTGAGAGTATCAAGAGTATATTACAAAAAGGTATCAACCAAGTTTTTAGTATAACCCAATCCAAAGATACACTCCAAAGTATTTTCAGGTTATGTATTTCAAGGTAAACAGTGAATAGCTTTGGAACTATATCTTTGCAACGGGTTGTCCAATAAAGGCGAGCGATAACTTTTTAGAATCAGCACTTCATACTTTCAAAGGAAGTTTCAACATTTTTTGCAAAGAAGTTGTATTAAAAAAAATAACTCCAGGAATACGCATACCTCATTCTAAATATGCGTATTTCAAGAGTGATTTTTTGCAATAATCCTTCTACCTAAAAACTTTTGATGCTGATTTTGAGAGTATCAAGAGTATATTACAAAAAGGTATCAACCAAGTTTTTAGTATAACCCGTTCCAAGGATACACTCCAAACTATTTTCAGAATATGTATTTCAAGGTGAACAGTGAATAGCTTTTGAACTATATCTTTGCAACCGGTTGTCCAATAAAGGCAAGTGATAACTTTTTAGAATCAGCACTTCATACTTTCAAAGGAGGCATCAACATTTTTTGCAAAGAAGTTGTATTAAAAAAAATAACTCCAGGTATACGCATACCTCATTCTAAATATGCATATTTCAAGAGTGATTTTTTGCAATAATCCTTCTACCTAAAAACTTTTGATGCTGATTTTGAGAGTATCAAGAGTTTATTACAAAAAATAATCAACCAAGTTTTTAGTATAACCCGTTCCAAAGTATTTTCAGATTATGTATTTCAAGGTGAACAGTGAATAGCTTTTAAACTATATCTTTGCAACGGGTTTTCCAATAAAGGCGAGCAATAACTTTTTAGAATCAGCACTTCATACTTTCAAAGGAAGCATTAACATTTTTTGCAAAGAGGTTGTATTAAAAAAATAACTCCAGGAATACGCATACCTCATTCTAAATATGCGTATTTCAAGAGTGATTTTTTGCAATAATCATTCTACCTAAAAACTATTGATGATGATTTTGAGAGCATCAAGAGTATATGACAAAAAGGTATCAACCAAGTTTTTAGTATAACCCGTTTAAAAGATACACTTCAAAGTATTTTCAGATTATGTATTTCAAGGTGAACAGTGAATAGCTTACGTACTATATCTTTGCAACGGGTGGTCCAATAAAGGCGAGCGATAACTCTTTAGAATCAGCACTTCATATTTTCAAAGGAAGCATCAACATTTTTTGCAAAGAAGTTGTATTAAGAAAAATAACTCCAGGTATACGCATACCTCATTCTAAATATGCATATTTCAAGAGTGATTTTTTGCAATAATCCTTCTACCTAAAAACTTTTGATGCTGATTTTGAGAGTATCAAGAGTTTATTACAAAAAAGTACCAACCAAGTTTTTAGTATAACCCGTTCCAAAGATACACTCCAAAGTATTTTCAGATTATGTATTTCAAGGTGAACAGTGAATAGCTTTCGAACTATAACTTTGCAATGGGTTGTCCAATAAAGGCGAGTGATAACTTTTTAGAATTAGCACTTCATACTTTCAAAGAGAGCATCAACAGTTTTTGCAAGAAAGTTGTATTAAAAAAAATAACTCCAGGAATACCTCATTCTAAATATGCATATTTCAAGAGTGATTTTTTGCAATAATCATTCTACCTAAAAACTTTTGATGCTGGTTTTGAGAGTGTCAAGAGTATATTACAAAAAGGTATCAACCAAGTTTTTAGTATAACCCGTTCCAAAGGTACACTCCAAAGTATTTTCAGATTATGTATTTCAAGGTGAACAGTGAATAGCTTTTGAACTATATCTTTGCAACGGGTTGTCCAATAAAGGCGAGCGTTAACTTCTTGGAATCAGCACTGCATACTTTCAAAGGAAGCATCAACATTTTTTGCAAAGAGGTTGTATTAAAAAAAATAACTCCAGGAATACGCATACCTCATTCTAAATATGCGTATTTCAAGAGTGATTTTTTGCATAATCCTTCTACCTAAAAACTTTTGATACTGATTTTGAGAGTATCAAGAGTATATTACAAAAAGGTATCAACCAAGTTTTTAGTATAACTCGTTCCAAAGATACACTCCAAAGTATTTTCAGATTATGTATTTCAAGGTGAACAGTGAATAGCTTTTGAACCATATCTTTGCAACGGGTTGTCCAATAAAGATGAGCGATATCTTTTTAGAATCAGCACTTCATACTTTCAAAGGAAGCATCAACATTTTTAGCAAAGAAGTTGTATTAAAAAAAATAACTCCAGGAATACGCATACCTCATTCTAAATATGCGTATTTCAAGAGTGATTTTTTGCAATAATCCTTCTACCTAAAAACTTTTGTTGCTGATTTTGAGAGTACCAAGATTATATTACAAAAAGTTATCAACCAAGTTCTTAGTATAACCCGTTCCAAAGATACACTCCAAAGTATTTTCAGATTATGTATTTCAAGGTGAACAGTGAATAGCTTTTGTTCTGTATCTTTGCAACGGGTTGTCCAATAAAGGCGAACGATAACGTTTTAGAATCAGCACTTCATACTTTCAAAGGAAGCATCAACATTTTTTGCAAAGAGGTTGTATTAAAAAAAATAACTCCAGGAATACGCATACCTCATTCTAAATATGCGTATTTCAAGAGTGATTTTTTGCAATAATCCTTATACCTAAAAACGTTTTATGCTGATTTTGAGAGTATCAAGAGTATATTACAAAAAGGTATCAACCAAGTTTTTAGTATAACCCGTTCCAAAGATACACTCCAAAGTATTTTCAGATTATGTATTTCAAGGTGAACAGTGAATAGCTTTTGTTCTGTATCTTTGCAACGGGTTGTCCAATAAAGGCGAGCGATAACGTTTTAGAATCAGCACTTCATACTTTCAAAGGAAGCATCAACATTTTTTGCAAAGAGGTTGTATTAAAAAAAATAACTCCAGGAATACGCATACCTCATTCTAAATATGCGTATTTCAAGAGTGATTTTTTGCAATAATCCTTCTACCTAAGAACTTTTGATGCTGATTTTGAGAGTATCAAGAGTATATTACAAAAAGGTATCAACCAAGTTTTTAGTATAACCCGTTCCAAAGATACACTCCAAAGTGTTTTCAGATTATGTATTTCAAGGTGAACAGTGAATAGCTTTTGAACTATATCTTTGCAACGGGTTGTCCAATAAAGACGAGGGATATCTTTTTAGAATCAGCACTTCATACTTTCAAAGCAAACATTTTTTGCCAAGAAGTTGTATTAAAAAAAATAACTCCAGGAATACGCATACCTCATTCTAAATATGCGTATTTCAAGAGTGATTTTTTGCTATAATCCTTCTACCTAAAAACTTTTGATGCTGATTTTGAGAGTATTAAGAGTATATTACAAAAAGGTATCAACCAAGTTTTTAAATAACCCGTTCCAAAGATACACTCCAAAGTATTTTCAGATTCTGTATTTCAAGGTGAACAGTGAATAGCTTTTGAACTATATCTTTTCAATGGGTTGTCCAATAAAGGCGAGCGATAACTTTTTTGAATCAGCACTTCATACTTTCAAAGAAAGCATCAAAAGTTTTTGCAAGGAAGTTGTATTAAAAAAAATAACTCCAGGAATACCTCATTCTAAATATGCATATTTCAAGAGTGATTTTTTGCAATAATCCTTCTACCTAAAAACTATTGATGCTGATTTTGAGAGTATTAAGAGTATATTACAAAAAGGTATCAACCAAGTTTTTAGTATTACCCGTTCCAAAGATACGCTCCAAAGTATTTTCAGATTATGTATTTCAAGGTGAACAGTGAATAGCTTTAGAACTATATCTTTGCAACGGGTTGTCCAATAAAGGCGAGCGTTAACTTCTTGGAATCAGCACTTCATACTTTCAAAGGAAGCATCAACATTTTTTGCAAAGAAGTTGTATTAAAAAAAATAACTCCAGGAATACGCATACCTCATTCTAAATATGCGTATTTCAAGAGTGATTTTTTGCAATAATCCTTCTACCTAAAAACTTTTGATGCTGATTTTGAGAGTATCAAGAGTATATTACAAAAAGGTATCAACCAAGTTTTTAGTATAACTCGTTCCAAAGATACACTCCAAAGTATTTTCAGATTATGTATTTCAAGGTGAACAGTGAATAGCTTTTGTACCATATCTTTGCAACGGGTTGTCCAATAAAGATGAGCGATATCTTTTTAGAATCAGCACTTCATACTTTCAAAGGAAGCATCAACATTTTTAGCAAAGAGGTTGTATTAAAAAAAATTACTCCAGGAATACGCATACCTCATTCTAAATATGCGTATTTCAAGAGTGATTTCTTGCAATAATCCTTCTACCTAAAAACTTTTGATGCTGATTTTGAGAGTATCAAGATTATATTACGAAAAGGTATCAACCAAGTTTTTAGTATAACCCGTTAAAAAGATACGCTCCAAAGTATTTTCAGATTATGTATTTCAAGGTGATCAGTGAATAGCTTTTGAACTATATCTTTGCAACGGGTTGTCCAATAAAGGCGAGTGATAACTTTTTAGAATTAGCACTTCATACTTTCAAAGAAAGCATCAACAGTTTTTGCAAGGAAGTTGTATTAAAAAAAATAACTACAGGAATACCTCATTCTAAATATGCATATTTCAAGAGTGATTTTTTGCAATAATCATTCTACCTAAAAACTTTTGATGCCGGTTTTGAGAGTATCAAGAGTATATTACAAAAAGGTATCAACCAAGTTTTTAGTATAACCCGTTCCAAAGATACACTCCAAAGTATTTTCAGACTATGTATTTCAAGGTGAACAGTGAATAGCTTTTGAACTATATCTTTGCAACGGGTTCTCCAATAAAGGCGAGCGTTAACTTCTTGGAATCAGCACTTCATATTTTCAAAGGAAGCATCAACGTTTTTTGCAAAGAAGTTGTATTAAAAAAAATAACTCCAGGAATACGCATACCTCATTCTAAATATGCGTATTTCAAGAGTGATTTTTTGCAATAATCCTTCTACCTAAAAACTTTTGATGCTGATTTTGAGAGTATTAAGAGTATATTACAAAAAGGTATCA
This sequence comes from Philhelius pedissequus, assembly GCA_910595825.1. Taxonomy (NCBI): domain Eukaryota; kingdom Metazoa; phylum Arthropoda; class Insecta; order Diptera; family Syrphidae; genus Philhelius; species Philhelius pedissequus. The sequence goes on along the minus strand of OU343160.1, from coordinate 218,583,103 downwards.
ACCAAGTTTTTAGTATAACCCGTTCCAAAGATACACTCCAAAGTATTTTCAGATTCTGTATTTCAAGGTGAACAGTGAATAGCTTTGGAACTATATCTTTGCAATGGGTTGTCCAATAAAGGCGAGCGATAACTTTTTTGAATCAGCACTTCATACTTTCAAAGAAAGCATCAAAAGTTTTTGCAAGGAAGTTGTATTAAAAAAAATAACTCCAGGAATACCTCATTCTAAATATGCATATTTCAAGAGTGATTTTTTGCAATAATCCTTCTACCTAAAAACTATTGATGCTGATTTTGAGAGTATTAAGAGTAAGAGTATATTACAAAAAGGTATCAACCAAGTTTTTAGTATTACCCGTTCCAAAGATACACTCCAAAGTATTTTCAGATTATGTATTTCAAGGTGAACAGTGAATAGCTTTAGAGCTATATCTTTGCAACGCTTTGTCCAATAAAGGCGAGCGTTAACTTCTTGGAATCAGCACTTCATACTTTCAAAGGAAGCATCAACATTTTTTGCAAAGAAGTTGTATTAAAAAAAATAACTCCAGGAATACGCATACCTCATTCTAAATATGCGTATTTCAAGAGTGATTTTTTGCAATAATCCTTCTACCTAAAAACTTTTGATGCTGATTTTGAGAGTATCAAGAGTATATTACAAAAAGGTATCAACCAAGTTTTTAGTATAACTCGTTCCAAAGATACACTCCAAAGTATTTTCAGATTATGTATTTCAAGGTGAACAGTGAATAGCTTTGGTACCATATCTTTGCAACGGGTTGTCCAATAAAGATGAGCGATATCTTTTTAGAATCAGCACTTCATACTTTCAAAGGAAGCATCAACATTTTTAGCAAAGAGGTTGTATTAAAAAAAATTACTCCAGGAATACGCATACCTCATTCTAAATATGCGTATTTCAAGAGTGATTTCTTGCAATAATCCTTCTACCTAAAAACTTTTGATGCTGATTTTGAGAGTATCAAGATTATATTACAAAAAGGTATCAACCAAGTTTTTAGTATAACCCGTTCCAAAGATACACTCCAAAGTATTTTCAGATTATGTATTTCAAGGTGATCAGTGAATAGCTTTTGAACTATATCTTTGCAACGGGTTGTCCAATAAAGGCGAGTGATAACTTTTTAGAATTAGTACTTCATACTTTCAAAGAAAGCATCAACAGTTTTTGCAAGGAAGTTGTATTAAAAAAAATAACTACAGGAATACCTCATTCTAAATATGCATATTTCAAGAGTGATTTTTTGCAATAATCATTCTACCTTAAAACGTTTGATGCTGGTTTTGAGAGTATCAAGAGTATATTACACAAAGGTATCAACCAAGTTTTTAGTATAACTTGTTCCAAAGATACACTCCAAAGTATTTTCAGATTATGTATTTCAAGGAGAACAGTGAATAGCTTTTGAACTATATCTTTGCAACGGGTTCTCCAATAAAGGCGAGCGTTAACTTCTTGGAATCAGCACTTCATACTTACAAAGGAGGCATCAACATTTTTTGCAAAGAGGTTTTATTAAAAAAAAATAACTCCAGGAATACGCATACCTCATTCTAAATATGCGTATTTCAAGAGTGATTTTTTGCAATAATCCTTCTACCTAAAAACTATTGATGCTGATTTTGAGAGTATTAAGAGTATATTACAAAAAGGTATCAACCAAGTTTTTAGTATAACCCGTTCCAAAGATACACTCCAAGGTATTTTCAGATTCTGTATTTCTAGGTGAACAGTGAATAGCTTTTGTACTATATCTTTGCAATGGGTTGTCCAATAAAGGCGAGCGATAACTTTTTAGAATCAGCACTTCATACTTTCAAAGGAAGCATTAACATTTTTTGCAAAGAAGTTGTATTAAAAAAAATAACTCAAGGAATACGCATACCTCATTCTAAATATGCGTATTTCAAGAGTGATTTTTTGCAATAATCCTTATACCTAAAAACGTTTTATGCTGATTTTGAGAGTATCAAGAGTATATTACAAAAAGGTATCAACCAAGTTTTTAGTATAACCCGTTCCAAAGATACACTCCAAAGTATTTTCAGATTATGTACTTCAAGGTGAACAGTGAATAGCTTTTGTTCTATATCTTTGCAACGGGTTGTCCAATAAAGGCGAGCGATAAGTTTTTTGAAACAGCACTTCATACTTTCAAAGAAAGCATCAAAAGTTTTTGCAAGGAAGTTGTATTAAAAAAAATAACTCCAGGAATACCTCATTCTAAATATGCATATTTCAAGAGTGATTTTTTGCAATAATCCTTCTACCTAAAAACTATTGATGCTGATTTTGAGAGTATTAAGAGTATATTACAAAAAGGTATCAACCAAGTTTTTAGTATTACCCGTTCCAAAGATACACTCCAAAGTATTTTCAGATTATGTATTTCAAGGTGAACAGTCAATAGCTTTAGAACTATATCTTTGCAACGGGTTGTCCAATAAAGGCGAGCGTTAACTTCTTGGAATCAGCACTTCATACTTTCAAAGGAAGCATCAACATTTTTTGCAAAGAAGTTGTATTAAAAAAAATAACTCCAGGAATACGCATACCTCATTCTAAATATGCGTATTTCAAGAGTGATTTTTTGCAATAATCCTTCTACCTAAAAACTTTTGATGCTGATTTTGAGAGTATCAAGAGTATATTACAAAAAGGTATCAACCAAGTTTTTAGTATAACTCGTTCCAAAGATACGCTCCAAAGTATTTTCAGATTATGTATTTCAAGGTGAACAGTGCATAGCTTTTGTACCATATCTTTGCAACGGGTTGTCCAATAAAGATGAGCGATATCTTTTTAGAATCAGCACTTCATACTTTCAAAGAAAGCATCAACAGTTTTTGCAAGGAAGTTGTATTAAAAAAAATAACTACAGGAATACCTCATTCTAAATATGCATATTTCAAGAGTAATTTTTGCAATAATCATTCTACCTAAAAACTTTTGATGCTGGTTTTGAGAGTATCAAGAGTATATTACAAAAAGGTATCAACCAAGTTTTTAGTATAACCCGTTCCAAAGATACACTCCAAAGTATTTTCAGATTATGTATTTCAAGGTGAACAGTGAATAGCTTTTGAACTATATCTTTGCAACGGGTTCTCCAATAAAGGCGAGCGTTAACTTCTTGGAATCAGCACTTCATATTTTCAAAGGAAGCATCAACATTTTTTGCAAAGAAGTTGTATTAAAAAAAATAACTCCAGGAATACGCATACCTCATTCTAAATATGCGTATTTCAAGAGTGATTTTTTGCAATAATCCTTCTACCTAAAAACTTTTGATGCTGATTTTGAGAGTATCAAGAGTATATTACTAAAAGGTATCAACCTAGTTTTTAGTATAACCCGTTCCAAAGATACACTCCAAAGTATTTTCAGATTATGTATTTCAAGGTGAACAGTGAATAGCTTTTTAACTATATCTTTGCAACGGGTTGTCCAATAAAGGCGAGCGGTAACTCTTTAGAATCAGCACTTCATACTTACAAAGGAGGCATCAACATTTTTTGCAAAGAGGTTTTATTAAAAAAAAATAACTCCAGGAATACGCATACCTCATTCTAAATATGCGTATTTCAAGAGTGATTTTTTGCAATAATCCTTCTACCTAAAAACTATTGATGCTGATTTTGAGAGTATTAAGAGTATATTACAAAAAGGTATCAACCAAGTTTTTAGTATTACCCGTTCCAAAGATACACTCCAAAGTATTTTCAGATTATGTATTTCAAGGTGAACAGTGAATAGCTTTAGAACTATATCTTTACAACGGGTTGTCCAATAAATGCGAGCGTTAACTTCTTGGAATCAGCACTTCATACTTTCAAAGGAAGCATCAACATTTTTTGCAAAGAAGTTGTATTAAAAAAAATAACTCCAGGAATACGCATACCTCATTCTAAATATGCGTATTTCAAGAGTGATTTTTTGCAATAATCCTTCTACCTAAAAACTTTTGATGCTGATTTTGAGAGTATCAAGAGTATATTACAAAAAGGTATCAACCAAGTTTTTAGTATAACTCGTTCCACAGATACACTCCAAAGTATTTTCAGATTATGTATTTCAAGGTGAACAGTGAATAGCTTTTGAACCATATCTTTGCAACGGGTTGTCCAATAAAGATGAGCGATATCTTTTTAGAATCAGCACTTCATACTTTCAAAGGAAGCATCAACATTTTTAGCAAAGAAGTTGTATTAAAAAAAATAACTCCAGGAATACGCATACCTCATTCTAAATATGCGTATTTCAAGAGTGATTTTTTGCAATAATCCTTCTACCTAAAAACTTTTGTTGCTGATTTTGAGAGTACCAAGATTATATTACAAAAAGTTATCAACCAAGTTTTTAGTATAACCCGTTCCAAAGATACACTCCAAAGTATTTTCAGATTATGTTTTTCAAGGTGAACAGTGAATAGCTTTTGAACTATATCTTTGCAACAGGTTGTCCAATAAAGGCGAGCGATAACTTTTTAGAATCAGCACTTCATACTTTCACAGGAAGCATCAACATTTTTTGCAAAGAGGTTGTATTAAAAAAAATTACTCCAGGAATACGCATACCTCATTCTAAATATGCGTATTTCAAGAGTGATTTCTTGCAATAATCCTTCTACCTAAAAACTTTTGATGCTGATTTTGAGAGTATCAAGATTATATTACAAAAAGGTATCAACCAAGTTTTTAGTGTAACCCGTTCCAAAGATACACTCCAAAGTATTTTCAGATTATGTATTTCAATGTGATCAGTGAATAGCTTTTCAACTATATCTTTGCAACGGGTTGTCCAATAAAGGCGAGTGATAACTTTTTAGAATTAGCACTTCATACTTTCAAAGAAATCATCAACAGTTTTTGCAAGGAAGTTGTATTAAAAATAATAACTCCAGGAATACCTCATTCTAAATATGCATATTTCAAGAGTGATTTTTTGCAATAATCATTCTATCTAAAAACTTTTGATGCTGGTTTTGAGAGTATCAAGAGTATATTACAAAAAGGTATCAACCAAGTTTTTAGTATAACTCGTTCCAAAGATACACTCCAAAGTATTTTCAGATTATGTATTTCAAGGTGAACAGTGAATAGCTTTTTAACTATATCTTTGCAACGGGTTGTCCAATAAAGGCGGGCGGTAACTCTTTAGAATCAGCACTTCATACTTTCAAAGGAGGCATCAACATTTTTTGCAAAGAGGTTTTATTAAAAAAAATATCTCCAGGAATAGCCATACCTCATTCTAAATATGCGTATTTCAAGAGTGATTTTTTGCAATAATCCTCCTACCTAAGAACTTTTGATGCTGATTTTGAGAGTATCAAGAGTATATTACAAAAAGGTATCAACCAAGTTTTTAGTATAACCCGTTCCAAAGATACACTCCAAAGTATTTTCAGATTATGTTTTTCAAGGTGAACAGTGAATAGCTTTTGAACTATATCTTTGCAACAGGTTGTCCAATAAAGGCGAGCGATAACTTTTTAGAATCAGCACTTCATACTTTCACAGGAAGCATCAACATTTTTTGCAAAGAGGTTGTATTAAAAAAAATTACTCCAGGAATACGCATACCTCATTCTAAATATGCGTATTTCAAGAGTGATTTCTTGCAATAATCCTTCTACCTAAAAACTTTTGATGCTGATTTTGAGAGTATCAAGATTATATTACAAAAAGGTATCAACCAAGTTTTTAGTGTAACCCGTTCCAAAGATACACTCCAAAGTATTTTCAGATTATGTATTTCAATGTGATCAGTGAATAGCTTTTGAACTATATCTTTGCAACGGGTTGTCCAATAAAGGCGAGTGATAACTTTTTAGAATTAGCACTTCATACTTTCAAAGAAAGCATCAACAGTTTTTGCAAGGAAGTTGTATTAAAAAAAATAACTCCAGGAATACCTCATTCTAAATATGCATATTTCAAGAGTGATTTTTTGCAATAATCATTCTATCTAAAAACTTTTGATGCTGGTTTTGAGAGTATCAAGAGTATATTACAAAAAGGTATCAACCAAGTTTTTAGTATAACTCGTTCCAAAGATACACTCCAAAGTATTTTCAGATTATGTATTTCAAGGTGAACAGTGAATAGCTTTTTAACTATATCTTTGCAACGGGTTGTCCAATAAAGGCGAGCGGTAACTCTTTAGAATCAGCACTTCATACTTTCAAAGGAGGCATCAATATTTTTTGCAAAGAGGTTTTATTAAAAAAAATATCTCCAGGAATAGCCATACCTCATTCTAAATATGCGTTTTTCAAGAGTGATTTTTTGCAATAATCCTCCTACCTAAAAACTATTGATGCTGATTTTGAGAGTATTAAGAGTATATTACAAAAAGGTATCAACCAAGTTCTTAGTATAACCCGTTCCAAAGATACACTCCAAAGTATTTTTAGATTCTGTATTTCAAGGTGAACAGTGAATAGCTTTTTTACTATATCTTTGCAATGGGTTGTCCAATAAAGGCGAGCGATAACTTTTTAGAATCAGCACTTCATACTTTCAAAGGCAGCATTAACATTTTTTGCAAAGAAGTTGTATTAAAAAAAAATAACTCCAGGAATACGCATACCTCATTCTAAATATGCGTATTTCAAGAGTGATTTTTTGCAATAATCCTTATACCGAAAAACGTTTTTTGCTGATTTTGAGAGTATCAAGAGTATATTACAAAAAGGTATCAACCAAGTTTTTAGTATAACCCGTTCCAAAGATACACTCCAAAGTATTTTCAGATTATGTATTTCAAGGTGAACAGTGAATAGCTTTTGTTCTGTATCTTTGCAACGGGTTGTCCAATAAAGGCGAGCGATAACGTTTTAGAATCAGCACTTCATACTTTCAAAGGAAGCATCAACATTTTTTGCAAAGAGGTTGTATTAAAAAAAATAACTCCAGGAATACGCATACCTCATTCTAAATATGCGTATTTCAAGAGTGATTTTTTGCAATAATCCTTCTACCTAAGAACTTTTGATGCTGATTTTGAGAGTATCAAGAGTATATTACAAAAAGGTATCAACCAAGTTCTTAGTATAACCCGTTCCAAAGATACACTCCAAAGTATTTTCAGATTATGTATTTCAAGGTGAACAGTGAATAGCTTTTGAACTATATCTTTGCAACGGGTTGTCCAATAAAGACGAGGGATATCTTTTTAGAATCAGCACTTCATACTTTCAAAGCAAACATTTTTTGCAAAGAAGTTGTATTAAAAAAAATAACTCCAGGAATACGCATACCTCATTCTAAATATGCGTATTTCAAGAGTGATTTTTTGCTATAATCCTTCTACCTAAAAACTTTTGATGCTGATTTTGAGAGTATTAAGAGTATATTACAAAAAGGTATCAACCAAGTTTTTAGTATAACCCGTTCCAAAGATACACTCCAAAGTATTTTCAGATTCTGTATTTCAAGGTGAACAGTGAATAGCTTTTGAACTATATCTTTTCAATGGGTTGTCCAATAAAGGCGAGCGATAACTTTTTTGAATCAGCACTTCATACTTTCAAAGAAAGCATCAAAAGTTTTTGCAAGGAAGTTGTATTAAAAAAAATAACTCCAGGAATACCTCATTCTAAATATGCATATTTCAAGAGTGATTTTTTGCAATAATCCTTCTACCTAAAAACTATTGATGCTGATTTTGAGGGTATTAAGAGTATATTACAAAAAGGTATCAACCAAGTTTTTAGTATTACCCGTTCCAAAGATACTCTCCAAAGTATTTTCAGATTATGTATTTCAAGGTGAACAGTGAATAGCTTTAGAACTATATCTTTGCAACGGGTTGTCCAATAAAGACGAGCGTTAACTTCTTGGAATCAGCACTTCATACTTTCAAAGGAAGCATCAACATTTTTTGCAAAGAAGTTGTATTAAAAAAAAAACTCCAGGAATACGCATACCTCATTCTAAATATGCGTATTTCAAGAGTGATTTTTTGCAAGAATCCTTCTACCTAAAAACTTTTGATGCTGATTTTGAGAGTATCAAGAGTATATAACAAAAAGGTATCAACCAAGTTTTTAGTATAACTCGTTCCAAAGATACACTCCAAAGTATTTTCAGATTATGTATTTCAAGGTGAACAGTGAATAGCTTTTGTACCGTATCTTTGCAACGGGTTGTCCAATAAAGATGAGCGATATCTTTTTAGAATCAGCACTTCATACTTTCAAAGGAAGCATCAACATTTTTAGCAAAGAGGTTGTATTAAAAAAAATTACTCCAGGAATACGCATACCTCATTCTAAATATGCGTATTTCAAGAGTGATTTCTTGCAATAATCCTTCTACCTAAAAACTTTTGATGCTGATTTTGAGAGTATCAAGATTATATTACGGAAAGGTATCAACCAAGTTTTTAGTATAACCCGTTAAAAAGATACACTCCAAAGTATTTTCAGATTATGTATTTCAAGGTGATCAGTGAATAGCTTTTGAACTATATCTTTGCAACGGGTTGTCCAATAAAGGCGAGTGATAACTTTTTAGAATTAGCACTTCATACTTTCAAAGAAAGCATCAACAGTTTTTGCAAGGAAGTTGTATTAAAAAAAATAACTACAGGAATACCTCATTCTAAATATGCATATTTCAAGAGTGATTTTTTGCAATAATCATTCTACCTAAAAACTTTTGATGCTGGTTTTGAGAGTATCAAGAGTATATTACAAAAAGGTATCAACCAAGTTTTTAGTATAACCCGTTCCAAAGATACACTCCAAAGTATTTTCAGATTATGTATTTCAAGGTGAACAGTGAATAGCTTTTGAACTATATCTTTGCAACGGGTTCTCCAATAAAGGCGAGCGTTAACTTCTTGGAATCAGCACTTCATATTTTCAAAGGAAGCATCAACGTTTTTTGCAAAGAAGTTGTATTAAAAAAAATAACTCCAGGAATACGCATACCTCATTCTAAATATGCGTATTTCAAGAGTGATTTTTTGCAATAATCCTTCTACCTAAAAACATTTGATGCTGATTTTGAGAGTATTAAGAGTATATTACAAAAAGGTATCAACCAAGTTTTTAGTATAACCCGTTCCAAAGATACACTCCAAAGTATTTTCAGATTCTGTATTTCAAGGTGAACAGTGAATAGCTTTTGAACTATATCTTTGCAATGGGTTGTCCAATAAAGGCGAGCGATAACTTTTTTGAATCAGCACTTCATACTTTCAAAGAAAGCATCAAAAGTTTTTGCAAGGAAGTTGTATTAAAAAAAATAACTCCAGGAATACCTCATTCTAAATATGCATATTTCAAGAGTGATTTTTTGCAATAATCCTTCTACCTAAAAACTATTGATGCTGATTTTGAGAGTATTAAGAGTATATTACAAAAAGGTATCAACCAAGTTTTTAGTATTACCCGTTCCAAAGATACACTCCAAAGTATTTTCAGATTATGTATTTCAAGGTGAACAGTGAATAGCTTTAGAGCTATATCTTTGCAACGCTTTGTCCAATAAAGGCGAGCGTTAATCTTGGAATCAGCACTTCATACTTTCAAAGGAAAAATCAACATTTTTTGCAAAGAAGTTGTATTAAAAAAAATAACTCCAGGAATACGCATACCTCATTCTAAATATGCGTATTTCAAGAGTGATTTTTTGCAATAATCCTTATACCTAAAAACGTTTTATGCTGATTTTGAGAGTATCAAGAGTATATTACAAAAAGGTATCAACCAAGTTCTTAGTATAACCCGTTCCAAAGATACACTCCAAAGTATTTTTAGATTCTGTATTTCAAGGTGAACAGTGAATAGCTTTTTTACTATATCTTTGCAATGGGTTGTCCAATAAAGGCGAGCGATAACTTTTTAGAATCAGCACTTCATACTTTCAAAGGCAGCATTAACATTTTTTGCAAAGAAGTTGTATTAAAAAAAAAATAACTCCAGGAATACGCATACCTCATTCTAAATATGCGTATTTCAAGAGTGATTTTTTGCAATAATCCTTATACCTAAAAACGTTTTATGCTGATTTTGAGAGTATCAAGATTATATTACAAAAAGGTATCAACCAAGTTTTTAGTATAACCCGTTCCAAAGATACACTCCAAAGTATTTTCAGATTATGTATTTCAAGGTGAACAGTGAATAGCTTTTGTTCTGTATCTTTGCAACGGGTTGTCCAATAAAGGCGAGCGATAACGTTTTAGAATCAGCACTTCATACTTTCAAAGGAAGCATCAACATTTTTTGCAAAGAGGTTGTATTAAAAAAAATAACTCCAGGAATACGCATACCTCATTCTAAATATGCGTATTTCAAGAGTGATTTTTTGCAATAATCCTTCTACCTAAGAACTTTTGATGCTGATTTTGAGAGTATCAAGAGTATATTACAAAAAGGTATCAACCAAGTTTTTAGTATAACCCGTTCCAAAGATACACTCCAAAGTATTTTCAGATTATGTATTTCAAGGTGAACAGTGAATAGCTTTTGAACTATATCTTTGCAACGGGTTGTCCAATAAAGACGAGGGATATCTTTTTAGAATCAGCACTTCATACTTTCAAAGCAAACATTTTTTGCAAAGAAGTTGTATTAAAAAAAATAACTCCAGGAATACGCATACCTCATTCTAAATATGCGTATTTCAAGAGTGATTTTTTGCTATAATCCTTCTACCTAAAAACTTTTGATGCTGATTTTGAGAGTATTAAGAGTATATTACAAAAAGGTATCAACCAAGTTTTTAGTATAACCCGTTCCAAAGATACACTCCAAAGTATTTTCAGATTCTGTATTTCAAGGTGAACAGTGAATAGCTTTTGAACTATATCTTTTCAATGGGTTGTCCAATAAAGGCGAGCGATAACTTTTTTGAATCAGCACTTCATACTTTCAAAGAAAGCATCAAAAGTTTTTGCAAGGAAGTTGTATTAAAAAAAATAACTCCAGGAATACCTCATTCTAAATATGCATATTTCAAGAGTGATTTTTTGCAATAATCCTTCTACCTAAAAACTATTGATGCTGATTTTGAGAGTATTAAGAGTATATTACAAAAAGGTATCAACCAAGTTTTTAGTATTACCCGTTCCAAAGATACTCTCCAAAGTATTTTCAGATTATGTATTTCAAGGTGAACAGTGAATAGCTTTTTTACTATATCTTTGCAATGGGTTGTCCAATAAAGGCGAGCGATAACTTTTTAGAATCAGCACTTCATACTTTCAAAGGCAGCATTAACATTTTTTGCAAAGAAGTTGTATTAAAAAAAAAATAACTCCAGGAATACGCATACCTCATTCTAAATATGCGTATTTCAAGAGTGATTTTTTGCAATAATCCTTATACCTAAAAACGTTTTATGCTGATTTTGAGAGTATCAAGATTATATTACAAAAAGGTATCAACCAAGTTTTTAGTATAACCCGTTCCAAAGATACACTCCAAAGTATTTTCAGATTATGTATTTCAAGGTGAACAGTGAATAGCTTTTGTTCTGTATCTTTGCAACGGGTTGTCCAATAAAGGCGAGCGATAACGTTTTAGAATCAGCACTTCATACTTTCAAAGGAAGCATCAACATTTTTTGCAAAGAGGTTGTATTAAAAAAAATAACTCCAGGAATACGCATACCTCATTCTAAATATGCGTATTTCAAGAGTGATTTTTTGCAATAATCCTTCTACCTAAGAACTTTTGATGCTGATTTTGAGAGTATCAAGAGTATATTACAAAAAGGTATCAACCAAGTTTTTAGTATAACCCGTTCCAAAGATACACTCCAAAGTAGTTTCAGATTATGTATTTCAAGGTGAACAGTGAATAGCTTTTGAACTATATCTTTGCAACGGGTTGTCCAATAAAGACGAGGGATATCTTTTTAGAATCAGCACTTCATACTTTCAAAGCAAACATTTTTTGCAAAGAAGTTGTATTAAAAAAAATAACTCCAGGAATACGCATACCTCATTCTAAATATGCGTATTTCAAGAGTGATTTTTTGCTATAATCCTTCTACCTAAAAACTTTTGATGCTGATTTTGAGAGTATTAAGAGTATATTACAAAAAGGTATCAACCAAGTTTTTAGTATAACCCGTTCCAAAGATACACTCCAAAGTATTTTCAGATTCTGTATTTCAAGGTGAACAGTGAATAGCTTTTGAACTATATCTTTTCAATGGGTTGTCCAATAAAGGCGAGCGATAACTTTTTTGAATCAGCACTTCATACTTTCAAAGAAAGCATCAAAAGTTTTTGCAAGGAAGTTGTATTAAAAAAAATAACTCCAGGAATACCTCATTCTAAATATGCATATTTCAAGAGTGATTTTTTGCAATAATCCTTCTACCTAAAAACTATTGATGCTGATTTTGAGAGTATTAAGAGTATATTACAAAAAGGTATCAACCAAGTTTTTAGTATTACCCGTTCCAAAGATACTCTCCAAAGTATTTTCAGATTATGTATTTCAAGGTGAACAGTGAATAGCTTTAGAACTATATCTTTGCAACGGGTTGTCCAATAAAGGCGAGCGTTAACTTCTTGGAATCAGCACTTCATACTTTCAAAGGAAGCATCAACATTTTTTGCAAAGAAGTTGTATTAAAAAAAATAACTCCAGGAATACGCATACCTCATTCTAAATATGCGTATTTCAAGAGTGATTTTTTGCAAGAATCCTTCTACCTAAAAACTTTTGATGCTGATTTTGAGAGTATCAAGAGTATATTACAAAAAGGTATCAACCAAGTTTTTAGTATAACTCGTTCCAAAGATACACTCCAAAGTATTTTCAGATTATGTATTTCAAGGTGAACAGTGAATAGCTTTTGTACCATATCTTTGCAACGGATTGTCCAATAAAGATGAGCGATATCTTTTTAGAATCAGCACTTCATACTTTCAAAGGAAGCATCAACGTTTTTTGCAAAGAAGTTGTATTAAAAAAAATAACTCCAGGAATACGCATACCTCATTCTAAATATGCGTATTTCAAGAGTGATTTTTTGCAATAATCCTTCTACCTAAAAACTTTTGATGCTGATTTTGAGAGTATTAAGAGTATATTACAAAAAGGTATCAACCAAGTTTTTAGTATAACCCGTTCCAAAGATACACTCCAAAGTATTTTCAGATTCTGTATTTCAAGGTGAACAGTGAATAGCTTTTGAACTATATCTTTGCAATGGGTTGTCCAATAAAGGCGAGCGATAACTTTTTTGAATCAGCACTTCATACTTTCAAAGAAAGCATCAAAAGTTTTTGCAAGGAAGTTGTATTAAAAAAAATAACTCCAGGAATACCTCATTCTAAATATGCATATTTCAAGAGTGATTTTTTGCAATAATCCTTCTACCTAAAAACTATTGATGCTGATTTTGAGAGTATTAAGAGTATATTACAAAAAGGTATCAACCAAGTTTTTAGTATTACCCGTTCCAAAGATACACTCCAAAGTATTTTCAGATTATGTATTTCAAGGTGAACAGTGAATAGCTTTAGAGCTATATCTTTGCAACGCTTTGTCCAATAAAGGCGAGCGTTAACTTCTTGGAATCAGCACTTCATACTTTCAAAGGAAGCATCAACATTTTTTGCAAAGAAGTTGTATTAAAAAAAATAACTCCAGGAATACGCATACCTCATTCTATATATGCGTATTTCAAGAGTGATTTTTTGCAATAATCCTTCTACCTAACAACTTTTGATGCTGATTTTGAGAGTATCAAGAGTATATTACAAAAAGGTATCAACCAAGTTTTTAGTATAACTCGTTCCAAAGATACACTCCAAAGTATTTTCAGATTATGTATTTCAAGGTGAACAGTGAATAGCTTTTGTACCATATCTTTGCAACGGGTTGTCCAATAAAGATGAGCGATATCTTTTTAGAATCAGCACTTCATACTTTCAAAGGAAGCATCAACATTTTTAGCAAAGAGGTTGTATTAAAAAAAATAACTACAGGAATACCTCATTCTAAATATGCATATTTCAAGAGTGATTTTTTGCAATAATCATTCTACATAAAAACGTTTGATGCTGGTTTTGAGAGTATCAAGAGTATATTACACAAAGGTATCAACCAAGTTTTTAGTATAACCCGTTCCAAAGATACACTCCAAAGTATTTTCAGATTATGTATTTCAAGGTGAACAGTGAATAGCTTTTGAACTATATCTTTGCAACGGGTTCTCCAATAAAGGCGAGCGTTAACTTCTTGGAATCAGCACTTCATATTTTCAAAGGAAGCATCAACATTTTTTGCAAAGAAGTTGTATTAAAAAAAATAACTCCAGGAATACGCATACCTCATTCTAAATATGCGTATTTCAAGAGTGATTTTTTGCAATAATCCTTCTACCTAAAAACTTTTGATGCTGATTTTGAGAGTATCAAGAGTATATTACAAAAAGGTATCAACCAAGTTTTTAGTATAACCCGTTCTAAAGATACACTCCAAAGTATTTTCAGATTATGTATTTCAAGGTGAACAGTGAATAGCTTTTTATCTATATCTTTGCAACGGGTTGTCCAATAAAGGCGAGCGGTAACTCTTTAGAATCAGCACTTCATACTTACAAAGGAGGCATCAACATTTTTTGCAAAGAGGTTTTATTAAAAAAAAATAACTCCAGGAATACGCATACCTCATTCTAAATATGCGTATTTCAAGAGTGATTTTTTGCAATAATCCTTCTACCTAAAAACTATTGATGCTGATTTTGAGAGTATTAAGAGTATATTACAAAAAGGTATCAACCAAGTTTTTAGTATAACCCGTTCCAAAGATACACTCCAAGGTATTTTCAGATTCTGTATTTCTAGGTGAACAGTGAATAGCTTTTGTACTATATCTTTGCAATGGGTTGTCCAATAAAGGCGAGCGTTAACTTCTTGGAATCAGCACTTCATACTTTCAAAGGAAGCATCAACATTTTTTGCAAAGAAGTTGTATTAAAAAAAAATAACTCCAGGAATACGCATACCTCATTCTAAATATGCGTATTTCAAGAGTGATTTTTTGCAATAATCCTTCTACCTAAAAACTTTTGATGCTGATTTTGAGAGTATCAAGAGTATATTACAAAAAGGTATCAACCAAGTTTTTAGTATAACTCGTTCCAAAGATACACTCCAAAGTATTTTCAGATTATGTATTTCAAGGTGAACAGTGAATAGCTTTTGTACCATATCTTTGCAACGGGTTGTCCAATAAAGATGAGCGATATCTTTTTAGAATCAGCACTTCATACTTTCAAAGGAAGCATCAACATTTTTAGCAAAGAGGTTGTATTAAAAAAAATTACTCCAGGAATACGCATACCTCATTCTAAATATGCGTATTTCAAGAGTGATTTCTTGCAATAATCCTTCTACCTAAAAACCTTTGATGCTGATTTTGAGAGTATCAAGATTATATTACAAAAAGGTATCAACCAAGTTTTTAGTATAACCCGTTCCAAAGATACACTCCAAAGTATTTTCAGATTATGAGATTATGTATTTCAAGGTGATCAGTGAATAGCTTTTGTACTATATCTTTGCAACGGGTTGTCCAATAAAGGCGAGTGATAACTTTTTAGAATTAGCACTTCATACTTTCAAAGAAAGCATCAACAGTTTTTGCAAGGAAGTTGTATTAAAAAAAATAACTACAGGAATACCTCATTCTAAATATGCATATTTCAAGAGTGATTTTTGCAATAATCATTCTACCTAAAAACTTTTGATGCTGGTTTTGAGAGTATCAAGAGTATATTACAAAAAGGTATCAACCAAGTTTTTAGTATAACCCGTTCCAAAGATATACTCCAAAGTATTTTCAGATTATGTATTTCAAGGTGAACAGTGAATAGCTTTTGAACTATATCTTTGCAACGGGTTCTCCAATAAAGGCGAGCGTTAACTTCTTGGAATCAGCACTTCATATTTTCAAAGGAAGCATCAACATTTTTTGCAAAGAAGTTGTATTAAAAAAAATAACTCCAGGAATACGCATACCTCATTCTAAATATGCGTATTTCAAGAGTGATTTTTTGCAATAATCCTTCTACCTAAAAACTTTTGATGCTGATTTTGAGAGTATCAAGAGTATATTACTAAAAGGTATCAACCAAGTTTTTAGTATAACCCGTTCCAAAGATACACTCCAAAGTATTTTCAGATTATGTATTTCAAGGTGAACAGTGAATAGCTTTTTAACTATATCTTTGCAACGGGTTGTCCAATAAAAGCGAGCGGTAACTCTTTAGAATCAGCACTTCATACTTACAAAGGAGGCATCAACATTTTTTGCAAAGAGGTTTTATTAAAAAAAAATAACTCCAGGAATACGCATACCTCATTCTAAATATGCGTATTTCAAGAGTGATTTTTTGCAATAATCCTTCTACCTAAAAACTTTTGATGCTGGTTTTGAGAGTATTAAGAGTATATTACAAAAAGGTATCAACCAAGTTTTTAGTATAACCCGTTCCAAACATACACTCCAAGGTATTTTCAGATTCTGTATTTCTAGGTGAACAGTGAATAGCTTTTGTACTATATCTTTGCAATGGGTTGTCCAATAAAGGCGAGCGATAACTTTTTAGAATCAGCACTTCATACTTTCAAAGGAAGCATTAACATTTTTTGCAAAGAAGTTGTATTAAAAAAAAATAACTCAAGGAATACGCATACCTCATTCTAAATATGCGTATTTCAAGAGTGATTTTTTGCAATAATCCTTCTACATAAAAAACTATTGATGCTGATTTTGAGAGTATTAAGAGTATATTACAAAAAGGTATCAACCAAGTTTTTAGTATAACCCGTTCCAAAGATACACTCCAAGGTATTTTCAGATTCTGTATTTCTGGGTGAACAGTGAATAGCTTTTGTACTATATCTTTGCAATGGGTTGTCCAATAAAGGCGAGCGATAACATTTTTGAATCAGCACTTCATACTTTCAAAGAAAGCATCAAAAATTTTTGCAAGGAAGTTGTATTAAAAAAAATAACTCCAGGAATACCTCATTCTAAATATGCATATTTCAAGAGTGATTTTTTGCAATAATCCTTCTACCTAAAAAGTATTGATGCTGATTTTGAGAGTATTAAGAGTATATTACAAAAAGGTATCAACCAAGTTTTTAGTATTACCCGTTCCAAAGATACACTCCAAAGTATTTTCAGATTATGTATTTCAAGGTGAACAGTGAATAGCTTTAGAACTATATCTTTGCAACGGGTTGTCCAATAAAGGCGAGCGTTAACTTCTTGGAATCAGCACTTCATACTTTCAAAGGAAGCATCAACATTTTTTGCAAAGAAGTTGTATTAAAAAAAATAACTCCAGGAATACGCATACCTCATTCTAAATATGCGTATTTCAAGAGTGATTTTTTGCAATAATCCTTCTACCTAAAAACTTTTGATGCTGATTTTGAGAGTATCAAGAGTATATTACGAAAAGGTATCAACCAAGTTTTTAGTATAACTCGTTCCAAAGATACACTCCAAAGTATTTTCAGATTATGTATTTCAAGGTGAACAGTGAATAGCTTTTGTACCATATCTTTGCAACGGGTTGTCCAATAAAGATGAGCGATATCTTTTTAGAATCAGCACTTCATACTTTACTTTCAAAGGAAGCATCAACATTTTTAACAAAGAGGTTGTATTAAAAAAAAATACTCCAGGAATACGCATACCTCATTCTAAATATGCGTATTTCAAGTGTGATTTCTTGCAATAATCCTTCTACCTAAAAACTTTTGATGCTGATTTTGAGAGTATCAAGATTATATTACAAAAAGGTATCCACCAAGTTTTTAGTATAACCCGTTCCAATGATACACTCCAAAGTATTTTCAGATTATGTATTTCAAGGTGATCAGTGAATAGCTTTTGAACTATATCTTTGAACGGGTTGTCCAATAAAGGCGAGTGATAACTTTTTAGAATTAGCACTTCATACTTTCAAAGAAAGCATCAACAGTTTTTGCAAGGAAGTTGTATTAAAAAAAATAACTACAGGAATACCTCATTCTAAATATGCATATTTCAAGAGTGATTTTTTGCAATAATCATTCTACCTAAAAACTTTTGATGCTGGTTTTGAGAGTATCAAGAGTATATTACAAAAAGGTATCAACCAAGTTTTTAGTATAACCCGTTCCAAAGATACACTCCAAAGTATTTTCAGATTATGTATTTCAAGGTGAACAGTGAATAGCTTTTGAACTATATCTTTGCAACGGGTTCTCCAATAAAGGCGAGCGTTATCTTCTTGGAATCAGCACTTCATATTTTCAAAGGAAGCATCAACATTTTTTGCAAAGAAGTTGTATTAAAAAAAATAACTCCAGGAATACGCATACCTCATTCTAAATATGCGTATTTCAAGAGTGATTTTTTGCAATAATCCTTCTACCTAAAAACTTATTACAAAAAGGTATCAACCAAGTTTTTAGTATAACCCGTTCCAAAGATACACTCCAAAGTATTTTCAGATTATGTATTTCAAGGTGAACAGTGAATAGCTTTTTAACTATATCTTTGCAACGGGTTGTCCAATAAAGGCGAGCGGTAACTCTTTAGAATCAGCACTTCATACTTACAAAGGAGGCATCAACATTTTTTGCAAAGAGGTTTTATTAAAAAAAAATAACTCCAGGAATACGCATACCTCATTCTAAATATGCGTATTTCAAGAGTGATTTTTTGCAATAATCCTTCTACCTAAAAACTATTGAGGCTGATTTTGAGAGTATTAAGAGTATATTACAAAAAGGTATCAACCAAGTTTTTAGTATAACCCGTTCCAAAGATACACTCCAAAGTATTTTCAGATTATGTATTTCAAGGTGATCAGTGAATAGCTTTTGAACTATATCTTTGCAACGGGTTGTCCAATAAAGGCGAGTGATAACTTTTTAGAATTAGCACTTCATACTTTCAAAGAAAGCATCAACAGTTTTTGCAAGGAAGTTGTATTAAAAAAAATAACTACAGGAATACCTCATTCTAAATATGCATATTTCAAGAGTGATTTTTTGCAATAATCATTCTACCTAAAAACTTTTGATGCTGGTTTCGAGAGTATCAAGAGTATATTACAAAAAGGTATCAACCAAGTTTTTAGTATAACCCGTTCCAAAGATACACTCCAAAGTATTTTCAGATTATGTATTTCAAGGTGAACAGTGAATAGCTTTTGAACTATATCTTTACAACGGGTTCTCCAATAAAGGCGAGCGTTAACTTCTTGGAATCAGCACTTCATATTTTCAAAGGAAGCATCAACATTTTTTGCAAAGAAGTTGTATTAAAAAAAATAACTCCAGGAATACGCATACCTCATTCTAAATATGCGTATTTCAAGAGTGCTTTTTTGCAATAATCCTTCTACCTAAAAACTTTTGATGCTGATTTTGAGAGTATCAAGAGTATATTACAAAAAGGTATCAGCCAAGTTTTTAGTATAACCCGTTCCAAAGATACACTCCAAAGTATTTTCAGATTATGTATTTCAAGGTGAACAGTGAATAGCTTTTTAACTATATCTTTGCAACGGGTTGTCCAATAAAGGCGAGCGGTAACTCTTTAGAATCAGCACTTCATACTTACAAAGGAGGCATCAACATTTTTTGCAAAGAGGTTTTATTAAAAAAAAAAAAACTCCAGGAATACGCATACCTCATTCTAAATATGCGTATTTCAAGAGTGATTTTTTGCAATAATCCTTCTACCTAAAAACTATTGATGCTGATTTTGAGAGTATTAAGAGTATATTACAAAAAGGTATCAACCAAGTTTTTAGTATAACCCGTTCCAAAGATACACTCCAAGGTATTTTCAGATTCTGTATTTCTAGGTGAACAGTGAATAGCTTTTGTACTATATCTTTGCAATGGGTTGTCCAATAAAGGCGAGCGATAACTTTTTAGAATCAGCACTTCATACTTTCAAAGGAAGCATTAACATTTTTTGCAAAGAAGTTGTATTAAAAAAAAATAACTCAAGGAATACGCATACCTCATTCTAAATATGCGTATTTCAAGAGTGATTTTTTGCAATAATCCTTCTACATAAAAAACTATTGATGCTGATTTTGAGAGTAT
This sequence comes from Philhelius pedissequus, assembly GCA_910595825.1. Classification (NCBI taxonomy): domain Eukaryota; kingdom Metazoa; phylum Arthropoda; class Insecta; order Diptera; family Syrphidae; genus Philhelius; species Philhelius pedissequus. Next base: position 218,562,970 of record OU343160.1, on the reverse strand, counting down.
TAAGAGTATATTACAAAAAGGTATCAACCAAGTTTTTAGTATAACCCGTTCCAAAGATACACTCCAAGGTATTTTCAGATTCTGTATTTCTGGGTGAACAGTGAATAGCTTTTGTACTATATCTTTGCAATGGGTTGTCCAATAAAGGCGAGCGATAACTTTTTTGAATCAGCACTTCATACTTTCAAAGAAAGCATCAAAAATTTTTGCAAGGAAGTTGTATTAAAAAAAATAACTCCAGGAATACCTCATTCTAAATATGCATATTTCAAGAGTGATTTTTTGCAATAATCCTTCTACCTAAAAACTATTGATGCTGATTTTGAGAGTATTAAGAGTATATTACAAAAAGGTATCAACCAAGTTTTTAGTATTACCCGTTCCAAAGATACACTCCAAAGTATTTTCAGATTATGTATTTCAAGGTGAACAGTGAATAGCTTTAGAACTATATCTTTGCAACGGGTTGTCCAATAAAGGCGAGCGTTAACTTCTTGGAATCAGCACTTCATACTTTCAAAGGAAGCATCAACATTTTTTGCAAAGAAGTTGTATTAAAAAAAATAACTCCAGGAATACGCATACCTCATTCTAAATATGCGTATTTCAAGAGTGATTTTTTGCAATAATCCTTCTACCTAAAAACTTTTGATGCTGATTTTGAGAGTATCAAGAGTATATTACGAAAAGGTATCAACCAAGTTTTTAGTATAACTCGTTCCAAAGATACACTCCAAAGTATTTTCAGATTATGTATTTCAAGGTGAACAGTGAATAGCTTTTGTACCATATCTTTGCAACGGGTTGTCCAATAAAGATGAGCGATATCTTTTTAGAATCAGCACTTCATACTTTCAAAGGAAGCATCAACATTTTTAACAAAGAGGTTGTATTAAAAAAAAATACTCCAGGAATACGCATACCTCATTCTAAATATGCGTATTTCAAGAGTGATTTTTTGCAATAATCCTTCTACCTAAAAACTTTTGATGCTGATTTTGAGAGTATCAAGAGTATATTACGAAAAGGTATCAACCAAGTTTTTAGTATAACTCGTTCCAAAGATACACTCCAAAGTATTTTCAGATTATGTATTTCAAGGTGAACAGTGAATAGCTTTTGTACCATATCTTTGCAACGGGTTGTCCAATAAAGATGAGCGATATCTTTTTAGAATCAGCACTTCATACTTTCAAAGGAAGCATCAACATTTTTTGCAAAGAAGTTGTATTAAAAAAAATAACTCCAGGAATACGCATACCTCATTCTAAATATGCGTATTTCAAGAGTGATTTTTTGCAATAATCCTTCTACCTAAAAACTTATTACAAAAAGGTATCAACCAAGTTTTTAGTATAACCCGTTCCAAAGATACACTCCAAAGTATTTTCAGATTATGTATTTCAAGGTGAACAGTGAATAGCTTTTTAACTATATCTTTGCAACGGGTTGTCCAATAAAGGCGAGCGGTAACTCTTTAGAATCAGCACTTCATACTTACAAAGGAGGCATCAACATTTTTTGCAAAGAGGTTTTATTAAAAAAAAATAACTCCAGGAATACGCATACCTCATTCTAAATATGCGTATTTCAAGAGTGATTTTTTGCAATAATCCTTCTACCTAAAAACTATTGAGGCTGATTTTGAGAGTATTAAGAGTATATTACAAAAAGGTATCAACCAAGTTTTTAGTATAACCCGTTCCAAAGATACACTCCAAAGTATTTTCAGATTATGTATTTCAAGGTGATCAGTGAATAGCTTTTGAACTATATCTTTGCAACGGGTTGTCCAATAAAGGCGAGTGATAACTTTTTAGAATTAGCACTTCATACTTTCAAAGAAAGCATCAACAGTTTTTGCAAGGAAGTTGTATTAAAAAAAATAACTACAGGAATACCTCATTCTAAATATGCATATTTCAAGAGTGATTTTTTGCAATAATCATTCTACCTAAAAACTTTTGATGCTGGTTTCGAGAGTATCAAGAGTATATTACAAAAAGGTATCAACCAAGTTTTTAGTATAACCCGTTCCAAAGATACACTCCAAAGTATTTTCAGATTATGTATTTCAAGGTGAACAGTGAATAGCTTTTGAACTATACCTTTACAACGGGTTCTCCAATAAAGGCGAGCGTTAACTTCTTGGAATCAGCACTTCATATTTTCAAAGGAAGCATCAACATTTTTTGCAAAGAAGTTGTATTAAAAAAAATAACTCCAGGAATACGCATACCTCATTCTAAATATGCGTATTTCAAGAGTGCTTTTTTGCAATAATCCTTCTACCTAAAAACTTTTGATGCTGATTTTGAGAGTATCAAGAGTATATTACAAAAAGGTATCAGCCAAGTTTTTAGTATAACCCGTTCCAAAGATACACTCCAAAGTATTTTCAGATTATGTATTTCAAGGTGAACAGTGAATAGCTTTTTAACTATATCTTTGCAACGGGTTGTCCAATAAAGGCGAGCGGTAACTCTTTAGAATCAGCACTTCATACTTACAAAGGAGGCATCAACATTTTTTGCAAAGAGGTTTTATTAAAAAAAAAAAAACTCCAGGAATACGCATACCTCATTCTAAATATGCGTATTTCAAGAGTGATTTTTTGCAATAATCCTTCTACCTAAAAACTATTGATGCTGATTTTGAGAGTATTAAGAGTATATTACAAAAAGGTATCAACCAAGTTTTTAGTATAACCCGTTCCAAAGATACACTCCAAGGTATTTTCAGATTCTGTATTTCTAGGTGAACAGTGAATAGATTTTGTACTATATCTTTGCAATGGGTTGTCCAATAAAGGCGAGCGATAACTTTTTAGAATCAGCACTTCATACTTTCAAAGGAAGCATTAACATTTTTTGCAAAGAAGTTGTATTAAAAAAAATAACTCAAGGAATACGCATACCTCATTCTAAATATGCGTATTTCAAGAGTGATTTTTTGCAATAATCCTTATACCTAAAAACGTTTTATGCTGATTTTGAGAGTATCAAGAGTATATTACAAAAAGGTATCAACCAAGTTTTTAGTATAACCCGTTCCAAAGATACACTCCAAAGTATTTTCAGATTCTGTATTTCAAGGTGAACAGTGAATAGCTTTTGAACTATATCTTTGCAATGGGTTGTCAAATAAAGGCGAGCGATAACTTTTTTGAATCAGCACTTCATACGTTCAAAGAAAGCATCAACAGTTCTTGCAAGGAAGTTGTATTAAAAAAATAACCTCAGGAATACCTCATTCTAAATATGCATATTTCAAGAGTGATTTTTTGCAATAAGCATTCTACCTAAGAACTTTTGATGCTAGTTTTGAGAGTATCAACAGTATATTACAAAAAGGTATCAACCAAGTTTTTAGTATAACCCGTTCCAAAGATACACTCCAAAGTATTTTCAGATTATGTATTTCAAGGTGAACAGTGAATAGCTTTTGAACTATATCTTTGCAACGGGTTGTCCAATAAAGGCGAGCGTTAACTTCTTGGAATCAGCACTTCATACTTTCAAAGGAAGCATCAACATTTTTTGCAAAGAAGTTGTATTAAAAAAAATAACTCCAGAAATACGCATACCTCATTCTAAATATGCGTATTTCAAGAGTGATTTTTTGCAATAATCCTTCTACCTAAAAAATTTTGATGCTGATTTTGAGAGTGTCAAGAGTATATTACAAAAAGGTATCAACCAAGTTTTTAGTATAACCCGTTCCAAAGATACACTCCAAAGTATTTTCAGATTATGTATTTCAAGGTGAACAGTGAATAGCTTTTGAACTATATCTTTACAACGGGTTCTCCAATAAAGGCGAGCGTTAACTTCTTGGAATCAGCACTTCATATTTTCAAAGGAAGCATCAACATTTTTTGCAAAGAAGTTGTATTAAAAAAAATAACTCCAGGAATACGCATACCTCATTCTAAATATGCGTATTTCAAGAGTGCTTTTTTGCAATAATCCTTCTACCTAAAAACTTTTGATGCTGATTTTGAGAGTATCAAGAGTATATTACAAAAAGGTATCAACCAAGTTTTTAGTATAACCCGTTCCAAAGATACACTCCAAAGTATTTTCAGAATATGTATTTCAAGGTGAACAGTGAATAGCTTTTTAACTATATCTTTGCAACGGGTTGTCCAATAAAGGCGAGCGGTAACTCTTTAGAATCAGCACTTCATACTTACAAAGGAGGCATCAACATTTTTTGCAAAGAGGTTTTATTAAAAAAAAATAACTCCAGGAATACGCATACCTCATTCTAAATATGCGTATTTCAAGAGTGATTTTTTGCAATAATCCTTCTACCTAAAAACTATTGATGCTGATTTTGAGAGTATTAAGAGTATATTACAAAAAGGTATCAACCAAGTTTTTAGTATAACCCGTTCCAAAGATACACTCCAAGGTATTTTCAGATTCTGTATTTCTAGGTGAACAGTGAATAGATTTTGTACTATATCTTTGCAATGGGTTGTCCAATAAAGGCGAGCGATAACTTTTTAGAATCAGCACTTCATACTTTCAAAGGAAGCATTAACATTTTTTGCAAAGAAGTTGTATTAAAAAAAAATAACTCAAGGAATACGCATACCTCATTCTAAATATGCGTATTTCAAGAGTGATTTTTTGCAATAATCCTTATACCTAAAAACGTTATATGCTGATTTTGAGAGTATCAAGAGTATATTACAAAAAGGTATCAACCAAGTTTTTAGTATAACCCGTTCCAAAGATACACTCCAAAGTATTTTCAGATTCTGTATTTCAAGGTGAACAGTGAATAGCTTTTGAACTATATCTTTGCAATGGGTTGTCAAATAAAGGCGAGCGATAACTTTTTTGAATCAGCACTTCATACGTTCAAAGAAAGCATCAACAGTTTTTGCAAGGAAGTTGTATTAAAAAAATAACCTCAGGAATACCTCATTCTAAATATGCATATTTCAAGAGTGATTTTTTGCAATAAGCATTCTACCTAAAAACTTTTGATGCTAGTTTTGAGAGTATCAAGAGTATATTACAAAAAGGTATCAACCAAGTTTTTAGTATAACCCGTTCCAAAGATACACTCCAAAGTATTTTCAGATTATGTATTTCAAGGTGAACAGTGAATAGCTTTTGAACTATATCTTTGCAACGGGTTGTCCAATAAAGGCGAGCGTTAACTTCTTGGAATCAGCACTTCATACTTTCAAAGGAAGCATCAACATTTTTTGCAAAGAAGTTGTATTAAAAAAAATAACTCCAGAAATACGCATACCTCATTCTAAATATGCGTATTTCAAGAGTGATTTTTTGCAATAATCCTTCTACCTAAAAATTTTGATGCTGATTTTGAGAGTATCAAGAGTATATTACAAAAAGGTATCAACCAAGTTTTTAGTATAACTCGTTCCAAGGATACACTCCAAAGTATTTTCAGATTATGTATTTCATGGTGAACAGTGAAAAGCTTTTTAACTTTATCTTTGCAACGGGTTGTCCAATAAAGGCGAGCGGTAACTCTTTAGAATCAGCACTTCATACTTTCAAAGGCGGCATCAACATTTTTTGCAAAGAGGTTTTATTAAAAAAAATAACTCCAGGAATACGCATACCTCATTCTAAATATGCGTATTTCAAGAGTGATTTTTTGCAATAATCCTTCTACCTAAAAACTATTGATGCTGATTTTGAGAGTATTAAGAGTATATTACAAAAAGGTATCAACCAAGTTTTTAGTATAACCCGTTCTAAAGATACACTCCAAAGTATTTTCAGATTCTGTATTTCAAGGTGAACAGTGAATAGCTTTTGTACTATATCTTTGCAATGGGTTGTCCAATAAAGGCGAGCGATAACTTTTTAGAATCAGCACTTCATACTTTCAAAGGAAGCATCAACATTTTTTGCAAAGAGGTTGTATTAAAAAAAATAACTCCAGGAATACGCATACCTCATTCTAAATATGCGTATTTCAAGAGTGATTTTTTGCAATAATCCTTATACCTAAAAACGTTATATGCTGATTTTGAGAGTATCAAGAGTATATTACAAAAAGGTATCAACCAAGTTTTTAGTATAACCCGTTCCAAAGATACACTCCAAAGTATTTTCAGATTCTGTATTTCAAGGTGAACAGTGAATAGCTTTTGAACTATATCTTTGCAATGGGTTGTCAAATAAAGGCGAGCGATAACTTTTTTGAATCAGCACTTCATACGTTCAAAGAAAGCATCAACAGTTTTTGCAAGGAAGTTGTATTAAAAAAATAACCTCAGGAATACCTCATTCTAAATATGCATATTTCAAGAGTGATTTTTTGCAATAAGCATTCTACCTAAAAACTTTTGATGCTAGTTTTGAGAGTATCAAGAGTATATTACAAAAAGGTATCAACCAAGTTTTTAGTATAACCCGTTCCAAAGATACACTCCAAAGTATTTTCAGATTATGTATTTCAAGGTGAACAGTGAATAGCTTTTGAACTATATCTTTGCAACGGGTTGTCCAATAAAGGCGAGCGTTAACTTCTTGGAATCAGCACTTCATACTTTCAAAGGAAGCATTAACATTTTTTGCAAAGAAGTTGTATTAAAAAAAATAACTCAAGGAATACGCATACCTCATTCTAAATATGCGTATTTCAAGAGTGATTTTTTGCAATAATCCTTATACCTAAAAACGTTATATGCTGATTTTGAGAGTATCAAGAGTATATTACAAAAAGGTATCAACCAAGTTTTTAGTATAACCCGTTCCAAAGATACACTCCAAAGTATTTTCAGATTCTGTATTTCAAGGTGAACAGTGAATTGCTTTTGAACTATATCTTTGCAATGGGTTGTCAAATAAAGGCGAGCGATAACTTTTTTGAATCAGCACTTCATACGTTCAAAGAAAGCATCAACAGTTTTTGCAAGGAAGTTGTATTAAAAAAATAACCTCAGGAATACCTCATTCTAAATATGCATATTTCAAGAGTGATTTTTTGCAATAAGCATTCTACCTAAAAACTTTTGATGCTAGTTTTGAGAGTATCAAGAGTATATTACAAAAAGGTATCAACCAAGTTTTTAGTATAACCCGTTCCAAAGATACACTCCAAAGTATTTTCAGATTATGTATTTCAAGGTGAACAGTGAATAGCTTTTGAACTATATCTTTGCAACGGGTTGTCCAATAAAGGCGAGCGTTAACTTCTTGGAATCAGCACTTCATACTTTCAAAGGAAGCATCAACATTTTTTGCAAAGAAGTTGTATTAAAAAAAATCACTCTTGAAATACGCATACCTCATTCTAAATATGCGTATTTCAAGAGTGATTTTTTGCAATAATCCTTCTACCTAAAAATTTTGATGCTGATTTTGAGAGTATCAAGAGTATATTACAAAAAGGTATCAACCAAGTTTTTAGTATAACTCGTTCCAAGGATACACTCCAAAGTATTTTCAGATTATGTATTTCATGGTGAACAGTGAAAAGCTTTTTAACTTTATCTTTGCAACGGGTTGTCCAATAAAGGCGAGCGGTAACTCTTTAGAATCAGCACTTCATACTTTCAAAGGCGGCATCAACATTTTTTGCAAAGAGGTTTTATTAAAAAAAATAACTCCAGGAATACGCATACCTCATTCTAAATATGCGTATTTCAAGAGTGATTTTTTGCAATAATCCTTCTACCTAAAAACTATTGATGCTGATTTTGAGAGTATTAAGAGTATATTACAAAAAGGTATCAACCAAGTTTTTAGTATAACCCGTTCTAAAGATACACTCCAAAGTATTTTCAGATTCTGTATTTCAAGGTGAACAGTGAATAGCTTTTGTACTATATCTTTGCAATGGGTTGTCCAATAAAGGCGAGCGATAACTTTTTAGAATCAGCACTTCATACTTTCAAAGGAAGCATCAACATTTTTTGCAAAGAGGTTGTATTAAAAAAAATAACTCCAGGAATACGCATACCTCATTCTAAATATGCGTATTTCAAGAGTGATTTTTTGCAATAGTCCTTCTACCTAAGAACTTTTGATGCTGCTTTTGAGAGTATCAAGAGTTTATTACAAAAAGGTATCAACCAAGTTTTTAGTATAACCCGTTCCAAAGATACACTCCAAAGTATTTTCAGATCATGTATTTCAAGGTGAACAGTGAATAGCTTTTGTACTATATCTTTGCAACGGGTTGTCCAATAAAGACGAGCGATATCTTTTTAGAATCAGCACTTCATACTTTCAAAGCAAACATCAACATTTTTTGCAAAGAAGTTGTAGTAAAACAAATAACTCCAGGAATACGCATAGCTCATTCTAAATATGCGTATTTCAAGAGTGATTTTTTGCAATAATCCTTCTCCCTAAAAACTTTTGATGCTGATTTTGAGAGTATTAAGAGTATATTACAAAAAGGTATCAACCAAGTTTTTAGTCTAACCCGTTCCAAAGATACACTCCAAAGTATTTTCAGATTCTATATTTGAAGGTGAACAGTGAATAGCTTTTGAACTTTATCTTTGCAATGGGTTGTCCAATAAAGGCGAGCGATAACTTTTTTGAATCAGCACTTCATACTTTCAAAGGAAGCATTAACATTTTTTGCAAAGAAGTTGTATTAAAAAAAATAACTCCAGGAATACGCATACCTCATTCTAAATATGCGTATTTCAAGAGTGATTTTTTGCAATAATCCTTATACCTAAAAACGTTTTATGCTGATTTTGAGAGTATCAAGAGTATATTACGAAAAGGTATCAACCAAGTTCTTAGTATAACCCGTTCCAAAGATACACTCCAAAGTATTTTCAGATTATGTATTTCAAGGTGAACAGTGAATAGCTTTTGTTCTATATCTTTGCAACAGGTTGTCCAATAAAGGCGAGCGATAACTTTTTAGAATCAGCACTTCATACTTTCAAAGGAAGCATCAACATTTTTTGCAAAGAGGTTGCATTAAAAAAAATAACTCCAGGAATACCTCATTCTAAATATGCATATTTCAAGAGTGATTTTTTGCAATAATCATTCTACCTAAAAACTTTTGATGCTGGTTTCGAGAGTATCAAGAGTATATTACAAAAAGGTATCAACCAAGTTTTTAGTATAACCCGTTCCAAAGATACACTCCAAAGTATTTTCAGATTATGTATTTCAAGGTGAACAGTGAATAGCTTTTGAACTATATCTTTACAACGGGTTCTCCAATAAAGGCGAGCGTTAACTTCTTGGAATCAGCACTTCATATTTTCAAAGGAAGCATCAACATTTTTTGCAAAGAAGTTGTATTAAAAAAAATAACTCCAGGAATACGCATACCTCATTCTAAATATGCGTATTTCAAGAGTGCTTTTTTGCAATAATCCTTCTACCTAAAAACTTTTGATGCTGATTTTGAGAGTATCAAGAGTATATTACAAAAAGGTATCAGCCAAGTTTTTAGTATAACCCGTTCCAAAGATACACTCCAAAGTATTTTCAGATTATGTATTTCAAGGTGAACAGTGAATAGCTTTTTAACTATATCTTTGCAACGGGTTGTCCAATAAAGGCGAGCGGTAACTCTTTAGAATCAGCACTTCATACTTACAAAGGAGGCATCAACATTTTTTGCAAAGAGGTTTTATTAAAAAAAAAAAACTCCAGGAATACGCATACCTCATTCTAAATATGCGTATTTCAAGAGTGATTTTTTGCAATAATCCTTCTACCTAAAAACTATTGATGCTGATTTTGAGAGTATTAAGAGTATATTACAAAAAGGTATCAACCAAGTTTTTAGTATAACCCGTTCCAAAGATACACTCCAAGGTATTTTCAGATTCTGTATTTCTAGGTGAACAGTGAATAGATTTTGTACTATATCTTTGCAATGGGTTGTCCAATAAAGGCGAGCGATAACTTTTTAGAATCAGCACTTCATACTTTCAAAGGAAGCATTAACATTTTTTGCAAAGAAGTTGTATTAAAAAAAATAACTCAAGGAATACGCATACCTCATTCTAAATATGCGTATTTCAAGAGTGATTTTTTGCAATAATCCTTATACCTAAAAACGTTTTATGCTGATTTTGAGAGTATCAAGAGTATATTACAAAAAGGTATCAACCAAGTTTTTAGTATAACCCGTTCCAAAGATACACTCCAAAGTATTTTCAGATTCTGTATTTCAAGGTGAACAGTGAATAGCTTTTGAACTATATCTTTGCAATGGGTTGTCAAATAAAGGCGAGCGATAACTTTTTTGAATCAGCACTTCATACGTTCAAAGAAAGCATCAACAGTTCTTGCAAGGAAGTTGTATTAAAAAAATAACCTCAGGAATACCTCATTCTAAATATGCATATTTCAAGAGTGATTTTTTGCAATAAGCATTCTACCTAAGAACTTTTGATGCTAGTTTTGAGAGTATCAACAGTATATTACAAAAAGGTATCAACCAAGTTTTTAGTATAACCCGTTCCAAAGATACACTCCAAAGTATTTTCAGATTATGTATTTCAAGGTGAACAGTGAATAGCTTTTGAACTATATCTTTGCAACGGGTTGTCCAATAAAGGCGAGCGTTAACTTCTTGGAATCAGCACTTCATACTTTCAAAGGAAGCATCAACATTTTTTGCAAAGAAGTTGTATTAAAAAAAATAACTCCAGAAATACGCATACCTCATTCTAAATATGCGTATTTCAAGAGTGATTTTTTGCAATAATCCTTCTACCTAAAAACTTTTGATGCTGATTTTGAGAGTGTCAAGAGTATATTACAAAAAGGTATCAACCAAGTTTTTAGTATAACCCGTTCCAAAGATACACTCCAAAGTATTTTCAGATTATGTATTTCAAGGTGAACAGTGAATAGCTTTTGAACTATATCTTTACAACGGGTTCTCCAATAAAGGCGAGCGTTAACTTCTTGGAATCAGCACTTCATATTTTCAAAGGAAGCATCAACATTTTTTGCAAAGAAGTTGTATTAAAAAAAATAACTCCAGGAATACGCATACCTCATTCTAAATATGCGTATTTCAAGAGTGCTTTTTTGCAATAATCCTTCTACCTAAAAACTTTTGATGCTGATTTTGAGAGTATCAAGAGTATATTACAAAAAGGTATCAACCAAGTTTTTAGTATAACCCGTTCCAAAGATACACTCCAAAGTATTTTCAGAATATGTATTTCAAGGTGAACAGTGAATAGCTTTTTAACTATATCTTTGCAACGGGTTGTCCAATAAAGGCGAGCGGTAACTCTTTAGAATCAGCACTTCATACTTACAAAGGAGGCATCAACATTTTTTGCAAAGAGGTTTTATTAAAAAAAAATAACTCCAGGAATACGCATACCTCATTCTAAATATGCGTATTTCAAGAGTGATTTTTTGCAATAATCCTTCTACCTAAAAACTATTGATGCTGATTTTGAGAGTATTAAGAGTATATTACAAAAAGGTATCAACCAAGTTTTTAGTATAAGCCGTTCCAAAGATACACTCCAAGGTATTTTCAGATTCTGTATTTCTAGGTGAACAGTGAATAGATTTTGTACTATATCTTTGCAATGGGTTGTCCAATAAAGGCGAGCGATAACTTTTTAGAATCAGCACTTCATACTTTCAAAGGAAGCATTAACATTTTTTGCAAAGAAGTTGTATTAAAAAAAAAATAACTCAAGGAATACGCATACCTCATTCTAAATATGCGCATTTCAAGAGTGATTTTTTGCAATAATCCTTATACCTAAAAACGTTATATGCTGATTTTGAGAGTATCAAGAGTATATTACAAAAAGGTATCAACCAAGTTTTTAGTATAACCCGTTCCAAAGATACACTCCAAAGTATTTTCAGATTCTGTATTTCAAGGTGAACAGTGAATAGCTTTTGAACTATATCTTTGCAATGGGTTGTCAAATAAAGGCGAGCGATAACTTTTTTGAATCAGCACTTCATACGTTCAAAGAAAGCATCAACAGTTTTTGCAAGGAAGTTGTATTAAAAAAATAACCTCAGGAATACCTCATTCTAAATATGCATATTTCAAGAGTGATTTTTTGCAATAAGCATTCTACCTAAAAACTTTTGATGCTAGTTTTGAGAGTATCAAGAGTATATTACAAAAAGGTATCAACCAAGTTTTTAGTATAACCCGTTCCAAAGATACACTCCAAAGTATTTTCAGATTATGTATTTCAAGGTGAACAGTGAATAGCTTTTGAACTATATCTTTGCAACGGGTTGTCCAATAAAGGCGAGCGTTAACTTCTTGGAATCAGCACTTCATACTTTCAAAGGAAGCATCAACATTTTTTGCAAAGAAGTTGTATTAAAAAAAATAACTCCAGAAATACGCATACCTCATTCTAAATATGCGTATTTCAAGAGTGATTTTTTGCAATAATCCTTCTACCTAAAAATTTTGATGCTGATTTTGAGAGTATCAAGAGTATATTACAAAAAGGTATCAACCAAGTTTTTAGTATAACTCGTTCCAAGGATACACTCCAAAGTATTTTCAGATTATGTATTTCATGGTGAACAGTGAAAAGCTTTTTAACTTTATCTTTGCAACGGGTTGTCCAATAAAGGCGAGCGGTAACTCTTTAGAATCAGCACTTCATACTTTCAAAGGAGGCATCAACATTTTTTGCAAAGAGGTTTTATTAAAAAAAATAACTCCAGGAATACGCATACCTCATTCTAAATATGCGTATTTCAAGAGTGATTTTTTGCAATAATCCTTCTACCTAAAAACTATTGATGCTGATTTTGAGAGTATTAAGAGTATATTACAAAAAGGTATCAACCAAGTTTTTAGTATAACCCGTTCTAAAGATACACTCCAAAGTATTTTCAGATTCTGTATTTCAAGGTGAACAGTGAATAGCTTTTGTACTATATCTTTGCAATGGGTTGTCCAATAAAGGCGAGCGATAACTTTTTAGAATCAGCACTTCATACTTTCAAAGGAAGCATCAACATTTTTTGCAAAGAGGTTGTATTAAAAAAAATAACTCCAGGAATACGCATACCTCATTCTAAATATGCGTATTTCAAGAGTGATTTTTTGCAATAATCCTTCTACCTAAGAACTTTTGATGCTGCTTTTGAGAGTATCAAGAGTTTATTACAAAAAGGTATCAACCAAGTTTTTAGTATAACCCGTTCCAAAGATACACTCCAAAGTATTTTCAGATCATGTATTTCAAGGTGAACAGTGAATAGCTTTTGTACTATATATTTGCAACGGGTTGTCCAATAAAGACGAGCGATATCTTTTTAGAATCAGCACTTCATACTTTCAAAGCAAACATCAACATTTTTTGCAAAGAAGTTGTAGTAAAACAAATAACTCCAGGAATACGCATAGCTCATTCTAAATATGCGTATTTCAAGAGTGATTTTTTGCAATAATCCTTCTCCCTAAAAACTTTTGATGCTGATTTTGAGAGTATTAAGAGTATATTACAAAAAGGTATCAACCAAGTTTTTAGTCTAACCCGTTCCAAAGATACACTCCAAAGTATTTTCAGATTCTATATTTGAAGGTGAACAGTGAATAGCTTTTGAACTTTATCTTTGCAATGGGTTGTCCAATAAAGGCGAGCGATAACTTTTTTGAATCAGCACTTCATACTTTCAAAGGAAGCATTAACATTTTTTGCAAAGAAGTTGTATTAACAAAAATAACTCCAGGAATACGCATACCTCATTCTAAATATGCGTATTTCAAGAGTGATTTTTTGCAATAATCCTTATACCTAAAAACGTTTTATGCTGATTTTGAGAGTATCAAGAGTATATTACGAAAAGGTATCAACCAAGTTCTTAGTATAACCCGTTCCAAAGATACACTCCAAAGTATTTTCAGATTATGTATTTCAAGGTGAACAGTGAATAGCTTTTGTTCTATATCTTTGCAACGGGTTGTCCAATAAAGGCGAGCGATAACTTTTTAGAATCAGCACTTCATACTTTCAAAGGAAGCATCAACATTTTTTGCAAAGAGGTTGCATTAAAAAAAATAACTCCAGGAGTACGCATACCTCATTATAAATATGCGTATTTCAAGAGTGATTTTTTGCAATAATCCTTCTACCTAAGAACTTTTGATGCTGATTTCGAGGTTATCAAGAGTATATTACAAAAAGGTATCAACCAAGATTTTAGTATAACCCGTTCCAAAGATTACTCCAAAGTATTTTCAGATTATGTATTTCAAGGTGAACAGTGAATAGCTTTTGAACTATATCTTTGCAACGGGTGGTCCAATAAAGTCGAGCGATATCTTTTTAGATTCAGCACTTCATACTTTCAAAGGAAGCATCAAAATTTTCTGCAAAGAAGTTGTATTAAAAAAAATAACTCCAGGAATACGCATACCTCATTCTAAATATGCGTATTTCAAGAGTGATTTTTGCAATAATCCTTCTACCTAAAAACTTTTGATGTTGATTTTGAGAGTACCAAGATTATATTACAAAAAGGTATCAACCAAGTTTTTAGTATAATCCGTTTCAAAGAACCACTCCAAAGTATTTTCAGATTATGTATTTCAAGGTGAACAGTGAATAGCTTTTGAACTATATCTTTGCAACGGGATGTCCAATAAAGGCGAGATAACTTTTTAGAATCAGCACTTCATACTTTCAAAGGAAGCATCAACATTTTTTGCAAAGAGGTTGTATTAAAAAAAATTACTCCAGGAATACGCATACCTCATTCTAAATATGCGTATTTCAAGAGTGATTTTTTGCAATAATCCTTCTACCTAAAAACTTTTGATGTTGATTCTGAGAGTATCAAGAGTATATTACAAAAGGTATCAACCAAGTTTTTCGTATAACCCGTTCCAAAGATACACTCCAAAGTATTTTCAGATTCTGTATTTCAAGGTGAACAGTGAATAGCTTTTGAACTATATCTTTGCAATGGGTTGTCCAATAAAGGCGAGCGATAACTTTTTTGAATCAGCACTTCATACTTTCAAAGAAAGCATCAACAGTTTTTGCAAGGAAGTTGTATTAAAAAAAATAACTCCAGGAATACCTCATTCTAACTATGCATATTTCAAGAGTGATTTTTTGCAATAAGCATTCTACCTAAAAACTTTTGATGCTGGTTTTGAGAGTATCAAGAGTATATTACAAAAAGGTATCAACCAAGTTTTTAGTATAACCCGTTCCAAAGATACACTCCAAAGTATTTTCAGATTATGTATTTCAAGGTGAACAGTGAATAGCTTTATAACTTTATCTTTGCAACGGGTTGTCCAATAAAGGCGAGCGGTAACTCTTTAGAATCAAGCACTTCATACTTTCAAAGGAGGCATCAACATTTTTTGCAAAGAGGTTTTATTAAAAAAAATAACTCCAGGAATACGCATACCTCATTCTAAATATGCGTATTTGAAGAGTGATTTTTTGCAATAATCCTTCTACCAAAAAACTATTGATGCTGATTTTGAGAGTATTAAGAGTATATTACAAAAAGGTATCAACCAAGTTTTTAGTATAACCCGTTCTAAAGATACACTCCAAGGTATTTTCAGATTCTGTATTTCAAGGTGAACAGTGAATAGCTTTTGTACTATATCTTTGCAATAGGTTGTCCAATAAAGGCGAGCGATAACTTTTTAGAATCAGCACTTCATACTTTCAAAGGAAGCATCAACATTTTTTGCAAAGAGGTTGTATTAAAAAAAATAACTCCAGGAATACGTATACCTCATTCTAAATATGCGTGTTTCAAGAGTGATTTTTTGCAATAATCCTTCTACCTAAGAACTTTTGATGCTGCTTTTGAGAGCATAAAGAGTTTATTACAAAAAGGTATCAACCAAGTTTTTAGTATAACCCGTTCCAAAGATACACTCCAAAGTATTTTCAGATTATGTATTTCAAGGTGAACAGTGAATAGCTTTTGAACTATATCTTTGCAACGGGTTGTCCAATAAAGACGAGCGATATCTTTTTAGAATCAGCACTTCATACTTTCAAAGCAAACATCAACATTTTTTGCAAAGAAGTTGTATTAAAAAAATAACTCCAGGAATACGCATAGCTCATTCTAAATATGCGTATTTCAAGAGTGATTTTTTGCAATAATCCTTCTACCTAAAAACTTTTGATGCTGATTTTGAGAGTATTAAGAGTATATTACAAAAAGGTATCAACCCAGTTTTTAGTACAACCCGTTCCAAAGATACACTCCAAAGTATTTTCAGATTCTATATTTCAAGGTGAACAGTGAATAGCTTTTGAACTATATCTTTGCAATTGGTTGTCCAATAAAGGCGAGCGTTAACTTCTTAGAATCAGCACTTCATACTTTCAAAGGAAGCATCAACATTTTTTGCAAAGAAGTTGTATTAAAAAAAATAACTCCAGAAATACGCATACCTCATTCTAAATATGCGTATTTCAAGAGTGATTTTTTGCAATAATCCTTCTACCTAAGAACTTTTGATGCTGCTTTTGAGAGTATCAAGAGTTTATTACAAAAAGGTATCAACCAAGTTTTTAGTATAACCCGTTCCAAAGATACACTCCAAAGTATTTTCAGATTATGTATTTCAAGGTGAACAGTGAATAGCTTTTGAACTATATCTTTGCAACGGGTTGTCCAATAAAGACGAGCGATATCTTTTTAGAATCAGCACTTTATACCTTCAAAGCAAACATCAACATTTTTTGCAAAGAAGTTGTATTAAAAAAAATAATTCCAGGAATACGCATAGCTCATTCTAAATATGCGTATTTCAAGAGTGATTTTTTGCAATAATCCTTCTACCTAAAAACTTTTGATGCTGATTTTGAGAGTATAAAGAGTATATTACAAAAAGGTATCAACCAAGTTTTTAGTATAACCCGTTCCAAAGATACACTCCAAAGTATTTTCAGATTCTATATTTCAAGGTGAACAGTGAATAGCTTTTGAACTATATCTTTGCAATAGGTTGTCCAATAAAGGCGAGCGATAACTTTTTTGAATCAGCACTTCATACTTTCAAAGGAAGCATTAACATTTTTTTGCAAAGAAGTTGTATTAAAAAAAATAACTCCAGGAATACGCAAACCTCATTCTAAATATGCGTATTTCAAGAGTGATTTTTTGCAATAATCCTTATACCTAAAAACGTTTTATGCTGATTTTGAGAGTATCAAGAGTATATTACGAAAAGGTATCAACCAAGTTCTTAGTATAACCCGTTCCAAAGATACACTCCAAAGTATTTTCAGATTATGTATTTCAAGGTGAACAGTGAATAGCTTTTGTTTTATATCTTTGCAACGGGTTGTCCAATAAAGGCGAGCGATAACTTTTTAGAATCAGCATTTCATACTTTCAAAGGAAGCATCAACATTTTTTGCAAAGAGGTTGCATTAAAAAAAATAACTCCAGGAATACGCATACCTCATTCTAAATATGCGTATTTCAAGAGTGATTTTTTGCAATAATCCTTCTACCTAAAAACTTTTGATGTTGATTCTGAGAGTATCAAGAGTATATTACAAAAGGTATCAACCAAGTTTTTCGTATAATCCGTTCCAAAGAAACACTCCAAAGTATTTTCAGATTATGTATTTCAAGGTGAACAGTGAATAGCTTTTGAACTATATCTTTGCAACGGGATGTCCAATAAAGGCGAGATAACTTTTTAAAGTTATTTAAAATTTTTTGCAAAGAGGTTGTATTAAAAAAAATTACTCCAGGAATACGCATACCTCATTCTAAATATGCGTATTTCAAGAGTGATTTTTTGCAATAATCCTTCTACCTAAAAACTTTTGATGTTGATTCTGAGAGTATCAAGAGTATATTACAAAAGGTATCAACCAAGTTTTTCGTATAACCCGTTCCAAAGATACACTCCAAAGTATTTTCAGATTCTGTATTTCAAGGTGAACAGTGAATAGCTTTTGAACTATATCTTTGCAATGGGTTGTCCAATAAAGGCGAGCGATAACTTTTTTGAATCAGCACTTCATACTTTCAAAGAAAGCATCAACAGTTTTTGCAAGGAAGTTGTATTAAAAAAAATAACTCCAGGAATACCTCATTCTAACTATGCATATTTCAAGAGTGATTTTTTGCAATAAGCATTCTACCTAAAAACTTTTGATGCTGGTTTTGAGAGTATCAAGAGTATATTACAAAAAGGTATCAACCAAGTTTTTAGTATAACCCGTTCCAAAGATACACTCCAAAGTATTTTCAGATTATGTATTTCAAGGTGAACAGTGAATAGCTTTATAACTTTATCTTTGCAACGGGTTGTCCAATAAAGGCGAGCGGTAACTCTTTAGAATCAAGCACTTCATACTTTCAAAGGAGGCATCAACATTTTTTGCAAAGAGGTTTTATTAAAAAAAATAACTCCAGGAATACGCATACCTCATTCTAAATATGCGTATTTGAAGAGTGATTTTTTGCAATAATCCTTCTACCAAAAAACTATTGATGCTGATTTTGAGAGTATTAAGAGTATATTACAAAAAGGTATCAACCAAGTTTTTAGTATAACCCGTTCTAAAGATACACTCCAAGGTATTTTCAGATTCTGTATTTCAAGGTGAACAGTGAATAGCTTTTGTACTATATCTTTGCAATAGGTTGTCCAATAAAGGCGAGCGATAACTTTTTAGAATCAGCACTTCATACTTTCAAAGGAAGCATCAACATTTTTTGCAAAGAGGTTGTATTAAAAAAAATAACTCCAGGAATACGTATACCTCATTCTAAATATGCGTGTTTCAAGAGTGATTTTTTGCAATAATCCTTCTACCTAAGAACTTTTGATGCTGCTTTTGAGAGCATAAAGAGTTTATTACAAAAAGGTATCAACCAAGTTTTTAGTATAACCCGTTCCAAAGATACACTCCAAAGTATTTTCAGATTATGTATTTCAAGGTGAACAGTGAATAGCTTTTGAACTATATCTTTGCAACGGGTTGTCCAATAAAGACGAGCGATATCTTTTTAGAATCAGCACTTCATACTTTCAAAGCAAACATCAACATTTTTTGCAAAGAAGTTGTATTAAAAAAATAACTCCAGGAATACGCATAGCTCATTCTAAATATGCGTATTTCAAGAGTGATTTTTTGCAATAATCCTTCTACCTAAAAACTTTTGATGCTGATTTTGAGAGTATTAAGAGTATATTACAAAAAGGTATCAACCCAGTTTTTAGTACAACCCGTTCCAAAGATACACTCCAAAGTATTTTCAGATTCTATATTTCAAGGTGAACAGTGAATAGCTTTTGAACTATATCTTTGCAATTGGTTGTCCAATAAAGGCGAGCGTTAACTTCTTAGAATCAGCACTTCATACTTTCAAAGGAAGCATCAACATTTTTTGCAAAGAAGTTGTATTAAAAAAAATAACTCCAGAAATACGCATACCTCATTCTAAATATGCGTATTTCAAGAGTGATTTTTTGCAATAATCCTTCTACCTAAGAACTTTTGATGCTGCTTTTGAGAGTATCAAGAGTTTATTACAAAAAGGTATCAACCAAGTTTTTAGTATAACCCGTTCCAAAGATACACTCCAAAGTATTTTCAGATTATGTATTTCAAGGTGAACAGTGAATAGCTTTTGAACTATATCTTTGCAACGGGTTGTCCAATAAAGACGAGCGATATCTTTTTAGAATCAGCACTTTATACTTTCAAAGCAAACATCAACATTTTTTGCAAAGAAGTTGTATTAAAAAAAATAATTCCAGGAATACGCATAGCTCATTCTAAATATGCGTATTTCAAGAGTGATTTTTTGCAATAATCCTTCTACCTAAAAACTTTTGATGCTGATTTTGAGAGTATAAAGAGTATATTACAAAAAGGTATCAACCAAGTTTTTAGTATAACCCGTTCCAAAGATACACTCCAAAGTATTTTCAGATTCTATATTTCAAGGTGAACAGTGAATAGCTTTTGAACTATATCTTTGCAATAGGTTGTCCAATAAAGGCGAGCGATAACTTTTTTGAATCAGCACTTCATACTTTCAAAGGAAGCATTAACATTTTTTTGCAAAGAAGTTGTATTAAAAAAAATAACTCCAGGAATACGCAAACCTCATTCTAAATATGCGTATTTCAAGAGTGATTTTTTGCAATAATCCTTATACCTAAAAACGTTTTATGCTGATTTTGAGAGTATCAAGAGTATATTACGAAAAGGTATCAACCAAGTTCTTAGTATAACCCGTTCCAAAGATACACTCCAAAGTATTTTCAGATTATGTATTTCAAGGTGAACAGTGAATAGCTTTTGTTTTATATCTTTGCAACGGGTTGTCCAATAAAGGCGAGCGATAACTTTTTAGAATCAGCATTTCATACTTTCAAAGGAAGCATCAACATTTTTTGCAAAGAGGTTGCATTAAAAAAAATAACTCCAGGAATACGCATACCTCATTCTAAATATGCGTATTTCAAGAGTGATTTTTTGCAATAATCCTTCTACCTAAAAACTTTTGATGTTGATTCTGAGAGTATCAAGAGTATATTACAAAAGGTATCAACCAAGTTTTTCGTATAATCCGTTCCAAAGAAACACTCCAAAGTATTTTCAGATTATGTATTTCAAGGTGAACAGTGAATAGCTTTTGAACTATATCTTTGCAACGGGATGTCCAATAAAGGCGAGATAACTTTTTAGAATCAGCACTTCATACTTTCAAAGGAAGCATCAACATTTTTTGCAAAGAGGTTGTATTAAAAAAAATTACTCCAGGAATACGCATACCTCATTCTAAATATGCGTATTTCAAGAGTGATTTTTTGCAATAATCCTTCTACCTAAAAACTTTTGATGTTGATTCTGAGAGTATCAAGAGTATATTACAAAAGGTATCAACCAAGTTTTTCGTATAACCCGTTCCAAAGATACACTCCAAAGTATTTTCAGATTCTGTATTTCAAGGTGAACAGTGAATAGCTTTTGAACTATATCTTTGCAATGGGTTGTCCAATAAAGGCGAGCGATAACTTTTTTGAATCAGCACTTCATACTTTCAAAGAAAGCATCAACAGTTTTTGCAAGGAAGTTGTATTAAAAAAAAAAAAATTACAGGAATACCTCATTCTAAATATGCATATTTCAAGAGTGATTTTTTGCAATAAGCATTCTACCTAAAAACTTTTGATGCTGGTTTTGAGAGTATCAAGAGTATATTACAAAAAGGTATCAACCAAGTTTTTAGTAAAACCCGTTCCAAAGATACACTCCAAAGTATTTTCAGATTATGTATTTCAAGGTGAACAGTGAATAGCTTTTGAACTATATCTTTGCAACGGGTTGTCCAATAAAGGCGAGCGTTAACTTCTTAGAATCAGCACTTCATACTTTCAAAGGAAGCATCAACATTTTTTGCAAAGAAGTTGTATTAAAAAAAATAACTCCAGAAATACGCATACCTCATTCTAAATATGCGTATTTCAAGAGTGATTTTTTGCAATAATCCTTCTACCTAAAAACTTTTGATGCTGATTTTGAGAGTATCAAGAGTATATTACAAAAAGGTATCAACCAAGTTTTTAGTATAACTCGTTCCAAAGATACACTCCAAAGTATTTTCAGATTATGTATTTCAAGGTGAACAGTGAATAGCTTTTTAACTTTATCTTTGCAACGGGTTGTCCAATAAAGGCGAGCGGTAACTCTTTAGAATCAGCACTTCATACTTTCAAAGGAGGCATCAACATTTTTTGCACAGAGGTTTTATTAAAAAAAATAACTCCAGGAATACGCATACCTCATTCTAAATATGCGTATTTCAAGAGTGATTTTTTGCAATAATCCTTCTACCTAAAAACTATTGATGCTGATTTTGAGAGTATTAAGAGTATATTACAAAAAGATATCAACCAAGTTTTTAGTATAACCCGTTCTAAAGATACACTCCAAGGTATTTTCAGATTCTGTATTTCAAGGTGAACAGTGAATAGCTTTTGTACTATATCTTTGCAATGGGTTGTCCAATAAAGGCGAGCGATAACTTTTTAGAATCAGCACTTCATACTTTCAAAGGAAGCATCAACATTTTTTGCAAAGAGGTTGTATTAAAAAAAATAACTCCAGGAATACGTATACCTCATTCTAAATATGCGTATTTCAAGAGTGATTTTTTGCAATAATCCTTCTACCTAAGAACTTTTGATGCTGCTTTTGAGAGTATCAAGAGTTTATTACAAAAAGGTATCAACCAAGTTTTTAGTATAACCCGTTCCAAAGATACACTCCAAAGTATTTTCAGATTATGTATTTCAAGGTGAACAGTGAATAGCTTTTGAACTATATCTTTGCAACGGGTTGTCCAATAAAGGCGAGCGTTAACTTCTTAGAATCAGCACTTCATACTTTCAAAGGAAGCATCAACATTTTTTGCAAAGAAGTTGTATTAAAAAAAATAACTCCAGAAATACGCATACCTCATTCTAAATATGCGTATTTCAAGAGTGATTTTTTGCAATAATCCTTCTACCTAAAAACTTTTGATGCTGATTTTGAGAGTATCAAGAGTATATTACAAAAAGGTATCAACCAAGTTTTTAGTATAACTCGTTCCAAAGATACACCCCAAAGTATTTTCAGATTATGTATTTCAAGGTGAACAGTGAATAGCTTTTTAACTTTATCTTTGCAACGGGTTGTCCAATAAAGGCGAGCGGTAACTCTTTAGAATCAGCACTTCATACTTTCAAAGGAGGCATCAACATTTTTTGCACAGAGGTTTTATTAAAAAAAATAACTCCAGGAATACGCATACCTCATTCTAAATATGCGTATTTCAAGAGTGATTTTTTGCAATAATCCTTCTACCTAAAAACTATTGATGCTGATTTTGAGAGTATTAAGAGTATATTACAAAAAGATATCAACCAAGTTTTTAGTATAACCCGTTCTAAAGATACACTCCAAGGTATTTTCAGATTCTGTATTTCAAGGTGAACAGTGAATAGCTTTTGTACTATATCTTTGCAATGGGTTGTCCAATAAAGGCGAGCGATAACTTTTTAGAATCAGCACTTCATACTTTCAAAGGAAGCATCAACATTTTTTGCAAAGAGGTTGTATTAAAAAAAATAACTCCAGGAATACGTATACCTCATTCTAAATATGCGTATTTCAAGAGTGATTTTTTGCAATAATCCTTCTACCTAAGAACTTTTGATGCTGCTTTTGAGAGTATCAAGAGTTTATTACAAAAAGGTATCAACCAAGTTTTTAGTATAACCCGTTCCAAAGATACACTCCAAAGTATTTTCAGATTATGTATTTCAAGGTGAACAGTGAATAGCTTTTGAACTATATCTTTGCAACGGGTTGTCCAATAAAGACGAGCGATATCTTTTTAGAATCAGCACTTCATACTTTCAAAGCAAACATCAACATTTTTTGCAAAGAAGTTGTATTAAAAAAAATAACTCCAGGAATACGCATAGCTCATTCTAAATATGCGTATTTCAAGAGTGATTTTTTGCAATAATCCTTCTACCTAAAAACTTTTGATGCTGATTTTGAGAGTATCAAGAGTATATTACAAAAAGGTATCAACCAAGTTTTTAGTATAACTCGTTCCAAAGATACACCCCAAAGTATTTTCAGATTATGTATTTCAAGGTGAACAGTGAATAGCTTTTTAACTTTATCTTTGCAACGGGTTGTCCAATAAAGGCGAGCGGTAACTCTTTAGAATCAGCACTTCATACTTTCAAAGGAGGCATCAACATTTTTTGCACAGAGGTTTTATTAAAAAAAATAACTCCAGGAATACGCATACCTCATTCTAAATATGCGTATTTCAAGAGTGATTTTTTGCAATAATCCTTCTACCTAAAAACTATTGATGCTGATTTTGAGAGTATTAAGAGTATATTACAAAAAGATATCAACCAAGTTTTTAGTATAACCCGTTCTAAAGATACACTCCAAGGTATTTTCAGATTCTGTATTTCAAGGTGAACAGTGAATAGCTTTTGTACTATATCTTTGCAATGGGTTGTCCAATAAAGGCGAGCGATAACTTTTTAAAATCAGCACTTCATACTTTCAAAGGAAGCATCAACATTTTTTGCAAAGAGGTTGTATTAAAAAAAATAACTCCAGGAATACGTATACCTCATTCTAAATATGCGTATTTCAAGAGTGATTTTTTGCAATAATCCTTCTACCTAAGAACTTTTGATGCTGCTTTTGAGAGTATCAAGAGTTTATTACAAAAAGGTATCAACCAAGTTTTTAGTATAACCCGTTCCAAAGATACACTCCAAAGTATTTTCAGATTATGTATTTCAAGGTGAACAGTGAATAGCTTTTGAACTATATCTTTGCAACGGGTTGTCCAATAAAGACGAGCGATATCTTTTTAGAATCAGCACTTCATACTTTCAAAGCAAACATCAACATTTTTTGCAAAGAAGTTGTATTAAAAAAAATAACTCCAGGAATACGCATAGCTCATTCTAAATATGCGTATTTCAAGAGTGATTTTTTGCAATAATCCTTCTACCTAAAAACTTTTGATGCTGATTTTGAGAGTATTAAGAGTATACTACAAAAAGGTATCAACCAAGTTTTTAGTATAACCCGTTCCAAAGATACACTCCAAAGTATTTTCAGATTCTATATTTCAAGGTGAACAGTGAATAGCTTTTGTACTATATCTTTGCAATGGGTTGTCCAATAAAGGCGAGCGATAACTTTTTAGAATCAGCACTTCATACTTTCAAAGGAAGCATCAACATTTTTTGCAAAGAGGTTGTATTAAAAAAAATTACTCCAGGAATACGTATACCTCATTCTAAATATGCGTATTTCAAGAGTGATTTTTTGCAATAATCCTTCTACCTCAGAACTTTTGATGCTGCTTTTGAGAGTATCAAGAGTTTATTACAAAAAGGTATCAACCAAGTTTTTAGTATAACCCGTTCCAAAGATACACTCCAAAGTATTTTCAGATTATGTATTTCAAGGTGAACAGTGAATAGCTTTTGAACTATATCTTTGCAACGGGTTGTCCAATAAAGACGAGCGATATCTTTTTAGAATCAGCACTTCATACTTTCAAAGCAAACATCAACATTTTTTGCAAAGAAGTTGTATTAAAAAAAAATAACTCCAGGAATACGCATAGCTCATTCTAAATATGCGTATTTCAAGAGTGATTTTTTGCAATAATCCTTCTACCTAAAAACTTTTGATGCTGATTTTGAGAGTATAAAGAGTATATTACAAGAAGGTATCAACCAAGTTTTTAGTATAACCCGCTCCAAAGATACACTCCAAAGTATTTTCAGATTCTATATTTCAAGGTGAACAGTGAATAGCTTTTGAACTATATCTTTGCAATAGGTTGTCCAATAAAGGCGAGCGATAACTTTTTTGAATCAGCACTTCATACTTTCAAAGGAAGCATTAACATTTTTTGCAAAGAAGTTGTATTAAAAAAAATAACTCCAGGAATACGCAAACCTCATTCTAAATATGCGTATTTCAAGAGTGATTTTTTGCAATAATCCTTATACCTTAAAATGTTTTATGCTAATTTTGAGAGTATCAAGATTATATTACGAAAAGGTATCAACCAAGTTCTTAGTATAACCCGTTCCAAAGATACACTCCAAAGTATTTTCAGATTATGTATTTCAAGGTGAACAGTGAATAGCTTTTGAACTATATCTTTGCAATAGGTTGTCCAATAAAGGCGAGCGATAACTTTTTTGAATCAGCACTTCATACTTTCAAAGGAAGCATCAACATTTTTTGCAAAGAGGTTGTATTAAAAAAAATTACTCCAGGAATACGCATACCTCATTCTAAATATGCGTATTTCAAGAGTGATTTTTTGCAATAATCCTTCTACCTAAAAACTTTTGATGTTGATTCTGAGAGTATCAAGAGTATATTACAAAAGGTATCAACCAAGTTTTTCGTATAACCCGTTCCAAAGATACACTCCAAAGTATTTTCAGATTCTGTATTTCAAGGTGAACAGTGAATAGCTTTTGAACTATATCTTTGCAATGGGTTGTCCAATAAAGGCGAGCGATAACTTTTTTGAATCAGCACTTCATACTTTCAAAGAAAGCATCAACAGTTTTTGCAAGGAAGTTGTATTAAAAAAAAAAAAATTACAAGAATACCTCATTCTAAATATGCATATTTCAAGAGTGATTTTTTGCAATAAGCATTCTACCTAAAAACTTTTGATGCTGGTTTTGAGAGTATCAAGAGTATATTACAAAAAGGTATCAACCAAGTTTTTAGTAAAACCCGTTCCAAAGATACACTCCAAAGTATTTTCAGATTATGTATTTCAAGGTGAACAGTGAATAGCTTTTGAACTATATCTTTGCAACGGGTTGTCCAATAAAGGCGAGCGTTAACTTCTTAGAATCAGCACTTCATACTTTCAAAGGAAGCATCAACATTTTTTGCAAAGAAGTTGTATTAAAAAAAATAACTCCAGAAATACGCATACCTCATTCTAAATATGCGTATTTCAAGAGTGATTTTTTGCAATAATCCTTCTACCTAAAAACTTTTGATGCTGATTTTGAGAGTATCAAGAGTATATTACAAAAAGGTATCAACCAAGTTTTTAGTATAACTCGTTCCAAAGATACACTCCAAAGTATTTTCAGATTATGTATTTCAAGGTGAACAGTGAATAGCTTTTTAACTTTATCTTTGCAACGGGTTGTCCAATAAAGGCGAGCGGTAACTCTTTAGAATCAGCACTTCATACTTTCAAAGGAGGCATCAACATTTTTTGCACAGAGGTTTTATTAAAAAAAATAACTCCAGGAATACGCATACCTCATTCTAAATATGCGTATTTCAAGAGTGATTTTTTGCAATAATCCTTCTACCTAAAAACTATTGATGCTGATTTTGAGAGTATTAAGAGTATATTACAAAAAGATATCAACCAAGTTTTTAGTATAACCCGTTCTAAAGATACACTCCAAGGTATTTTCAGATTCTGTATTTCAAGGTGAACAGTGAATAGCTTTTGTACTATATCTTTGCAATGGGTTGTCCAATAAAGGCGAGCGATAACTTTTTAGAATCAGCACTTCATACTTTCAAAGGAAGCATCAACATTTTTTGCAAAGAGGTTGTATTAAAAAAAATAACTCCAGGAATACGTATACCTCATTCTAAATATGCGTATTTCAAGAGTGATTTTTTGCAATAATCCTTCTACCTAAGAACTTTTGATGCTGCTTTTGAGAGTATCAAGAGTTTATTACAAAAAGGTATCAACCAAGTTTTTAGTATAACCCGTTCCAAAGATACACTCCAAAGTATTTTCAGATTATGTATTTCAAGGTGAACAGTGAATAGCTTTTGAACTATATCTTTGCAACGGGTTGTCCAATAAAGGCGAGCGTTAACTTCTTAGAATCAGCACTTCATACTTTCAAAGGAAGCATCAACATTTTTTGCAAAGAAGTTGTATTAAAAAAAATAACTCCAGAAATACGCATACCTCATTCTAAATATGCGTATTTCAAGAGTGATTTTTTGCAATAATCCTTCTACCTAAAAACTTTTGATGCTGATTTTGAGAGTATCAAGAGTATATTACAAAAAGGTATCAACCAAGTTTTTAGTATAACTCGTTCCAAAGATACACTCCAAAGTATTTTCAGATTATGTATTTCAAGGTGAACAGTGAATAGCTTTTTAACTTTATCTTTGCAACGGGTTGTCCAATAAAGGCGAGCGGTAACTCTTTAGAATCAGCACTTCATACTTTCAAAGGAGGCATCAACATTTTTTGCACAGAGGTTTTATTTAAAAAAATAACTCCAGGAATACGCATACCTCATTCTAAATATGCGTATTTCAAGAGTGATTTTTTGCAATAATCCTTCTACCTAAAAACTATTGATGCTGATTTTGAGAGTATTAAGAGTATATTACAAAAAGATATCAACCAAGTTTTTAGTATAACCCGTTCTAAAGATACACTCCAAGGTATTTTCAGATTCTGTATTTCAAGGTGAACAGTGAATAGCTTTTGTACTATATCTTTGCAATGGGTTGTCCAATAAAGGCGAGCGATAACTTTTTAGAATCAGCACTTCATACTTTCAAAGGAAGCATCAACATTTTTTGCAAAGAGGTTGTATTAAAAAAAATAACTCCAGGAATACGTATACCTCATTCTAAATATGCGTATTTCAAGAGTGATTTTTTGCAATAATCCTTCTACCTAAGAACTTTTGATGCTGCTTTTGAGAGTATCAAGAGTTTATTACAAAAAGGTATCAACCAAGTTTTTAGTATAACCCGTTCCAAAGATACACTCCAAAGTATTTTCAGATTATGTATTTCAAGGTGAACAGTGAATAGCTTTTGAACTATATCTTTGCAACGGGTTGTCCAATAAAGACGAGCGATATCTTTTTAGAATCAGCACTTCATACTTTCAAAGCAAACATCAACATTTTTTGCAAAGAAGTTGTATTAAAAAAAATAACTCCAGGAATACGCATAGCTCATTCTAAATATGCGTATTTCAAGAGTGATTTTTTGCAATAATCCTTCTACCTAAAAACTTTTGATGCTGATTTTGAGAGTATTAAGAGTATACTACAAAAAGGTATCAACCAAGTTTTTAGTATAACCCGTTCCAAAGATACACTCCAAAGTATTTTCAGATTCTATATTTCAAGGTGAACAGTGAATAGCTTTTGTACTATATCTTTGCAATGGGTTGTCCAATAAAGGCGAGCGATAACTTTTTAGAATCAGCACTTCATACTTTCAAAGGAAGCATCAACATTTTTTGCAAAGAGGTTGTATTAAAAAAAATTACTCCAGGAATACGTATACCTCATTCTAAATATGCGTATTTCAAGAGTGATTTTTTGCAATAATCCTTCTACCTCAGAACTTTTGATGCTGCTTTTGAGAGTATCAAGAGTTTATTACAAAAAGGTATCAACCAAGTTTTTAGTATAACCCGTTCCAAAGATACACTCCAAAGTATTTTCAGATTATGTATTTCAAGGTGAACAGTGAATAGCTTTTGAACTATATCTTTGCAACGGGTTGTCCAATAAAGACGAGCGATATCTTTTTAGAATCAGCACTTCATACTTTCAAAGCAAACATCAACATTTTTTGCAAAGAAGTTGTATTAAAAAAAAATAACTCCAGGAATACGCATAGCTCATTCTAAATATGAGTATTTCAAGAGTGATTTTTTGCAATAATCCTTCTACCTAAAAACTTTTGATGCTGATTTTGAGAGTATAAAGAGTATATTACAAGAAGGTATCAACCAAGTTTTTAGTATAACCCGCTCCAAAGATACACTCCAAAGTATTTTCAGATTCTATATTTCAAGGTGAACAGTGAATAGCTTTTGAACTATATCTTTGCAATAGGTTGTCCAATAAAGGCGAGCGATAACTTTTTTGAATCAGCACTTCATACTTTCAAAGGAAGCATTAACATTTTTTGCAAAGAAGTTGTATTAAAAAAAATAACTCCAGGAATACGCAAACCTCATTCTAAATATGCGTATTTCAAGAGTGATTTTTTGCAATAATCCTTATACCTTAAAACGTTTTATGCTAATTTTGAGAGTATCAAGATTATATTACGAAAAGGTATCAACCAAGTTCTTAGTATAACCCGTTCCAAAGATACACTCCAAAGTATTTTCAGATTATGTATTTCAAGGTGAACAGTGAATAGCTTTTGTTCTATATCTTTGCAACGGGTTGTCCAATAAAGGCGAGCGATAACTTTTTAGAATCAGCATTTCATACTTTCAAAGGAAGCATCAACATTTTTTGCAAAGAGGTTGCATTAAAAAAAATAACTCCAGGAATACGCATACCTCATTCTAAATATGCGTATTTCAAGAGTGATTTTTTGCAATAATCCTTCTACCTAAGAACTTTTGATGCTGATTCCGAGAGTATCAAGAGTATATTACAAAAAGGTATCAACCAAGATTTTAGTATAACCCGTTCCAAAGATATACTCCAAAGTATTTTCAGATTATGTATTTCAAGGTGAACAGTGAATAGCTTTTGAACTATATCTTTGCAACGGGTTGTCCAATAAAGTCGAGCGATATCTTTTTAGATTCAGCACTTCATACTTTCAAAGGAAGCATCAACATTTTTTGCAAAGAAGTTGTATTAAAAAAACTAACTCCAGGAATACGCATACCTCATTCTAAATATGAGTATTTCAAGAGTGATTTTTTGCAATAATCCTTCTACCTAAAAACTTTTGATGCTGATTTTGAGAGTACCAAGATTATATTACAAAAAGGTATCAACCAAGTTTTTAGTATAATCCGTTCCAAAGAAACACTCCAAAGTATTTTCAGATTATGTATTTCAAGGTGAACAGTGAATAGCTTTTGAACTATATCTTTGCAACGGGATGTCCAATAAAGGCGAGATAACTTTTAAGAATCAGCACTTCATACTTTCAAAGGAAGCATCAACATTTTTTGCAAAGAGGTTGTATTAAAAAAAATTACTCCAGGAATACGCATACCTCATTCTAAATATGCGTATTTCAAGAGTGATTTTTTGCAATAATCCTTCTACCTAAAAACTTTTGATGTTGATTTTGAGAGTATCAAGGGTATATTACAAAAGGTATCAACCAAGCTTTTCGTATAACCCGTTCCAAAGATACGCTCCAAAGTATTTTCAGATTATGTATTTCAAGGTGAACAGTGAATAGCTTTTGAACTATATCTTTGCAACGGATTGTCCAATAAAGGCGAGCGATAACTTTTTAGAATTAGCACTTCATACTTTCAAAGGAAGCATCAACATTTTTTGCAAAGAAGTTGTATTAAAAAAAATAACTCCAGGAATACGCATACCTCATTCTAAATATGCGTATTTCAAGAGTGATTTTTTGCAATAATCCTTCTACCTAAAAACTTTTGATGCTGATTTTGAGAGTATTAAGAGTATATTACAAAAAGATATCAACCAAGTTGTTTGTATAACCGGTTGTAAGGGTACACTCCAAAGTATTTTCAGATTATGTATTTCAAGGTGAACAGTGAATAGCTTTTGAACTATATCTTTGCAACGGGTTGTCCAATAAAGGCGAGCGATAACTTTTTAGAATCAGCACTTCATACTTTCAAAGGAGGCATCAACATTTTTTGCAAAGAAGTTGTATTAAAAAAAAATAACTCCAGGAATACGCATACCTCATTCTAAATATGCGTATTTCAAGAGTGATTTTTTGCAATAATCCTTCTACCTAAAAACTTTTGAAGCTGATTTTGAGGGTATCAAGAGTATATTACAAAAAGGTATCAACCAAGTTTTTAGTATAACCCGTTCCAAAGATACACTCCAAAGTATTTTCAGATTATGTATTTCAAGGTGAACAGTGAATAGCTTTTGAACTATATCTTTGCAACGGGTTGTCCAATAAAGGCGAGCGATAACTTTTTAGAATCAGCACTTCATACTTTCAAAGGAGGCATCAACATTTTTTGCAAAGAAGTTGTATTAAAAAAAAATAACTCCAGGAATACGCATACCTCATTCTAAATATGCGTATTTCAAGAGTGATTTTTTGCAATAATCCTTCTACCTAAAAACTTTTGAAGCTGATTTTGAGGGTATCAAGAGTATATTACAAAAAGGTATCAACCAAGTTTTTAGTATAACCCGTTCCAAAGATACACTCCAAAGTATTTTCAGATTATGTATTTCAAGGTGAACAGTGAATAGGTTTTGAACTATACCTTTGCAACGGGTTGTCCAATAAAGGCGAGCGACAACTTTTTAGAATCAGCACTTCATACTTTCAAAGGAAGCATCAACATTTTTTGCAAAGAAATTGTATTACAAAAAATAACTCCAGGAATACGCATACCTCATTCTAAATATGCGTATTTCAAGAGTGATTTTTTGTAATAATCCTTCTAACTAAAAACTTTTGATGCAGATTTTGAGAGTATCAAGAGTATATTACAA
Organism: Philhelius pedissequus; assembly: GCA_910595825.1. NCBI lineage: Eukaryota > Metazoa > Arthropoda > Insecta > Diptera > Syrphidae > Philhelius > Philhelius pedissequus. The sequence continues at coordinate 218,530,984 of OU343160.1, read as the reverse complement.
AAAGGTATCAACCAAGTTTTTATTATAACCCGTTCCAAGGATACACTCCAAAGTATTTTCAGATTATGTATTTCAAGGTGAACAGTGAATAGCTTTAGAACTATATCTTTGCAACGGGTTGTCCAATAAAGGTGAGCGATAACTTTTTAGAATCAGCACTTCATACTTTCAAAGGAAACATCAACATTTTTTGCAAACAAGTTGTATTAAAAAAAATAACTCCAGGAATACGCATACCTCATTCTAAATATGCATATTTCAAGAGTGATTTTTTGCAATAATCCTTCTACCTAAAAAATGTTGATGCTGATTTTGAGAGTATCAAGAGTATATTACAAAAAGGTATCAAATAACTTTTAGTATAACCCGTTCCAAAGATACACTCCATATAAGAATAGCTTTTAAACTATATCTTTGCAACGGGTTGTCCAATAAAGGCGAGCGATAACTTTTTAGAATAAGCACTTCATACTTTCAAAGGAAGCATCAACATTTTTTGCATAGAAGTTGTATTAAAAAAAATAACTCCAGGAATACGCATACCTCACTCTAAATATGCGTATTTCAAGAGTGATTTTTGCAATAATCCTTCTACCTAAAAACATTTGATGCTGATCTTGAGAGTATCAAGAGTATATTACAAAAAGGTATCAACCAAGTTTTTAGTATAACCCGTTCCAAAGATACACTCCAAAGTATTTTCAGATTCTGTATTTCAAGGTGAATAGTGAATAGCTTATGAACTATATCTTTGCAACGGATTGTCCAATAAAGACGAGCGATATTTTTTTAGAATCAGCACTTCATACTTTCAAAGGAAGCATCAACATTTTTTGCAAAGAGGTTGTATGAAAAAAAAATAACTCCATGAATACGCATACCTCATTCTAAATATGCGTATTTCAGGGGTGATTTTTTGCAATAATCCTTCTACCTAAAAACTTTTGATGCTGATTTTGAGAGTACCAAGATTATATTACAAAAAGGTATCAACCAAATTTTTAGTATAATCCGTTCCAAAGAAACACTCCAAAGTATTTTCAGATTATGTATTTCAAGGAGAACAGTGAATAGCTTTTGAACTATATCTTTGCAACGGGTTGTCCAATAAAGGCGAACGATAACTTTTTAGAATCAGCACTTCATACTTTCAAAGGAAGTATCAACATTTTTTGCAAAGAGGTTGTATTAAAAAAAATTACTCCAGGAATACGCATACCTCATTCTAAATATGCGTATTTCAAGAGTGAATTTTTGAAATAATCCTTCTACCTAAAAACTTTTGATGCTGATTTTGAGAGTATCAAGAGTATATTACAGAAAGGTATCAACCAAGTTTTTAGTATAACCCGTTCCAAAGATACACTCCAAAGTATTTTCAGATTCTGTATTTCAAGGTGAACAGTGAATAGCTTTTGAACTATATCTTTGCAATGGGTTGTCCAATAAAGGCGAGCGATAACTTTTTTAGAATCAGCACTTCATACTTTCAAAGGAATCATCAACATTTTTTGCAAAGAAGTTGTATTAAAAAAAAATAACTCCAGGAATACGCATACCTCATTCTAAATATGCGTATTTCAAGAGTGATTTTTTGCAATAATCCTTCTACCTAAAAACTTTTGATGCTGATTTTGAGAGTATCAAGATTATATTACAAAAAGGTATCAACCAAGTTTTTAGTATAACCCGTTCCAAAGATACACTCCAAAGTATTTTCCGATTGTGTATTTCAAGGTGAACAGTGAATAGCTTTTGAACTATATCTTTGCAACGGGTTGTCCAATAAAGGCGAGCGATAACTTTTTAGAATCAGCACTTCATACTTCCAAAGGAATCATCAACATTTTTTGCAAAGAGGTTGTATTAAAAAAAATTACTCCAGGAATACGCATACCTCATTCTAAATATGCATATTTCAAGAGTGATTTCTTGCAATAACCCTTCTACCTAAAAACTTTTGATGCTGATTTTGAGAGTATCAAGATTATATTACAAAAAGGTATCAACCAAGTTTTTAGTATAACCCGTTCCAAAGATACACTCCAAAGTATTTTCCGATTGTGTATTTCAAGGTGAATAGTGAATAGCTTTTGAACTATATCTTTGCAACGGGTTGTCCAATAAAGGCGAGCGATAACTTTTTAGAATCAGCACTTCATACTTTCAAAGGAATCATCAACATTTTTTGCAAAGAGGTTGTATTAAAAAAAATTACTCCAGGAATACGCATACCTCATTCTAAATATGCGTATTTCAAGAGTGATTTCTTGCAATAATCCTTCTACCTAAAAACTTTTGATGCTGAATTTGAGAGTATCAAGATTACATTACAAAAAGGTATCAACCAAGTTTTTAGTATAACCCGTTCCAAAGATACACTCCAAAGTATTTTCAGATTATGTATTTCAAGGTGATCAGTGAATAGCTTTTGAACTATATCTTTGCAACGGGTTGTCCAATAAAGGCGAGTGATAACTTTTTAGAATCAGCACTTCATACTTTCAAAGGAAGCATTAACATTTTTTGCAAAGAAGTTGTATTAAAAAAAAATAACTCAAGGAATACGCATACCTCATTCTAAATATGCGTATCCTTATACCTAAAAACGTTTTATGCTGATTTTGAGAGTATCAAGAGTATATTACAAAAAGGTATCAACCAAGTTTTTAGTATAACCCGTTCCAAAGATACACTCCAAAGTATTTTCAGATTATGTATTTCAAGGTGAACAGTGAATAGCTTTTGAACTATATCTTTGCAACGGGTTGTCCAATAAAGACGAGCGATATCTTTTTAGAATCAGCACTTCATACTTTCAAAGCAAGCATCAACATTTTTTGCAAAGAAGTTGTATTAAAAAAAATAACTCCAGGAATACGCATACCTCATTCTAAATATGCGTATTTCAAGAGTGATTTTTTGCAATAATCCTTCTACCTAAAAACTTTTGATGCTGATTTTGAGAGTATTAAGAGTATATTACAAAAAGGTATCAACCAAGTTTTTAGTATAACCCGTTCCAAAGATACACTCCAAAGTATTTTCAGATTCTGTATTTCAAGGTGAACAGTGAATAGCTTTTGAACTATATCTTTGCAACGGATTGTCCAATAAAGGCGAGCGATAACTTTTTAGAATCAGCACTTCATACTTTCAAAGGAGGCATCAACATTTTTTGCAAAGAAGTTGTATTAAAAAAAAATAACTCCAGGAATACGCATACCTCATTCTAAATATGCGTATTTCAAGAGTGATTTTTTGCAATAATCCTTCTACCTAAAAACTTTTGATGCTGATTTTGAGAGTATTAAGAGTATATTACAAAAAGATATCAACCAAGTTGTTTGTATAACCGGTTGTAAGGGTACACTCCAAAGTATTTTCAGATTATGTATTTCAAGGTGAACAGTGAATAGCTTTTGAACTATATCTTTGCAACGGGTTGTCCAATAAAGGCGAGCGATAACTTTTTAGAATCAGCACTTCATACTTTCAAAGGAGGCATCAACATTTTTTGCAAAGAAGTTGTATTAAAAAAAAATAACTCCAGGAATACGCATACCTCATTCTAAATATGCGTATTTCAAGAGTGATTTTTTGCAATAATCCTTCTACCTAAAAACTTTTGAAGCTGATTTTGAGGGTATCAAGAGTATATTACAAAAAGGTATCAACCAAGTTTTTAGTATAACCCGTTCCAAAGATACACTCCAAAGTATTTTCAGATTATGTATTTCAAGGTGAACAGTGAATAGGTTTTGAACTATACCTTTGCAACGGGTTGTCCAATAAAGGCGAGCGACAACTTTTTAGAATCAGCACTTCATACTTTCAAAGGAAGCATCAACATTTTTTGCAAAGAAATTGTATTACAAAAAATAACTCCAGGAATACGCATACCTCATTCTAAATATGCGTATTTCAAGAGTGATTTTTTGTAATAATCCTTCTAACTAAAAACTTTTGATGCAGATTTTGAGAGTATCAAGAGTATATTACAAAAAGGTATCAACCAAGTTTTTATTATAACCCGTTCCAAGGATACACTCCAAAGTATTTTCAGATTATGTATTTCAAGGTGAACAGTGAATAGCTTTAGAACTATATCTTTGCAACGGGTTGTCCAATAAAGGCGAGCGATAACTTTTTAGAATCAGCACTTCATACTTTCAAAGGAAACATCAACATTTTTTGCAAACAAGTTGTATTAAAAAAAATAACTCCAGGAATACGCATACCTCATTCTAAATATGCATATTTCAAGAGTGATTTTTTGCAATAATCCTTCTACCTAAAAAATTTTGATGCTGATTTTGAGAGTATCAAGAGTATATTACAAAAAGGTATCAAATAAGTTTTTAGTATAACCCGTTCCAAAGATACACTCCATATAAGAATAGCTTTTAAACTATATCTTTGCAACGGGTTGTCCAATAAAGGCGAGCGATAACTTTTTAGAATAAGCACTTCATACTTTCAAAGGAAGCATCAACATTTTTTGCAAAGAAGTTGTATTAAAAAAAATAACTCCAGGAATACGCATACCTCACTCTAAATATGCGTATTTCAAGAGTGATTTTTGCAATAATCCTTCTACCTAAAAACATTTGATGCTGATTTTGAGAGTATCAAGAGTATATTACAAAAAGGTATCAACCAAGTTTTTAGTATAACCCGTTCCAAAGATACACTCCAAAGTATTTTCAGATTCTGTATTTCAAGGTGAATAGTGAATAGCTTATGAACTATATCTTTGCAACGGATTGTCCAATAAAGACGAGCGATATCTTTTTAGAATCAGCACTTCATACTTTCAAAGGAAGCATCAACATTTTTTGCAAAGAGGTTGTATGAAAAAAAAATAACTCCATGAATACGCATACCTCATTCTAAATATGCGTATTTCAGGGGTGATTTTTTGCAATAATCCTTCTACCTAAAAACTTTTGATGCTGATTTTGAGAGTACCAAGATTATATTACAAAAAGGTATCAACCAAATTTTTAGTATAATCCGTTCCAAAGAAACACTCCAAAGTATTTTCAGATTATGTTTTTCAAGGAGAACAGTGAATAGCTTTTGAACTATATCTTTGCAACGGGTTGTCCAATAAAGGCGAACGATAACTTTTTAGAATCAGCACTTCATACTTTCAAAGGAAGTATCAACATTTTTTGCAAAGAGGTTGTATTAAAAAAAATTACTCCAGGAATACGCATACCTCATTCTAAATATGCGTATTTCAAGAGTGAATTTTTGAAATAATCCTTCTACCTAAAAACTTTTGATGCTGATTTTGAGAGTATCAAGAGTATATTACAGAAAGGTATCAACCAAGTTTTTAGTATAACCCGTTCCAAAGATACACTCCAAAGTATTTTCAGATTCTGTATTTCAAGGTGAACAGTGAATAGCTTTTGAACTATATCTTTGCAATGGGTTGTCCAATAAAGGCGAGCGATAACTTTTTTAGAATCAGCACTTCATACTTTCAAAGGAATCATCAACATTTTTTGCAAAGAAGTTGTATTAAAAAAAAAATAACTCCAGGAATACGCATACCTCATTCTAAATATGCGTATTTCAAGAGTGATTTTTTGCAATAATCCTTCTACCTAAAAACTTTTGATGCTGATTTTGAGAGTATCAAGAGTATATTACAAAAAGGTATCAACCAAGTTTTTAGTATAACTCGTTCCAAAGATACACTCCAAAGTATTTTCAGATTATGTATTTCAAGGTGAACAGTGAATAGCTTTTGTACCATATCTTTGCAACGGGTTGTCCAATAAAGATGGGCGATATCTTTTTAGAATCAGCACTTCATACTTTCAAAGGAAGCATCAACATTTTTAGCAAAGAAGTTGTATTAAAAAAAAATAACTCCAGGAATACGCATACCTCATTCTAAATATGCGTATTTCAAGAGTGATTTTTTGCAATAATCCTTCTACCTAAAAACTTTTTATGCTGATTTTGAGAGTACCAAGATTATATTACAAAAAGGTATCAACCAAGTTTTTAGTATAACCCGTTCCAAAGATACACTCCAAAGTATTTTCCGATTGTGTATTTCAAGGTGAACAGTGAATAGCTTTTGAACTATATCTTTGCAACGGGTTGTCCAATAAAGGCGAGCGATAACTTTTTAGAATCAGCACTTCATACTTTCAAAGGAATCATCAACATTTTTTGCAAAGAGGTTGTATTAAAAAAAATTACTCCAGGAATACGCATACCTCATTCTAAATATGCATATTTCAAGAGTGATTTCTTGCAATAATCCTTCTACCTAAAAACTTTTGATGCTGATTTTGAGAGTATCAAGATTATATTACAAAAAGGTATCAACCAAGTTTTTAGTATAACCCGTTCCAAAGATACACTCCAAAGTATTTTCCGATTGTGTATTTCAAGGTGAATAGTGAATAGCTTTTGAACTATATCTTTGCAACGGGTTGTCCAATAAAGGCGAGCGATAACTTTTTAGAATCAGCACTTCATACTTTCAAAGGAATCATCAACATTTTTTGCAAAGAGGTTGTATTAAAAAAAATTACTCCAGGAATACGCATACCTCATTCTAAATATGCGTATTTCAAGAGTGATTTCTTGCAATAATCCTTCTACCTAAAAACTTTTGATGCTGATTTTGAGAGTATCAAGATTACATTACAAAAAGGTATCAACCAAGTTTTTAGTATAACCCGTTCCAAAGATACACTCCAAAGTATTTTCAGATTATGTATTTCAAGGTGATCAGTGAATAGCTTTTGAACTATATCTTTGCAACGGGTTGTCCAATAAAGGCGAGTGATAACTTTTTAGAATCAGCACTTCATACTTTCAAAGGAAGCATTAACATTTTTTGCAAAGAAGTTGTATTAAAAAAAAATAACTCAAGGAATACGCATACCTCATTCTAAATATGCGTATCCTTATACCTAAAAACGTTTTATGCTGATTTTGAGAGTATCAAGAGTATATTACAAAAAGGTATCAACCAAGTTTTTAGTATAACCCGTTCCAAAGATACACTCCAAAGTATTTTCAGATTATGTATTTCAAGGTGAACAGTGAATAGCTTTTGAACAATATCTTTGCAACGGGTTGTCCAATAAAGACGAGCGATATCTTTTTAGAATCAGCACTTCATACTTTCAAAGCAAGCATCAACATTTTTTGCAAAGAAGTTGTATTAAAAAAAATAACTCCAGGAATACGCATACCTCATTCTAAATATGCGTATTTCAAGAGTGATTTTTTGCAATAATCCTTCTACCTAAAAACTTTTGATGCTGATTTTGAGAGTATTAAGAGTATATTACAAAAAGGTATCAACCAAGTTTTTAGTATAACCCGTTCCAAAGATACACTCCAAAGTATTTTCAGATTCTGTATTTCAAGGTGAATAGTGAATAGCTTTTGAACTATATCTTTGGAATGGGTTGTCCAATAAAGGCGAGCGATAACTTTTTTGAATCAGCACTTCATACTTTCAAAGAAAGCATCAACAGTTTTTGCAAGGAAGTTGTATTAAAAAAATAACTCCAGGTATACCTCATTCTAAATATGCATATTTCAAGAGTGATTTTTTGCAATAAGCATTCTACCTAAAAACTTTTGATGCTGGTTTTGAGAGTATCAAGAGTATATTACAAAAAGGTATCAACCAAGTTTTTAGTATAACCCGTTCCAAAGATAAACTCCAAAGTATTTTCAGATTATGTATTTCAAGGTGAACAGTGAATAGCTTTTGAACTATATCTTTGCAACGGGTTGTCCAATAAAGGCGAGCGTTAACTTCTTGGAATCAGCACTTCATACTTTCAAAGGAAGCATCAACATTTTTTGCAAAGAAGTTGTATTAAAAAAAATAACTCCAGAAATACGCATACCTCATTCTAAATATGCGTATTTCAAGAGTGATTTTTTGCAATAATCCTTCTACCTAAAAACTTATGATGCTGATTTTGAGAGTATCAAGAGTATATTACAAAAAGGTATCAACCAAGTTTTTAGTATAACTCGTTCCAAAGATACATTCCAAAGTATTTTCAGATTATGTATTTCAAGGTGAACAGTGAATAGCTTTTTAACTTTATCTTTGCAACGGGTTGTCCAATAAAGGCGAGCGGTAACTCTTTAGAATCAGCACTTCATACTTTCAAAGGAGGCATCAACATTTTTTGCAAAGAGGTTTTATTAAAAAAAATAACTCCAGGAATACGCATACCTCATTCTAAATATGCGTATTTCAAGAGTGATTTTTTGCAATAATCCTTCTACCTAAAAACTATTGATGCTGATTTTGAGAGTATTAAGAGTATATTACAAAAAGGTATCAACCAAGTTTTTAGTATAACCCGTTCCAAAGATACACTCCAAAGTATTTTCAGATTCTGTATTTCAAGGTGAACAGTGAATAGCTTTTGTACTATATCTTTGCAATGGGTTGTCCAATAAAGGCGAGCGATAAATTTTTAGAATCAGCACTTCATACTTTCAAAGGAAGCATCAACATTTTTTTACAAAGAGGTTGTATTAAAAAAAATAACTCCAGGAATACGCATACCTCATTCTAAATATGCGTATTTCAAGAGTGATTTTTTGCAATAATCATTCTACCTAAGAACTTTTGATGCTGCTTTTGAGAGTATCAAGAGTTTATTACAAAAAGGTATCAACCAAGTTTTTAGTATAACCCGTTCCAAAGATACACTCCAAAGTATTTTCAGATTATGTATTTCAAGGTGAACAGTGAATAGCTTTTGAACTATATCTTTGCAATGGGTTGTCCAATAAAGGCGAGCGATAACTTTTTTGAATCAGCACTTCATACTTTCAAAGGAAGCATTAACATTTTTTGCAAAGAAGTTGTATTAAAAAAAATAACTCCAGGAATACGCATACCTCATTCTAAATATGCATATTTCAAGAGTGATTTTTTGCAATAATCCTTATACCTAAAAACGTTTTATGCTGATTTTGAGAGTATCAAGAGTATATTACGAAAAGGTATCAACCAAGTTCTTAGTATAACCCGTTCCAAAGATACACTCCAAAGTATTTTCAGATTATGTATTTCAAGGTGAACAGTGAATAGCTTTTGAACTATATCTTTGCAACGGGTTGTCCAATAAAGTCGAGCGATATCTTTTTAGAATCAGCACTTCATACTTTCAAAGGAAGCATCAACATTTATAGCAAAGAAGTTGTATTAAAAAAAATAACTCCAGGAATACGCATACCTCATTCTAAATATGCGTATTTCAAGAGTGATTTCTTGCAATAATCCTTCTACCTAAAAACTTTTTATGCTGATTTTGAGAGTACCAAGATTATATTACAAAAAGGTATCAACCAAGTTTTTAGTATAACCCGTTCCAAAGATACACTCCAAAGTATTTTCCGATTGTGTATTTCAAGGTGAATAGTGAATAGCTTTTGAACTATATCTTTGCAACGGGTTGTCCAATAAAGGCGAGCGATAACTTTTTAGAATCAGCACTTCATACTTTCAAAGGAATCATCAACATTTTTTGCAAAGAGGTTGTATTAAAAAAAATTACTCCAGGAATACGCATACCTCATTCTAAATATGCGTATTTCAAGAGTGATTTCTTGCAATAATCCTTCTACCTAAAAACTTTTGATGCTGATTTTGAGAGTATCAAGATTACATTACAAAAAGGTATCAACCAAGTTTTTAGTATAACCCGTTCCAAAGATACACTCCAAAGTATTTTCAGATTATGTATTTCAAGGTGATCAGTGAATAGCTTTTGAACTATATCTTTGCAACGGGTTGTCCAATAAAGGCGAGTGATAACTTTTTAGAATCAGCACTTCATACTTTCAAAGGAAGCATTAACATTTTTTGCAAAGAAGTTGTATTAAAAAAAAATAACTCAAGGAATACGCATACCTCATTCTAAATATGCGTATCCTTATACCTAAAAACGTTTTATGCTGATTTTGAGAGTATCAAGAGTATATTACAAAAAGGTATCAACCAAGTTTTTAGTATAACCCGTTCCAAAGATACACTCCAAAGTATTTTCAGATTATGTATTTCAAGGTGAACAGTGAATAGCTTTTGAACTATATCTTTGCAACGGGTTGTCCAATAAAGACGAGCGATATCTTTTTAGAATCAGCACTTCATACTTTCAAAGCAAGCATCAACATTTTTTGCAAAGAAGTTGTATTAAAAAAAATAACTCCAGGAATACGCATACCTCATTCTAAATATGCGTATTTCAAGAGTGATTTTTTGCAATAATCCTTCTACCTAAAAACTTTTGATGCTGATTTTGAGAGTATTAAGAGTATATTACAAAAAGGTATCAACCAAGTTTTTAGTATAACCCGTTCCAAAGATACACTCCAAAGTATTTTCAGATTCTGTATTTCAAGGTGAATAGTGAATAGCTTTTGAACTATATCTTTGGAATGGGTTGTCCAATAAAGGCGAGCGATAACTTTTTTGAATCAGCACTTCATACTTTCAAAGAAAGCATCAACAGTTTTTGCAAGGAAGTTGTATTAAAAAAATAACTCCAGGTATACCTCATTCTAAATATGCATATTTCAAGAGTGATTTTTTGCAATAAGCATTCTACCTAAAAACTTTTGATGCTGGTTTTGAGAGTATCAAGAGTATATTACAAAAAGGTATCAACCAAGTTTTTAGTATAACTTGTTCCAAAGATAAACTCCAAAGTATTTTCAGATTATGTATTTCAAGGTGAACAGTGAATAGCTTTTGAACTATATCTTTGCAACGGTATGTCCAATAAAGGCGAGCGTTAACTTCTTGGAATCAGCACTTCATACTTTCAAAGGAAGCATCAACATTTTTTGCAAAGAAGTTGTATTAAAAAAAATAACTCCAGAAATACGCATACCTCATTCTAAATATGCGTATTTCAAGAGTGATTTTTTGCAATAATCCTTCTACCTAAAAACTTTTGATGCTGATTTTGAGAGTATCAAGAGTATATTACAAAAAGGTATCAACCAAGTTTTTAGTATAACTCGTTCCAAAGATACATTCCAAAGTATTTTCAGATTATGTATTTCAAGGTGAACAGTGAATAGCTTTTTAACTTTATCTTTGCAACGGGTTGTCCAATAAAGGCGAGCGGTAACTCTTTAGAATCAGCACTTCATACTTTCAAAGGAGGCATCAACATTTTTTGCAAAGAGGTTTTATTAAAAAAAATAACTCCAGGAATACGCATACCTCATTCTAAATATGCGTATTTCAAGAGTGATTTTTTGCAATAATCCTTCTACCTAAAAACTATTGATGCTGATTTTGAGAGTATTAAGAGTATATTACAAAAAGGTATCAACCAAGTTTTTAGTATAACCCGTTCCAAAGATACACTCCAAAGTATTTTCAGATTCTGTATTTCAAGGTGAACAGTGAATAGCTTTTGTACTATATCTTTGCAATGGGTTGTCCAATAAAGGCGAGCGATAAATTTTTAGAATCAGCACTTCATACTTTCAAAGGAAGCATCAACATTTTTTTACAAAGAGGTTGTATTAAAAAAAATAACTCCAGGAATACGCATACCTCATTCTAAATATGCGTATTTCAAGAGTGATTTTTTGCAATAATCATTCTACCTAAGAACTTTTGATGCTGCTTTTGAGAGTATCAAGAGTTTATTACAAAAAGGTATCAACCAAGTTTTTAGTATAACCCGTTCCAAAGATACACTCCAAAGTATTTTCAGATTATGTATTTCAAGGTGAACAGTGAATAGCTTTTGAACTATATCTTTGCAATGGGTTGTCCAATAAAGGCGAGCGATAACTTTTTTGAATCAGCACTTCATACTTTCAAAGGAAGCATTAACATTTTTTGCAAAGAAGTTGTATTAAAAAAAAATAACTCAAGGAATACGCATACCTCATTCTAAATATGCGTATCCTTATACCTAAAAACGTTTTATGCTGATTTTGAGAGTATCAAGAGTATATTACAAAAAGGTATCAACCAAGTTTTTAGTATAACCCGTTCCAAAGATACACTCCAAAGTATTTTCAGATTATGTATTTCAAGGTGAACAGTGAATAGCTTTTGAACTATATCTTTGCAACGGGTTGTCCAATAAAGACGAGCGATATCTTTTTAGAATCAGCACTTCATACTTTCAAAGCAAGCATCAACATTTTTTGCAAAGAAGTTGTATTAAAAAAAATAACTCCAGGAATACGCATACCTCATTCTAAATATGCGTATTTCAAGAGTGATTTTTTGCAATAATCCTTCTACCTAAAAACTTTTGATGCTGATTTTGAGAGTATTAAGAGTATATTACAAAAAGGTATCAACCAAGTTTTTAGTATAACCCGTTCCAAAGATACACTCCAAAGTATTTTCAGATTCTGTATTTCAAGGTGAATAGTGAATAGCTTTTGAACTATATCTTTGGAATGGGTTGTCCAATAAAGGCGAGCGATAACTTTTTTGAATCAGCACTTCATACTTTCAAAGAAAGCATCAACAGTTTTTGCAAGGAAGTTGTATTAAAAAAATAACTCCAGGTATACCTCATTCTAAATATGCATATTTCAAGAGTGATTTTTTGCAATAAGCATTCTACCTAAAAACTTTTGATGCTGGTTTTGAGAGTATCAAGAGTATATTACAAAAAGGTATCAACCAAGTTTTTAGTATAACTTGTTCCAAAGATAAACTCCAAAGTATTTTCAGATTATGTATTTCAAGGTGAACAGTGAATAGCTTTTGAACTATATCTTTGCAACGGTATGTCCAATAAAGGCGAGCGTTAACTTCTTGGAATCAGCACTTCATACTTTCAAAGGAAGCATCAACATTTTTTGCAAAGAAGTTGTATTAAAAAAAATAACTCCAGAAATACGCATACCTCATTCTAAATATGCGTATTTCAAGAGTGATTTTTTGCAATAATCCTTCTACCTAAAAACTTTTGATGCTGATTTTGAGAGTATCAAGAGTATATTACAAAAAGGTATCAACCAAGTTTTTAGTATAACTCGTTCCAAAGATACATTCCAAAGTATTTTCAGATTATGTATTTCAAGGTGAACAGTGAATAGCTTTTTAACTTTATCTTTGCAACGGGTTGTCCAATAAAGGCGAGCGGTAACTCTTTAGAATCAGCACTTCATACTTTCAAAGGAGGCATCAACATTTTTTGCAAAGAGGTTTTATTAAAAAAAATAACTCCAGGAATACGCATACCTCATTCTAAATATGCGTATTTCAAGAGTGATTTTTTGCAATAATCCTTCTACCTAAAAACTATTGATGCTGATTTTGAGAGTATTAAGAGTATATTACAAAAAGGTATCAACCAAGTTTTTAGTATAACCCGTTCCAAAGATACACTCCAAAGTATTTTCAGATTCTGTATTTCAAGGTGAACAGTGAATAGCTTTTGTACTATATCTTTGCAATGGGTTGTCCAATAAAGGCGAGCGATAAATTTTTAGAATCAGCACTTCATACTTTCAAAGGAAGCATCAACATTTTTTTACAAAGAGGTTGTATTAAAAAAAATAACTCCAGGAATACGCATACCTCATTCTAAATATGCGTATTTCAAGAGTGATTTTTTGCAATAATCATTCTACCTAAGAACTTTTGATGCTGCTTTTGAGAGTATCAAGAGTTTATTACAAAAAGGTATCAACCAAGTTTTTAGTATAACCCGTTCCAAAGATACACTCCAAAGTATTTTCAGATTATGTATTTCAAGGTGAACAGTGAATAGCTTTTGAACTATATCTTTGCAATGGGTTGTCCAATAAAGGCGAGCGATAACTTTTTTGAATCAGCACTTCATACTTTCAAAGGAAGCATTAACATTTTTTGCAAAGAAGTTGTATTAAAAAAAATAACTCCAGGAATACGCATACCTCATTCTAAATATGCGTATTTCAAGAGTGATTTTTTGCAATAATCCTTATACCTAAAAACGTTTTATGCTGATTTTGAGAGTATCAAGAGTATATTACGAAAAGGTATCAACCAAGTTCTTAGTATAACCCGTTCCAAAGATACACTCCAAAGTATTTTCAGATTATGTATTTCAAGGTGAACAGTGAATAGCTTTTGAACTATATCTTTGCAACGGGTTGTCCAATAATGGCGAGCGATAACTTTTTAGAATCAGCACTTCATACTTTCAAAGGAGGCATCAACATTTTTTGCAAAGAAGTTGTATTAAAAAAAAAATAACTCCAGGAATACGCATACCTCATTCTAAATATGCGTATTTCAAGAGTGATTTTTTGCAATAATCCTTCTACCTAAAAACTTTTGAAGCTGATTTTGAGAGTATCAAGAGTATATTACAAAAAGGTATCAACCAAGTTTTTAGTATAACCCGTTCCAAAGATACACTCCAAAGTATTTTCAGATTATGTATTTCAAGGTGAACAGTGCATAGCTTTTGAACTATACCTTTGCAACGGGTTATCCAATAAAGGCGAGCGACAACTTTTTAGAATCAGCACTTCATACTTTCAAAGGAAGCATCAACATTTTTTGCAAAGAAATTGTATTACAAAAAATAACTCCAGGAATACGCATACCTCATTCTAAATATGCGTATTTCAAGAGTGATTTTTTGTAATAATCCCTCTAACTAAAAACTTTTGATGCAGATTTTGAGAGTATCAAGAGTATATTACAAAAAGGTATAAACCAAGTTTTTATTATAACCCGTTCCAAAGATCCACTCCAAAGTATTTTCAGATTATGTATTTCAAGGTGAACAGTGAATAGCTTTAGAACTATATCTTTGCAACGGGTTGTCCAATAAAGGCGAGCGATAACTTTTTAGAATCAGCACTTCATACTTTCAAAGGAAACATCAACATTTTTTGCAAACAAGTTGTATTAAAAAAAATAACTCCAGGAATACGCATACCTCATTCTAAATATGCATATTTCAAGAGTGATTTTTTGCAATGATCCTTCTACTTAAAAAATTTTGATACAGATTTTGAGACTATCAAGAGTATATTACAAAAACCAAATGTATTTTATCTCTTACTGTCCAATACAGTTAGAGTAAAGCTGTATCTCAGCTTCTTACTGTTCAATGTACAATAAGATTTTGTTGTTTACAAGAGACAAGCACTTGAACTTGTTCTTGAAAGGAATTGTAGATTCGAAGTTAAAACACCTTGTTGTTGTTAAACGAAACGAATGAATTTTATTGTCGAGATATGTCTCTTTTATACTTAAAACTAAACAATCAAATTGATGATACATTACGTTACAAATAAATATTAATTGTGTCACATAAATTGCTTACAAATATAATACGATGACACATTGCATTGCAAAATAAATAATATTAATTGTTTTACATAAATTGCTTACAAACATAAATACGATGTCACATTGCATTGTTACATAAATTGCTTACAAATATATTAGAGTAAAACAAAATATGACACAGTTATGTTTATGTTGGGCAGGTTATTGTCTCCTGCTGATGTCATCAATACTTGGTGTGGCTTGTGTTTGCGAAAGCAATGAACATTCTTCCCCGCGTGTATTTATCTCTTACTGTCCAATACAGTTAGAGTAAAAGATGTATCTCAGCTTCTTACTGTTCTATGTACAATAAGATTTTGTTGTTTACAAGAGACAAGCACTTGAACTTGTTCTTGAAAGGAACTGTAGATTCGAAGTTAAAACACCTTGTTGTTGTTAAACGAAACGAATGAATTTTTATTGTCGAGATATGTGTCTTTTATACTTAAAACTAAACAATCAAATTGATGATACATTACGTTACAAATAAATATTAATTGTGTCACATAAATTGCTTACAAATATAATACGATGACACATTGCATTGCAAAATAAATAATATCAATTGTTTTACATAAATTGCTTACAAACATAAATACGATGTCACATTGCATTGTTACATAAATTGCTTACAAATATATTAGAGTAAAACAAAATATGACACAGTTATGTTTTTGTTGGGCAGGTCATTGTTTCCTGCTGATGTCATCAATACTTGTTGTGGCTTGTGTTTGCGAAAGCAATGAACATTCTTCCCCGCGTTGAATGGGAACTCATTCAACAAACTATACCTCCGAAACGTTGTATTGAGTTTTGGGCGGTGAAGGAATGGAGTTTTCGTTTGACGTCATTTGCTTCCGAGTTTTCAGAAGAAATATGACTCCCAGGCAGACTGCTATTATAAGTGCCAGATAGCTGATTGAGTAATGATGAATGTTGTTAGTAAGTATTTTTTCGTTGAGGTTTGTGAGCTTCTGATGTTGTAATGTTGAAAGTTGGTTTTGGAGTGTTGTAAGCGATTCAATGTGCGAGTTGTTAAATTTTGGAATTTGATCTAGAGCTGATTGAACATCACTTAGTTTCGCTATCGTTGATAAATTTCCAAAACTTATGAAGGATGAATGTACGTTGCTTATTGTCATCTGGATTCCTTGAATGGTAACTAGGTTGTTTCTCAATCTACAGTTGCCTTCGATTGAGAGGAGTCCAGCTCCAGCGAGATCCATTTGACAGGTTTCGGAATTGCATACAGCAGTAAGTTGAATATCTTGAAGGGTTCCAAAAATCCATTGATTTCTATTGTTCAATTGGGTCCATATAAAGTTGTTGATGGGCCGTACAATGTTACACGAAGTTGCGGTGTTGTTGATGAAAAGAGAAAATTCACAGTTGTACGCTTGTGAACCTGCGTGATATTTTGCCTTTCTGGTTGAGCAGAAATACTGCATATCCTTTCCTTTGTTGCAATCCTTGAATTCTGATGAAGTCATTGGAAAATACTGGTCTCTATGACGGTTTATGGCCAGAATCTCTATGGCTGGGCTTATGGTCAGAAGCGTGTTGTTTATAATTAATGGGGCTGATCTTATTTGGAATAATTCAAATGCTTCTTGTTCAACGAGCGGGATGGTAATGACGAATATTAAGTGATTTCCTGCGTTGCCTCCCTTCGCTTTTGATATTTTGTAGAATTGGAGCAAATCTTCTTGTTCGAATGGTAGTTTCTGTGACAATGGTAAGTGATTTCTTATGTTTATGATTTCAGCCTTAAGTTGGGCAGGTGAAAGTAGTAGTGGGTTGATGTTGCCATAATGTATATCTGTTAGTGTATCAAGAATTTTGCTTTCTATTCGTTGTAGATTGGATGCCATCATCATTAGTTGCATAGCAAGTGTAGTAAAGATTTGAAACACTCTAACCTGGTCAGTGGCATTTCCAATTCTTGCAATGATCTCGTTGGCTTGAGTTTGAACCATATTTATGCGATCTTGGACCTGGAGCTGATCATGCTTTATTATGTTGATGGTTGAGTCAATAACAGAGGTCTGATTTTTCAACATTGACAAGAGATGAGCATCATTGTTATTTATTTGGTTGATTGTTTTGGACAATTCTTCTGCATAGTCGGAATCTAGTAGCCCAAATAAGGAGTGAGCTATGTTTCCAACAATATTTATTGCTGCTCTAGCACTTCGATGTCTTGAAATCAAGTTGGTATCTCCTTGTACTGATATCTTCATATTCGTTAGATGATTAACCATTGCATTGCATGTTGTTCTTAGCTGTAGTTGATTACATAAGTGTTGAAGCGCCTTCGTCCCGTTGTTGAATGCTTCAAGCTCAGCTAGAATAGGTGCTAGGTCATAATATGTTATGATGTTCCATTCATTTACAATCAGGTTCATGGATCCAAGATTTTCAAAGTATAGTCCAGGATTATTTTTAAACCTTGTAATGTTTATCGGTGATTTGATAACTATTGAAAGCAAGCACAATGACAGAATCATCGTTGTTATTAGTGAAGTGTTGCATGTTTTACGTCGTTTTGGTGATGTCTCCGTCAGTATGTCCTCATCTTCATGGTTTGCATCTTCCCTGTCTTCGATGAGTGGCGCTAGACGATGAATCGGTCGTTTCAGTATTCCTGACTGTGTTTTTACGTTGACCACTCGAACGACTTCATTCTGCCCCTTAAAGATGTCGACAATTCTTCCCAATGGCCATTTGAGGGTTGGTGTACTATCTTCTTTGATGATAACTAAATCCCCGATTTTGATATCTTGATGCCTCTTGTTCCACTTGCTTCTCTGTTGGAGTTGGTTGAGGTATTCTGTTGACCATCGTTTCCAAAATTCGTGTTTAAGGAAGCATATGTTACTCCAACGATTTCTTAGATTCTTGTTTTCTGGAACTATGTTGGGATCGATTTGTGCGGTGAGGGGTTCTCCAATTAAGAAATGTCCTGGTGTAAGGGCGGCAAGATCATTTGGGTTATCTGATAGTGGAGTTAATGGCCTTGAATTCAGGATTGCTTCTATTTCAATCACAATAGTCTCTAGTTCCTCATGTGTTAATGATGCTGTGGATACCGTTCGGAGTAGAAGATGCTTTGCTGATTTGACTGCTGCTTCCCATAAACCGCCGAAGTGAGGGGCTCTTGGTGGAATGAATTTAAAGGTTATTCCCTTATCGCTGCTGGCCTTGATGATGGCTTCTCTGGCTTCTGCCGTGTGTAAAATATCCTTGGGTTCGGCTAGCTGATTTTGGCTCCGACAAAATTGGTTGCATTATCACAATACAGCGTTTGTATTCTTCCTGTTCGACTAATAAATCTTCTCATGGCTCCAATGAAGGCTTCAGTGGTTAAATCTGTTACCACTTCCAAGTGAACTGCCTTAGTTGAGAAACAGCAAAAAACTGCTAAGTACACCTTGTGTGGTTTCTTGCCTCTGATTTTATAGTGGACCCATAAAGGTCCGCAGAAATC
This sequence comes from Philhelius pedissequus, assembly GCA_910595825.1. Classification (NCBI taxonomy): domain Eukaryota; kingdom Metazoa; phylum Arthropoda; class Insecta; order Diptera; family Syrphidae; genus Philhelius; species Philhelius pedissequus. The sequence goes on along the minus strand of OU343160.1, from coordinate 218,512,160 downwards.
TACGCCACAGATAAGGAATGGTCTATTTGGCGTTACTCGATCAGCTGGAAGGTTCCCCATGACTTGGGTCATCAGATGTGGTTTTGTTCTCGTGCATATTATGCAATTATGAACTGTGTGTCGGGCTGTGATCTTACCCGTGATTGGCCAAAACTGTTGTCTTAAAATGGACAGCAGTGTTTGCGGTCCACAGTGATTGTGGCGCTCATGTTTGTATTTGAATAGCAATTTTGTAATTGCTTCGTTGTATGGGAGTAGTATTGGATGTTTTGCATCAAATGATATTGATGCAGCTTGTAGTCGTCCTCCTACGCGAAGAACATGGTTGTCATCTAGAAATGGTGCCAGAGTTGTAAGTCCACTAGATTTGCAAAGTCCCTTATGGTTCTTAAGATCTTGAATTTCGCCTTTGAATTCGGAAGATTGTATCTGTATCACAATGGTAGTGAGAAATTCGTTGAGCTCTTTGGGTGAGAGTGCCCTCTGCCCCTCCGGATTAACCTTGAGTTTCTTGGCCCGTTTGATGAAACGAAGCATATAGCCGATGGTATGTTGCAGGAACTTAAAAGAATTTTGATGTCGTATTTTATATATGAAATCACTTGGAGAATCATCTTGTAGTGCTATAGCAACAGTATGTTTTCTCTTTCGTTCAAGATCGGAATGAGTTTCTAGTTCCTTTGGAGTTGAATGTGGCCAGGCCGATTCATTTGCATGTAGAAATAAGGGCCCGTAAAGCCACATGTGACAGGACATGAAGTTGCGTGCAGATATTCCTCGAGAAAGTAAATCTGCGGGATTTTCCTTTGATGGTACATGACGCCATTGTGCTCCCCATGAGAGTTCTTGTATTTTTGCTATTCGATTCGCCACGAAAGTATGATATGAAGATGATGTGGAGGTTATCCAGGAGAGGACAATTTGGGAGTCTGTCCAAAGATATACTGATGCTTCTGGGAGTCGTATATCTTCTCTGACTCTACGGGTAAGTTCAGCTCCCAAGACTGCAGCACATAATTCTAGGCGAGGAAGTGTTTGCTGTTTTATTGGAGCTACACGTGATTTTGCGCAAAGTAGCCTGTTGATAGTTGTTTGGTCTTGATAAGTTGAACGCAGATACACCGCGGCTCCATAGGCTCGTTCTGATGCATCCACGAAGGTGTGAATCTGTATAGACGTAGGGTTCCCTTTAAATATGTGTTTGGGAATTTTCGCTTGATCGAGATCTGCTATGTCCTTTCTGAAACTAAACCATTCTTCCTTGAGGTGTTGTGGAAGTTCGTCGTCCCAGGAGAGTTTTAAATGCCAAAGTTTTTGCATGAAGATTTTGGCTTGAACTACAACAGGGCCAAATAGTCCTAATGGATCGAAAATTCTTGCGAGTTCTGAACTAACCACACGTTTGGTGATTGATGAAGAATCGTTCACTTGAGATCTCCCACATAACTCGTCTGTTTTAGGTTGCCAGACAAGTCCTAGTGTTTTAATTGTGCAGTAGCTTCCGTCGGTGAAGTCGAGGCTGACTTCCTGATCCTCAAAGTGAATGTCACATAGTAATTGGGGATGGTTTGCACACCATTTTCGAAGTTTAAAACCAGCGTTGTTCAGGATTGACATTAGTTGTTTTTGAGCTTCTTTTGCCTGAGTGATGCTGTTGGATCCGCTTATGCAATCGTCTACATAAAAGTCTTCTAACAGGATCTGGCTTCCGATTGGGTGCGTTATTTTGCTTTGAGAGGCTAAAAATTGTTGGCATTTGGTTGCTAAGTAGGGAGCGGCTGAGGTTCCGTAAGAGACCGTTTTGAGTTTGTAGTATTTTATGTCTTCTGATGGCTGCCGTCTCCAAACGATGAGTTGATAATTCTGATCCTCTTCATGAATGAGGATCTGTCTGTACATTTTTTCGATGTCGGCTGTGAACACAAACCTATGTATTCGAAAGCGGAGTAGGATCGAGAAGAGTTCACTTTGAACAGTGGGTCCAGTATGAAGTATATCGTTGAGAGATAGGCCCGTGGAAGTTTTTGCTGATGCGTCGAAAACAACACGTAGTTTGGTTGTGCTGCTATCAGGTTTGAGTACACAGTGATGAGGGATGAAGAAGTGGTGTTTTGGGATGTTGGCCGGATTTAATTGTTCCATGTGACCAAAGGCTTCATACTCGTCCATGAATTTCACATAATCGTTCCTTAACATTGGGTTTTTGCTTAGTCGTCTTTCTAAGGACATAAATCGGTTGAGTGCTAATTGTCTTGAGTCACCCAAGGCTTCACCATTTTCTCGGAATGGTAGTCGAACTTCAAAGCGACCGGAGTTGGATCTCTTAACTGTTTGAGTAAAATGTGATTCACAATATTTTTCGGTTGTTGTCATTGATTTTGGTGTGTCTTCGAAGTCGTCCAGTTTCCAGAATCTTTCGATGAGGTCATTTGTGGAGTCGTCTTCGCCGAAAATTGCACAGGTGGCATTGTTATAGGAGACATTTTCAATTTTGCCTGCCACGACCCAACCAAGGACAGTGTTCTGTAACAATGGCATCTTGTCACCAATTCGTATTTGCTCAGGACGTATAAGTTGATGATATAATTCTGCTCCAAGAAGAACATCAATTTTGTCTGACTGATGAAAGTTTGGGTCTGCTAGATTGATGTTTTCAGGAATGGACCAGGTTGTTGTATCCAGGTTCTGCATGGGTTGAGATGACACAATGCTTGGAAGAATGAATGCTTCCACTCTGCAGTTGAATTTTCCAATTGACGATTGGAGTTTGATGTTAACTCCCTGTGTGGAGTTTCGTGTTGTCCGCCCGATGCCTTCGATGCAAAGAGATGATGGTTTAGGTGATAAGGATAGACGTTTGATGAGTCGCTCTGAGACTAGATTTATCTGTGAACCTGAGTCTAAGATCGCTCTGACCACACAAGATTGTCCATTGTTTGCTGTGATGACAACTCTTGCCGTAGCCAAAAGTACATAGTCGTGGTTGTGATTAAGGTTTTGAATTGTTGCTACAGTAATCGGTGCTAAACCCTCAGTTTTTGTTGTGCTAGGTTTAGCGGTTGTTGTCTCTGAAGTAATTGCGCTCGTTGTTGTGTTGGATGGTTTCGAATTTTTTTGACTTAAGTGCAAAAGCGTGTTGTGCTTACCTGCGCACTTGGTGCAACTCCGTGACGTACATGTTTTTGCCGTGTGATCGGGCTTGAAACAGCTTACGCACCATCGTTGCTTCTGCGTCCATCTTAATCTTTCAGCGGCTGACATCTTCAAGAATTTTTCACAGTAAAAGATTGGATGGCTCTTATTGCCACATACCTTGCAGTTGTCTATGTTGGAGGTGGCAACGTTGGATACCACCTTGGTTCTATCTTTTCCTCCAACAGCTTCTAAGGCTTCAAAACGGTTTTTCAAGAATTTGAGGAATTCTTCCATTGTTGGTAGTTCTCGGGGGTTTTTGACGGATTGTTCATAGAGTAAATGACCTTGTCGATCTAATTTCTTCGTTAATAGATAGATAAGCAGAGGAGCCCACGAGTCTGTATCAATATTGAGAGCCTTTAAAGCTGCCAATGATTAGTGAATTGTATCATGAAATTCTCTCATAGCCTTTACTTCTGAGCCTTGCTGCGGCAAACCCAAATTTTTTTGAATAAGGGACAATGTCTGGGCCCTTTTGTTGCTGAAACGATCTTGAAGAGTTTTCCATGCGATCGGATAGTTCTCCTCTGTCAGTTCTAAGTGTCTTAACAGACGTTCTGCATCACCAGAAACATTTGTTTTTAAATACCACATTTTTTGTATTAGTGGTAGATCTTGATCATGTATCATTTTGGTAAAAATGTCGGAAAACGTTTGCCATTTTAAGTAATCGCCGTCAAACTTTGGGATTGTCATCTTTGGAAGTTGTACTGATAGATGATCCGTTCTTGAATTATTTGAAGTTCCCCTTAGTGAAGCTCGGTTTTTCAGAACCTTTATTTCAAGTTCTGAATAAGAGCTCATGTCGTAGCCCTCCGAAAGTGGGTCTTCGCTTCTTTCCCAAATTGCGTAATTTAACTCTTCAATTTGGTCCCAAAGTTTATTCATTGCCTCTAGGCATTGTATGGGGGCTTCTTCTTTAACTCGGCCGTTGCTAAGGCGGGTTAACGAGTTCATCAATGCCTTCTGGCGGCGCATGAGTGTAAGCACCTCGGGCGTACTTTGAGTTTTAATCTGGACTGAGGGGGCTGAGGTTGCATGTTGGTCTCCCTCAGTTCCTACAGTTTCGCTGGGCTCTATTTCAGCAAGCGAATTCTTGAATACCTTTGAGTATTTTTCTGATATTTCTTTTATTTTGAAGAAGTAGTTCGAGGTGAAGTATTCGTGATCTATGCTTAGATCTGATGCGCGAATTTCCTCGTCTCTAACTGCAAAGTTCTTCCATATTGCCTCGATTCGGTTTAACCGAGAGGTAAAGTACTCTTTTGTTGTTTTTCGCGTTGGCGAATCTTTGTTGAAATTTCGGATTATTGTTTGAATTTCTTCTCCGGCAAGACGTTGCTCGGCTATTTTTGTCTCCATTGTGAGCCGTAGGTTGATTTAATTGATTTTGATTCGAAGACCAAATGTGTAGTTCTAAATGTTGATAAGTTCCAAAGTCGGGGTCACCAAATGTATTTTATCTCTTACTGTCCAATACAGTTAGAGTAAAAGATGTATCTCAGCTTCTTACTGTTCTATGTACAATAAGATTTTGTTGTTTAAAAGAGACAAGCACTTGAACTTGTTCTTGAAAGGAACTGTAGATTCGAAGTTAAAACACCTTGTTGTTGTTAAACGAAACGAATGAATTTTTATTGTCGAGATATGTCTCTTTTATACTTAAAACTAAACAATCAAATCGATGATACATTACGTTACACATAAATATTAATTGTGTCACCTAAATTGCTTTCAAATATAATACGATGACACATTGCATTGCAAAATAAATAATATCAATTGTTTTACATAAATTGCTTACAAACATAAATACGATGTCACATTGCATTGTTACATAAATTGCTTACAAATATATTAGAGTAAAACAAAATATGACACAGTTATGTTTTTGTTGGGCAGGTCATTGTTTCCTGCTGATGTCATCAATACTTGTTGTGGCTTGTGTTTGCGAAAGCAATGAACAGGTATCAATTAAGTTTTTAGTATAACCCGTTCCAAAGATACACTCCAAAGTATTTTCAGATTATGTATTTCAAGGTGAACAGTGAATAGCTTTTAAACTATATCTTTGCAACGGGTTGTCCAATAAAGGCGAGCGATAACTTTTTAGAATCAGCACTTCATACTTTCAAAGGAAGCATCAACATTTTTTGCAAAGAAGTTGTATTAAAAAAAATAACTCCAGGAATACGCATACCTCACTCTAAATATGCGTATTTCAAGAGTGATTTTTGCAATAATCCTTCTACCTAAAAACATTTGATGCTGATTTTGAGAGTGTCAAGAGTATATTACAAAAAGGTATCAACCAAGTTTTTAGTATAACCCGTTCCAAAGATACACTCCAAAGTATTTTCAGATTCTGTATTTCAAGGTGAATAGTGAATAGCTTATGTACTATATCTTTGCAACGGATTGTCCAATAAAGACGAGCGATATCTTTTTAGAATCAGCACTTCATACTTTCAAAGGAAGCATCAACAGTTTTTGCAAAGAGGTTGTATGAAAAAAAAATAACTCCATGAATACGCATACCTCATTCTAAATATGCGTATTTCAAGAGTGATTTTTTGAAATAATCCTTCTACCTAAAAACTTTTGATGCTGATTTTGAGAGTATCAAGAGTATATTACAGAAAGGTATCAACCAAGTTTTTTGTATAACCGGTTGTAAGGGTACACTCCAAAGTATTTTCAGATTATGTATTTCAAGGTGAACAGTGAATAGCTTTTGAACTATATCTTTGCAACGGGTTGTCCAATAAAGGCGAGCGATAACTTTTTAGAATCAGCACTTCATACTTTCAAAGGCAGCATCAACATTTTTTGCAAAGAAGTTGTATTAAAAAAAAATAACTCCATGAATACGCATACCTCATTCTAAATATGCGTATTTCAAGAGTGATTTTTTGTAATAATCCTTCTACCTAAAAACTTTTGATGTTGATTTTGAGAGTATCAAGAGTATATTACAAAAGGTATCAACCAAGTTTTTCGTATAACCCGTTCCAAAGATACGCCTCAAGGTATTTTCAGATTATGTATTTCAAGGTGAACAGTGAATAGCTTTTGAACTATATCTTTGCAACGGGTTGTCCAATAAAGGCGAGCGACAACTTTTTAGAATCAGCACTTCATACTTTCAAAGGAAGCATCAACATTTTTTGCAAAGAGGTTGCATTAAAAAAAATAACTCCAGGAATACGCATACCTCATTCTAAATATGCGTATTTCAAGAGTGATTTTTTGCAATAATCCTTCTACCTAAGAACTTTTGATGCTGATTTCGAGAGTATCAAGAGTATATTACAAAAAGGTATCAACCAAGTTTTTTGTATAACCGGTTGTAAGGGTACACTCCAAAGTATTTTCAGATTATGTATTTCAAGGTGAACAGTGAATAGCTTTTGAACTATATCTTTGCAACGGGTTGTCCAATAAAGGCGAGCGATAACTTTTTAGAATCAGCACTTCATACTTTCAAAGGAGGCATCAACATTTTTTGCAAAGAAGTTGTATTAAAAAAAATAACTCCAGGAATACGCATACCTCATTCTAAATATGCGTATTTCAAGAGTGATTTTTTGCAATAATCCTTCTACCTAAAAACTTTTGAAGCTGATTTTGAGAGTATCAAGAGTATATTACAAAAAGGTATCAACCAAGTTTTTAGTATAACCCGTTCCAAAGATACACTCCAAAGTATTTTCAGATTATGTATTTCAAGGTGAACAGTGAATAGCTTTTGAACTATATCTTTGCAACGGGTTGTCCAATAAAGGCGAGCGATAACTTTTTAGAATCAGCACTTCATACTTTCAAAGGAGGCATCAACATTTTTTGCAAAGAAGTTGTATTAAAAAAAAATAACTCCAGGAATACGCATACCTCATTCTAAATATGCGTATTTCAAGAGTGATTTTTTGTAATAATCCTTCTAACTAAAAACTTTTGATGCAGATTTTGAGAGTATCAAGAGTATATTACAAAAAGGTATCAACCAAGTTTTTATTATAACCCGTTCCAAAGATACACTCCAAAGTATTTTCAGATTATGTATTTCAAGGTGAACAGTGAATAGCTTTAGAACTATATCTTTGCAACGGGTTGTCCAATAAAGGCGAGCGATAACTTTTTAGAATCAGCACTTCATACTTTCAAAGGAAACATCAATATTTTTTGCAAACAAGTTGTATTAAAAAAAATAACTCCAGGAATACGCATACCTCATTCTAAATATGCATATTTCAAGAGTGATTTTTTGCAATAATCCTTCTACCTAAAAAATTTTGATGCTGATTTTGAGAGTATCAAGAGTATATTACAAAAAGGTATCAATTAAGTTTTTAGTATAACCCGTTCCAAAGATACACTCCAAAGTATTTTCAGATTATGTATTTCAAGGTGAACAGTGAATAGCTTTTAAACTATATCTTTGCAACGGGTTGTCCTATAAAGTCGAGCGATAACTTTTTAGAATCAGCACTTCATACTTTCAAAGGCAGCATCAACATTTTTTGCAAAGAAGTTGTATTAAAAAAAAATAACTCCATGAATACGCATACCTCATTCTAAATATGCGTATTTCAAGAGTGATTTTTTGTAATAATCCTTCTACCTAAAAACTTTTGATGTTGATTTTGAGAGTATCAAGAGTATATTACAAAAGGTATCAACCAAGTTTTTCGTATAACCCGTTCCAAAGATACGCCTCAAGGTATTTTCAGATTATGTATTTCAAGGTGAACAGTGAATAGCTTTTGAACTATATCTTTGCAACGGGTTGTCCAATAAAGGCGAGCGACAACTTTTTAGAATCAGCACTTCATACTTTCAAAGGAAGCATCAACATTTTTTGCAAAGAGGTTGCATTAAAAAAAATAACTCCAGGAATACGCATACCTCATTCTAAATATGCGTATTTCAAGAGTGATTTTTTGCAATAATCCTTCTACCTAAGAACTTTTGATGCTGATTTCGAGAGTATCAAGAGTATATTACAAAAAGGTATCAACCAAGTTTTTTGTATAACCGGTTGTAAGGGTACACTCCAAAGTATTTTCAGATTATGTATTTCAAGGTGAACAGTGAATAGCTTTTGAACTATATCTTTGCAACGGGTTGTCCAATAAAGGCGAGCGATAACTTTTTAGAATCAGCACTTCATACTTTCAAAGGAGGCATCAACATTTTTTGCAAAGAAGTTGTATTAAAAAAAAATAACTCCAGGAATACGCATACCTCATTCTAAATATGCGTATTTCAAGAGTGATTTTTTGCAATAATCCTTCTACCTAAAAACTTTTGAAGCTGATTTTGAGAGTATCAAGAGTATATTACAAAAAGGTATCAACCAAGTTTTTAGTATAACCCGTTCCAAAGATACACTCCAAAGTATTTTCAGATTATGTATTTCAAGGTGAACAGTGAATAGCTTTTGAACTATACCTTTGCAACGGGTTATCCAATAAAGGCGAGCGACAACTTTTTAGAATCAGTACTTCATACTTTCAAAGGAAGCATCAACATTTTTTGCAAAGAAATTGTATTACAAAAAATAACTCCAGGAATACGCATACCTCATTCTAAATATGCGTATTTCAAGAGTGATTTTTTGTAATAATCCTTCTAACTAAAAACTTTTGATGCAGATTTTGAGAGTATCAAGAGTGTATTACAAAAAGGTATCAACCAAGTTTTTATTAAAACCCGTTCCAAAGATACACTCCAAAGTATTTTCAGATTATGTATTTCAAGGTGAACAGTGAATAGCTTTAGAACTATATCTTTGCAACGGGTTGTCCAATAAAGGCGAGCGATAACTTTTTAGAATCAGCACTTCATACTTTCAAAGGAAACATCAATATTTTTTGCAAACAAGTTGTATTAAAAAAAATAACTCCAGGAATACGCATACCTCATTCTAAATATGCGTATTTCAAGAGTGATTTTTTGTAATAATCCCTCTAACTAAAAACTTTTGATGCAGATTTTGAGAGTATCAAGAGTATATTACAAAAAGGTATAAACCAAGTTTTTATTATAACCCGTTCCAAAGATACACTCCAAAGTATTTTCAGATTATGTATTTCAAGGTGAACAGTGAATAGCTTTAGAACTATATCTTTGCAACGGGTTGTCCAATAAAGGCGAGCGATAACTTTTTAGAATCAGCACTTCATACTTTCAAAGGAAACATCACCATTTTTTGCAAACAAGTTGTATTAAAAAAATAAACTCCAGGAATACGCATACCTCATTCTAAATATGCATATTTCAAGAGTGATTTTTTGCAATAATCCTTCTACTTAAAAAATTTTGATACAGATTTTTAGACTATCAAGAGTATATTACAAAAACCAAATGTATTTTATCTCTTACTGTCCAATACAGTTAGAGTAAAGCTGTATCTCAGCTTCTTACTGTTCGATGTACAATAAGATTTTGTTGTTTACAAGAGACAAGCACTTGAACTTGTTCTTGAAAGGAATTGTAGATTCGAAGTTAAAACACCTTGTTGTTGTTAAACGAAACGAATGAATTTTATTGTCGAGATATGTCACTTTTATACTTAAAACTAAACAATCAAATTGATGATACATTACGTTACAAATAAATATTAATTGTGTCACATAAATTGCTTACAAATATAATACGATGACACATTGCATTGCAAAATAAATAATATTAATTGTTTTACATAAATTGCTTACAAACATAAATACGATGTCACATTGCATTGTTACATAAATTGCTTACAAATATATTAGAGTAAAACAAAATATGACACAGTTATGTTTATGTTGGGCAGGTTATTGTCTCCTGCTGATGTCATCAATACTTGGTGTGGCTTGTGTTTGCGAAAGCAATGAACATTCTTCCCCGCGTGTATTTATCTCTTACTGTCCAATACAGTTAGAGTAAAAGATGTATCTCAGCTTCTTACTGTTCTATGTACAATAAGATTTTGTTGTTTACAAGAGACAAGCACTTGAACTTGTTCTTGAAAGGAACTGTAGATTCGAAGTTAAAACACCTTGTTGTTGTTAAACGAAACGAATGAATTTTTATTGTCGAGATATGTCTCTTTTATACTTAAAACTAAACAATCAAATTGATGATACATTACGTTACAAATAAATATTAATTGTGTCACATAAATTGCTTACAAATATAATACGATGACACATTGCATTGCAAAATAAATAATATCAATTGTTTTACATAAATTGCTTACAAACATAAATACGATGTCACATTGCATTGTTACATAAATTGCTTACAAATATATTAGAGTAAAACAAAATATGACACAGTTATGTTTTTGTTGGGCAGGTCATTGTTTCCTGCTGATGTCATCAATACTTGTTGTGGCTTGTGTTTGCGAAAGCAATGAACATTCTTCCCCGCGTTGAATGGGAACTCATTCAACAAACTATACCTCCGAAACGTTGTATTGAGTTTTGGGCGGTGAAGGAATGGAGTTTTCGTTTGACGTCATTTGCTTCCGAGTTTTCAGCAGAAATATGACTCCCAGGCAGACTGCTATTATAAGTGCCAGATAGCTGATTGAGTAATGATGAATGTTGTTAGTAAGTATTTTTTCGTTGAGGTTTGTGAGCTTCTGATGTTGTAATGTTGAAAGTTGGTTTTGGAGTGTTGTAAGCGATTCAATGTGCGAGTTGTTAAATTTTGGAATTTGATCTAGAGCTGATTGAACATCACTTAGTTTCGCTATCGTTGATAAATTTCCAAAACTTATGAAGGATGAATGTACGTTGCTTATTGTCATCTGGATTCCTTGAATGGTAACTAGGTTGTTTCTCAATCTACAGTTGCCTTCGATTGAGAGGGGTCCAGCTCCAGCGAGATCCATTTGACAGGTTTCGGAATTGCATACAGCAGTAAGTTGAATATCTTGAAGGGTTCCAAAAATCCATTGATTTCTATTGTTCAATTGGGTCCATATAAAGTTGTTGATGGGCCGTACAATGTTACACGAAGTTGCGGTGTTGTTGATGAAAAGAGAAAATTCACAGTTGTACGCTTGTGAACCTGCGTGATATTTTGCCTTTCTGGTTGAGCAGAAATACTGCATATCCTTTCCTTTGTTGCAATCCTTGAATTCTGATGAAGTCATTGGAAAATACTGGTCTCTATGACGGTTTATGGCCAGAATCTCTATGGCTGGGCTTATGGTCAGAAGCGTGTTGTTTATAATTAATGGGGCTGATCTTATTTGGAATAATTCAAATGCTTCTTGTTCAACGAGCGGGATGGTAATGACGAATATTAAGTGATTTCCTGCGTTGCCTCCCTTCGTTTTTGATATTTTGTAGAATTGGAGCAAATCTTCTTGTTCGAATGGTAGTTTCTGTGACAATGGTAAGTGATTTCTTATGTTTATGATTTCAGCCTTAAGTTGGGCAGGTGAAAGTAGTAGTGGGTTGATGTTGCCATAATGTATATCTGTTAGTGTATCAAGAATTGTGCTTTCTATCCGTTGTAGATTGGATGCCATCATCATTAGTTGCATAGCAAGTGTAGTAAAGATTTGAAACACTCTAACCTGGTCAGTGGCATTTCCAATTCTTGCAATGATCTCGTTGGCTTGAGTTTGAACCATATTTATGCGATCTTGGACCTGGAGCTGATCATGCTTTATTATGTTGATGGTTGAGTCAATAACAGAGGTCTGATTTTTCAACATTGACAAGAGATGAGCATCATTGTTATTTATTTGGTTGATTGTTTTGGACAATTCTTCTGCATAGTCGGAATCTAGTAGCCCAAATAAGGAGTGAGCTATGTTTCCAACAATATTTATTGCTGCTCTAGCACTTCGATGTCTTGAAATCAAGTTGGTATCTCCTTGTAGTGATATCTTCATATTCGTTAGATGATTAACCATTGCATTGCATGTTGTTCTTAGCTGTAGTTGATTACATAAGTGTTGAAGCGCCTTCGTCCCGTTGTTGAATGCTTCAAGCTCAGCTAGAATAGGTGCTAGGTCATAATATGTTATGATGTTTCATTCATTTACAATCAGGTTCATGGATCCAAGATTTTCAAAGTATAGTCCAGGATTATTTTTAAACCTTGTAATGTTTATCGGTGATTTGATAACTATTGAAAGCAAGCACAATGACAGAATCATCGTTGTTATTAGTGAAGTGTTGCATGTTTTACGTCGTTTTGGTGATGTCTCCGTCAGTATGTCCTCATCTTCATGGTTTGCATCTTCCCTGTCTTCGATGAGTGGCGCTAGACGATGAATCGGTCGTTTCAGTATTCCTGACTGTGTTTTTACGTTGACCACTCGAACGACTTCATCCTGCCCCTTAAAGATGTCGACAATTCTTCCCAATGGCCATTTGAGGGTTGGTGTACTATCTTCTTTGATGATAACTAAATCCCCGATTTTGATATCTTGATGCCTCTTGTTCCACTTGCTTCTCTGTTGGAGTTGGTTGAGGTATTCTGTTGACCATCGTTTCCAAAATTCGTGTTTAAGGAAGCATATGTTACTCCAACGATTTCTTAGATTCTTGTTTTCTGGAACTATGTTGGGATCGATTTGTGCGGTGAGGGGTTCTCCAATTAAGAAATGTCCTGGTGTAAGGGCGGCAAGATCATTTGGGTTATCTGATAGTGGAGTTAATGGCCTTGAATTCAGGATTGCTTCTATTTCAATCACAATAGTCTCTAGTTCCTCATGTGTTAATGATGCTGTGGATACCGTTCGGAGTAGAAGATGCTTTGCTGATTTGACTGCTGCTTCCCATAAACCGCCGAAGTGGGGGGCTCTTGGTGGAATGAATTTAAAGGTTATTCCCTTATCGCTGCTGGCCTTGATGATGGCTTCTCTGGCTTCTGCCGTGTGTAAAATATCCTTGAGTTCGGCTAGCTGATTTTGGCTCCGACAAAATTGGTTGCATTATCACAATACAGCGTTTGTATTCTTCCTCTTCGACTAATAAATCTTCTCATGGCTCCAATGAAGGCTTCAGTGGTTAAATCTGTTACCACTTCCAAGTGAACTGCCTTAGTTGAGAAACAGCAAAAAACTGCTAAGTACACCTTGTGTGGTTTCTTGCCTCTGATTTTATAGTGGACCCAAAAAGGTCCGCAGAAATCTACGCCACAGATAAGGAATGGTCTATTTGGCGTTACTCGATCAGCTGGAAGGTTCCCCATGACTTGGGTCATCAGATGTGGTTTTGTTCTCGTGCATCTTATGCAATTATGAACTGTGTGTCGGGCTGTGATCTTACCCTTGATTGGCCAAAACTGTTGTCTTAAAATGGACAGCAGTGTTTGCGGTCCACAGTGATTGTGGCGCTCATGTTTGTATTTGAATAGCAATTTTGTAATTGCTTCGTTGTATGGGAGTAGTATTGGATGTTTTGCATCAAATGATATTGATGCAGCTTGTAGTCGTCCTCCTACGCGAAGAACATGGTTGTCATCTAGAAATGGTGCCAGAGTTGTAAGTCCACTAGATTTGCAAAGTCCCTTATGGTTCTTAAGATCTTGAATTTCGCCTTTGAATTCGGAAGATTGTATCTGTATCACAATGGTAGTGAGAGATTCGTTGAGCTCTTTGGGTGAGAGTGCCCTCTGCCCCTCCGGATTAACCTTGAGTTTCTTGGCCCGTTTGATGAAACGAAGCATATAGCCGATGGTATGTTGCAGGAACTTAAAAGAATTTTGATGTCGTATTTTATATATGAAATCACTTGGAGAATCATCTTGTAGTGCTATAGCAACAGTATGTTTTCTCTTTCGTTCAAGATCGGAATGAGTTTCTAGTTCCTTTGGAGTTGAATGTGGCCAGGCCGATTCATTTGCATGTAGAAATAAGGCCACATGTGACAGGACATGAAGTTGCGTGCAGATATTCCTCGAGAAAGTAAATCTGCGGGATTTTCCTTTGATGGTACATGACGCCATTGTGCTCCCCATGAGAGTTCTTGTATTTTTGCTATTCGATTCGCCACGAAAGTATGATATGAAGATGATGTGGAGGTTATCCAGGAGAGGACAATTTGGGAGTCTGTCCAAAGATATACTGATGCTTCTGGGAGTCGTATATCTTCTCTGACTCTACGGGTAAGTTCAGCTCCCAAGACTGCAGCACATAATTCTAGGCGAGGAAGTGTTTGCTGTTTTATTGGAGCTACACGTGATTTTGCGCAAAGTAGCCTGTTGATAGTTGTTTGGTCTTGATAAGTTGAACGCAGATACACCGCGGCTCCATAGGCTCGTTCTGATGCATCCACGAAGGTGTGAATCTGTATAGACGTAGGGTTCCCTTTAAATATGTGTTTGGGAATTTTCGCTTGATCGAGATCTGCTATGTCCTTTCTGAAACTAAACCATTCTTCCTTGAGGTGTTGTGGAAGTTCGTCGTCCCAGGAGAGTTTTAAATGCCAAAGTTTTTGCATGAAGATTTTGGCTTGAACTACAACAGGGCCAAATAGTCCTAATGGATCGAAAATTCTTGCGAGTTCTGAACTAACCACACGTTTGGTGATTGATGAAGAATCGTTCACTTGAGATCTCCCACATAACTCGTCTGTTTTAGGTTGCCAGACAAGTCCTAGTGTTTTAATTGTGCAGTAGCTTCCGTCGGTGAAGTCGAGGCTGACTTCCTGATCCTCAAAGTGAATGTCACATAGTAATTGGGGATGGTTTGCACACCATTTTCGAAGTTTAAAACCAGCGTTGTTCAGGATTGACATTAGTTGTTTTTGAGCTTCTTTTGCCTGAGTGATGCTGTTGGATCCGCTTATGCAATCGTCTACATAAAAGTCTTCTAACAGGATCTGGCTTCCGATTGGGTGCGTTATTTTGCTTTGAGAGGCTAAAAATTGTTGGCATTTGGTTGCTAAGTAGGGAGCGGCTGAGGTTCCGTAAGAGACCGTTTTGAGTTTGTAGTATTTTATGTCTTCTGATGGCTGCCGTCTCCAAACGATGAGTTGATAATTCTGATCCTCTTCATGAATGAGGATCTGTCTGTACATTTTTTCGATGTCGGCTGTGAACACAAACCTATGTATTCGAAAGCGGAGTAGGATCGAGAAGAGTTCACTTTGAACAGTGGGTCCAGTATGAAGTATATCGTTGAGAGATAGGCCCGTGGAAGTTTTTGCTGATGCGTCGAAAACAACACGTAGTTTGGTTGTGCTGCTATCAGGTTTGAGTACACAGTGATGAGGGATGAAGAAGTGGTGTTTTGGGATGTTGGCCGGATTTAATTGTTCCATGTGACCAAAGGCTTCATACTCGTCCATGAATTTCACATAATCGTTCCTTAACATTGGGTTTTTGCTTAGTCGTCTTTCTAAGGACATAAATCGGTTGAGTGCTAATTGTCTTGAGTCACCCAAGGCTTCACCATTTTCTCGGAATGGTAGTCGAACTTCAAAGCGACCGGAGTTGGATCTCTTAACTGTTTGAGTAAAATGTGATTCACAATATTTTTCGGTTGTTGTCATTGATTTTGGTGTGTCTTCGAAGTCGTCCAGTTTCCAGAATCTTTCGATGAGGTCATTTGTGGAGTCGTCTTCGCCGAAAATTGCACAGGTGGCATTGTTATAGGAGACATTTTCAATTTTGCCTGCCACGACCCAACCAAGGACAGTGTTCTGTAACAATGGCATCTTGTCACCAATTCGTATTTGCTCAGGACGTATAAGTTGATGATATAATTCTGCTCCAAGAAGAACATCAATTTTGTCTGACTGATGAAAGTTTGGGTCTGCTAGATTGATGTTTTCAGGAATGGACCAGGTTGTTGTATCCAGGTTCTGCATGGGTTGAGATGACACAATGCTTGGAAGAATGAATGCTTCCACTCTGCAGTTGAATTTTCCAATTGACGATTGGAGTTTGATGTTAACTCCCTGTGTGGAGTTTCGTGTTGTCCGCCCGATGCCTTCGATGCAAAGAGATGATGGTTTAGGTGATAAGGATAGACGTTTGATGAGTCGCTCTGAGACTAGATTTATCTGTGAACCTGAGTCTAAGATCGCTCTGACCACACAAGATTGTATATTGTTTGCTGTGATGACAACTCTTGCCGTAGCCAAAAGTACATAGTCGTGGTTGTGATTAAGGTTTTGAATTGTTGCTACAGTAATCGGTGCTAAACCCTCAGTTTTTGTTGTGCTAGGTTTAGCGGTTGTTGTCTCTGAAGTAATTGCGCTCGTTGTTGTGTTGGATGGTTTCGAATTTTTTTGACTTAAGTGCAAAATCGTGTTGTGCTTACCTGCGCACTTGGTGCAACTCCGTGACGTACATGTTTTTGCCGTGTGATCGGGCTTGAAACAGTTTACGCACCATCGTTGCTTCTGCGTCCATCTTAATCTTTCAGCGGCTGACATCTTCAAGAATTTTTCACAGTAAAAGATTGGATGGCTCTTATTGCCACATACCTTGCAGTTGTCTATGTTGGAGGTGGCAACGTTGGATACCACCTTGGTTCTATCTTTTCCTCCAACAGCTTCTAAGGCTTCAAAACGGTTTTTCAAGAATTTGAGGAATTCTTCCATTGTTGGTAGTTCTCGGGGGTTTTTGACGGATTGTTCATAGAGTAAATGACCTTGTCGATCTAATTTCTTCGTTAATAGATAGATAAGCAGAGGAGCCCACGAGTCTGTATCAATATTGAGAGCCTTTAAAGCTGCCAATGATTAGTGAATTGTATCATGAAATTCTCTCATAGCCTTTACTTCTGAGCCTTGCTGCGGCAAACCCAAATTTTTTTGAATAAGGGACAATGTCTGGGCCCTTTTGTTGCTGAAACGATCTTGAAGAGTTTTCCATGCGATCGGATAGTTCTCCTCTGTCAGTTCTAAGTGTCTTAACAGACGTTCTGCATCACCAGAAACATTTGTTTTTAAATACCACATTTTTTGTATTAGTGGTAGATCTTGATCATGTATCATTTTGGTAAAAATGTCGGAAAACGTTTGCCATTTTAAGTAATCGCCGTCAAACTTTGGGATTGTCATCTTTGGAAGTTGTACTGATAGATGATCCGTTCTTGAATTATTTGAAGTTCCCCTTAGTGAAGCTCGGTTTTTCAGAACCTTTATTTCAAGTTCTGAATAAGAGCTCATGTCGTAGCCCTCCGAAAGTGGGTCTTCGCTTCTTTCCCAAATTGCGTAATTTAACTCTTCAATTTGGTCCCAAAGTTTATTCATTGCCTCTAGGCATTGTATGGGGGCTTCTTCTTTAACTCGGCCGTTGCTAAGGCGGGTTAACGAGTTCATCAATGCCTTCTGGCGGCGCATGAGTGTAAGCACCTCGGGCGTACTTTGAGTTTTAATCTGGACTGAGGGGGCTGAGGTTGCATGTTGGTCTCCCTCAGTTCCTACAGTTTCGCTGGGCTCTATTTCAGCAAGCGAATTCTTGAATACCTTTGAGTATTTTTCTGATATTTCTTTTATTTTGAAGAAGTAGTTCGAGGTGAAGTATTCGTGATCTATGCTTAGATCTGATGCGCGAATTTCCTCGTCTCTAACTGCAAAGTTCTTCCATATTGCCTCGATTCGTTTTAACCGAGAGGTAAAGTACTCTTTTGTTGTTTTTCGCGTTGGCGAATCTTTGTTGAAATTTCGGATTATTGTTTGAATTTCTTCTCCGGCAAGACGTTGCTCGGCTATTTTTGTCTCCATTGTGAGCCGTAGGTTGATTTAATTGATTTTGATTCGAAGACCAAATGTGTAGTTCTAAATGTTGATAAGTTCCAAAGTCGGGGTCACCAAATGTATTTTATCTCTTACTGTCCAATACAGTTAGAGTAAAAGATGTATCTCAGCTTCTTACTGTTCTATGTACAATAAGATTTTGTTGTTGTTTAAAAGAGACAAGCACTTGAACTTGTTCTTGAAAGGAACTGTAGATTCGAAGTTAAAACACCTTGTTGTTGTTAAACGAAACGAATGAATTTTTATTGTCGAGATATGTCTCTTTTATACTTAAAACTAAACAATCAAATTGATGATACATTACGTTACAAATAAATATTAATTGTGTCACATAAATTGCTTACAAATATAATACGATGACACATTGCATTGCAAAATAAATAATATCAATTGTTTTACATAAATTGCTTACAAACATAAATACGATGTCACATTGCATTGTTACATAAATTGCTTACAAATATATTAGAGTAAAACAAAATATGACACAGTTATGTTTTTGTTGGGCAGGTCATTGTTTCCTGCTGATGTCATCAATACTTGTTGTGGCTTGTGTTTGCGAAAGCAATGAACAGGTATCAATTAAGTTTTTAGTATAACCCGTTCCAAAGATACACTCCAAAGTATTTTCAGATTATGTATTTCAAGGTGAACAGTGAATAGCTTTTAAACTATATCTTTGCAACGGGTTGTCCAATAAAGGCGAGCGATAACTTTTTAGAATCAGCACTTCATACTTTCAAAGGAAGCATCAACATTTTTTGCAAAGAAGTTGTATTAAAAAAAATAACTCCAGGAATACGCATACCTCACTCTAAATATGCGTATTTCAAGAGTGATTTTTGCAATAATCCTTCTACCTAAAAACATTTGATGCTGATTTTGAGAGTGTCAAGAGTATATTACAAAAAGGTATCAACCAAGTTTTGAGTATAACCCGTTCCAAAGATACACTCCAAAGTATTTTCAGATTCTGTATTTCAAGGTGAATAGTGAATAGCTTAAGTACTATATCTTTGCAACGGATTGTCCAATAAAGACGAGCGATATCTTTTTAGAATCAGCACTTCATACTTTCAAAGGAAGCATCAACAGTTTTTGCAAAGAGGTTGTATGAAAAAAAATAACTCCATGAATACGCATACCTCATTCTAAATTATGCGTATTTCAAGAGTGATTTTTTGAAATAATCCTTCTACCTAAAAACTTTTGATGCTGATTTTGAGAGTATCAAGAGTATATTACAGAAAGGTATCAACCAAGTTTTTTGTATAACCGGTTGTAAGGGTACACTCCAAAGTATTTTCAGATTATGTATTTCAAGGTGAACAGTGAATAGCTTTTGAACTATATCTTTGCAACGGGTTGTCCAATAAAGGCGAGCGATAAATTTTTAGAATCAGCACTTCATACTTTCAAAGGAGGCATCAACATTTTTTGCAAAGAAGTTGTATTAAAAAAAAATAACTCCAGGAATACGCATACCTCATTCTAAATATGCGTATTTCAAGAGTGATTTTTTGTAATAATCCTTCTAACTAAAAACTTTTGATGCAGATTTTGAGAGTATCAAGAGTATATTACAAAAAGGTATCAACCAAGTTTTTATTATAACCCGTTGCAAAGATACACTCCAAAGTATTTTCAGATTATGTATTTCAAGGTGAACAGTGAATAGCTTTAGAACTATATCTTTGCAACGGGTTGTCCAATAAAGGCGAGCGATAACTTTTTAGAATCAGCACTTCATACTTTCAAAGGAAACATCAATATTTTTTGCAAACAAGTTGTATTAAAAAAAATAACTCCAGGAATACGCATACCTCATTCTAAATATGCATATTTCAAGAGTGATTTTTTGCAATAATCCTTCTACCTAAAACATTTTGATGCTGATTTTGAGAGTATCAAGAGTATATTACAAAAAGGTATCAATTAAGTTTTTAGTATAACCCGTTCCAAAGATACACTCCAAAGTATTTTCAGATTATGTATTTCAAGGTGAACAGTGAATAGCTTTTAAACTATATCTTTGCAACGGGTTGTCCAATAAATGCGAGCGATAACTTTTTAGAATCAGCACTTCATACTTTCAAAGGAAGCATCAACATTTTTTGCAAAGAAGTTGTATTAAAAAAAAATAACTCCATGAATACGCATACCTCATTCTAAATATGCGTATTTCAAGAGTGATTTTTTGTAATAATCCTTCTACCTAAAAACTTTTGATGTTGATTTTGAGAGTATCAAGAGTATATTACAAAAGGTATCAACCAAGTTTTTCGTATAACCCGTTCCATAGATACGCCTCAAGGTATTTTCAGATTATGTATTTCAAGGTGAACAGTGAATAGCTTTTGAACTATATCTTTGCAACGGGTTGTCCAATAAAGGCGAGCGATAACTTTTTAGAATCAGCACTTCATACTTTCAAAGGAGGCATCAACATTTTTTGCAAAGAAGTTGTATTAAAAAAAAATAACTCCAGGAATACGCATACCTCATTCTAAATATGCGTATTTCAAGAGTGATTTTTTGCAATAATCCTTCTACCTAAAAACTTTTGAAGCTGATTTTGAGAGTATCAAGAGTATATTACAAAAAGGTATCAACCAAGTTTTTAGTATAACCCGTTCCAAAGATACACTCCAAAGTATTTTCAGATTATGTATTTCAAGGTGAACAGTGAATAGCTTTTGAACTATACCTTTGCAACGGGTTATCCAATAAAGGCGAGCGACCACTTTTTAGAATCAGTACTTCATACTTTCAAAGGAAGCATCAACATTTTTTGCAAAGAAATTGTATTACAAAAAATAACTCCAGGAATACGCATACCTCATTCTAAATATGCGTATTTCAAGAGTGATTTTTTGTAATAATCCTTCTAACTAAAAACTTTTGATGCAGATTTTGAGAGTATCAAGAGTATATTACAAAAAGGTATCAACCAAGTTTTTATTATAACCCGTTCCAAAGATACACTCCAAAGTATTTTCAGATTATGTATTTCAAGGTGAACAGTGAATAGCTTTAGAACTATATCTTTGCAACGGGTTGTCCAATAAAGGCGAGCGATAACTTTTTAGAATCAGCACTTCATACTTTCAAAGGAAACATCAATATTTTTTGCAAACAAGTTGTATTAAAAAAAATAACTCCAGGAATACGCATACCTCATTCTAAATATGCATATTTCAAGAGTGATTTTTTGCAATAATCCTTCTACCTAAAAAATTTTGATGCTGATTTTGAGAGTATCAAGAGTATATTACAAAAAGGGATCAATTAAGTTTTTAGTATAACCCGTTCCAAAGATACACTCCAAAGTATTTTCAGATTATGTATTTCAAGGTGAACAGTGAATAGCTTTTAAACTATATCTTTGCAACGGGTTGTCCAATAAAGGCGAGCGATAACTTTTTAGAATCAGCACTTCATACTTTCAAAGGAAGCATCAACATTTTTTGCAAAAAAGTTGTATTAAAAAAAATAACTCCAGGAATACGCATACCTCACTCTAAATATGCGTATTTCAAGAGTGATTTTTGCAATAATCCTTCTACCTAAAAACATTTGATGCTGATTTTGAGAGTGTCAAGATTATATTACAAAAGGTATCAACCAAGTTTTTCGTATAACCCGTTCCAAAGATACGCCTCAAGGTATTTTCAGATTATGTATTTCAAGGTGAACAGTGAATAGCTTTTGAACTATATCTTTGCAACGGGTTGTCCAATAAAGGCGAGCGATAACTTTTTAGAATCAGCACTTCATACTTTCAAAGGAAGCATCAACATTTTTTGCAAAGAAGTTGTATTAAAAAAAATAACTCCAGGAATACGCATACCTCACTCTAAATATGCGTATTTCAAGAGTGATTTTTTGTAATAATCCTTCTAACTAAAAACTTTTGATGCAGATTTTGAGAGTATCAAGAGTATATTACAAAAAGGTATCAACCAAGTTTTTATTATAACCCGTTCCAAAGATACACTCCAAAGTATTTTCAGATTATGTATTTCAAGGTGAACAGTGAATAGCTTTAGAACTATATCTTTGCAACGGGTTGTCCAATAAAGGCGAGCGATAACTTTTTAGAATCAGCACTTCATACTTTCAAAGGAAACATCAATATTTTTTGCATACAAGTTGTATTAAAAAAAATAACTCCAGGAATACGCATACCTCATTCTAAATATGCATATTTCAAGAGTGATTTTTTGCAATAATCCTTCTACCTAAAAAATTTTGATGCTGATTTTGAGAGTATCAAGAGTATATTACAAAAAGGGATCAATTAAGTTTTTAGTATAACCCGTTCCAAAGATACACTCCAAAGTATTTTCAGATTATGTATTTCAAGGTGAACAGTGAATAGCTTTTAAACTATATCTTTGCAACGGGTTGTCCAATAAAGGCGAGCGATAACTTTTTAGAATCAGCACTTCATACTTTCAAAGGAAGCATCAACATTTTTTGCAAAGAAGTTGTATTAAAAAAAATAACTCCAGGAATACGCATACCTCACTCTAAATATGCGTATTTCAAGAGTGATTTTTGCAATAATCCTTCTACCTAAAAACATTTGATGCTGATTTTGAGAGTGTCAAGATTATATTACAAAAGGTATCAACCAAGTTTTTCGTATAACCCGTTCCAAAGATACGCCTCAAGGTATTTTCAGATTATGTATTTCAAGGTGAACAGTGAATAGCTTTTGAACTATATCTTTGCAACGGGTTGTCCAATAAAGGCGAGCGATAACTTTTTAGAATCAGCACTTCATACTTTCAAAGGAAGCATCAACATTTTTTGCAAAGAAGTTGTATTAAAAAAAATAACTCCAGGAATACGCATACCTCACTCTAAATATGCGTATTTCAAGAGTGATTTTTGCAATAATCCTTCTACCTAAAAACATTTGATGCTGATTTTGAGAGTGTCAAGATTATATTACAAAAAGGTACCAACCAAGTTTTTAGTATAACCCGTTCCAAAGATACACTCCAAAGTATTTTCAGATTCTGTATTTCAAGGTGAATAGTGAATTGCTTATGTACTATATCTTTGCAACGGATTGTCCAATAAGGACGAGCGATATCTTTTTAGAATCAGCACTTCATACTTTCAAAGGAAGCATCAACAGTTTTTGCAAAGAGGTTGTATGAAAAAAAATAACTCCATGAATACGCATACCTCATTCTAAATATGCGTATTTCAAAAGTGATTTTTTGCAATAATCCTTCTACCTAAAAACTTTTGATGCTGATTTTGAGAGTACCAAGATTATATTACAAAAAGGTATCAACCAAATTTTTAGTATAATCCGTTCCAAAGAAACACTCCAAAGTATTTTCAGATTATGTATTTCAAGGTGAACAGTGAATAGCTTTTGAACTATATCTTTGCAACGAGTTGTCCAATAAAGGCGAGCGTTAACTTTTTAGAATCAGCACTTCATACTTTCAAAGGAAGCATCAACATTTTTTGCAAAGAGGTTGTATTAAAAAAAATTACTCCAGGAATACGCATACCTCATTCTAAATATGCGTATCAACCAAGTTTTTAGTGCGTATCAACCAAGTTTTTAGTATAACCCGTTCCAAAGATACACTCCAAAGTATTTTCAGATTCTGTATTTCAAGGTGAACAGTGAATAGCTTTTGTACTATATCTTTGCAATTGGTTGTCCAATAAAGGCGAGCGATAACTTTTTTAGAATCAGCACTTCATACTTTCAAAGGAAGCATCAACATTTTTTGCAAAGAAGTTGTATTAAAAAAAATAACTCCATGAATACGCATACCTCATTCTAAATATGCGTATTTCAAGAGTGATTTTTTGTAATAATCCTTCTACCTAAAAACTTTTGATGTTGAATTTGAGAGTATCAAGAGTATATTACAAAAGGTATCAACCAAGTTTTTCGTATAACCCGCTCCAAAGATACGCCTCAAGGTATTTTCAGATTATGTATTTCAAGGTGAACAGTGAATAGCTTTTGAATTATATCTTTGCAACGGGTTGTCCAATAAAGGCGAGCGACAACTTTTTAGAATCAGCACTTCATACGTTCAAAGGAAGCATCAACATTTTTTGCAAAGAGGTTGGATTAAAAAAAATAACTCCAGGAATACGCATACCTCATTCTAAATATGCGTATTTCAAGAGTGATTTTTTGCAATAATCCTTCTACCTAAGAAGTTTTGATGCTGATTTCGAGAGTATCAAGAGTATATTACAAAATGGTATCAACCAAGATTTTAGTATAACCCGTTCCAAAGATATACTCCAAAGTATTTTCAGATTATGTATTTCAAGGTGAACAGTGAATAGCTTTTGAACTATATCTTTGCAACGGGTTGTCCAATAAAGTCGAGCGATATCTTTTTAGATTCAGCACTTCATACTTTCAAAGGAAGCATCAACATTTTTTGCAAAGAAGTTGTATTAAAAAAAATAACTCCAGGAATACGCATACCTCATTCTAAATATGCGTATGTCAAGAGTGATTTTTTGCAATAATCCTTCTACCTAAAAACTTTTGATGCTGATTTTGAGAGTACCAAGATTATATTACAAAAAGGTATCAACCAAGTTTTTAGTATAATCCGTTCCAAAGAAACACTCCAAAGTATTTTCAGATTATGTATTTCAAGGTGAACAGTGAATAGCTTTTGAACTATATCTTTGCAACGGGTTGTCCAATAAAGGCGAGATAACTTTTTAGAATCAGCACTTCATACTTTCAAAGGAAGCATCAACATTTTTTGCAAAGAGGTTGTATTAAAAAAAATTACTCCAGGAATACGCATACCTCATTCTAAATATGCGTATTTCAAGAGTGATTTTTTGCAATAATCCTTCTACCTAAAAACTTTTGATGTTGATTTTGAGAGTATCAAGAGTATATTACAAAAGGTATCAACCAAGTTTTTCGTATAACCCGTTCCAAAGATACGCTCCAAAGTATTTTCAGATTATGTATTTCAAGGTGAACAGTGAATAGCTTTTGAACTATATCTTTGCAACGGGTTGTCCAATAAAGGCGAGCGATAACTTTTTAGAATCAGCACTTCATACTTTCAAAGGAGGCATCAACATTTTTTGCAAAGAAGTTGTATTAAAAAAAAATAACTCCAGGAATACGCATACCTCATTCTAAATATGCGTATTTCAAGAGTGATTTTTTGCAATAATCCTTCTACCTAAAAACTTTTGAAGCTGATTTTGAGAGTATCAAGAGTATATTACAAAAAGGTATCAACCAAGTTTTTAGTATAACCCGTTCCAAAGATACACTCCAAAGTATTTTCAGATTATGTATTTCAAGGTGAACAGTGAATAGCTTTTGAACTATACCTTTGCAACGGGTTATTCAATAAAGGCGAGCGACCACTTTTTAGAATCAGTACTTCATACTTTCAAAGGAAGCATCAACATTTTTTGCAAAGAAATTGTATTACAAAAAATAACTCCAGGAATACGCATACCTCATTCTAAATATGCGTATTTCAAGAGTGATTTTTTGTAATAATCCTTCTAACTAAAAACTTTTGATGCAGATTTTGAGAGCATCAAGAGTATATTACAAAAAGGTATCAACCAAGTTTTTATTATAACCCGTTCCAAAGATACACTCCAAAGTATTTTCAGATTATGTATTTCAAGGTGAACAGTGAATAGCTTTTAAACTATATCTTTGCAACGGGTTGTCCAATAAAGGCGAGCGATAACTTTTTAGAATCAGCACTTCATACTTTCAAAGGAAGCATCAACATTTTTTGCAAAGAAGTTGTATTAAAAAAAATAACTCCAGGAATACGCATACCTCACTCTAAATATGCGTATTTCAAGAGTGATTTTTGCAATAATCCTTCTACCTAAAAACATTTGATGCTGATTTTGAGAGTGTCAAGATTATATTACAAAAAGGTACCAACCAAGTTTTTAGTATAACCCGTTCCAAAGATACGCCTCAAGGTATTTTCAGATTATGTATTTCAAGGTGAACAGTGAATAGCTTTTGAACTATATCTTTGCAACGGGTTGTCCAATAAAGGCGAGCGATAACTTTTTAGAATCAGCACTTCATACTTTCAAAGGAAGCATCAACATTTTTTGCAAAGAAGTTGTATTAAAAAAAATAACTCCAGGAATACGCATACCTCACTCTAAATATGCGTATTTCAAGAGTGATTTTTGCAATAATCCTTCTACCTAAAAACATTTGATGCTGATTTTGAGAGTGTCAAGATTATATTACAAAAAGGTACCAACCAAGTTTTTAGTATAACCCGTTCCAAAGATACACTCCAAAGTATTTTCAGATTCTGTATTTCAAGGTGAATAGTGAATTGCTTATGTACTATATCTTTGCAACGGATTGTCCAATAAGGACGAGCGATATCTTTTTAGAATCAGCACTTCATACTTTCAAAGGAAGCATCAACAGTTTTTGCAAAGAGGTTGTATGAAAAAAAATAACTCCATGAATACGCATACCTCATTCTAAATATGCGTATTTCAAAAGTGATTTTTTGCAATAATCCTTCTACCTAAAAACTTTTGATGCTGATTTTGAGAGTACCAAGATTATATTACAAAAAGGTATCAACCAAATTTTTAGTATAATCCGTTCCAAAGAAACACTCCAAAGTATTTTCAGATTATGTATTTCAAGGTGAACAGTGAATAGCTTTTGAACTATATCTTTGCAACGAGTTGTCCAATAAAGGCGAGCGTTAACTTTTTAGAATCAGCACTTCATACTTTCAAAGGAAGCATCAACATTTTTTGCAAAGAGGTTGTATTAAAAAAATTACTCCAGGAATACGCATACCTCATTCTAAATATGCGTATCAACCAAGTTTTTAGTATAACCCGTTCCAAAGATACACTCCAAAGTATTTTCAGATTCTGTATTTCAAGGTGAACAGTGAATAGCTTTTGAACTATATCTTTGCAATGGGTTGTCCAATAAAGGCGAGCGATAACTTTTTTAGAATCAGCACTTCATACTTTCAAAGGAAACATCAACATTTTTTGCAAAGAAGTTGTATTAAAAAAAATAACTCCATGAATACGCATACCTCATTCTAAATATGCGTATTTCAAGAGTGATTTTTTGTAATAATCCTTCTACCTAAAAACTTTTGATGTTGAATTTGAGAGTATCAAGAGTATATTACAAAAGGTATCAACCAAGTTTTTCGTATAACCCGCTCCAAAGATACGCCTCAAGGTATTTTCAGATTATGTATTTCAAGGTGAACAGTGAATAGCTTTTGAATTATATCTTTGCAACGGGTTGTCCAATAAAGGCGAGCGACAACTTTTTAGAATCAGCACTTCATACGTTCAAAGGAAGCATCAACATTTTTTGCAAAGAGGTTGGATTAAAAAAAATAACTCCACGAATACGCATACCTCATTCTAAATATGCGTATTTCAAGAGTGATTTTTTGCAATAATCCTTCTACCTAAGAAGTTTTGATGCTGATTTCGAGAGTATCAAGAGTATATTACAAAAAGGTATCAACCAAGATTTTAGTATAACCCGTTCCAAAGATATACTCCAAAGTATTTTCAGATTATGTAATTCAAGGTGAACAGTGAATAGCTTTTGAACTATATCTTTGCAACGGGTTGTCCAATAAAGTCGAGCGATATCTTTTTAGATTCAGCACTTCATACTTTCAAAGGAAGCATCAACATTTTTTGCAAAGAAGTTGTATTAAAAAAAATAACTCCAGGAATACGCATACCTCATTCTAAATATGCGTATCAACCAAGTTTTTAGTGCGTATCAACCAAGTTTTTAGTATAACCCGTTCCAAAGATACACTCCAAAGTATTTTCAGATTCTGTATTTCAAGGTGAACAGTGAATAGCTTTTGAACTATATCTTTGCAATGGGTTGTCCAATAAAGGCGAGCGATAACTTTTTTAGAATCAGCACTTCATACTTTCAAAGGAAGCATCAACATTTTTTGCAAAGAAGTTGTATTAAAAAAAATAACTCCATGAATACGCATACCTCATTCTAAATATGCGTATTTCAAGAGTGATTTTTTGTAATAATCCTTCTACCTAAAAACTTTTGATGTTGAATTTGAGAGTATCAAGAGTATATTACAAAAGGTATCAACCAAGTTTTTCGTATAACCCGCTCCAAAGATACGCCTCAAGGTATTTTCAGATTATGTATTTCAAGGTGAACAGTGAATAGCTTTTGAACTATATCTTTGCAACGGGTTGTCCAATAAAGGCGAGCGATAACTTTTTAGAATCAGCACTTCATACTTTCAAAGGAAGCATCAACATTTTTTGCAAAGAAGTTGTATTAAAAAAAATAACTCCAGGAATACGCATACCTCACTCTAAATATGCGTATTTCAAGAGTGATTTTTGCAATAATCCTTCTACCTAAAAACATTTGATGTTGATTTTGAGAGTGTCAAGATTATATTACAAAAAGGTACCAACCAAGTTTTTAGTATAAACCGTTCCAAAGATACACTCCAAAGTATTTTCAGATTCTGTATTTCAAGGTGAATAGTGAATTGCTTATGTACTATATCTTTGCAACGGATTGTCCAATAAGGACGAGCGATATCTTTTTAGAATCAGCACTTCATACTTTCAAAGGAAGCATCAACAGTTTTTGCAAAGAGGTTGTATGAAAAAAAATAACTCCATGAATACGCATACCTCATTCTAAATATGCGTATTTCAAAAGTGATTTTTTGCAATAATCCTTCTACCTAAAAACTTTTGATGCTGATTTTGAGAGTACCAAGATTATATTACAAAAAGGTATCAACCAAATTTTTAGTATAATCCGTTCCAAAGAAACACTCCAAAGTATTTTCAGATTATGTATTTCAAGGTGAACAGTGAATAGCTTTTGAACTATATCTTTGCAACGAGTTGTCCAATAAAGGCGAGCGTTAACTTTTTAGAATCAGCACTTCATACTTTCAAAGGAAGCATCAACATTTTTTGCAAAGAGGTTGTATTAAAAAAATTACTCCAGGAATACGCATACCTCATTCTAAATATGCGTATCAACCAAGTTTTTAGTATAACCCGTTCCAAAGATACACTCCAAAGTATTTTCAGATTCTGTATTTCAAGGTGAACAGTGAATAGCTTTTGAACTATATCTTTGCAACGGGTTGTCCAATAAAGGCGAGCGATAACTTTTTTAGAATCAGCACTTCATACTTTCAAAGGAAACATCAACATTTTTTGCAAAGAAGTTGTATTAAAAAAAATAACTCCATGAATACGCATACCTCATTCTAAATATGCGTATTTCAAGAGTGATTTTTTGTAATAATCCTTCTACCTAAAAACTTTTGATGTTGAATTTGAGAGTATCAAGAGTATATTACAAAAGGTATCAACCAAGTTTTTCGTATAACCCGCTCCAAAGATACGCCTCAAGGTATTTTCAGATTATGTATTTCAAGGTGAACAGTGAATAGCTTTTGAATTATATCTTTGCAACGGGTTGTCCAATAAAGGCGAGCGACAACTTTTTAGAATCAGCACTTCATACGTTCAAAGGAAGCATCAACATTTTTTGCAAAGAGGTTGGATTAAAAAAAATAACTCCACGAATACGCATACCTCATTCTAAATATGCGTATTTCAAGAGTGATTTTTTGCAATAATCCTTCTACCTAAGAAGTTTTGATGCTGATTTCGAGAGTATCAAGAGTATATTACAAAAAGGTATCAACCAAGATTTTAGTATAACCCGTTCCAAAGATATACTCCAAAGTATTTTCAGATTATGTAATTCAAGGTGAACAGTGAATAGCTTTTGAACTATATCTTTGCAACGGGTTGTCCAATAAAGTCGAGCGATATCTTTTTAGATTCAGCACTTCATACTTTCAAAGGAAGCATCAACATTTTTTGCAAAGAAGTTGTATTAAAAAAAATAACTCCAGGAATACGCATACCTCATTCTAAATATGCGTATCAACCAAGTTTTTAGTGCGTATCAACCAAGTTTTTAGTATAACCCGTTCCAAAGATACACTCCAAAGTATTTTCAGATTATGTATTTCAAGGTGAACAGTGAATAGCTTTTGAACTATATCTTTGCAATGGGTTGTCCAATAAAGGCGAGCGATAACTTTTTTAGAATCAGCACTTCATACTTTCAAAGGAAGCATCAACATTTTTTGCAAAGAAGTTGTATTAAAAAAAATAACTCCATGAATACGCATACCTCATTCTAAATATGCGTATTTCAAGAGTGATTTTTTGTAATAATCCTTCTACCTAAAAACTTTTGATGTTGAATTTGAGAGTATCAAGAGTATATTACAAAAGGTATCAACCAAGTTTTTCGTATAACCCGCTCCAAAGATACGCCTCAAGGTATTTTCAGATTATGTATTTCAAGGTGAACAGTGAATAGCTTTTGAATTATATCTTTGCAACGGGTTGTCCAATAAAGGCGAGCGACAACTTTTTAGAATCAGCACTTCATACGTTCAAAGGAAGCATCAACATTTTTTGCAAAGAGGTTGGATTAAAAAAAATAACTCCACGAATACGCATACCTCATTCTAAATATGCGTATTTCAAGAGTGATTTTTTGCAATAATCCTTCTACCTAAGAAGTTTTGATGCTGATTTCGAGAGTATCAAGAGTATATTACAAAAAGGTATCAACCAAGATTTTAGTATAACCCGTTCCAAAGATATACTCCAAAGTATTTTCAGATTATGTAATTCAAGGTGAACAGTGAATAGCTTTTGAACTATATCTTTGCAACGGGTTGTCCAATAAAGTCGAGCGATATCTTTTTAGATTCAGCACTTCATACTTTCAAAGGAAGCATCAACATTTTTTGCAAAGAAGTTGTATTAAAAAAAATAACTCCAGGAATACGCATACCTCATTCTAAATATGCGTATGCCAAGAGTGATTTTTTGCAATAATCCTTCTACCTAAAAACTTTTGATGCTGATTTTGAGAGTACCAAGATTATATTACAAAAAGGTATCAACCAAGTTTTTAGTATAATCCGTTCCAAAGAAACACTCCAAAGTATTTTCAGATTATGTATTTCAAGGTGAACAGTGAATAGCTTTTGAACTATATCTTTGCAACGGGTTGTCCAATAAAGGCGAGATAACTTTTTAGAATCAGCACTTCATACTTTCAAAGGAAGCATCAACATTTTTTGCAAAGAGGTTGTATTAAAAAAAATTACTCCAGGAATACGCATACCTCATTCTAAATATGCGTATTTCAAGAGTGATTTTTTGCAATAATCCTTCTACCTAAAAACTTTTGATGTTGATTTTGAGAGTATCAAGAGTATATTACAAAAGGTATCAACCAAGTTTTTCGTATAACCCGTTCCAAAGATACGCTCCAAAGTATTTTCAGATTATGTATTTCAAGGTGAACAGTGAATAGCTTTTGAACTATATCTTTGCAACGGATTGTCCGATAAAGGCGAGCGATAACTTTTTAGAATCAGCACTTCATACTTTCAAAGGAAGCATCAACATTTTTTGCAAAGAAGTTGTATTAAAAAAATAACTCCAGGAATACGCATACCTCATTCTAAATATGCGTATTTCAAGAGTGATTTTTTGCAATAATCCTTCTACCTAAAAACTTTTGAAGCTGATTTTGAGAGTATTAAGAGTATATTACAAAAAGATATCAACCAAGTTTTTTGTATAACCGGTTGTAAGGGTACACTCCAAAGTATTTTCAGATTATGTATTTCAAGGTGAACAGTGAATAGCTTTTGAACTATATATTTGCAACGGGTTGTCCAATAAAGGCGAGCGATAACTTTTTAGAATCAGCACTTCATACTTTCAAAGGAGGCATCAACATTTTTTGCAAAGAAGTTGTATTAAAAAAAAATAACTCCAGGAATACACATACCTCATTCTAAATATGCGTATTTCAAGAGTGATTTTTGGCAATAATCCTTCTACCTAAAAACTTTTGAAGCTGATTTTGAGAGTATCAAGAGTATATTACAAAAAGGTATCAACCAAGTTTTTAGTATAACCCGTTCCAAAGATACACTCCAAAGAATTTTCAGATTATGTATTTCAAGGTGAACAGTGAATAGCTTTTGAACTATACCTTTGCAACGGGTTATCCAATAAAGGCGAGCGACAACTTTTAGAATCAGCACTTCATACTTTCAAAGGAAGCATCAACATTTTTTGCAAAGAAATTGTATTACAAAAAATAACTCCAGGAATACGCATACCTCATTCTAAATATGCGTATTTCAAGAGTGATTTTTTGTAATAATCCTTCTAACTAAAAACGTTTGATGCAGATTTTGAGAGTATCAAGAGTATATTACAAAAAGGTATCAACCAAGTTTTTATTATAACCCGTTCCAAAGATACACTCCAAAGTATTTTCAGATTATGTATTTCAAGGTGAACAGTGAATAGCTTTTGAACTATATCTTTGCAACGGGTTGTCCAATAAAGGCGAGCGATAACTTTTTAGAATCAGCACTTCATACTTTCAAAGGAAGCATCAACATTTTTTGCAAAGAGGTTGTATTAAAAAAAATTACTCCAGGAATACGCATACCTCATTCTAAATATGCGTATTTCAAGAGTGATTTTTTGAAATAATCCTTCTACCTAAAAACTTTTGATGCTGATTTTGAGAGTGTCAAGAGTATATTACAGAAAGGTATCAACCAAGTTTTTAGTATAACCCGTTCCAAAGATACACTCCAAAGTATTTTCAGATTCTGTATTTCAAGGTGAACAGTGAACAGCTTTTGAACTATATCTTTGCAACGGGTTGTCCAATAAAGTCGAGCGATATCTTTTTAGATTCAGCACTTCATACTTTCAAAGGAAGCATCAACATTTTTTGCAAAGAAGTTGTATTAAAAAAAATAACTCCAGGAATACGCATACCTCATTCTAAATATGCGTATTTCAAGAGTGATTTTTTGCAATAATCCTTCTACCTAAAAACTTTTGATGCTGATTTTGAGAGTACCAAGATTATATTACAAAAAGGTATCAACCAAGTTTTTAGTATAATCCGTTCCAAAGAAACACTCCAAAGTATTTTCAGATTATGTATTTCAAGGTGAACAGTGAATAGCTTTTGAACTATATCTTTGCAACGGGTTGTCCAATAAAGGCGAGATAACTTTTTAGAATCAGCACTTCATACTTTCAAAGGAAGCATCAACATTTTTTGCAAAGAGGTTGTGTTAAAAAAAATTACTCCAGGAATACGCATACCTCATTCTAAATATGCGTATTTCAAGAGTGATTTTTTGCAATAATCCTTCTACCTAAAAACTTTTGATGTTGATTTTGAGAGTATCAAGAGTATATTACAAAAGGTATCAACCAAGTTTTTCGTATAACCCGTTCCAAAGATACGCTCCAAAATATTTTCAGATTATGTATTTCAAGGTGAACAGTGAATAGCTTTTGAACTATATCTTTGCAACGGATTGTCCAATAAAGGCGAGCGATAACTTTTTAGAATCAGCACTTCATACTTTCAAAGGAAGCATCAACATTTTTTGCAAAGAGGTTGTATTAAAAAAAATAACTCCAGGAATACGCATACCTCATTCTAAATATGCGTATTTCAAGAGTGATTTTTTGCAATATTCCTTCTACCTAAAAACTTTTGAAGCTGATTTTGAGAGTATTAAGAGTATATTACAAAAAGATATCAACCAAGTTTTTTGTATAACCGGTTGTAAGGGTACACTCCAAAGTATTTTCAGATTATGTATTTCAATGTGAACAGTGAATAGCTTTTGAACTATATATTTGCAACGGGTTGTCCAATAAAGGCGAGCGATAACTTTTTAGAATCAGCACTTCATACTTTCAAAGGAGGCATCAACATTTTTTGCAAAGAAGTTGTATTAAAAAAAATAACTCCAGGAATACACATACCTCATTCTAAATATGCGTATTTCAAGAGTGATTTTTTGCAATAATCCTTCTACCTAAAAACTTTTGAAGCTGATTTTGAGAGTATTAAGAGTATATTACAAAAAGGTATCAACCAAGTTTTTAGTATAACCCGTTCCAAAGATACACTCCAAAGAATTTTCAGATTATGTATTTCAAGGTGAACAGTGAATAGCTTTTGAACTATACCTTTGCAACGGGTTATCCAATAAAGGCGAGCGACAACTTTTTAGAATCAGCACTTCATACTTTCAAAGGAAGCATCAACATTTTTTGCAAAGAAATTGTATTACAAAAAATAACTCCAGGAATACGCATACCTCATTCTAAATATGCGTATTTCAAGAGTGATTTTTTGTAATAATCCTTCTAACTAAAAACGTTTGATGCAGATTTTGAGAGTATCAAGAGTATATTACAAAAAGGTATCAACCAAGTTTTTATTATAACCCGTTCCAAAGATACACTCCAAAGTATTTTCAGATTATGTATTTCAAGGTGAACAGTGAATAGCTTTTGAACTATATCTTTGCAACGGGTTGTCCAATAAAGGCGAGCGATAACTTTTTAGAATCAGCACTTCATACTTTCAAAGGAAGCATCAACATTTTTTGCAAAGAGGTTGTATTAAAAAAAATTACTCCAGGAATACGCATACCTCATTCTAAATATGCGTATTTCAAGAGTGATTTTTTGAAATAATCCTTCTACCTAAAAACTTTTGATGCTGATTTTGAGAGTATCAAGAGTATATTACAGAAAGGTATCAACCAAGTTTTTAGTATAACCCGTTCCAAAGATACTCTCCAAAGTATTTTCAGATTCTGTATTTCAAGGTGAACAGTGAATAGCTTTTGAACTATATATTTGCAATGGGTTGTCCAATAAAGGCGAGCGATAACTTTTTTAGAATCAGCACTTCATACTTTTAAAGGAAGCATCAACATTTTTTGCAAAGAAGTTGTATTAAAAAAAATAACTCCATGAATACGCATACCTCATTCTAAATATGCGTATTTCAAGAGTGATTTTTTGTAATAATCCTTCTACCTAAAAACTTTTGATGTTGATTTTGAGAGTATCAAGAGTATATTACAAAAGGTATCAACCAAGTTTTTCGTATAACCCGTTCCAAAGATACGCCTCAAGGTATTTTCAGATTATGTATTTCAAGGTGAACAGTGAATAGCTTTTGAACTATATCTTTGCAACGGGTTGTCCAATAAAGGCGAGCGACAACTTTTTAGAATCAGCACTTCATACTTTCAAAGGAAACATCAACATTTTTTGCAAAGAATTTGTATTAAAAAAATTAACTCCAGGAATACGCATACCTCATTCTAAATATGCGTATTTCAATAGTGATTTTTTGTAATAATCCTTCTAACTAAAAACTTTTGATGCTGATTTTGAGAGTATCAAGAGTATATTACAAAAAGGTATCAACCAAGTTTTTAATATAACCCGTTCCAAAGATACACTCCAAAGTATTTTCAGATTATGTATTTCAAGGTGAACAGTGAATAGCTTTGAAACTATATGTTTGCAACGGGTTGTCCAATAAGAGCGAGCGATAACTTTTTAGAATCAGCACTTCATACTTTCAAAGGAAGTATCAACATTTTTTGCAAAGAAGTTGTATTAAAAAAAATAACTCCAGGAATACGCATACCTCATTCTAAATATGCGTATTTCAAGAGTGATTTTTTGCAATAATCCTTCTACCTAAAAACTTTTGATGCTGATTTTGAGAGTACCAAGATTATATTACAAAAAGGTATCAACCAAGTTTTTAGTATAATCCGTTCCAAAGAAACACTCCAAAGTATTTTCAGATTATGTATTTCAAGGTGAACAGTGAATAGCTTTTGAACTATATCTTTGCAACGGGTTGTCCAATAAAGGCGAGATAACTTTTTAGAATCAGCACTTCATACTTTCAAAGGAAGCATCAACATTTTTTGCAAAGAGGTTGTGTTAAAAAAAATTACTCCAGGAATACGCATACCTCATTCTAAATATGCGTATTTCAAGAGTGATTTTTTGCAATAATCCTTCTACCTAAAAACTTTTGATGTTGATTTTGAGAGTATCAAGAGTATATTACAAAAGGTATCAACCAAGTTTTTTGTATAACCCGTTCCAAAGATACGCTCCAAAATATTTTCAGATTATGTATTTCAAGGTGAACAGTGAATAGCTTTTGAACTATATCTTTGCAACGGATTGTCCAATAAAGGCGAGCGATAACTTTTTAGAATCAGCACTTCATACTTTCAAAGGAAGCATCAACATTTTTTGCAAAGAGGTTGTATTAAAAAAAATAACTCCAGGAATACGCATACCTCATTCTAAATATGCGTATTTCAAGAGTGATTTTTTGCAATAATCCTTCTACCTAAAAACTTTTGAAGCTGATTTTGAGAGTATTAAGAGTATATTACAAAAAGATATCAACCAAGTTTTTTGTATAACCGGTTGTAAGGGTACACTCCAAAGTATTTTCAGATTATGTATTTCAAGGTGAACAGTGAATAGCTTTTGAACTATATATTTGCAACGGGTTGTCCAATAAAGGCGAGCGATAACTTTTTAGAATCAGCACTTCATACTTTCAAAGGAGGCATCAACATTTTTTGCAAAGAAGTTGTATTAAAAAAAAATAACTCCAGGAATACACATACCTCATTCTAAATATGCGTATTTCAAGAGTGATTTTTTGCAATAATCCTTCTACCTAAAAACTTTTGAAGCTGATTTTGAGAGTATTAAGAGTATATTACAAAAAGGTATCAACCAAGTTTTTAGTATAACCCGTTCCAAAGATACACTCCAAAGAATTTTCAGATTATGTATTTCAAGGTGAACAGTGAATAGCTTTTGAACTATACCTTTGCAACGGGTTATCCAATAAAGGCGAGCGACAACTTTTTAGAATCAGCACTTCATACTTTCAAAGGAAGCATCAACATTTTTTGCAAAGAAATTGTATTACAAAAAATAACTCCAGGAAAACGCATACCTCATTCTAAATATGCGTATTTCAAGAGTGATTTTTTGTAATAATCCTTCTAACTAAAAACGTTTGATGCAGATTTTGAGAGTATCAAGAGTATATTACAAAAAGGTATCAACCAAGTTTTTATTATAACCCGTTCCAAAGATACACTCCAAAGTATTTTCAGATTATGTATTTCAAGGTGAACAGTGAATAGCTTTTGAACTATATCTTTGCAACGGGTTGTCCAATAAAGGCGAGCGATAACTTTTTAGAATCAGCACTTCATGCTTTCAAAGGAAGCATCAACATTTTTTGCAAAGAGGTTGTATTAAAAAAAATTACTCCAGGAATACGCATACCTCATTCTAAATATGCGTATTTCAAGAGTGATTTTTTGAAATAATCCTTCTACCTAAAAACTTTTGATGCTGATTTTGAGAGTATCAAGAGTATATTACAGAAAGGTATCAACCAAGTTTTTAGTATAACCCGTTCCAAAGATACTCTCCAAAGTATTTTCAGATTCTGTATTTCAAGGTGAACAGTGAATAGCTTTTGAACTATATCTTTGCAATGGGTTGTCCAATAAAGGCGAGCGATAACTTTTTTAGAATCAGCACTTCATACTTTCAAAGGAAGCATCAACATTTTTTGCAAAGAAGTTGTATTAAAAAAAATAACTCCATGAATACGCATACCTCATTCTAAATATGCGTATTTCAAGAGTGATTTTTTGTAATAATCCTTCTACCTAAAAACTTTTGATGTTGATTTTGAGAGTATCAAGAGTATATTACAAAAGGTATCAACCAAGTTTTTCGTATAACCCGTTCCAAAGATACGCCTCAAGGTATTTTCAGATTATGTATTTCAAGGTGAACAGTGAATAGCTTTTGAACTATATCTTTGCAACGGGTTGTCCAATAAAGGCGAGCGACAACTTTTTAGAATCAGCACTTCATACTTTCAAAGGAAACATCAACATTTTTTGCAAAGAATTTGTATTAAAAAAATTAACTCCAGGAATACGCATACCTCATTCTAAATATGCGTATTTCAATAGTGATTTTTTGTAATAATCCTTCTAACTAAAAACTTTTGATGCTGATTTTGAGAGTATCAAGAGTATATTACAAAAAGGTATCAACCAAGTTTTTAATATAACCCGTTCCAAAGATACACTCCAAAGTATTTTCAGATTATGTATTTCAAGGTGAACAGTGAATAGCTTTAGAACTATATGTTTGCAACGGGTTGTCCAATAAGAGCGAGCGATAACTTTTTAGAATCAGCACTTCATACTTTCAAAGGAAGCATCAACATTTTTTGCAAAGAAGTTGTATTAAAAAAAATAACTCCAGGAATACGCATACCTCATTCTAAATATGCATATTTCAAGAGTGATTTTTTGCAATAATCCTTCTACCTAAAAAATTTTGATGGTGATTTTGAGAGTATCAAGAGTATATTACAAAAAGGTATCAACCAAGTTTTTAGTATAACCCGTTCCAAAGATACACTCCAAAGTATTTTCAGATTATGTATTTCAAGGTGAACAGTGAATAGCTTTAGAACTATATCTTTGCAACGGGTTGTCCAATAAAGGCGAGCGATAACTTTTTAGAATCAGCACTTCATGCTTTCAAAGGAAGCATCAATATTTTTTGCAAAGATGTTGCATTAAAAAAAATAGCTCCAGGAATACGCATACCTCATTCTAAATATGTGTATTTCAATAGTGATTTTTTGTAATAATCCTTCTACCTAAAAAATTTTGATGCTGATATTGAGAGTATCAAGAGTATATTACAAAAAGGTATCAACCAAGTTTTTATTATAACCCGTTCCAAAGATACACTCCAAAGTATTTTCAGATTATGTATTTCAAGGTGAACAGTGAATAGCTTTAGAACTATATCTTTGCAACCGGTTGTCCAATAAAGGCGAGCGAGAACTTTTTAGAATCAGCACTTCATAAATAACTCCAGGAATACGCATACCTCATTCTAAATATGCGTATTTCAAGAGTGATTTTTTGCAATAATCCTTCTACCTAAAAACATTTGATGCTGATTTTGAGAGTATCAAGAGTATATAACAAAAAGGTATCAACCAAGTTTTTAGTATAACCCGTTCCAAAGATACACTCCAAAGTATTTTCAGATTATGTATTTCAAGGTGAACAGTGAATAGCTTTTAAACTATATCTTTGCAACGGGTTGTCCAATAAAGGCGAGCGATAACTTTTTAGAATCAGCACTTCATACTTTCAAAGGCAGCATCAACATTTTTTTCTAAGAGGTTGTATTAAAAAAACTAACTCCAGGAATACGCATAACTCATTTCAAATATGCGTATTTCAAAAGTGATTTTTTGCAATAATCCTTCTACCTAAAAACTTTTGATGCTGATTTTGAGAGTATCAAGAGTATATAACAAAAAGGTATCAACCAAGTTTTTAGTATAACCCGTTCCAAAGATACACTCCAAAGTATTTTCAGATTCTGTATTTCAATGTGAACAGTGAATAGCTTATGAACTATATCTTTGCAACGGATTGTCCAATAAAGGCGAGCGATAACTTTTTAGAATCAGCATTTCATACCTTCAAAGGAAGCATCAACATTTTTTGCAAAGAAGTTGTATTAAAAAAAATAACTCCAGGAATTCGCATACCTCATTCTAAATATGCGTATTTCAAGAGTGAGTTTTTGCAATAATCCTTCTACCTAAAAACTTTTGATGCTGATTTTGAGAGTATCAAGAGTATATTACAAAAGGTATCAACCAAGTTTTTAGTATAACCCGTTCCAAAGATACACTCCAAAGTATTTTCAGATTATGTATTTCAAGGTGAACAGTGAATAGCTTTTGAACTATATCTTTGCAACGGGTTGTCCAATAAAGTCGAGCGATAACTTTTTAGAATCAGCACTTCATACTTTCAAAGGAAGCATCAACATTTTTTGCAAAGCGGTTGTATTAAAAAAAATAACTCCAGGAATACGCATATCTCATTCTAAATATGCGTATTTCAAGAGTTATTTTTTGCAATAATCCTCCTACCTAAAAACTTTTGATGCTGATATTGAGAGTATCAAGAGTATATTACAAAAAGGTATCAACCAAGTTTTTAGTATAACCCGTTCCAAAAATACACTCCAAAGTATTTTCAGATTATGTATTTCAAGGTGAACAGTGAATAGCTTTGGAACTATATCTTTGCAACCGGTTGTCCAATAAAGGCGAGCGAGAACTTTTTAGAATCAGCACTTCATAAATAACTCCAGGAATACGCATACCTCATTCTAAATATGCGTATTTCAAGAGTGATTTTTTGCAATAATCCTTCTACCTAAAAACTTTTGATGCTTATTTTGAGAGTATCAAGAGTACATTACAAAAAGGTTCCAACCGAGTTTTTAGTCTAACCCGTTCCAAAGATAGACTCCAAAGTATTTTCAGATTATGTATTTCAAGGTGAACAGTGAATAGCTTTTGAACTATATCTTTGCAACGGGTTGTCCAATAAATGCGAGTGATAACTTTTTAGAATTAGCACTTCATACTTCCAAAGGAAGCATTAACATTTTTTGCAAAGAAGTTGTATTAAAAGAAATAACTCCAGGTATACGCATACCTCATTCTAAATATGCATATTTCAAGAGTGATTTTTTGCAATAATCCTTCTACCTAAAAACTTTTGATGCTGATTTTGAGAGTATCAAGAGTATATTACAAAAAGGTATCAACCAAGTTTTTAGTATAACCCGTTCCAAAGATACACTCCAAAGTATTTTCAGATTATGTATTTCAAGGTGAACAGTGAATAGCTTTTGAACTATATCTTTGCAACGGGTTGTCCAATAAAGGCGAGCGATAACTTTTTAGAATCAGCACTTCATACTTTCAAAGGACGCATCAACATTTTTTGCAAAGAGGTTGTATTAAAAAAACTAACTCCAGGAATACGCATAACTCATTCTAAATATGCGTATTTCAAAAGTGATTTTTTGCAATAATCCTTCTACCCAAAAACTTTTGATGCTGATTTTGAGAGTATCAAGAGTATATTACAAAAAGGTATCAGCCAAGTTTTTAGTATAACCCGTTCCAAAGATACACTCCAAAGTATTTTCAGATTCTGTATTTCAAGGTGAACAGTGAATAGCTTTTGAAATATATCTTTGCAACGGGTTGTCCAATAAAGGCGAGCGATAACTTTTTAGAATCAGCACTTCATATTTTCAAAGGAAGCATCAACATTTTTTGCAAAGAAGTTGTATTAAAAAAAATAACTCCAGGAATACGCATACCTCATTCTAAATACGCGTATTTCAAGAGTGATTTTTTGCAATAATCCTTCTACCTAAAAACTTTTGATGCTGATTTTGAGAGTATCAAGAGTATATTACAAAAGGTATCAACCAAGTTTTTAGTATAACCCGTTCCAAAGATACACTCCAAAGTATTTTCAGATTATGTATTTGAAGGTGAACAGAGAATATCTTTTGTACTATATCTTTGCAACGGGTTGTCCAATAAATTCGAGCGATAACTTTTTAGAATCAACACTTCATACTTTCAACGGAAGCATCAACATTTTTTGCAAAGAAGTTGTATTAAAAAAATAACTCCAGGAATACGCATACCTCATCCTAAATATGCGTATTTCAAGAGTGATTTTTTGCAATAATCCTTCTACCTAAAAACTTTTGATGCTGATTTTGAGAGTATTAAGAGTTTATTACAAAAAGGTATCAACCAAGTTTTTTGTATAACCCGTTCCAAAGATACACTCCAAAGTATTTTCAGATTCTGTATTTCAAGGTGAACAGTGAATAGCTTTTGAACTATATCTTTGAAATGGGTTGCCCAATAAAGGCGAGCGATAACTTTTTTGAATCAGCACTTCATACTTTCAAAGAAAGCATTAACATTTTTTGCAAAGAAGTTGTATTAAAAAAAATAACTCCAGGAATACGCATACCACATTCTAAGTATGCGTATTTCAAGAGTGATTTTTTGCAATAATCCTTATACCTAAAAACGTTTTATGCTGATTTTGAGAGTATCAAGTGTATATTACGAAAAGGTATCAACCAAGTTCTTAGTATAACCCGTTCCAAAGATACACTCCAAAGTATTTTCAGATTATGTATTTCAAGGTGAACAGTGAGTAGCTTTTGTTCTATATCTTTGCAACGGGTTGTCCAATAAAGGCGAGCGATAAGTTTTTAGAATCAGCACTTCATACTTTCAAAGGAAGCATCAATATTTTTTGCAAAGATGTTGCATTAAAAAAAATAGCTCCAGGAATACGCATACCTCATTCTAAATATGTGTATTTCAATAGTGATTTTTTGTAATAATCCTTCTAACTAAAAACTTTTGACGCTGATTTTGAGAGTATCAAGAGTATATTACAAAAAGGTATCAACCAAGTTTTTATTATAACCCGTTCCAAAGATACACTCCAAAGTATTTTCAGATTATGTATTTCAAGGTGAACAGTGAATAGCTTTAGAACTATATCTTTGCAACGGGTTGTCCAATAAAGGCGAGCGATAACTTTTTAGAATCAGCACTTCATGCTTTCAAAGGAAGCATCAACATTTTTTGCAAAGAAGTTGTATTAAAAAAAATAACTCCAGGAATACGCATACCTCATTCTAAATATGCATATTTCAAAAGTGATTTTTTGCAATAATCCTTCCACCTAAAAAATTTTGATGGTGATTTTGAGAGTATCAAGAGTATATTACAAAAAGGTATCAACCAAGTTTTTAGTATAACCCGTTCCAAAGATACACTCCAAAGTATTTTCAGATTATTTATTTCAAGGTGAACAGTGAATAGGTTTTGAACTATATCTTTGCAACGGGTTGTCCAATAAAGGCGAGCGATAACTTTTTAGAATCAGCACTTCATACTTTCAAAGGAAACATCAACATTTTTTGCAAAGAAGTTGTATTAAAAAAAATTACTCC
Organism: Philhelius pedissequus; assembly: GCA_910595825.1. Taxonomy (NCBI): domain Eukaryota; kingdom Metazoa; phylum Arthropoda; class Insecta; order Diptera; family Syrphidae; genus Philhelius; species Philhelius pedissequus. The sequence continues at coordinate 218,469,276 of OU343160.1, read as the reverse complement.
AGGAATACGCATACCTCACTCTAAATATGCGTATTTCAAGAGTGATTTTTTGCAATAATCCTTCTACCTAAAAACATTTGATGCTGATTTTGAGAGTATCAAGAGTATATAACAAGAAGGTATCAACCAAGTTTTTAGTATAACCCGTTCCAAAGATACACTCCAAAGTTTTTTCAGATTCTGTATTTCAAGGTGAACAGTGAATAGCTTATGAACTATATCTTTGCAATGGATTGTCCAATAAAGGCGAGGGATAACTTTTTAGAATCAGCACTTCATACCTTCAAAGGAAGCATCAACAATATTTGCAAAGAAGTTGTATTAAAAAAAATAACGCCAGGAATTCGCATACCTCATTCTAAATATGCGTATTTCAAGAGTGATTTTTTGCAATAATCCTTCTACCTAAAAACTTTTGATGCTGATTTTGAGAGTATCAAGAGTATATTACAAAAGGTATCAACCAAGTTTTTAGTATAACCCGTTCCAAAGATACACTCCAAAGTATTTTCAGATTATGTATTTCAAAGTGAACAGTGAATAGCTTTTGAACTATATCTTTGCAACGGGTTGTCCAATAAAGGCGAGCGATAACTCTTTAGAATCAGCACTTCATACTTTCAAAGGAAGCATCAACATTTTTTGCAAAGCGGTTGTATTAAAAAAAATAACTCCAGGAATACGCACATCTCATTCTAAATATGCGTATTTCAAGAGTTATTTTTTGCAATAATCCTCCTACCTAAAAACTTTTGATGCTGATTTTGAGAGTATCAAGAGTATATTACAAAAAGGTATCAACCAAGTTTTTAGTATAACCCGTTCCAAAACTACACTCCAAAGTATTTTCAGATTATGTATTTCAAGGTAACAGTGAATAGCTTTTTAACTATATCTTTGCAACATGTTGTCCAATAAAGGCGAGCGAGAACTTTTTAGAATCAGCACATCATACTTTCAAAGGAAGCATCAATATTTTTTGCAGAGAGGTTGTATTAAAAAAAATAACTCCAGGAATACGCATACCTCATTCTAAATATGCGTATTTCAAGAGTGATTTTTTGCAATAATCCTTCTACCTAAAAACTTTTGATGCTTATTTTGAGAGTATAAAGAGTACATTACAAAAAGGTTTCAACCGAGTTTTTAGTATAACCCGTTCCAAACATAGACTCCAAAGTATTTTCAGATTATGTATTTCAAGGTGAACAGTGAATAGCTTTGGAACTATATCTTTGCAACGGGTTGTCCAATAAATATGAGTGATAACTTTTTAGAATTAGCACTTCATACTTCCAAAGGAAGGATTAACATTTTTTGCAAAGAAGTTGTATTAAAAGAAATAACTCCAGGTATACGCATACCTCATTCTAAATATGCATATTTCAAGATTGATTTTTTGCAATAATCCTTCTACCTAAAAACGTTTGATGCTGATTTTGAGAGTATCAAGAGTATATTAAAAAAAGGTATCAACCAAGTTTTTAGTATAACCCGTTCCAAAGATACACTCCAAAGTATTTTCAGATTATGTATTTCAAGGTGAACAGTGAATAGCTTTTGAACTATATCTTTGCAACGGGTTGTCCAATAAAGGCGAGCGATAACTTTTTAGAATCAGCACTTCATACTTTCAAAGGACGCATCAACATTTTTTGCAAAGAAGTTGTATTAAAAAAAATAACTCCAGGAATACGCATACCTCATTCTAAATATGCGTATTTCAAGAGTGATTTTTTGCAATAATCCTTCTACCTAAAAACTTTTGATGCTTATTTTGAGAGTATCAAGAGTACATTACAAAAAGGTTTCAACCAAGTTTTTAGTATAACCCGTTCCAAAGATACACTCCAAAGTATTTTCAGATTCTGTATTTCAAGGTGAACAGTGAATAGCTTATGAACTATATCTTTGCAATGGATTGTCCAATAAAGGCGAGCGATAACTTTTTAGAATCAGCACTTCATACCTTCAAAGGAAGCATCAACAATATTTGCAAAGAAGTTGTATTAAAAAAAATAACGCCAGGAATTCGCATACCTCATTCTAAATATGCGTATTTCAAGAGTGATTTTTTGCAATAATCCTTCTACCTAAAAACTTTTGACGCTGATTTTGAGAGTATCAAGAGTATATTACAAAAGGTATCAACCAAGTTTTTAGTATAACCCGTTCCAAAGATACACTCCAAAGTATTTTCAGATTATGTATTTCAAAGTGAACAGTGAATAGCTTTTGAACTATATCTTTGCAACGGGTTGTCCAATAAAGGCGAGCGATAACTCTTTAGAATCAGCACTTCATACTTTCAAAGGAAGCATCAACATTTTTTGCAAAGCGGTTGTATTAAAAAAAATAACTCCAGGAATACGCACATCTCATTCTAAATATGCGTATTTCAAGAGTTATTTTTTGCAATAATCCTCCTACCTAAAAACTTTTGATGCTGATTTTGAGAGTATCAAGAGTATATTACAAAAAGGTATCAACCAAGTTTTTAGTATAACCCGTTCCAAAACTACACTCCAAAGTATTTTCAGATTATGTATTTCAAGGTAACAGTGAATAGCTTTTTAACTATATCTTTGCAACATGTTGTCCAATAAAGGCGAGCGAGAACTTTTTAGAATCAGCACATCATACTTTCAAAGGAAGCATCAATATTTTTGCAGAGAGGTTGTATTAAAAAAAATAACTCCAGGAATACGCATACCTCATTCTAAATATGCGTATTTCAAGAGTGATTTTTTGCAATAATCCTTCTACCTAAAAACTTTTGATGCTTATTTTGAGAGTACCAAGAGTACATTACAAAAAGGTTTCAACCGAGTTTTTAGTATAACCCGTTCCAAAGATAGACTCCAAAGTATTTTCAGATTATGTATTTCAAGGTGAACAGTGAATAGCTTTTGAACTATATCTTTGCAACGGGTTGTCCAATAAATATGAGTGATAACTTTTTAGAATTAGCACTTCATACTTCCAAAGGAAGCATTAACATTTTTTGCAAAGAAGTTGTATTAAAAGAAATATCTCCAGGTATACGCATACCTCATTCTAAATATGCATATTTCAAGATTGATTTTTTGCAATAATCCTTCTACCTAAAAACGTTTGATGCTGATTTTGAGAGTATCAAGAGTATATTAAAAAAAGGTATCAACCAAGTTTTTAGTATAACCCGTTCCAAAGATACACTCCAAAGTATTTTCAGATTATGTATTTCAAGGTGAACAGTGAATAGCTTTTGAACTATATCTTTGCAACGGGTTGTCCAATAAAGGCGAGCGATAACTTTTAGAATCAGCACTTCATACTTTCAAAGGAAGCATCAACATTTTTTGCAAAGAAGTTGTATTAAAAAAAATAACTCCAGGAATACGCATACCTCATTCTAAATATGCATATTTCAAAAGTGATTTTTTGCAATAATCCTTCCACCTAAAAAATTTTGATGGTGATTTTGAGAGTATCAAGAGTATATTACAAAAAGGTATCAACCAAGTTTTTAGTATAACCCGTTCCAAAGATACACTCCAAAGTATTTTCAGATTATTTATTTCAAGGTGATCAGTGAATAGGTTTTGAACTATATCTTTGCAACGGGTTGTCCAATAAAGGCGAGCGATAACTTTTTAGAATCAGCACTTCATACTTTCAAAGGAAACATCAACATTTTTTGCAAAGAAGTTGTATTAAAAAAAATTACTCCAGGAATACGCATACCTCACTCTAAATATGCGTATTTCAAGAGTGATTTTTTGCAATAATCCTTCTACCTAAAAACTTTTGATGCTGATTTTGAGAGTATCAAGAGTATATTACAAAAGGTATCAACCAAGTTTTTAGTATAACCCGTTCCAAAGATACACTCCAAAGTATTTTCAGATTATGTATTTGAAGGTGAACAGAGAATATCTTTTGTACTATATCTTTGCAACGGGTTATCCAATAAATTCGAGCGATAACTTTTTAGAATCAACACTTCATACTTTCAACGGAAGCATCAACATTTTTTGCAAAGAAGTTGTATTAAAAAAATAACTCCAGGAATACGCATACCTCATCCTAAATATGCGTATTTCAAGAGTGATTTTTTGCAATAATCCTTCTACCTAAAAACTTTTGATGCTGATTTTGAGAGTATTAAGAGTTTATTACAAAAAGGTATCAACCAAGTTTTTTGTATAACCCGTTCCAAAGATACACTCCAAAGTATTTTCAGATTCTGTATTTCAAGGTGAACAGTGAATAGCTTTTGAACTATATCTTTGAAATGGGTTGCCCAATAAAGGCGAGCGATAACTTTTTTGAATCAGCACTTCATACTTTCAAAGAAAGCATTAACATTTTTTGCAAAGAAGTTGTATTAAAAAAAATAACTCCAGGAATACGCATACCACATTCTAAGTATGCGTATTTCAAGAGTGATTTTTTGCAATAATCCTTATACCTAAAAACGTTTTATGCTGATTTTGAGAGTATCAAGTGTATATTACGAAAAGGTATCAACCAAGTTCTTAGTATAACCCGTTCCAAAGATACACTCCAAAGTATTTTCAGATTATGTATTTCAAGGTGAACAGTGAGTAGCTTTTGTTCTATATCTTTGCAACGGGTTGTCCAATAAAGGCGAGCGATAAGTTTTTAGAATCAGCACTTCATACTTTCAAAGGAAGCATCAATATTTTTTGCAAAGATGTTGCATTAAAAAAAATAGCTCCAGGAATACGCATGCCTCATTCTAAATATGTGTATTTCAATAGTGATTTTTTGTAATAATCCTTCTAACTAAAAACTTTTGACGCTGATTTTGAGAGTATCAAGAGTATATTACAAAAAGGTATCAACCAAGTTTTTATTATAACCCGTTCCAAAGATACACTCCAAAGTATTTTCAGATTATGTATTTCAAGGTGAACAGTGAATAGCTTTAGAACTATATCTTTGCAACGGGTTGTCCAATAAAGGCGAGCGATAACTTTTTAGAATCAGCACTTCATACTTTCAAAGGAAGCATCAACATTTTTTGCAAAGAAGTTGTATTAAAAAAAATAACTCCAGGAATACGCATACCTCATTCTAAATATGCATATTTCAAAAGTGATTTTTTGCAATAATCCTTCCACCTAAAAAATTTTGATGGTGATTTTGAGAGTATCAAGAGTATATTACAAAAATGTATCAACCAAGTTTTTAGTATAACCCGTTCCAAAGATACACTCCAAAGTATTTTCAGATTATTTATTTCAAGGTGAACAGTGAATAGGTTTTGAACTATATCTTTGCAACGGGTTGTCCAATAAAGGCGAGCGATAACTTTTTAGAATCAGCACTTCATACTTTCAAAGGAAACATCAACATTTTTTGCAAAGAAGTTGTATTAAAAAAAATTACTCCAGGAATACGCATACCTCACTCTAAATATGCGTATTTCAAGAGTGATTTTTTGCAATAATCCTTCTACCTAAAAACATTTGATGCTGATTTTGAGAGTATCAAGAGTATATAACAAGAAGGTATCAACCAAGTTTTTAGTATAACCCGTTCCAAAGATACACTCCAAAGTTTTTTCAGATTCTGTATTTCAAGGTGAACAGTGAATAGCTTATGAACTATATCTTTGCAATGGATTGTCCAATAAAGGCGAGGGATAACTTTTTAGAATCAGCACTTCATACTTTCAAAGGAAGCATCAACAATATTTGCAAAGAAGTTGTATTAAAAAAAATAACGCCAGGAATTCGCATACCTCATTCTAAATATGCGTATTTCAAGAGTGATTTTTTGCAATAATCCTTCTACCTAAAAACTTTTGATGCTGATTTTGAGAGTATCAAGAGTATATTACAAAAGGTATCAACCAAGTTTTTAGTATAACCCGTTCAAAAGATACACTCCAAAGTATGTTCAGATTATGTATTTCAAAGTGAACAGTGAATAGCTTTTGAACTATATCTTTGCAACGGGTTGTCCAATAAAGGCGAGCGATAACTCTTTAGAATCAGCACTTCATACTTTCAAAGGAAGCATCAACATTTTTTGCAAAGCGGTTGTATTAAAAAAAATAACTCCAGGAATACGCACATCTCATTCTAAATATGCGTATTTCAAGAGTTATTTTTTGCAATAATCCTCCTACCTAAAAACTTTTGATGCTGATTTTGAGAGTATCAAGAGTATATTACAAAAAGGTATCAACCAAGTTTTTAGTATAACCCGTTCCAAAACTACACTCCAAAGTATTTTCAGATTATGTATTTCAAGGTAACAGTGAATAGCTTTTTAACTATATCTTTGCAACATGTTGTCCAATAAAGGCGAGCGAGAACTTTTTAGAATCAGCACATCATACTTTCAAAGGAAGCATCAATATTTTTTGCAGAGAGGTTGTATTAAAAAAAATAACTCCAGGAATACGCATACCTCATTCTAAATATGCGTATTTCAAGAGTGATTTTTTGCAATAATCCTTCTACCTAAAAACTTTTGATGCTTATTTTGAGAGTATCAAGAGTACATTACAAAAAGGTTTCAACCGAGTTTTTAGTATAACCCGTTCCAAAGATAGACTCCAAAGTATTTTCAGATTATGTATTTCAAGGTGAACAGTGAATAGCTTTTGAACTATATCTTTGCAACGGGTTGTCCAATAAATATGAGTGATAACTTTTTAGAATTAGCACTTCATACTTCCAAAGGAAGCATTAACATTTTTTGCAAAGAAGTTGTATTAAAAGAAATAACTCCAGGTATACGCATACCTCATTCTAAATATGCATATTTCAAGATTGATTTTTTGCAATAATCCTTCTACCTAAAAACGTTTGATGCTGATTTTGAGAGTATCAAGAGTATATTAAAAAAAGGTATCAACCAAGTTTTTAGTATAACCCGTTCCAAAGATACACTCCAAAGTATTTTCAGATTATGTATTTCAAGGTGAACAGTGAATAGCTTTTGAACTATATCTTTGCAACGGGTTGTCCAATAAAGGCGAGCGATAACTTTTTAGAATCAGCACTTCATACTTTCAAAGGACGCATCAACATTTTTTGCAAAGAAGTTGTATTAAAAAAAATAACTCCAGGAATACGCATACCTCATTCTAAATATGCGTATTTCAAGAGTGATTTTTTGCAATAATCCTTCTACCTAAAAACTTTTGATGCTTATTTTGAGAGTATCAAGAGTACATTACAAAAAGGTTTCAACCAAGTTTTTAGTATAACCCGTTCCAAAGATACACTCCAAAGTATTTTCAGATTCTGTATTTCAAGGTGAACAGTGAATAGCTTATGAACTATATCTTTGCAATGGATTGTCCAATAAAGGCGAGCGATAACTTTTTAGAATCAGCACTTCATACCTTCAAAGGAAGCATCAACAATATTTGCAAAGAAGTTGTATTAAAAAAAATAACGCCAGGAATTCGCATACCTCATTCTAAATATGCGTATTTCAAGAGTGATTTTTTGCAATAATCCTTCTACCTAAAAACTTTTGACGCTGATTTTGAGAGTATCAAGAGTATATTACAAAAGGTATCAACCAAGTTTTTAGTATAACCCGTTCCAAAGATACACTCCAAAGTATTTTCAGATTATGTATTTCAAAGTGAACAGTGAATAGCTTTTGAACTATATCTTTGCAACGGGTTGTCCAATAAAGGCGAGCGATAACTCTTTAGAATCAGCACTTCATACTTTCAAAGGAAGCATCAACATTTTTTGCAAAGCGGTTGTATTAAAAAAAATAACTCCAGGAATACGCACATCTCATTCTAAATATGCGTATTTCAAGAGTTATTTTTTGCAATAATCCTCCTACCTAAAAACTTTTGATGCTGATTTTGAGAGTATCAAGAGTATATTACAAAAAGGTATCAACCAAGTTTTTAGTATAACCCGTTCCAAAACTACACTCCAAAGTATTTTCAGATTATGTATTTCAAGGTAACAGTGAATAGCTTTTTAACTATATCTTTGCAACATGTTGTCCAATAAAGGCGAGCGAGAACTTTTTAGAATCAGCACATCATACTTTCAAAGGAAGCATCAATATTTTTGCAGAGAGGTTGTATTAAAAAAAATAACTCCAGGAATACGCATACCTCATTCTAAATATGCGTATTTCAAGAGTGATTTTTTGCAATAATCCTTCTACCTAAAAACTTTTGATGCTTATTTTGAGAGTATCAAGAGTACATTACAAAAAGGTTTCAACCGAGTTTTTAGTATAACCCGTTCCAAAGATAGACTCCAAAGTATTTTCAGATTATGTATTTCAAGGTGAACAGTGAATAGCTTTTGAACTATATCTTTGCAACGGGTTGTCCAATAAATATGAGTGATAACTTTTTAGAATTAGCACTTCATACTTCCAAAGGAAGCATTAACATTTTTTGCAAAGAAGTTGTATTAAAAGAAATATCTCCAGGTATACGCATACCTCATTCTAAATATGCATATTTCAAGATTGATTTTTTGCAATAATCCTTCTACCTAAAAACGTTTGATTCTGATTTTGAGAGTATCAAGAGTATATTAAAAATAGGTATCAACCAAGTTTTTAGTATAACCCGTTCCAAAGATACACTCCAAAGTATTTTCAGATTATGTATTTCAAGGTGAACAGTGAATAGCTTTTGAACTATATCTTTGCAACGGGTTGTCCAATAAAGGCGAGCGATAACTTTTTAGAATCAGCACTTCATACTTTCAAAGGAAGCATCAACATTTTTTGCAAAGAAGTTGTATTAAAAAATATAACTCCAGGAATACGCATACCTCATTCTAAATACGCGTATTTCAAGAGTGATTTTTTGCAATAATCCTTCTACCTAAAAACTTTTGATGCTGATTTTGAGAGTATCAAGAGTGTATTACAAAAGGTATCCACCAAGTTTTTAGTATAACGCGTTCCAAAATTACACTCCAAAGTATTTTCAGATTATGTATCTGAAGGTGAACAGTGAATAGCTTTTGTACTATATCTTTGCAACGGGTTGTCCAATAAAGGCGATCGATAACTTTTTTGAATCAGCACTTCATACTTTCAAAGGAAGCATTAACATTTTTTGCAAAGAAGTTGTATTAAAAAAAATAACTCCAGGAATACGCACACCACATTCTAAATATGCGTATTTCAAGAGTGATTTTTTGCAATAATCCTTATACCTAAAAACGTTTTATGCTGATTTTGAGAGTATCAAGAGTATATTACGAAAAGGTATCAACCAAGTTCTTAGTATAACCCGTTCCAAAGATACACTCCAAAGTATTTTCAGATTATGTATTTCAAGGTGAACAGTGAATAGCTTTTGAACTATATCTTTGCAACGGGTTCCCCAATAAAGACGAGCGATATCTCTTTAGAATCAGCACTTCATACTTTCATAGGAAGCATCAATATTTTTTTCAAAGAAGTTGTATTAAAAAAAATAACTCCAGGAATACGCATACCTCATTCTAAATATGCGTATTTCAAGAGTGATTTTTTGCAATAATCCTTTTACCTAAAAACTTTTGATGCTGATTTTGAGAGTACCAAGATTATGTTACACAAAGGTATCAACCAAGTTTTTAGTATAATCCGTTCCAAAGAAACACTCCAAAGTATTTTCAGATTCTGTATTTCAAGGTGAACAGTGAATAGCTTTTGAACTATATCTTTGCAATGGGTTGTCCAATAAAGGCGAGCGATAACTTTTTTAGAATCAGCACTTCATACTTTCAAAGGAAGCATCAACATTTTTTGCAAAGAAGTTGTATTAAAAAAAATAACTCCATGAATACGCATACCTCATTCTAAATATGCGTATTTCAAGAGTGATTTTTTGTAATAATCCTTCTACCTAAAAACTTTTGATGTTGATTTTGAGAGTATCAAGAGTATATTACAAAAGGTATCAACCAATTTTTTCGTATAACCCGTTCCTAAGATACGCTCCAAAGTATTTTCAGATTATGTTTTTCAAGGTGAACAGTGAATAGCTTTTGAACTATATCTTTGCAACGGGTTGTCCATAAGGCGAGCGATAACTTTTTAGAATCAGCACTTCATACTTTCAAAGGAAGCATCAACATTCTTTGCAAAGAGGTTGTATTAAAAAAATTAACTCCAGGAATAAGCATACCTCATTCTAAATATGCGTAATTCAAGAGTTATTTTTGCAATAATCCTCCTACCTAAAAACTTTTGATGCTGATTTTGAGAGTATCAAGAGTATATTACAAAAAGGTATCAACCAAGTTTTTAGTATAACCCGTTCCAAAAATACACTCCAAAGTATTTTCAGATTATGTATTTCAAGGTAACAGTGAATAGCTTTTTAACTATATCTTTGCAACATGTTGTCCAATAAAGGCGAGCGAGAACTTTTTAGAATCAGCACATCATACTTTCAAAGGAAGCATCAATATTTTTGCAGAGAGGTTGTATTAAAAAAAATAACTCCAGGAATACGCATACCTCATTCTAAATATGCGTATTTCAAGAGTGATTTTTTGCAATAATCCTTCTACCTAAAAACTTTTGATGCTTATTTTGAGAGTATCAAGAGTACATTACAAAAAGGTTTCAACCGAGTTTTTAGTATAACCCGTTCCAAAGATAGACTCCAAAGTATTTTCAGATTATGTATTTCAAGGTGAACAGTGAATAGCTTTTGAACTATATCTTTGCAACGGGTTGTCCAATAAATATGAGTGATAACTTTTTAGAATTAGCACTTCATACTTCCAAAGGAAGCATTAACATTTTTTGCAAAGAAGTTGTATTAAAAGAAATATCTCCAGGTATACGCATACCTCATTCTAAATATGCATATTTCAAGATTGATTTTTTGCAATAATCCTTCTACCTAAAAACGTTTGATGCTGATTTTGAGAGTATCAAGAGTATATTAAAAAAAGGTATCAACCAAGTTTTTAGTATAACCCGTTCCAAAGATACACTCCAAAGTATTTTCAGATTATGTATTTCAAGGTGAACAGTGAATAGCTTTTGAACTATATCTTTGCAACGGGTTGTCCAATAAAGGCGAGCGATAACTTTTTAGAATCAGCACTTCATACTTTCAAAGGAAGCATCAACATTTTTTGCAAAGAAGTTGTATTAAAAAATATAACTCCAGGAATACGCATACCTCATTCTAAATACGCGTATTTCAAGAGTGATTTTTTGCAATAATCCTTCTACCTAAAAACTTTTGATGCTGATTTTGAGAGTATCAAGAGTGTATTACAAAAGGTATCCACCAAGTTTTTAGTATAACGCGTTCCAAAGATACACTCCAAAGTATTTTCAGATTATGTATCTGAAGGTGAACAGTGAATAGCTTTTGTACTATATCTTTGCAACGGGTTGTCCAATAAAGGCGATCGATAACTTTTTTGAATCAGCACTTCATACTTTCAAAGGAAGCATTAACATTTTTTGCAAAGAAGTTGTATTAAAAAAAATAACTCCAGGAATACGCACACCACATTCTAAATATGCGTATTTCAAGAGTGATTTTTTGCAATAATCCTTATACCTAAAAACGTTTTATGCTGATTTTGAGAGTATCAAGAGTATATTACGAAAAGGTATCAACCAAGTTCTTAGTATAACCCTTTCCAAAGATACACTCCAAAGTATTTTCAGATTATGTATTTCAAGGTGAACAGTGAATAGCTTTTGAACTATATCTTTGCAACGGGTTCCCCAATAAAGACGAGCGATATCTCTTTAGAATCAGCACTTCATACTTTCATAGGAAGCATCAATATTTTTTTCAAAGAAGTTGTATTAAAAAAAATAACTCCAGGAATACGCATACCTCATTCTAAATATGCGTATTTCAAGAGTGATTTTTTGCAATAATCCTTTTACCTAAAAACTTTTGATGCTGATTTTGAGAGTACCAAGATTATGTTACACAAAGGTATCAACCAAGTTTTTAGTATAATCCGTTCCAAAGAAACACTCCAAAGTATTTTCAGATTCTGTATTTCAAGGTGAACAGTGAATAGCTTTTGAACTATATCTTTGCAATGGGTTGTCCAATAAAGGCGAGCGATAACTTTTTTAGAATCAGCACTTCATACTTTCAAAGGAAGCATCAACATTTTTTGCAAAGAAGTTGTATTAAAAAAAATAACTCCATGAATACGCATACCTCATTCTAAATATGCGTATTTCAAGAGTGATTTTTTGTAATAATCCTTCTACCTAAAAACTTTTGATGTTGATTTTGAGAGTATCAAGAGTATATTACAAAAGGTATCAACCAATTTTTTCGTATAACCCGTTCCAAAGATACGCTCCAAAGTATTTTCAGATTATGTTTTTCAAGGTGAACAGTGAATAGCTTTTGAACTATATCTTTGCAACGGGTTGTCCAATAAAGGCGAGCGATAACTTTTTAGAATCAGCACTTCATACTTTCAAAGGAAGCATCAACATTCTTTGCAAAGAGGTTGTATTAAAAAAATTAACTCCAGGAATACGCATACCTCATTCTAAATATGCGTAATTCAAGAGTTATTTTTGCAATAATCCTCCTACCTAAAAACTTTTGATGCTGATTTTGAGAGTATCAAGAGTATATTACAAAAAGGTATCAACCAAGTTTTTAGTATAACCCGTTCCAAAAATACACTCCAAAGTATTTTCAGATTATGTATTTCAAGGTGAACAGTGAATAGCTTTGGAACTATATCTTTGCAACCGGTTGTCCAGTAAAGGCGAGCGATAACTTTTTAGAATCAGCACTTCATACTTTCAAAGGAAGCATCAACATTTTTTGCAGAGAGGTTGTATTAAAAAAAATAACTCCAGGTATACGCATACCTCATTCTAAATATGCGTATTTCAAGAGTGATTTTTTGCAATAATCCTTCTACCTAAAAACTTTTGATGCTTATTTTGAGAGTATTAAGAGTACATTACAAAAAGGTATCAACCGAGTTTTTAGTATAACCCGTCCCAAAGATAGACTCCAAAGTATTTTCAGATTATGTATTTCAAGGTGAGCAGTGAATAGCTTTTGAACTATATCTTTGCAACGGGTTGTCCAATAAAGGCGAGCGATAACTTTTTAGAATCAGCACTTCATACTTTCAAAGGAAGCATCACATTTTTGGCAAAGAAGTTGTATTAAAAAAAATAACTCCAGGAATACGCATACCTCATTCTAAATACGCGTATTTCAAGAGTGATTTTTTGCAATAATCCTTCTACCTAAAAACTTTTGATGCTGATTTTGAGAGTATAAAGAGTATATGACAAAAGGTATCAACCAAGTTTTTAGTATAACCTGTTCCAAAGATACACTCCAAAGTATTTTCAGATTATGTATTTGAAGGTGAACAGTGAATAGCTTTTGTACTATATCTTTGCAACGGGTTGTCCAATAAAGGCGAGCGATATCTTTTTAGAATCAGCACTTCATACTTTCAAAGGAAGCATTAACATTTTTTGCAAAGAAGTTGTATTAAAAAAAATAACTCCAGGAATACGCACACCACATTCTAAATATGCGTATTTCAAGAGTGATTTTTTGCAATAATCCTTATACCTAAAAACGTTTTATGCTGATTTTGAGAGTATCAAGAGTATATTACGAAAAGGTATCAACCAAGTTCTTAGTATAACCCTTTCCAAAGATACACTCCAAAGTATTTTCAGATTATGTATTTCAAGGTGAACAGTGAATAGCTTTTGAACTATATCTTTGCAACGGGTTCCCCAATAAAGACGAGCGATATCTCTTTAGAATCAGCACTTCATACTTTCATAGGAAGCATCAATATTTTTTTCAAAGAAGTTGTATTAAAAAAAATAACTCCAGGAATACGCATACCTCATTCTAAATATGCGTATTTCAAGAGTGATTTTTTGCAATAATCCTTTTACCTAAAAACTTTTGATGCTGATTTTGAGAGTACCAAGATTATGTTACACAAAGGTATCAACCAAGTTTTTAGTATAATCCGTTCGAAAGAAACACTCCAAAGTATTTTCAGATTCTGTATTTCAAGGTGAACAGTGAATAGCTTTTGAACTATATCTTTGCAATGGGTTGTCCAATAAAGGCGAGCGATAACTTTTTTAGAATCAGCACTTCATACTTTCAAAGGAAGCATCAACATTTTTTGCAAAGAAGTTGTATTAAAAAAAATAACTCCTTGAATACGCATACCTCATTCTAAATATGCGTATTTCAAGAGTGATTTTTTGTAATAATCCTTCTACCTAAAAACTTTTGATGTTGATTTTGAGAGTATCAAGAGTATATTACAAAAGGTATCAACCAATTTTTTCGTATAACCCGTTCCAAAGATACGCTCCAAAGTATTTTCAGATTATGTTTTTCAAGGTGAACAGTGAATAGCTTTTGAACTATATCTTTGCAACGGGTTGTCCAATAAAGGCGAGCGATAACTTTTTAGAATCAGCACTTCATACTTTCAAAGGAAGCATCAACATTCTTTGCAAAGAGGTTGTATTAAAAAAATTAACTCCAGGAATACGCATACCTCATTCTAAATATGCGTAATTCAAGAGTTATTTTTGCAATAATCCTCCTACCTAAAAACTTTTGATGCTGATTTTGAGAGTATCAAGAGTATATTACAAAAAGGTATCAACCAAGTTTTTAGTATAACCCGTTCCAAAAATACACTCCAAAGTATTTTCAGATTATGTATTTCAAGGTGAACAGTGAATAGCTTTGGAACTATATCTTTGCAACCGGTTGTCCAGTAAAGGCGAGCGATAACTTTTTAGAATCAGCACTTCATACTTTCAAAGGAAGCATCAACATTTTTTGCAGAGAGGTTGTATTAAAAAAAATAACTCCAGGTATACGCATACCTCATTCTAAATGTGCGTATTTCAAGAGTGATTTTTTGCAATAATCCTTCTACCTAAAAACTTTTGATGCTTATTTTGAGAGTATTAAGAGTACATTACAAAAAGGTATCAACCGAGTTTTTAGTATAACCCGTCCCAAAGATAGACTCCAAAGTATTTTCAGATTATGTATTTCAAGGTGAGCAGTGAATAGCTTTTGAACTATATCTTTGCAACGGGTTGTCCAATAAAGGCGAGCGATAACTTTTTAGAATCAGCACTTCATACTTTCAAAGGAAGCATCACATTTTTGGCAAAGAAGTTGTATTAAAAAAAATAACTCCAGGAATACGCATACCTCATTCTAAATACGCGTATTTCAAGAGTGATTTTTTGCAATAATCCTTCTACCTAAAAACTTTTGATGCTGATTTTGAGAGTATAAAGAGTATATGACAAAAGGTATCAACCAAGTTTTTAGTATAACCTGTTCCAAAGATACACTCCAAAGTATTTTCAGATTATGTATTTGAAGGTGAACAGTGAATAGCTTTTGTACTATATCTTTGCAACGGGTTGTCCAATAAAGGCGAGCGATATCTTTTTAGAATCAGCACTTCATACTTTCAAAGGAGGCATTAACATTTTTTGCAAAGAAGTTGTATTAAAAAAATAACTCCAGGAATACTCATACCTCATTCTAAATATGCGTATTTCAAGAGTGATTTTTTTCAATAATCCTTCTACCTAAAAACTTTTGATGCTGATTTTGAGAGTATTAAGAGTATATTACAAAAAGGTATCAACCAAGTTTTTAGTATAACCAGTTCCAAAGATACACTCCAAAGTATTTTCAGATTCTGTATTTCAAGGTGAACAGTGAATAGCTTTTGAACTATATCTTTGCAATGGGTTGTCCAATAAAGGCGAGCGATAACTTTTTTGAATCAGCACTTCATACTTTCAAAGGAAGCATTAACATTTTTTGCAAAGAAGTTGTATTAAAAAAAATAACTCCAGGAATACGCATACCTCATTCTAAATATGCGTATTTCAAGAGTGATTTTTTGCAATAATCCTTATACCTAAAAACGTTTTATGCTGATTTTGAGAGTATCAAGAGTATATTACGAAAAGGTATCAACCAAGTTCTTAGTATAACCCGTTCCAAAGATACACTCCAAAGTATTTTCAGATTATGTATTTCAAGGTGAACAGTGAGTAGCTTTTGTTCTATATCTTTGCAACGGGTTGTCCAATAAAGGCGAGCGATAACTTTTTAGAATCAGCACTTCATACTTTCAAAGGAAGCATCAACATTTTTTGCAAAGAGGTTACATTAAAAAAAATAACTCCAGGAATACGCATTCTTCATTCTAAATATGCGTATTTCAAGAGTGATTTTTGCAATAATCCTTCTACCTAAGAACTTTTGATGCTGATTTTAAGAGTATCAAGAGTATATTACAAAAAGGTATCAACCAAGTTTTTAGTATAACCCGTTCCAAAGATACACTCCAAAGTATTTTCAGATTATGTATTTCAAGGTGAACAGTGAATAGCTTTTGAGCTATATCTTTGCAACGGGTTCTCCAATAAAGACGAGCGATATCTTTTTAGAATCAGCACTTCCTACTTTCAAAGGAAGCATCAATATTTTTTTCAAAGAGGTTGTATTAAAAAAAATAACTCCAAGAGTTTGCATACCTCATTCTAAATATGCGTATTTCAAGAGTGATTTTTTGCAATAATCCTTCTACCTAAAAACTTTTGATGCTGATTTTGAGAGTATCAATAGTGTATTACAAAAAGGTATCAACCAAGTTTTTAGTATAACCCGTTCCAAAGATACACTCCAGAGTATTTTCAGATTATGTATTTGAAGGTGAACAGTGAATAGCTTTTGTACCATATCTTTGCAACGGGTTGTCCAATAAATTCGAGCGATAACTTTTTAGAATCAGCACTGCATACTTTCAAAGGACGCATCAACATTTTTTGCAAGGAAGTTGTATTAAAAAAAATAACTCCAGGAATACGCATACCTCATTCTAAATATGCGTATTTCAAGAGTGATTTTTTGCAATAATCCTTCTACCTTAAAACTTTTGATGTTGATTTTGAGAGTATTAAGAGTATATTACAAAAAGGTATCAACCAAGTTTTTAGTATAACCCGTTCCAAAGATACACTCCAAAGTATTTTCAGATTCTGTATTTCAAGGTGAACAGTGAATAGCTTTTGAACTATATCTTTGCAATGGGTTGTCCAATAAAGGCGAGCGATAACTTTTTAGAATCAGCACTTCATACTTTTAAAGGAAGCATCAACATTTTTTGCAAAGAAGTTGTATTAAAAAAAATAACTCCAGGAATACGCATACCTCATTCTAAATATGCGTATTTCAAGAGCGATTTTTTGCAATAATCCTTCTACCTAAAAACTTTTGATGCTGATTTTGAGAGTATCAATAGTGTATTACAAAAAGTTATCAACCAAGTTTTTAGTATAACCCGTTCCAAAGAAACACTCCAAAGTATTTTCAGATTATGTATTTCAAGGTGAACATTGAATAGCTTTAGAACTATATCTTTGCAACGGGTTGTCCAATAAAGGCGAGCGATAACTTTTTAGAATCACCACTTCATACTTTCAAAGGAGGCATCAACATTTTTTGCAAAGAAGTTGTATTAAAAAAAATAACTCCAGGAATACGCATACCTCATTCTAAATATGCGTATTTCAAGAGTGATTTTTTGCAATAACCCTTCTACCTAAAAACTTTTGATGCTGATTTTGAGAGTATCAAGAGTATATTACAAAAAGGTATCAACCAAGTTTTTAGTATAATCCGTTCCAAAGATACACTCCAAAGTATTTTCAGATTATGTATTTCAAGGTGAACAGTGAATAGCTTTTGAGCTATATCTTTGCAACGGGTTGTCCAATAAAGGCGAGCGATAACTTTTTAGAATCAGCACTTCATACTTTCAAAGGACGCATCAACATTTTTTGCAAAGAGGTTGTATTAAAAAAACTAACTCCAGGAATACGCATAACTCATTCTAAATATGCGTATTTCAAAAGTGATTTTTTGCAATAATCCTTCTACCCAAAAAGTTTTGATGCTGATTTTGAGAGTATCAAGAGTGTATTACAAAAAGGTATGAACCAAGTTTTTAGTATAACCCGTTCCAAAGATACACTCCAAAGTATTTTCAGATTCTGTATTTCAAGGTGAACAGTGAATAGCTTTTGAACTATATCTTTGCAACGGGTTGTCCAATAAAGGCGAGCGATAACTTTTTAGAATCATCACTTCATACTTTCAAAGGAAGCATCACATTTTTGGCAAAGAAGTTGTATTAAAAAAAATAACTCCAGGAATACGCATACCTCATTCTAAATACGCGTATTTCAAGAGTGATTTTTTGCAATAATCCTTCTACCTAAAAACTTTTGATGCTGATTTTGAGAGTATCAAGAGTATATTACAAAAGCTATCAACCAAGTTTTTAGTATAACCCGTTCCAAAGATACACTCCAAAGTATTTTCAGATTATGTATTTGAAGGTGAACAGTGAATAGCTTTTGTACTATATCTTTCCAACGGGTTGTCCAATAAATTCGAGCGATAACTTTTTAGAATCCTTCATACTTTCAAAGAAAGCATCAACATTTTTTGCAAAGAAGTTGTATTAAAAAAATAACTCCAGGAATACTCATACCTCATTCTAAATATGCGTATTTCAAGAGTGATTTTTTTCAATAATCCTTCTACCTAAAAACTTTTGATGCTGATTTTGAGAGTATTAAGGGTATATTACAAAAAGGTATCAACCAAGTTTTTAGTATAACCCGTTCCAAAGATACACTCCAAAGTATTTTCAGATTCTGTATTTCAAGGTGAACAGTGAATAGCTTTTGAACTATATCTTTGCAATGGGTTGTCCAATAAAGGCGAGCGATAACTTTTTTGAATCAGCACTTCATACTTTCAAAGGAAGCATTAACATTTTTTGCAAAGAAGTTGTATTAAAAAAAAATAACTCCAGGAATACGCATACCTCATTCTAAATATGCGTATTTCAAGAGTGACTTTTTGCAATAATCCTTATACCTAAAAACGTTTTATGCTGATTTTGAGAGTATCAAGAGTATATTACGAAAAGGTATCAACCAAGTTCTTAGTATAACCCGTTCCAAAGATACACTGCAAAGTATTTTCAGATTATGTATTTCAAGGTGAACAGTGAATAGCTTTGAACTATATCTTTGCAACGGGTTCTCCAATAAAGACGAGCGATATCTTTTTAGAATCAGCACTTCATACTTTCAAAGGAAGCATCAATATTTTTTTCAAAGAAGTTGTATTAAAAAAAATAACTCCAGGAGTTTGCATACCTCATTCTAAATATGCGTATTTCAAGAGTGATTTTTTGCAATAATCCTTCTACCTAAAAACTTTTGATGCTGATTTTGAGAGTACCAAGATTATATTACTAAAAGGTATCAACCAAGTTTTTAGTATAACCCGTTCCAAAGATACACTCCAAAGTATTTTCAGATTCTGTATTTCAAGGTGAACAGTGAATAGCTTTTGAAATGTATCTTTGCAATGGGTTGTCTAATAAAGGCGAATGATAACTTTTTAGAATCAGCACTTCATACTTTCAAAGGAAGCATCAATATTTTTTTCAAAGAAGTTGTATTAAAAAAAATAACTCCAGGAGTTTGCATACCTCATTCTAAATATGCGTATTTCAAGAGTGATTTTTTGCAATAATCCTTCTACCTAAAAACTTTTGATGCTGATTTTGAGAGTATCAAGATTATATTACAAAAAGGAATCAAATAAGTTTTTAGTATAACCCGTTCCAAAGATACACTCCAAAGTATTTTCAGATTCTGTATTTCAAGGTGAACAGTGAATAGCTTTTGAACTATATCTTTGCAATGGGTTGTCCAATAAAGGCGAGCGATAACTTTTTAGAATCAGCTCTTCATACTTTCAAAGAAAGCATCAACATTTTTTGCAAAGAGGTTGTATTGAAAAAACTAACTCCAAGAATATGCATAACTCATTTTAACTATGCGTATTTCAAAAGTGATTTTTTGCAATAATCCTTCTACCTAAAAACTTTTGATGCTGATTTTGAGAGTATCAAGAGTATATAACAAAAAGGTATCAGCCAAGCTTTTAGTATAACCCGTTCCAAAGATACACTCCAAAGTATTTTCAGATTCTGTATTTCAAGGTGAACAGTGAATACCTTTTGAACTATACCTTTGCAACGGGTTGTCCAATAAAGGCGAGCGTCAACTTTTTAGAATCAGCACTTCATACTTTCAAAGGAAGCATCAACATTTTTTGCAAAGAATTTGTATTAAAAAAAATAACTCCAGGAATACGCATACCTCATTCTAAATATGCGTATTTCAAGAGTGATTTTTTGTAATAATCCTTCTAACTAAAAACTTTTGATGCTGATTTTGAGAGTATCAAGAGTATATTACAAAAAGGTATCAACCAAGTTTTTATTATAACCCGTTCCAAAGATGCACTCCAAAGTATTTTCAGATTATGTATTTCAAGGTGAACAGTGAATAGCTTTAGAACTATATCTTTGCAACGGGTTATCCAATAAAGGCGAGCGATAACTTTTTAGAATCAGCACTTCATACTTTCAAAGGAAGCATCAACAATTATTGCAAAGAAGTTGTATTAAAAAAAATAACTCCAGGAATACGCATACCTCATTCTAAATATGCGTATTTCAAGAGTGATTTTTTGCAATAATACTTCTACCTAAAAACATTTGATGCTGATTTTGAGAGTATCAAGAGTATATTACAAAAAGGTATCAACCAAGTTTTTAGTATAACCTGTTCCAAAGATACACTCCAAAGTATTTTCAGATTATGTATTTCAAGGTGAACAGTGAATAGCTTTTGAACTATATCTTTGCAACGGGTTGTCCAATAAAGGCGAGCGATAACTTTTTAGAATCAGCACTTCACACTTTCAAAGAAAGCATCAACATTTTTTGCAAAGAAGTTGTATTATAAAAATAACTCCAGGAATACTCATACCTCATTCTAAATATGCGTATTTCAAGAGTGATTTTTTTCAATAATCCTTCTACCTAAAAACTTTTGATGCTGATTTTGAGAGTATTAAGTGTATATTACAAAAAGGTATCAACCAAGTTTTTAGTATAACCAGTTCCAAAGATACACTCCAAAGTATTTTCAGATTCTGTATTTCAAGGTGAACAGTGAATAGCTTTTGAAGTATAACTTTGCAATGGGTTGTCCAATAAAGGCGAGCGATAACTTTTTTGAATCAGCACTTCATACTTTCAAAGGAAGCATTAACATTTTTTGCAAAGAAGTTGTATTAAAAAAAATAACTCCAGGAATACGCATACCTCATTCTAAATATGCGTATTTCAAGAGTGATTTTTTGCAATAATCCTTATACCTAAAAACGTTTTATGCTGATTTCGAGACTACCAAGAGTATATTACGAAAAGCTATCAACCAAGTTCTTAGTATAACCCGTTCCAAAGATACACTCCAAAGTATTTTCAGATTATGTATTTCAAGGTGAACAGTGAGTAGCTTTTGTTCTATATCTTTGCAACGGGTTGTCCAATAAAGGCGAGCGATAACTTTTTAGAATCAGCACTTCAATCTTTCAAAGGAAGCATCAACATTTTTTGCAAAGAGATTGCATTAAAAAAAATAACTCCAGGAATACGCATTCTTCATTCTAAATATGCGTATTTCAAGAGTGATTTTTGCAATAATCCTTCTACCTAAAAACTTTTGATGCTGATTTTGAGAGTACCAAGATTATATTACGAAAAGGTATCAACCAAGTTCTTAGTATAACCCGTTCCAAAGATACACTCCAAAGTATTTTCAGATTATGTATTTCAAGGTGAACAGTGAATAGCTTTTGAACTATATCTTTGCAACGGGTTCTCCAATAAAGACGAGCGATATCTTTTTAGAATCAGCACTTCATACTTTCAAAGGAAGCATCAATATTTTTTCAAAGAAGTTGTATTAAAAAAAAATAACTCCAGGAGTTTGCATACCTCATTCTAAATATGCGTATTTCAAGAGTGATTTTTTGCAATAATCTTTCTACCTAAAAACTTTTGATGCTGATTTTGAAAGTACCAAGATTATATTACAAAAAGGTATCAACCAAGTTTTTAGTATAACCCGTTCCAAAGATACACTCCAAAGTATTTTCAGATTCTGTATTTGAAGGTGAACAGTGAATAGCTTTTGAACTATATCTTTGCAATGGGTTGTCCAATAAAGGCGAGCGATAACTTTTTAAAATCCTTCATACTTTCAAAGAAAGCATCAACATTTTTTGCAAAGAAGTTGTATTAAAAAAATAACTCCAGGAATACTCATACCTCATTCTAAATATGCGTATTTCAAGAGTAATTTTTTTCAATAATCCTTCTACCTAAAAACTTTTGATGCTGATTTTGAGAGTATTAAGGGTATATTACAAAAAGGTATCAACCAAGTTTTTAGTATAACCCGTTCCAAAGATACACTCCAAAGTATTTTCAGATTCTGTATTTCAAGGTGAACAGTGAATAGCTTTTGAACTATATCTTTGCAATGGGTTGTCCAATAAAGGCGAGCGATAACTTTTTTGAATCAGCACTTCATACTTTCAAAGGAAGCATTAACATTTTTTGCAAAGAAGTTGTATTAAAAAAAAATAACTCCAGGAATACGCATACCTCATTCTAAATATGCGTATTTCAAGAGTGACTTTTTGCAATAATCCTTATACCTAAAAAAGTTTTATGCTGATTTTGAGAGTATCAAGAGTATATTACGAAAAGGTATCAACCAAGTTCTTAGTATAACCCGTTCCAAAGATACACTCCAAAGTATTTTCAGATTATGTATTTCAAGGTGAACAGTGAATAGCTTTTGAACTATATCTTTGCAACGGGTTCTCCAATAAAGACGAGCGATATCTTTTTAGAATCAGCACTTCATACTTTCAAAGGAAGCATCAATATTTTTTTCAAAGAAGTTGTATTAAAAAAAATAACTCCAGGAGTTTGCATACCTCATTCTAAATATGCGTATTTCAAGAGTGATTTTTTGCAATAATCCTTCTACCTAAAAACTTTTGATGCTGATTTTAAGAGTATCAAGAGTATATTACAAAAAGGTATCAAACAAGTTTTTAGTATAACCCGTTCCAAAGATACACTCCAAAGTATTTTCAGATTATGTATTTCAAGGTGAACAGTGAATAGCTTTTGAACTATATCTTTGCAACGGGTTCTCCAATAAAGACGAGCGATATCTTTTTAGAATCTGCACTTCATACTTTCAAAGGAAGCATCAATATTTTTTTCAAAGAAGTTGTATTAAAAAAAATAACTCCAGGAGTTTGCATACCTCGTTCTAAATATGCGTATTTCAAGAGTGATTTCTTGCAATAATCCTTCTACCTAAAAACTTTTGATGCAGATTTTGAGAGTACCAAGATTATATCACAAAAAGGAATCAAATAAGTTTTTAGTATAACCCGTTCCAAAGATACACTCCAAAGTATTTTCAGATTCTGTATTTCAAGGTGAACAGTGAATAGCTTTTGAACTATATCTTTGCAATGGGTTGTCCAATAAAGGCGAGCGATAACTTTTTAGAATCAGCACTTCATACTTTCAAAGGAAGCATCAACATTTTTTGCAAAGAGGTTGTATTGAAAAAACTAACTCCAAGAATATGCATAACTCATTTTAACTATGCGTATTTCAAAAGTGATTTTTTGCAATAATCCTTCTACCTAAAAACTTTTGATGCTGATTTTGAGAGTATCAAGAGTATATAACAAAAAGGTATCAGCCAAGCTTTTAGTATAACCCGTTCCAAAGATACACTCCAAAGTATTTTCAGATTCTGTATTTCAAGGTGAACAGTGAATAGCTTTTGAACTATACCTTTGCAACGGGTTGTCCAATAAAGGCGAGCGTCAACTTTTTAGAATCAGCACTTCATACTTTCAAAGGAAGCATCAACATTTTTTGCAAAGAGTTTGTATTAAAAAAAATAACTCCAGGAATACGCATACCTCATTCTAAATATGCGTATTTCAAGAGTGATTTTTTGTAATAATCCTTCTAACTAAAAACTTTTGATGCTGATTTTGAGAGTATCAAGAGTATATTACAAAAAGGTATCAACCAAGTTTTTATTATAACCCGTTCCAAAGATACACTCCAAAGTATTTTCAGATTATGTATTTCAAGGTGAACAGTGAATAGCTTTAGAACTATATCTTTGCAACGGGTTATCCAATAAAGGCGAGCGATAACTTTTTAGAATCAGCACTTCATACTTTCAAAGGAAGCATCAACAATTATTGCAAAGAAGTTGTATTAAAAAAAATAACTCCAGGAATACGCATACCTCATTCTAAATATGCGTATTTCAAGAGTGATTTTTTGCAATAATACTTCTACCTAAAAACATTTGATGCTGATTTTGAGAGTATCAAGAGTATATTACAAAAAGGTATCAACCAAGTTTTTAGTATAACCTGTTCCAAAGATACACTCCAAAGTATTTTCAGATTATGTATTTCAAGGTGAACAGTGAATAGCTTTTGTACTATATCTTTGCAACGGGTTGTCCAATAAAGGCGAGCGATAACTTTTTAGAATCAGCACTTCACACTTTCAAAGAAAGCATCAACATTTTTTGCAAAGAAGTTGTATTAAAAAAATAACTCCAGGAATACTCATACCTCATTCTAAATATGCGTATTTCAAGAGTGATTTTTTTCAATAATCCTTCTACCTAAAAACTTTTGATGCTGATTTTGAGAGTATTAAGTGTATATTACAAAAAGGTATCAACCAAGTTTTTAGTATAACCAGTTCCAAAGATACACTCCAAAGTATTTTCAGATTCTGTATTTCAAGGTGAACAGTGAATAGCTTTTGAACTATAACTTTGCAATGGGTTGTCCAATAAAGGCGAGCGATAACTTTTTTGAATCAGCACTTCATACTTTCACAGGAAGCATTAACATTTTTTGCAAAGAAGTTGTATTAAAAAAAATAACTCCAGGAATACGCATACCTCATTCTAAATATGCGTATTTCAAGAGTGATTTTTTGCAATAATCCTTATACCTAAAAACGTTTTATGCTGATTTTGAGACTACCAAGAGTATATTACGAAAAGCTATCAACCAAGTTCTTAGTATAACCCGTTCCAAAGATACACTCCAAAGTATTTTCAGATTATGTATTTCAAGGTGAACAGTGAGTAGCTTTTGTTCTATATCTTTGCAACGGGTTGTCCAATAAAGGCGAGCGATAACTTTTTAGAATCAGCACTTCAATCTTTCAAAGGAAGCATCAACATTTTTTGCAAAGAGGTTGCATTAAAAAAAATAACTCCAGGAATACGCATTCTTCATTCTAAATATGCGTATTTCAAGAGTGATTTTTGCAATAATCCTTCTACCTAAAAACTTTTGATGCTGATTTTGAGAGTACCAAGATTATATTACGAAAAGGTATCAACCAAGTTCTTAGTATAACCCGTTCCAAAGATACACTCCAAAGTATTTTCAGATTATGTATTTCAAGGTGAACAGTGAATAGCTTTTGAACTATATCTTTGCAACGGGTTCTCCAATAAAGACGAGCGATATCTTTTTAGAATCAGCACTTCATACTTTCAAAGGAAGCATCAATATTTTTTCAAAGAAGTTGTATTAAAAAAAATAACTCCAGGAGTTTGCATACCTCATTCTAAATATGCGTATTTCAAGAGTGATTTTTTGCAATAATCCTTCTACCTAAAAACTTTTGATGCTGATTTTGAGAGTACCAAGATTATATTACAAAAAGGTATCAACCAAGTTTTTAGTATAACCCGTTCCAAAGATACACTCCAAAGTATTTTCAGATTCTGTATTTCAAGGTGAACAGTGAATAGCTTTTGAACTATATCTTTGCAATGGGTTGTCCAATAAAGGCGAGCGATAACTTTTTTGAATCAGCACTTCATACTTTCAAAGGAAGCATTAACATTTTTTGCAAAGAAGTTGTATTAAAAAAAATAACTCCAGGAATACGCATACCTCATTCTAAATATGCGTATTTCAAGAGTGACTTTTTGCAATAATCCTTATACCTAAAAACGTTTTATGCTGATTTTGAGAGTATCATGAGTATATTACGAAAAGGTATCAACCAAGTTCTTAGTATAACCCGTTCCAAAGATACACTCCAAAGTATTTTCAGATTATGTATTTCAAGGTGAACAGTGAATAGCTTTTGAACTATATCTTTGCAACTGGTTCTCCAATAAAGACGAGCGATATCTTTTTAGAATCAGCACTTCATACTTTCAAAGGAAGCATCAATATTTTTTTCAAAGAAGTTGTATTAAAAAAAATAACTCCAGGAGTTTGCATACCTCATTCTAAATATGCGTATTTCAAGAGTGATTTTTTGCAATAATCCTTCTACCTAAAAACTTTTGATGCTGATTTTGAGAGTACCAAGATTATATTACAAAAAGGAATCAAATAAGTTTTTAGTATAACCCGTTCCAAAGATACACTCCAAAGTATTTTCAGATTCTGTATTTCAAGGTGAACAGTGAATAGCTTTTGAACTATATCTTTGCAATGGGTTGTCCAATAAAGGCGAGCGATAGCTTTTTAGAATCAGCACTTCATATTTTCAAAGGAAGCATCAACATTTTTTGCAAAGAGGTTGTATTGAAAAAACTAACTCCAAGAATATGCATAACTCATTTTAACTATGCGTATTTCAAAAGTGATTTTTTGCAATAATCCTTCTACCTAAAAACTTTTGATGCTGATTTTGAGAGTATCAAGAGTATATAACAAAAAGGTATCAGCCAAGCTTTTAGTATAACCCGTTCCAAAGATACACTCCAAAGTATTTTCAGATTCTGTATTTCAAGGTGAACAGTGAATAGCTTTTGAACTATACCTTTGCAACGGGTTGTCCAATAAAGGCGAGCGTCAACTTTTTAGAATCAGCACTTCATACTTTCAAAGGAAGCATCAACATTTTTTGCAAAGAATTTGTATTAAAAAAAATAACTCCAGGAATACGCATACCTCATTCTAAATATGCGTATTTCAAGAGTGATTTTTTGTAATAATCCTTCTAACTAAAAACTTTTGATGCTGATTTTGAGAGTATCAAGAGTATATTACAAAAAGGTATCAACCAAGTTTTTATTATAACCCGTTCCAAAGATACACTCCAAAGTATTTTCAGATTATGTATTTCAAGGTGAACAGTGAATAGCTTCAGAACTATATCTTTGCAACGGGTTATCCAATAAAGGCGAGCGATAACTTTTTAGAATCAGCACTTCATACTTTCAAAGGAAGCATCAACAATTATTGCAAAGAAGTTGTATTAAAAAAAATAACTCCAGGAATACGCATACCTCATTCTAAATATGCGTATTTCAAGAGTGATTTTTTGCAATAATACTTCTACCTAAAAACATTTGATGCTGATTTTGAGAGTATCAAGAGTATATTACAAAAAGGTATCAACCAAGTTTTTAGTATAACCTGTTCCAAAGATACACTCCAAAGTATTTTTTTTAGATTATGTATTTCAAGGTGAACAGTGAATAGCTTTTGAACTATATCTTTGCAACGGGTTGTCCAATAAAGGCGAGCGATAACTTTTTAGAATCAGCACTTCACACTTTCAAAGAAAGCATCAACATTTTTTGCAAAGAAGTTGTATTAAAAAAATAACTCCAGGAATACTCATACCTCATTCTAAATATGCGTATTTCAAGAGTGATTTTTTTCAATAATCCTTCTACCTAAAAACTGTTGATGCTGATTTTGAGAGTATTAAGAGTATATTACAAAAAGGTATCAACCAAGTTTTTAGTATAACCAGTTCCAAAGATACACTCCAAAGTATTTTCAGATTCTGTATTTCAAGGTGAACAGTGAATAGCTTTTGAACTATAACTTTGCAATGGGTTGTCCAATAAAGGCGAGCGATAACTTTTTTGAATCAGCACTTCATACTTTCAAAGGAAGCATTCACATTTTTTGCAAAGATATTGTATTAAAAAAAATAACTCCAGGAATATGCATACCTCATTCTAAATATGCGTATTTCAAGAGTGATTTTTTGCAATAATCCTTATACCTAAAAACGTTTTATGCTGATTTTGAGACTACCAAGAGTATATTACGAAAAGCTATCAACCATGTTCTTAGTATAACCCGTTCCAAAGATACACTCCAAAGTATTTTCAGATTATGTATTTCAAGGTGAACAGTGAGTAGATTTTGTTATATATCTTTGCAACGGGTTGTCCAATAAAGGCGAGCGATAACTTTTTAGAATCAGCACTTCAAACTTTCAAAGGAAGCATCAACATTTTTTGCAAAGAGGTTGCATTAAAAAAAATAACTCCAGGAATACGCATTCTTCATTCTAAATATGCGTATTTCAAGAGTGATTTTTGCAATAATCCTTTTACCTAAAAACTTTTGATGCTGATTTTGAGAGTACCAAGAGTATATTACAAAAAGGTATCAACCAAGTTTTTAGTATAACCCGTTCCAAAGATACACTCCAAAGTATTTTCAGATTCTGTATTTCAAGGTGAACAGTGAATAGCTTTTGAACTATATCTTTGCAATGGGTTGTCCAATAAAGGCGAGCGATAACTTTCTTGAATCAGCACTTCATACTTTCAAAGGAAGCATTAACATTTTTTGCAAAGAAGTTGTATTAAAAAAAATAACTCCAGGAATACGCATACCTCATTCTAAATATGCGTATTTCAAGAGTGACTTTTTGCAATAATCCTTATACCTAAAAACGTTTTATGCTGATTTTGAGAGTATCAAGAGTATATTACGAAAAGGTATCAACCAAGTTCTTAGTATAACCCGTTCCAAAGATACACTCCAAAGTATTTTCAGATTATGTTTTTCAAGGTGAACAGTTAATAGCTTTTGAACTATATCTTTGCAACGGGTTCTCCAATAAAGACGAGCGATATCTTTTTAGAATCAGCACTTCATACTTTCAAAGGAAGCATCAATTTTTTTTCAAAGAAGTTGTATTAAAAAAAATAACTCCAGGAGTTTGCATACCTCATTCTAAATATGCGTATTTCAAGAGTGATTTTTTGTAATAATCCTTCTAACTAAAAACTTTTGATGCTGATTTTGAGAGTATCAAGAGTATATTACAAAAAGGTATCAACCAAGTTTTTATTATAACCCGTTCCAAAGATACACTCCAAAGTATTTTCAGATTATGTATTTCAAGGTGAACAGTGAATAGCTTCAGAACTATATCTTTGCAACGGGTTATCCAATAAAGGCGAGCGATAACTTTTTAGAATCAGCACTTCATACTTTCAAAGGAAGCATCAACAATTATTGCAAAGAAGTTGTATTAAAAAAAATAACTCCAGGAATACGCATACCTCATTCTAAATATGCGTATTTCAAGAGTGATTTTTTGCAATAATACTTCTACCTAAAAACATTTGATGCTGATTTTGAGAGTATCAAGAGTATATTACAAAAAGGTATCAACCAAGTTTTTAGTATAACCTGTTCCAAAGATACACTCCAAAGTATTTTTTTTAGATTATGTATTTCAAGGTGAACAGTGAATAGCTTTTGAACTATATCTTTGCAACGGGTTGTCCAATAAAGGCGAGCGATAACTTTTTAGAATCAGCACTTCACACTTTCAAAGAAAGCATCAACATTTTTTGCAAAGAAGTTTTATTAAAAAAATAACTCCAGGAATACTCATACCTCATTCTAAATATGCGTATTTCAAGAGTGATTTTTTTCAATAATCCTTCTACCTAAAAACTGTTGATGCTGATTTTGAGAGTATTAAGAGTATATTACAAAAAGATATCAACCAAGTTTTTAGTATAACCAGTTCCAAAGATACACTCCAAAGTATTTTCAGATTCTGTATTTCAAGGTGAACAGTGAATAGCTTTTGAACTATAACTTTGCAATGGGTTGTCCAATAAAGGCGAGCGATATCTTTTTTGAATCAGCACTTCATACTTTCAAAGGAAGCATTAACATTTTTTGCAAAGATGTTGTATTAAAAAAAATAACTCCAGGAATACGCACACCTCATTCTAAATATGCGTATTTCAAGAGTGATTTTTTGCAATAATCCTTATACCTAAACACGTTTTATGCTGATTTTGAGACTACCAAGAGTATATTACGAAAAGCTATCAACCAAGTTCTTAGTATAACCCGTTCCAAAGATACACTCCAAAGTATTTTCAGATTATGTATTTCAAGGTGAACAGTGAGTAGATTTTGTTCTATATCTTTGCAACGGGTTGTCCAATAAAGGCGAGCGATAACTTTTTAGAATCAGCACTTCAAACTTTCAAAGGAAGCATCAACATTTTTTGCAAAGAGGTTGCATTAAAAAAAATAACTCCAGGAATACGCATTCTTCATTCTAAATATGCGTATTTCAAGAGTGATTTTTGCAATAATCCTTTTACCTAAAAACTTTTGATGCTGATTTTGAGAGTACCAAGAGTATATTACAAAAAGGTATCAACCAAGTTTATAGTATAACCCGTTCCAAAGATACACTCCAAAGTATTTTCAGATTCTGTATTTCAAGGTGAACAGTGAATAGCTTTTGAACTATATCTTTGCAATGGGTTGTCCAATAAAGGCGAGCGATAACTTTTTTGAATCAGCACTTCATACTTTCAAAGGAAGCATTAACATTTTTTGCAAAGAAGTTGTATTAAAAAAAATAACTCCAGGAATACGCATACCTCATTCTAAATATGCGTATTTCAAGAGTGACTTTTTGCAATAATCCTTATACCTAAAAACGTTTTATGCTGATTTTGAGAGTATCAAGAGTATATTACGAAAAGGTATCAACCAAGTTCTTAGTATAACCCGTTCCAAAGATACACTCCAAAGTATTTTCAGATTATGTATTTCAAGGTGAACAGTGAATAGCTTTTGAACTATATCCTTGCAACGGGTTCTCCAATAAAGACGAGCGATATCTTTTTAGAATCAGCACTTCATACTTTCAAAGGAAGCATCAATTTTTTTTTTCAAAGAAGTTGTATTAAAAAAAATAACTCCAGGAGTTTGCATACCTCATTCTAAATATGCGTATTTCAAGAGTGATTTTTTGCAATAATCCTTCTACCTAAAAACTTTTGATGCTGATTTTGAGAGTACCAAGATTATATTACAAAAAGGTATCAACCAAGTTTTTAGTATAACCCGTTCCAAAGATACACTCCAAAGTATTTTCAGATTCTGTATTTCAAGGTGAACAGTGAATAGCTTTTGAACTGTATCTTTGCAATGGGTTGTCCAATAAAGGCGAATGATAACTTTTTAGAATCAGCACTTCATACTTTCAAGGGAAGCATCAATATTTTTTTCAAAGAAGTTGTATTAAAAAAAATAACTCCAGGAGTTTGCATACCTCATTCTAAATATGCGTATTTCAAGAGTGATTTTTTGCAATAATCCTTCTACCTAAAAACTTTTGATGCTGATTTTGAGAGTATCAAGATTATATTACAAAAAGGAATCAAATAAGTTTTTAGTATAACCCGTTCCAAAGATACACTCCAAAGTATTTTCAGATTCTGTATTTCAAGGTGAACAGTGAATAGCTTTTGAACTATATCTTTGCAATGGGTTGTCCAATAAAGGCGAGCGATAACTCTTTAGAATCAGCACTTCATACTTTCAAAGAAAGCATCAACATTTTTTGCAAAGAGGTTGTATTGAAAAAACTAACTCCAAGAATATGCATAACTCATTTTAACTATGCGTATTTCAAAAGTGATTTTTTGCAATAATCCTTCTACCTAAAAACTTTTGATGCTGATTTTGAGAGTATCAAGAGTATATAACAAAAACGTATCAGCCAAGCTTTTAGTATAACCCGTTCCAAAGATACACTCCAAAGTATTTTCAGATTCTGTATTTCAAGGTGAACAGTGAATAGCTTTAGAACTATATCTTTGCAACGGGTTATCCAAAAAAGGCGAGCGATAACTTTTTAGAATCAGCACTTCATACTTTCAAAGGAAGCATCAACAATTATTGCAAAGAAGTTGTATTAAAAAAAATAACTCCAGGAATACGCATACCTCATTCTAAATATGCGTATTTCAAGAGTGATTTTTTGCAATAATACTTCTACCTAAAAACATTTGATGCTGATTTTGAGAGTATCAAGAGTATATTACAAAAAGGTATCAACCAAGTTTTTAGTATAACCTGTTCCAAAGATACACTCCAAAGTATTTTCAGATTATGTATTTCAAGGTGAACAGTGAATAGCTTTTGAACTATATCTTTGCAACGGGTTGTCTAATAAAGGCGAGCGATAACTTTTTAGAATCAGCACTTCACACTTTCAAAGAAAGCATCAACATTTTTTGCAAAGAAGTTGTATTAAAAAAATAACTCCAGGAATACTCATACCTCATTCTAAATATGCGTATTTCAAGAGTGATTTTTTTCAATAATCCTTCTACCTAAAAACTTTTGATGCTCATTTTGAGAGTATTAAGAGTATATTACAAAAAGGTATCAACCAAGTTTTTAGTATAACCAGTTCCAAAGATACACTCCAAAGTATTTTCAGATTCTGTATTTCAAGGTGAACAGTGAATAGCTTTTGAACTATAACTTTGCAATGGGTTGTCCAATAAAGGCGAGCGATAACTTTTTTGAATCAGCACTTCATACTTTCAAAGGAAGCATTAACATTTTTTGCAAAGAAGTTGTATTAAAAAAAATAACTCCAGGAATACGCATACCTCATTCTAAATATGCGTATTTCAAGAGTGATTTTTTGCAATAATCCTTATACCTAAAAACGTTTTATGCTGATTTTGAGACTACCAAGAGTATATTACGAAAAGCTATCAACCAAGTTCTTAGTATAACCCGTTCCAAAGATACACTCCAAAGTATTTTCAGATTATGTATTTCAAGGTGAACAGTGAGTAGCTTTTGTTCTATATCTTTGCAACGGGTTGTCCAATAAAGGCGAGCGATAACTTTTTAGAATCAGCACTTCATACTTTCAAAGGAAGCATCAACATTTTTTGCAAAGAGGTTGCATTAAAAAAAATAACTCCAGGAATACGCATTCTTCATTCTAAATATGCGTATTTCAAGAGTGATTTTTGCAATAATCCTTCTACCTAAGAACTTTTTATGCTGATTTTAAGAGTATCAAGAGTATATTACAAAAAGGTATCAACCAAGTTTTTAGTATAACCCGTTCCAAAGATACACTCCAAAGTATTTTCAGATTATGTATTTGAAGGTGAACAGTGAATAGCTTTTGAACTATATCTTTGCAACGGGTTGTCCAATAAATTCGAGCGTATTTCAGGAGTGATTTTTTGCAATAATCCTTCTACCTAAAAACGTTTGATGCTGATTTTGAGAGTATCAATAGTGTATTACAAAAAGTTATCAACCAAGTTTTTAGTATAACCCGTTCCAAAGATACACTCCAAAGTATTTTCAGATTATGTATTTGAAGGTGAACAGTGAATAGCTTTTGTACTATATCTTTGCAACGGGTTGTCCAATAAATTCGAGCGATAACTTTTTAGAATCAGCACTTCATACTTTCAAAGGAAGCATCAACAATTATTGCAAAGAAGTTGTATTAAAAAAAATAACTCCAGGAATACGCATACCTCATTCTAAATATGCGTATTTCAAGAGTGATTTTTTGCAATAATACTTCTACCTAAAAACATTTGAAGCTGATTTTGAGAGTATCAAGAGTATATTACAAAAAGGTATCAACCAAGTTTTTAGTATAACCAGTTCCAAAGATACACTCCAAAGTATTTTCAGGTTCTGTATTTCAAGGTGAACAGTGAATAGCTTTTGAACTATAACTTTGCAATGGGTTGTCCAATAAAGGCGAGCGATAACTTTTTTGAATCAGCACTTCATACTTTCAAAGGAAGCATTAACATTTTTTGCAAAGAAGTTGTATTAAAAAAAATAACTCCAGGAATACGCATACCTCATTCTAAATATGCGTATTTCAAGAGTGATTTTTTGCAATAATCCTTATACCTAAAAACGTTTTATGCTGATTTTGAGACTATCAAGAGTATATTGCGAAAAGCTATCAACCAAGTTCTTAGTATAACCCGTTCCAAAGATACACTCCAAAGTATTTTCAGATTATGTATTTCAAGGTGAACAGTGAATAGCTTTTGAACTATATCTTTGCAACGGGTTCTCCAATAAAGACGAGCGATATCTTTTTAGAATCAGCACTTCATACTTTCAAAGGAAGCATCAATATTTTTTTCAAAGAAGTTGTATTAAAAAAAATAACTCCAAGAGTTTGCATACCTCACTCTAAATATGCGTATTTCAAGAGTGATTTTTTGCAATAATCCTTCTACCTAAAAACTTTTGATGCTGATTTTGAGAGTATCAATAGTGTATTACAAAAAGGTATCAACCAAGTTTTTAGTATAACCCGTTCCAAAGATACACTCCAAAGTATTTTCAGATTATGTATTTGAAGGTGAACAGTGAATAGCTTTTGTACTATATCTTTGCAACGGGTTGTCCAATAAATTCGAGCGATAACTTTTTAGAATCAGCACTTCATACTTTCAAAGGAAGCATCAACATTTTTTGCAAGGAAGTTGTATTAAAAAAAATAACTCCAGGAATACGCATATCTCATTCTAAATATGCGTATTTCAAGAGTGATTTTTTGCAATAATCCTTATACCTAAAAACGTTTTATGCTGATTTTGAGACTATCAAGAGTATATTGCGAAAAGCTATCAACCAAGTTCTTAGTATAACCCGTTCCAAAGATACACTCCAAAGTATTTTCAGATTATGTATTTCAAGGTGAACAGTGAGTAGCTTTTGTTCTATATCTTTGCAACGGGTTGTCCAATAAAGGCGAGCGATAACTTTTTAGAATCAGCACTTCATACTTTCAAAGGAAGCATCAACATTTTTTGCAAAGAGGTTGCATTAAAAAAAATAACTCCAGGAATACGCATACCTCATTCTAAATAGGCGTATTTCAAGAGTGATTTCTTGCAATAATCCTTCTACCTAAAAACTTTTGATGCTGATTTTGAGAGTATCAATAGTGTATTACAAAAAGTTATCAACCAAGTTTTTAGTATAACCCGTTCCAAAGATACACTCCAAAGTATTTTCAGATTATGTATTTCAAGGTGAACATTGAATAGCTTTAGAACTATATCTTTGCAACGGGTTGTCCAATAAAGGCGAGCGATAACTTTTTAGAATCACCACTTCATACTTTCAAAAGAGGCATCATCATTTTTTGCAAAGAAGTTGTATTAAAAAAAATAACTCCAGGAATACGCATACCTCATTCTAAATATGCGTATTTCAAGAGTGATTTTTTGCAATATTCCTTCTACCTAAAAACTTTTGATACTGATTTTGAGAGTATCAAGAGTATATTACAAAAAGGTATCAACCAAGTTTTTAGTATAATCCGTTCCAAAGATACACTCCAAAGTATTTTCAGATTATGTATTTCAAGGTGAACAGTGAATAGCTTTGGAACTATACCTTTGCAACGGGTTGTCCAATAAAGGCGAGCGACCACTTTTTAGAATCAGCACTTCATACTTTCAAAGGAAGCATTAACATTTTTTGCAAAGAAGTTGTATTAAAAGAAATAACTCCAGGTATACGCATACCTCATTCTAAATATGCATTTTTCAAGAGTGATTTTTTGCAATAATCCTTCTACCTAAAAACTTTTGATGCTGATTTTGAGAGTATCAAGAGTATATTACAAAAAGGTATCAACCAAGTTTTTAGTATCACCCGTTCCAAAGATACACTCCAAAGTATTTTCAGATTATGTATTTCAAGGTGAACAGTGAATAGCTTTTGAACTATATCTTTGCAACGGGTTGTCCAATAAAGGCGAGCGATAACTTTTTAGAATCAGCACTTCATACTTTCAAAGGACGCATCAACATTTTTTGCAAAGAGGTTGTATTAAAAAAACTAACTCCAGGAATACGCATAACTCATTCTAAATATGCGTATTTCAAAAGTGATTTTTTGCAATAATCCTTCTACCCAAATCTTTTGATGCTGATTTTGAGAGTATCAAGAGTGTATTACAAAAAGGTATCAACCAAGTTTTTAGTATAACCCGTTCCAAAGATACACTCCAAAGTATTTTCAGATTCTGTATTTCAAGGTGAACAGTGAATAGCTTTTGGACTATATCTTTGCAACGGGTTGTCCAATAAAGGCGAGCGATAACTTTTTAGAATCAGCACTTCATACTTTCAAAGGAAGCATCACATTTTTGGCAAAGACGTTGTTCTAAAAAAAATAACTCCAGGAATACGCATACCTCATTCTAAATACGCGTATTTCAAGAGTGATTTTTTGCAATAATCCTTCTACCTAAAAACTTTTGATGCTGATTTTGAGAGTATCAAGAGTATATTACAAAAGGTATCAACCAAGTTTTTAGTATAACCCGTTCCAAAGATACACTCCAAAGTATTTTCAGATTATGTATTTGAAGGTGAACAGTGAATAGCTTTTGTACTATATCTTTGCAACGGGTTGTCCAATAAATTCGAGCGATAACTTTTTAGAATCAGCACTTCATACTTTCAAAGAAAGCATCAACATTTTTTGCAAAGAAGTTGTATTAAAAAAATAACTCCAGGAATACTCATACCTCATTCTAAATATGCGTATTTCAAGAGTGATTTTTTTCAATAATCCTTCTACCTAAAAACTTTTGATGCTGATTTTGAGAGTATTAAGGGTATATTACAAAAAGGTATCAACCAAGTTTTTAGTATAACCCGTTCCAAAGATACACTCCAAAGTATTTTCAGATTCTGTATTTCAAGGTGAACAGTGAATAGCTTTTGAACTATATCTTTGCAATGGGTTGTCCAATAAAGGCGAGCGATAACTTTTTTGAATCAGCACTTCATACTTTCAAAGGAAGCATTAACATTTTTTGCAAAGAAGTTGTATTAAAAAAAATAACTCCAGGAATACGCATACCTCATTCTAAATATGCGTATTTCAAGAGTGACTTTTTGCAATAATCCTTATACCTAAAAACGTTTTATGCTGATTTTGAGAGTATCAAGAGTATATTACGAAAAGGTATCAACGAAGTTCTTAGTATAACCCGTTCCAAAGATACACTCCAAAGTATTTTCAGATTATGTATTTCAAGGTGAACAGTGAGTAGCTTTTGTTTTATATCTTTGCAACGGTTTGTCCAATAAAGGCGAGCGATAACTTTTTAGAATCAGCACTTCATACTTTCAAAGGAAGCATCAACATTTTTTGCAAAGAGCTTGCATTAAAAAAAATAGCTCCAGGAATACGCATACCTCATTCTAAATATGCGTATTTCAAGAGTGATTTTTTGCAATAATCCTTCTACCTAAGAACTTTTGATGCTGATTTTAAGAGTATCAAGAGTATATTACAAAAAGGTATCAACCAAGTTTTTAGTATAACCCGTTCCAAAGATACACTCCAAAGTATTTTCAGATTATGTATTTCAAGGTGAACAGTGAATAGCTTTTGATCTATATCTTTGCAACGGGTTCTCCAATAAAGACGAGCGATACCTTTTTAGAATCAGCACTTCATACTTTCAAAGGAAGCATCAATATTTTTTTCAAAGAAGTTGTATTAAAAAAAATAACTCCAGGAGTTTGCATACCTCATTCTAAATATGCGTATTTCAAGAGTGATTTTTTGCAATAATTCTTCTACCAAAAAACTTTTGATGCTGATTTTGAGAGTACCAAGATTATATTACAAAAAGGTATCAACCAAGTTTTTAGTATAACCCGTTCCAAAGATACACTCCAAAGTATTTTCAGATTCTGTATTTCAAGGTGAACAGTGAATAGCTTTTGAACTATATCTTTGCAATGGGTTGTCCAATAAAGGCGAGCGATAACTTTTTAGAATCAGCACTTCATACTTTCAAAGGAAGCATCAACATTTTTTGCAAAGAAGTTGTATTAAAAAAAATAACTCCAGGAATATGCATACCTCATTCTAAATATGCGTATTTCAAGAGTGATTTTTTGCAATAATCCTTCTACCTAAAAACTTTTGATGCTGATTTTAAGAGTATCAAGAGTATATTACAAAAAGGTATCAACCAAGTTTTTAGTATAACCCGTTCCAAAGATACACTCCAAAGTATTTTCAGATTATGTATTTCAAGGTGAACAGTGAATAGCTTTTGAACTATATCTTTGCAACGGGTTCTCCAATAAAGACGAGTGATATCTTTTTAGAATCAGCACTTCATACTTTCAAAGGAAGCATCAATATTTTTTTCAAAGAAGTTGTATTAAAAAAAATAATTCCAGGAGTTTGCATACCTCATTCTAAATATGCGTATTTCTAGAGTGATTTTTTGCAATAATCCTTCTACCTAAAAACTTTTGATGCTGATTTTGAGAGTAGCAAGATTATATTACAAAAAGGAATCAACCAAGTTTTTAGTATAACCCGTTCCAAAGATACATTCCAAAGTATTTTCAGATTCTGTATTTCAAGGTGAACAGTGAATAGCTTTTGAACTATATCTTTGCAATGGCTTGTCCAATAAAGGCGAGCGATAAATTTTTAGAATCAGCACTTCATACTTTCAAAGGAAGCATCAACATTTTTTGCAAAGAGGTTGTATTGAAAAAACTAACTCCAAGAATATGCATAACTCATTTTAACTATGCGTATTTCAAAAGTGATTTTTTGCAATAATCCTTCTACCTAAAAACTTTTGATGCTGATTTTGAGAGTATCAAGAGTATATAACATAAAGGTATCAGCCAAGCTTTTAGTATAACCCGTTCCAAAGATGCACTCCAAAGTATTTTCAGATTCTGTATTTCAAGGTGAACAGTGAATAGCTTTTGAACTATACCTTTGCAACGGGTTGTCCAATAAAGGCGAGCGTCAACTTTTTAGAATCAGCACTTCATACTTTCAAAGAAAGCATCAACATTTTTTGCAAAGAAGTTGTATTAAAAAAATAACTCCAGGAATACTCATACCTCATTCTAAATATGCGTATTTCAAGAGTGATTTTTTTCAATAATCCTTCTACCTAAAAACTTTTGATGCTGATTTTGAGAGTATTAAGGGTATATTACAAAAAGGTATCAACCAAGTTTTTAGTATAACCCGTTCCAAAGATACACTCCAAAGTATTTTCAGATTCTGTATTTCAAGGTGAACAGTGAATAGCTTTTGAACTATATCTTTGCAATGGGTTGTCCAATAAAGGCGAGCGATAACTTTTTTGAATCAGCACTTCATAATTTCAAAGGAAGCATTAACATTTTTTGCAAAGAAGTTGTATTAAAAA
This sequence comes from Philhelius pedissequus, assembly GCA_910595825.1. Lineage (NCBI taxonomy): Eukaryota > Metazoa > Arthropoda > Insecta > Diptera > Syrphidae > Philhelius > Philhelius pedissequus. The sequence continues at coordinate 218,429,905 of OU343160.1, read as the reverse complement.
AAATAACTCCAGGAATACGCATACCTCATTCTAAATATGCGTATTTCAAGAGTGACTTTTTGCAATAATCCTTATACCTAAAAACGTTTTATGCTGATTTTGAGAGTATCAAGAGTATATTACGAAAAGGTATCAACGAAGTTCTTAGTATAACCCGTTCCAAAGATACACTCCAAAGTATTTTCAGATTATGTATTTCAAGGTGAACAGTGAGTAGCTTTTGTTTTATATCTTTGCAACGGGTTGTCCAATAAAGGCGAGCGATAACTTTTTAGAATCAGCACTTCATTCTTTCAAAGGAAGCATCAACATTTTTTGCAAAGACCTTGCATTAAAAAAAATAGCTCCAGGAATACGCATACCTCATTCTAAATATGCGTATTTCAAGAGTGATTTTTTGCAATAATCCTTCTACCTAAGAACTTTTGATGCTGATTTTAAGAGTATCAAGAGTATATTACAAAAAGGTATCAACCAAGTTTTTAGTATAACCCGTTCCAAAGATACACTCCAAAGTATTTTCAGATTATGTATTTCAAGGTGAACAGTGAATAGCTTTTGATCTATATCTTTGCAACGGGTTCTCCAATAAAGACGAGCGATACCTTTTTAGAATCAGCACTTCATACTTTCAAAGGAAGCATCAATATTTTTTTCAAAGAAGTTGTATTAAAAAAAATAACTCCAGGAGTTTGCATACCTCATTCTAAATATGCGTATTTCAAGAGTGATTTTTTGCAATAATTCTTCTACCAAAAAACTTTTGATGCTGATTTTGAGAGTACCAAGATTATATTACAAAAAGGTATCAACCAAGTTTTTAGTATAACCCGTTCCAAAGATACACTCCAAAGTATTTTCAGATTCTGTATTTCAAGGTGAACAGTGAATAGCTTTTGAACTATATCTTTGCAATGGGTTGTCCAATAAAGGCGAGCGATAACTTTTTAGAATCAGCACTTCATACTTTCAAGGGAAGCATCAACATTTTTTGCAAAGAAGTTGTATTAAAAAAAATAACTCCAGGAATATGCATACCTCATTCTAAATATGCGTATTTCAAGAGTGATTTTTGCAATAATCCTTCTACCTAAAAACTTTTGATGCTGATTTTAAGAGTATCAAGAGTATATTACAAAAAGGTATCAACCAAGTTTTTAGTATAACCCGTTCCAAAGATACACTCCAAAGTATTTTCAGATTATGTATTTCAAGGTGAACAGTGAGTAGCTTTTGTTCTATATCTTTGCAACGAGTTCTCCAATAAAGACGAGCGATATCATTTTAGAATCAGCACTTCATACTTTCAAAGGAAGAATCAATATTTTTTTCAAAGAAGTTGTATTAAAAAAAATAACTCCAAGAGTTTGCATACCTCATTCTAAATATGCGTATTTCAAGAGTGATTCTTTGCAAAATTCCTTCTACCTAAAAACTTTTGATGCTGATTTTGAGAGTATCAATAGTGTATTACAAAAAGGTATCAACCAAGTTTTTAGTATAACCCGTTCCAAAGATACACTCCAAAGTATTTTCAGATTATGTATTTGAAGGTGAACAGTGAATAGCTTTTGTACTATATCTTTGCAACGGGTTGTCCAATAAATTCGAGCGATAACTTTTTAAAATCAGCACTTCATACTTTCAAAGGAAGCATCAACATTTTTTGCAAGGAAGTTGTATTAAAAAAAATAACTCCAGGAATACGCATACCTCATTCTAAATATGCGTATTTCAAGAGTGATTTTTTGCAATAATCCTTCTACCTAAAAACTTTTGATGTTGATTTTGAGAGTATTAAGAGTATATTACAAAAAGGTATCAACCAAGTTCTTAGTATAACCCGTTCCAAAGATCCACTCCAAAGTATTTTCAGATTCTGTATTTCAAGGTGAACAGTGAATAGCTTTTGAACTATATCTTTGCAATGGGTTGTCCAATAAAGGCGGGCGATAACTTTTTAGAATCAGCACTTCATACTTTCAAAGGAAGCATCAACATTTTTTGCAAAGAAGTTGTATTAAAAAAAATAACTCCAGGAATACGCATACCTCATTCTAAATATGCGTATTTCAAAAGTGATTTTTTGCAATAATCCTTCTACCTAAAAACTTTTGATGCTGATTTTGAGAGTATCAATAGTGTATTACAAAAAGTTATCAACCAAGTTTTTAGTATAACCCGTTCCAAAGATACACTCCAAAGTATTTTCAGATTCTGTATTTCAAGGTGAACAGTGAATAGCTTTTGAACTATATCTTTGCAATGGCTTGTCCAATAAAGGCGAGCGATAAATTTTTAGAATCAGCACTTCATACTTTCAAAGGAAGCATCAACATTTTTTGCAAAGAATTTGTATTAAAAAAAATAACTCCAGGAATACGCATACCTCATTCTAAATATGCGTATTTCAAGAGTGATTTTTTGTAATAATCCTTCTAACTAAAAACTTTTGATGCTGATTTTGAGAGTATCAAGAGTATATTACAAAAAGGTATCAACCAAGTTTTTATTATAACCCGTTCCAAAGATACACTCCAAAGTATTTTCAGATTATGTATTTCAAGGTGAACAGTGAATAGCTTTAGAACTATATCTTTGCAACGGGTTATCCAATAAAGGCGAGCGATAAATTTTTAGAATCAGCACTTCATACTTTCAAAGGAAGCATCAACAATTATTGCAAACAAGTTGTATTAAAAAAAATAACTCCAGGAATACGCATACCTCATTCTAAATATGCATATTTCAAGAGTGATTTTTTGCAATAATCCTTCTACCTAAAAACTTTTGATGCTGATTTTGAGAGTATCAATAGTGTATTACAAAAAGTTATCAACCAAGTTTTTAGTATAACCCGTTCCAAAGATACACTCCAAAGTATTTTCAGATTATGTATTTCAAGGTGAACAGTGAATAGCTTTTGAACTATACCTTTGCAACGGGTTGTCCAATAAAGGCGAGCGACCACTTTTTAGAATCAGCACTTCATACTTTCAAAGGAAGCATTAACATTTTTTGCAAAGAAGTTGTATTAAAAGAAATAACTCCAGGTATACGCATACCTCATTCTAAATATGCATATTTCAAGAGTGATTTTTTGCAATAATCCTTTACCTAAAAACTTTTGATGCTGATTTTGAGAGTATCAGGAGTATATTACAAAAAGGTATCAACCAAGTTTTTAGTATCACCCGTTCCAAAGATACACTCCAAAGTATTTTCAGATAATGTATTTCAAGGTGAACAGTGAATAGCTTTTGAACTATATCTTTGCAACGGGTTGTCCAATAAAGGCGAGCGATAACTTTTTAGAATCAGCACTTCATACTTTCAAAGGACGCATCAACATTTTTTGCAAAGAGGTTGTATTAAAAAAACTAACTCCAGGAATACGCATAACTCATTCTAAATATGCGTATTTCAAAAGTGATTTTTTGCAATAATCCTTCTACCTAAAAACTTTTGATGCTGATTTTGAGAGTATCAAGAGTATATAACATAAAGGTATCAGCCAAGCTTTTAGTATAACCCGTTCCAAAGATGCACTCCAAAGTATTTTCAGATTCTGTATTTCAAGGTGAACAGTGAATAGCTTTTGAACTATACCTTTGCAACGGGTTGTCCAATAAAGGCGAGCGTCAACTTTTTAGAATCAGCACTTCATACTTTCAAAGGAAGCATCAACATTTTTTGCAAAGAATTTGTATTAAAAAAAATAACTCCAGGAATACGCATACCTCATACTAAATATGCGTATTTCAAGAGTGATTTTTTGTAATAATCCTTCTAACTAAAAACTTTTGATGCTGATTTTGAGAGTATCAAGAGTATATTACAAAAAGGTATCAACCAAGTTTTTATTATAACCCGTTCCAAAGATACACTCCAAAGTATTTTCAGATAATGTATTTCAAGGTGAATAGTGAATAGCTTTAGAACTATATCTTTGCAACGGGTTATCCAATAAAGGCGAGCGATAAATTTTTAGAATCAGCACTTCATACTTTCAAAGGAAGCATCAACAATTATTGCAAACAAGTTGTATTAAAAAAAATAACTCCAGGAATACGCATACCTCATTCTAAATATGCATATTTCAAGAGTGATTTTTTGCAATAATCCTTCTACCTAAAAAATTTTGATGCTAATTTTGAGAGTATCAAGAGTATATTACAAAAAGGTATCAACCAAGTTTTAAGTATAACCCGTTCCAAAGATACACTCCAAAGTATTTTCAGATTATGTATTTCAAGGTGAACAGTGAGTAGCTTTTGTTCTATATCTTTGCAACGGGTTCTCCAATAAAGACGAGCGATATCATTTTAGAATCAGCACTTCATACTTTCAAAGGAAGCATCAATATTTTTTTCAAAGAAGTTGTATTAAAAAAAATAACTCCAAGAGTTTGCATACCTCATTCTAAATATGCGTATTTCAAGAGTGATTTTTTGCAAAATTCCTTCTACCTCAAAACTTTTGATGCTGATTTTGAGAGTATCAATAGTGTATTACAAAAAGGTATCAACCAAGTTTTTAGTATAACCCGTTCCAAAGATACACTCCAAAGTATTTTGAGATTATGTATTTGAAGGTGAACAGTGAATAGCTTTTGTACTATATCTTTGCAACGGGTTGTCCAATAAATTCGAGCGATAACTTTTTAGAATCAGCACTTCATACTTTCAAAGGAAGCATCAACATTTTTTGCAAGGAATTTGTATTAAAAAAAATAACTCCAGGAATACGCATACCTCATTCTAAATATGCGTATTTCAAGAGTGATTTTTTGCAATAATCCTTCTACCTAAAAACTTTTGATGTTGATTTTGAGAGTATTAAGAGTATATTACAAAAAGGTATCAACCAAGTTCTTAGTATAACCCGTTCCAAAGATACCCTCCAAAGTATTTTCAGATTCTGTATTTCAAGGTGAACAGTGAATAGCTTTTGAACTATATCTTTGCAATGGATTGTCCAATAAAGGCGAGCGATAACTTTTTAGAATCAGCACTTCATACTTTCAAAGGAAGCATCAACATTTTTTGCAAAGAAGTTGTATTAAAAAAAATAACTCCAGGAATACGCATACCTCATTCTAAATATGCGTATTTCAAAAGTGATTTTTTGCAATAATCCTTCTACCTAAAAACTTTTGATGCTGATTTTGAGAGTATCAATAGTGTATTACAAAAAGTTATCAACCAAGTTTATAGTATAACCCGTTCCAAAGATACACTCCAAAGTATTTTCAGATTATGTATTTCAAGGTGAACAGTGAATAGCTTTTGAACTATACCTTTGCAACGGGTTGTCCAATAAAGGCGAGCGACCACTTTTTAGAATCAGCACTTCATACTTTCAAAGGAAGCATTAACATTTTTTGCAAAGAAGTTGTATTAAAAGAAATAACTCCAGGTATACGCATACCTCATTCTAAATATGCATATTTCAAGAGTGATTTTTTGCAATAATCCTTCTACCTAAAAACTTTTGATGCTGATTTTGAGAGTATCAGGAGTATATTACAAAAAGGTATCAACCAAGTTTTTAGTATCACCCGTTCCAAAGATACACTCCAAAGTATTTTCAGATAATGTATTTCAAGGTGAACAGTGAATAGCTTTTGAACTATATCTTTGCAACGGGTTGTCCAATAAAGGCGAGCGATAACTTTTTAGAACCAGCACTTCATACTTTCAAAGGACGCATCAACATTTTTTGCAAAGAGGTTGTATTAAAAAAACTAACTCCAGGAATACGCATAACTCATTCTAAATATGCGTATTTCAAAAGTGATTTTTTGCAATAATCCTTCTACCTAAAAACTTTTGATGCTGATTTTGAGAGTATCAAGAGTATATAACATAAAGGTATCAGCCAAGCTTTTAGTATAACCCGTTCCAAAGATGCACTCCAAAGTATTTTCAGATTCTGTATTTCAAGGTGAACAGTGAATAGCTTTTGAACTATACCTTTGCAACGGGTTGTCCAATAAAGGCGAGCGTCAACTTTTTAGAATCAGCACTTCATACTTTCAAAGGAAGCATCAACATTTTTTGCAAAGAATTTGTATTAAAAAAAATAACTCCAGGAATACGCATACCTCATACTAAATATGCGTATTTCAAGAGTGATTTTTTGTAATAATCCTTCTAACTAAAAACTTTTGATGCTGATTTTGAGAGTATCAAGAGTATATTACAAAAAGGTATCAACCAAGTTTTTATTATAACCCGTTCCAAAGATACACTCCAAAGTATTTTCAGATAATGTATTTCAAGGTGAACAGTGAATAGCTTTAGAACTATATCTTTGCAACGGGTTATCCAATAAAGGCGAGCGATAAATTTTTAGAATCAGCACTTCATACTTTCAAAGGAAGCATCAACAATTATTGCAAACAAGTTGTATTAAAAAAAATAACTCCAGGAATACGCATACCTCATTCTAAATATGCATATTTCAAGAGTGATTTTTTGCAATAATCCTTCTACCTAAAAAATTTTGATGCTAATTTTGAGAGTATCAAGAGTATATTACAAAAAGGTATCAACCAAGTTTTAAGTATAACCCGTTCCAAAGATACACTCCAAAGTATTTTCAGATTATGTATTTCAAGGTGAACAGTGAGTAGCTTTTGTTCTATATCTTTGCAACGGGTTCTCCAATAAAGACGAGCGATATCATTTTAGAATCAGCACTTCATACTTTCAAAGGAAGCATCAATATTTTTTTCAAAGAAGTTGTATTAAAAAAAATAACTCCAAGAGTTTGCATACCTCATTCTAAATATGCGTATTTCAAGAGTGATTTTTTGCAAAATTCCTTCTACCTCAAAACTTTTGATGCTGATTTTGAGAGTATCAATAGTGTATTACAAAAAGGTATCAACCAAGTTTTTAGTATAACCCGTTCCAAAGATACACTCCAAAGTATTTTGAGATTATGTATTTGAAGGTGAACAGTGAATAGCTTTTGTACTATATCTTTGCAACGGGTTGTCCAATAAATTCGAGCGATAACTTTTTAGAATCAGCACTTCATACTTTCAAAGGAAGCATCAACATTTTTTGCAAGGAATTTGTATTAAAAAAAATAACTCCAGGAATACGCATACCTCATTCTAAATATGCGTATTTCAAGAGTGATTTTTTGCAATAATCCTTCTACCTAAAAACTTTTGATGTTGATTTTGAGAGTATTAAGAGTATATTACAAAAAGGTATCAACCAAGTTCTTAGTATAACCCGTTCCAAAGATACCCTCCAAAGTATTTTCAGATTCTGTATTTCAAGGTGAACAGTGAATAGCTTTTGAACTATATCTTTGCAATGGGTTGTCCAATAAAGGCGAGCGATAACTTTTTAGAATCAGCACTTTATACTTTCAAAGGAAGCATCAACATTTTTTGCAAAGAAGTTGTATTAAAAAAAATAACTCCAGGAATACGCATACCTCATTCTAAATATGCGTATTTCAAAAGTGATTTTTTGCAATAATCCTTCTACCTAAAAACTTTTGATGCTGATTTTGAGAGTATCAATAGTGTATTACAAAAAGTTATCAACCAAGTTTATAGTATAACCCGTTCCAAAGATACACTCCAAAGTATTTTCAGATTATGTATTTCAAGGTGAACAGTGAATAGCTTTTGAACTATACCTTTGCAACGGGTTGTCCAATAAAGGCGAGCGACCACTTTTTAGAATCAGCACTTCATACTTTCAAAGGAAGCATTAACATTTTTTGCAAAGAAGTTGTATTAAAAGAAATAACTCCAGGTATACGCATACCTCATTCTAAATATGCATATTTCAAGAGTGATTTTTTGCAATAATCCTTCTACCTAAAAACTTTTGATGCTGATTTTGAGAGTATCAGGAGTATATTACAAAAAGGTATCAACCAAGTTTTTAGTATCACCCGTTCCAAAGATACACTCCAAAGTATTTTCAGATAATGTATTTCAAGGTGAACAGTGAATAGCTTTTGAACTATATCTTTGCAACGGGTTGTCCAATAAAGGCGAGCGATAACTTTTTAGAATCAGCACTTCATACTTTCAAAGGACACATCAACATTTTTTGCAAAGAGGTTGTATTAAAAAAACTAACTCCAGGAATACGCATAACTCATTCTAAATATGCGTATTTCAAAAGTGATTTTTTGCAATAATCCTTCTACCCAAAAACTTTTGATGCTGATTTTGAGAGTATCAAGAGTGTATTACAAAAAGGTATCAACCAAGTTTTTAGTATAACCCGTTCCAAAGATACACTCCAAAGTATTTTCAGATTCTGTATTTCAAGGTGAACAGTGAATAGCTTTTGAACTATATCTTTGCAACGGGTTGTCCAATAAAGGCGAGCGATAACTTTTTAGAATCAGCACTTCATACTTTCAAAGGAAGCATCACATTTTTGGCAAAGACGTTGTATTAAAAAAAATAACTCCAGGAATACGCATACCTCATTCTAAATACGCGTATTTCAAGAGTGATTTTTTGCAATAATCCTTCTACCTAAAAACTTTTGATGCTGATTTTGAGAGTATCAAGAGTATATTACAAAAGGTATCAACCAAGTTTTTAGTATAACCCGTTCCAAAGATACACTCCAAAGTATTTTCAGATTATGTATTTGAAGGTGAACAGTGAATAGCTTTTGTACTATATCTTTGCAACGGGTTGTCCAATAAATTCGAGCGATAACTTTTTAGAATCAGCACTTCATACTTTCAAAGAAAGCATCAACATTTTTTGCAAAGAAGTTGTATTAAAAAAATAACTCCAGGAATACTCATACCTCATTCTAAATATGCGTATTTCAAGAGTGATTTTTTTCAATAATCCTTCTACCTAAAAACTTTTGATGCTAATTTTGAGAGTATTAAGGGTATATTACAAAAATGTATCAACCAAGTTTTTAGTATAACCCGTTCCAAAGATACACTCCAAAGTATTTTCAGATTCTGTATTTCAAGGTGAACAGTGAATAGCTTTTGAACTATATCTTTGCAATGGGTTGTGCAATAAAGGCGAGCGATAACTTTTTTGAATCAGGACTTCATACTTTCAAAGGAAGCATTAACATTTTTTGCAAAGAAGTTGTATTAAAAAAATAACTCCAGGAATACGCATACCTCATTCTAAATATGCGTATTTCAAGAGTGACTTTTGGCAATAATCCTTATACCTAAAAACGTTTTATGCTGATTTTGAGAGTATCAAGAGTATATTACGAAAAGGTATCAACCAAGTTCTTAGTATAACCCGTTCCAAAGATACACTCCAAAGTATTTTCAGATTATGTATTTCAAGGTGAACAGTGAGTAGCTTTTGTTCTATATCTTTGCAACGGGTTGTCCAATAAAGGCGAGCGATAACTTTTTAGAATCAGCTCTTCATACTTTCAAAGGAAGCATCAACATTTTTTGCAAAGAGGTTGCATTAAAAAAAATAGCTCCAGGAATACGCATACCTCATTCTAAATATGCGTATTTCAGGAGTGATTTTTTGAAATAATCCTTCTACCTAAGAACTTTTGATGCTGATTTTAAGAGTATCAAGAGTATATTACAAAAAGGTATCAACCAAGTTTTTAGTATAACCCGTTCCAAAGATACACTCCAAAGTATTTTCAGATTATGTATTTCAAGGTGAACAGTGAATAGCTTTTGAACTATATCTTTGCAACGGGTTCTCCAATAAAGACGAGCGATATCTTTTTAGAATCAGCACTTCATACTTTCAAAGGAAGCATCAATATTTTTTTCAAAGAAGTTGTATTAAAAAAAATAACTCCAGGAGTTTGCATACCTCATTCTAAATATGCGTATTTCAAGAGTGATTTTTTGCAATAATTCTTCTACCAAAAAACTTTTGATGCTGATTTTGAGAGTACCAAGATTATATTACAAAAAGGTATCAACCAAGTTTTTAGTATAACCCGTTCCAAAGATACACTCCAAAGTATTTTCAGATTCTGTATTTCAAGGTGAACAGTGAATAGCTTTTGAACTATATCTTTGCAATGGGTTGTCCAATAAAGGCGAGCGATAATTTTTTAGAATCAGCACTTCATACTTTCAAAGCAAGCATCAACATTTTTTGCAAAGAAGTTGTATTAAAAAAAATAACTCCAGGAATATGCATACCTCATTCTAAATATGCGTATTTCAAGAGTGATTTTTTGCAATAATCCTTCTACCTAAAAACTTTTGATGCTGATTTTAAGAGTATCAAGAGTATATTACAAAAAGGTATCAACCAAGTTTTTAGTATAACCCGTTCCAAAGATACACTCCAAAGTATTTTCAGATTCTGTATTTCAAGGTGAACAGTGAATAGCTTTTGAACTATATCTTTGCAATGGGTTGTCCAATAAAGGCGAGCGATAATTTTTTAGAATCAGCACTTCATACTTTCAAAGGAAGCATCAACATTTTTTGCAAAGAAGTTGTATTAAAAAAATAACTCCAGGAATATGCATACCTCATTCTAAATATGCGTATTTCAAGAGTGATTTTTTGCAATAATCCTTCTACCTAAAAACTTTTGATGCTGATTTTGAGAGTAGCAAGATTATATTACAAAAAGGAATCAACCAAGTTTTTAGTATAACCCGTTCCAAAGATACACTCCAAAGTATTTTCAGATTCTGTATTTCAAGGTGAACAGTGAATAGCTTTTGAACTATATCTTTGCAATGGCTTGTCCAATAAAGGCGAGCGATAAATTTTTAGAATCAGCACTTCATACTTTCAAAGGAAGCATCAACATTTTTTGCAAAGAGGTTGTATTGAAAAAACTAACTCCAAGAATATGCATAACTCATTTTAACTATGCGTATTTCAAAAGTGATTTTTTGCAATAATCCTTCTACCTAAAAACTTTTGATGCTGATTTTGAGAGTATCAAGAGTATATAACAAAAAGGTATCAGCCAAGCTTTTAGTATGACCCGTTCCAAAGATACACTCCAAAGTATTTTCAGATTCTGTATTTCAAGGTGAACAGTGAATAGCTTTTGAACTATACCTTTGCAACGGGTTGTCCAATAAAGGCGAGCGTCAACTTTTTAGAATCAGCACTTCATACTTTCAAAGGAAGCATCAACATTTTTTGCAAAGAATTTGTATTAAAAAAAATAACTCCAGGAATACGCATACCTCATTCTAAATATGCGTATTGCAAGAGTGATTTTTTGTAATAATCCTTCTAACTAAAAACTTTTGATGCTGATTTTGAGAGTATCAAGAGTATATTACAAAAAGGTATTAACCAAGTTTTTATTATAACCCGTTCCAAAGATACACTCCAAAGTATTTTCAGATTATGTATTTCAAGGTGAACAGTGAATAGCTTTAGAACTATATCTTTGCAACGGGTTATCCAATAAAGGCGAGCGATAACTTTTTAGAATCAGCACTTCATACTTTCAAAGGAAGCATCACATTTTTGGCAAAGACGTTGTATTAAAAAAAATAACTCCAGGAATACGCATACTTCATTCTAAATACGCGTATTTCAAGAGTGATTTTTTGCAATAATCCTTCTACCTAAAAACTTTTGATGCTGATTTTGAGAGTATCAAGAGTATATTACAAAAGGTATCAACCAAGTTTTTAGTATAACCCGTTCCAAAGATACACTCCAAAGTATTTTCAGATTATGTATTTGAAGGTGAACAGTGAATAGCTTTTGTACTATATCTTTGCAACGGGTTGTCCAATAAATTCGAGCGATAACTTTTTAGAATCAGCACTTCATACTTTCAAAGAAAGCATCAACATTTTTTGCAAAGAAGTTGTATTAAAAAAATAACTCCAGGAATACTCATACCTCATTCTAAATATGCGTATTTCAAGAGTGATTTTTTTCAATAATCCTTCTACCTAAAAACTTTTGATGCTGATTTTGAGAGTATTAAGGGTATATTACAAAAAGGTATCAACCAAGTTTTTAGTATAACCCGTTCCAAAGATACACTCCAAAGTATTTTCAGATTCTGTATTTCAAGGTGAACAGTGAATAGCTTTTGAACTATATCTTTGCAATGGGTTGTGCAATAAAGGCGAGCGATAACTTTTTTGAATCATCACTTCATACTTTCAAAGGAAGCATCAACATTTTTTGCAAAGAGGTTGCATTAAAAAAAATAGCTCCAGGAATACGCGTACCTCATTCTAAATATGCGTATTTCAAGAGTGATTTTTTGCAATAATCCTTCTACCTAAGAACTTTTGATGCTGATTTTAAGAGTATCAAGAGTATATTACAAAAAGGTATCAACCAAGTTTTTAGTATAACCCGTTCCAAAGATACACTCCAAAGTATTTTCAGATTATGTATTTCAAGGTGAACAGTGAATAGCTTTTGAACTATATCTTTGCAACGGGTTCTCCAATAAAGACGAGCGATATCTTTTTAGAATCAGCACTTCATACTTTCAAAGGAAGCATCAATATTTTTTTCAAAGAAGTTGTATTAAAAAAAATAACTCCAGGAGTTTGCATACCTCATTCTAAATATGCGTATTTCAAGAGTGATTTTTTGCAATAATTCTTCTACCAAAAAACTTTTGATGCTGATTTTGAGAGTACCAAGATTATATTACAAAAAGGTATCAACCAAGTTTTTATTATAACCCGTTCCAAAGATACACTCCAAAGTATTTTCAGATTATGTATTTCAAGGTGAACAGTGAATAGCTTTAGAACTATATCTTTGCAACGGGTTATCCAATAAAGGCGAGCGATAACTTTTTAGAATCAGCACTTCATACTTTCAAAGGAAGCATCAACAAATTTTGCAAACAAGTTGTATTAAAAAAAATAACTCCAGGAATATGCATACCTCATTCTAAATATGCGTATTTCAAGAGTGATTTTTTGCAATAATTCTTCTACCAAAAAACTTTTGATGCTGATTTTGAGAGTACCAAGATTATATTACAAAAAGGTATCAACCAAGTTTTTATTATAACCCGTTCCAAAGATACACTCCAAAGTATTTTCAGATTATGTATTTCAAGGTGAACAGTGAATAGCTTTAGAACTATATCTTTGCAACGGGTTATCCAATAAAGGCGAGCGATAACTTTTTAGAATCAGCACTTCATACTTTCAAAGGAAGCATCAACAATTATTGCAAACAAGTTGTATTAAAAAAAATAACTCCAGGAATACGCAAACCTCATTCTAAATATGCATATTTCAAGAGTGATTTTTTGCAATAATCCTTCTACCTAAAAAATTTTGATGCTGATTTTGAGAGTATCAAGAGTATATTACAAAAAGGTATCAACCAAGTTTTTAGTATAACCCGTTCCAAAGATACACTCCAAAGTATTTTCAGATTATGTATTTCAAGGTGAACAGTGAGTAGCTTTTGTTCTATATCTTTGCAACGGGTTCTCCAATAAAGACGAGCGATATCATTTTAGAATCAGCACTTCATACTTTCAAAAGAAGCATCAATATTTTTTTCAAAGAAGTTGTATTAAAAAAATAACTCCAAGAGTTTGCATACCTCATTCTAAATATGCGTATTTCAAGAGTGATTTTTTGCAAAATTCCTTCTACCTAAAAACTTTTGATGCTGATTTTGAGAGTATCAATAGTGTATTACAAAAAGGTATCAACCAAGTTTTTAGTATACACCGTTCCAAAGATACACTCCAAAGTATTTTCAGATTATGTATTTGAAGGTGAACAGTGAATAGCTTTTGTACTATATCTTTGCAACGGGTTGTCCAATAAATTCGAGCGATAACTTTTTAGAATCAGCACTTCATACTTTCAAAGGAAGCATCAACATTTTTTGCAAGGAAGTTGTATTAAAAAAAATAACTCCAGGAATACGCATACCTCATTCTAAATATGCGTATTTCAAGAGTGATTTTTTGCAATAATCCTTCTACCTAAAAACTTTTGATGTTGATTTTGAGAGTATTAAGAGTATATTACAAAAAGGTATCAACCAAGTTCTTAGTATAACCCGTTCCAAAGATACCCTCCAAAGTATTTTCAGATTCTGTATTTCAAGGTGAACAGTGAATAGCTTTTGAACTATATCTTTGCAATGGGTTGTCCAATAAAGGCGAGCGATAACTTTTTATAATCAGCACTTCATACTTTCAAAGGAAGCATCAACATTTTTTGCAAAGAAGTTGTATTAAAAAAAATAACTCCAGGAATACGCATACCTCATTCTAAATATGCGTATTTCAAAAGTGATTTTTTGCAATAATCCTTCTACCTAAAAACTTTTGATGCTGATTTTGAGAGTATCAATAGTGTATTACAAAAAGTTATCAACCAAGTTTTTAGTATAACCCGTTCCAAAGATACACTCCAAAGTATTTTCAGATTATGTATTTCAAGGTGAACAGTGAATAGCTTTTGAACTATACCTTTGCAACGGGTTGTCCAATAAAGGCGAGCGACCACTTTTTAGAATCAGCACTTCATACTTTCAAAGGAAGCATTAACATTTTTTGCAAAGAAGTTGTATTAAAAGAAATAACTCCAGGTATACGCATACCTCATTCTAAATATGCATATTTCAAGAGTGATTTTTTGCAATAATCCTTCTACCTAAAAACTTTTGATGCTGATTTTGAGAGTATCAGGAGTATATTACAAAAAGGTATCAACCAAGTTTTTAGTATCACCCGTTCCAAAGATACACTCCAAAGTATTTTCAGATAATGTATTTCAAGGTGAACAGTGAATAGCTTTTAAACTATATCTTTGCAACGGGTTGTCCAATAAAGGCGAGCGATAACTTTTTAGAATCAGCACTTCATACTTTCAAAGGACGCATCAACATTTTTTGCAAAGAGGTTGTATTAAAAAAACTAACTCCAGGAATACGCATAACTCATTCTAAATATGCGTATTTCAAAAGTGATTTTTTGCAATAATCCTTCTACCCAAAAACTTTTGATGCTGATTTTGAGAGTATCAAGAGTGTATTACAAAAAGGTATCAACCAAGTTTTTAGTATAACCCGTTCCAAAGATACACTCCAAAGTATTTTCAGATTCTGTATTTCAAGGTGAACAGTGAATAGCTTTTGAACTATATCTTTGCAACGGGTTGTCCAATAAAGGCGAGCGATAACTTTTTAGAATCAGCACTTCATACTTTCAAAGGAAGCATCACATTTTTGGCAAAGACGTTGTATTAAAAAAAATAACTCCAGGAATACGCATACCTCATTCTAAATACGCGTATTTCAAGAGTGATTTTTTGCAATAATCCTTCTACCTAAAAACTTTTGATGCTGATTTTGAGAGTATCAGGAGTATATTACAAAAAGGTATCAACCAAGTTTTTAGTATCACCCGTTCCAAAGATACACTCCAAAGTATTTTCAGATTATGTATTTCAAGGTGAACAGTGAATAGCTTTTGAACTATATCTTTGCAACGGGTTCTCCAATAAAGACGAGCGATATCTTTTTAGAATCAGCACTTCATACTTTCAAAGGAAGCATCAATATTTTTTTCAAAGAAGTTGTATTAAAAAAAATAACTCCAGGAGTTTGCATACCTCATTCTAAATATGCGTATTTCAAGAGTGATTTTTTGCAATAATTCTTCTACCAAAAAACTTTTGATGCTGATTTTGAGAGTACCAAGATTATATTACAAAAAGGTATCAACCAAGTTTTTATTATAACCCGTTCCAAAGATACACTCCAAAGTATTTTCAGATTATGTATTTCAAGGTGAACAGTGAATAGCTTTAGAACTATATCTTTGCAACGGGTTATCCAATAAAGGCGAGCGATAACTTTTTAGAATCAGCACTTCATACTTTCAAAGGAAGCATCAACAAATTTTGCAAACAAGTTGTATTAAAAAAAATAACTCCAGGAATATGCATACCTCATTCTAAATATGCGTATTTCAAGAGTGATTTTTTGCAATAATTCTTCTACCAAAAAACTTTTGATGCTGATTTTGAGAGTACCAAGATTATATTACAAAAAGGTATCAACCAAGTTTTTATTATAACCCGTTCCAAAGATACACTCCAAAGTATTTTCAGATTATGTATTTCAAGGTGAACAGTGAATAGCTTTAGAACTATATCTTTGCAACGGGTTATCCAATAAAGGCGAGCGATAACTTTTTAGAATCAGCACTTCATACTTTCAAAGGAAGCATCAACAATTATTGCAAACAAGTTGTATTAAAAAAAATAACTCCAGGAATACGCAAACCTCATTCTAAATATGCATATTTCAAGAGTGATTTTTTGCAATAATCCTTCTACCTAAAAAATTTTGATGCTGATTTTGAGAGTATCAAGAGTATATTACAAAAAGGTATCAACCAAGTTTTTAGTATAACCCGTTCCAAAGATACACTCCAAAGTATTTTCAGATTATGTATTTCAAGGTGAACAGTGAGTAGCTTTTGTTCTATATCTTTGCAACGGGTTCTCCAATAAAGACGAGCGATATCATTTTAGAATCAGCACTTCATACTTTCAAAAGAAGCATCAATATTTTTTTCAAAGAAGTTGTATTAAAAAAATAACTCCAAGAGTTTGCATACCTCATTCTAAATATGCGTATTTCAAGAGTGATTTTTTGCAAAATTCCTTCTACCTAAAAACTTTTGATGCTGATTTTGAGAGTATCAATAGTGTATTACAAAAAGGTATCAACCAAGTTTTTAGTATACACCGTTCCAAAGATACACTCCAAAGTATTTTCAGATTATGTATTTGAAGGTGAACAGTGAATAGCTTTTGTACTATATCTTTGCAACGGGTTGTCCAATAAAGGCGAGCGATAACTTTTTAGAATCAGCACTTCATACTTTCAAAGGACGCATCAACATTTTTTGCAAAGAGGTTGTATTAAAAAAACTAACTCCAGGAATACGCATAACTCATTCTAAATATGCGTATTTCAAAAGTGATTTTTTGCAATAATCCTTCTACCCAAAAACTTTTGATGCTGATTTTGAGAGTATCAAGAGTGTATTACAAAAAGGTATCAACCAAGTTTTTAGTATAACCCGTTCCAAAGATACACTCCAAAGTATTTTCAGATTCTGTATTTCAAGGTGAACAGTGAATAGCTTTTGAACTATATCTTTGCAACGGGTTGTCCAATAAAGGCGAGCGATAACTTTTTAGAATCAGCACTTCATACTTTCAAAGGAAGCATCACATTTTTGGCAAAGACGTTGTATTAAAAAAAATAACTCCAGGAATACGCATACCTCATTCTAAATACGCGTATTTCAAGAGTGATTTTTTGCAATAATCCTTCTACCTAAAAACTTTTGATGCTGATTTTGAGAGTATCAGGAGTATATTACAAAAAGGTATCAACCAAGTTTTTAGTATCACCCGTTCCAAAGATACACTCCAAAGTATTTTCAGATTATGTATTTCAAGGTGAACAGTGAATAGCTTTTGAACTATATCTTTGCAACGGGTTCTCCAATAAAGACGAGCGATATCTTTTTAGAATCAGCACTTCATACTTTCAAAGGAAGCATCAATATTTTTTTCAAAGAAGTTGTATTAAAAAAAATAACTCCAGGAGTTTGCATACCTCATTCTAAATATGCGTATTTCAAGAGTGATTTTTTGCAATAATTCTTCTACCAAAAAACTTTTGATGCTGATTTTGAGAGTACCAAGATTATATTACAAAAAGGTATCAACCAAGTTTTTATTATAACCCGTTCCAAAGATACACTCCAAAGTATTTTCAGATTATGTATTTCAAGGTGAACAGTGAATAGCTTTAGAACTATATCTTTGCAACGGGTTATCCAATAAAGGCGAGCGATAACTTTTTAGAATCAGCACTTCATACTTTCAAAGGAAGCATCAACAATTATTGCAAACAAGTTGTATTAAAAAAAATAGCTCCAGGAATATGCATACCTCATTCTAAATATGCGTATTTCAAGAGTGATTTTTTGCAATAATTCTTCTACCAAAAAACTTTTGATGCTGATTTTGAGAGTACCAAGATTATAGTACAAAAAGGTATCAACCAAGTTTTTATTATAACCCGTTCCAAAGATACACTCCAAAGTATTTTCAGATTATGTATTTCAAGGTGAACAGTGAATAGCTTTAGAACTATATCTTTGCAACGGGTTATCCAATAAAGGCGAGCGATAACTTTTTAGAATCAGCACTTCATACTTTCAAAGGAAGCATCAACAATTATTGCAAACAAGTTGTATTAAAAAAAATAACTCCAGGAATACGCAAACCTCATTCTAAATATGCATATTTCAAGAGTGATTTTTTGCAATAATCCTTCTACCTAAAAAATTTTGATGCTGATTTTGAGAGTATCAAGAGTATATTACAAAAAGGTATCAACCAAGTTTTTAGTATAACCCGTTCCAAAGATACACTCCAAAGTATTTTCAGATTATGTATTTCAAGGTGAACAGTGAGTAGCTTTTGTTCTATATCTTTGCAACGGGTTCTCCAATAAAGACGAGCGATATCATTTTAGAATCAGCACTTCATACTTTCAAAGGAAGCATCAATATTTTTTTCAAAGAAGTTGTATTAAAAAAATAACTCCAAGAGTTTGCATACCTCATTCTAAATATGCGTATTTCAAGAGTGATTTTTTGCAAAATTCCTTCTACCTAAAAACTTTTGATGCTGATTTTGAGAGTATCAATAGTGTATTACAAAAAGGTATCAACCAAGTTTTTAGTATACACCGTTCCAAAGATACCCTCCAAAGTATTTTCAGATTATGTATTTGAAGGTGAACAGTGAATAGCTTTTGTACTATATCTTTGCAACGGGTTGTCCAATAAATTCGAGCGATAACTTTTTAGAATCAGCACTTCATACTTTCAAAGGAACCATCAACATTTTTTGCAAGGAAGTTGTATTAAAAAAAATAACTCCAGGAATACGCATACCTCATTCTAAATATGCGTATTTCAAGAGTGATTTTTTGCAATAATCCTTCTACCTAAAAACTTTTGATGTTGATTTTGAGAGTATTAAGAGTATATTACAAAAAGGTATCAACCAAGTTCTTAGTATAACCCGTTCCAAAGATACCCTCCAAAGTATTTTCAGATTCTGTATTTCAAGGTGAACAGTGAATAGCTTTTGATCTATATCTTTGCAATGGGTTGTCCAATAAAGGCGAGCGATAACTTTTTAGAATCAGCACTTCATACTTTCAAAGGAAGCATCAACATTTTTTGCAAAGAAGTTGTATTAAAAAAAATAACTCCAGGAATACGCATACCTCATTCTAAATATGCGTATTTCAAAAGTGATTTTTTGCAATAATCCTTCTACCTAAAAACTTTTGATGCTGATTTTGAGAGTATCAATAGTGTATTACAAAAAGTTATCAACCAAGTTTTAAGTATAACCCGTTCCAAAGATACACTCCAAAGTATTTTCAGATTATGTATTTCAAGGTGAACAGTGAATAGCTTTTGAACTATACCTTTGCAACGGGTTGTCCAATAAAGGCGAGCGACCACTTTTTAGAATCAGCACTTCATACTTTCAAAGGAAGCATTAACATTTTTTGCAAAGAAGTTGTATTAAAAGAAATAACTCCAGGTATACGCATACCTCATTCTAAATATGCATATTTCAAGAGTGATTTTTTGCAATAATCCTTCTACCTAAAAACTTTTGATGCTGATTTTGAGAGTATCAGGAGTATATTACAAAAAGGTATCAACCAAGTTTTTAGTATCACCCGTTCCAAAGATACACTCCAAAGTATTTTCAGATAATGTATTTCAAGGTGAACAGTGAATAGCTTTTGAACTATATCTTTGCAACGGGTTGTCCAATAAAGGCGAGCGATAACTTTTTAGAATCAGCACTTCATACTTTCAAAGGACGCATCAACATTTTTTGCAAAGAGGTTGTATTAAAAAAACTAACTCCAGGAATACGCATAACTCATTCTAAATATGCGTATTTCAAAAGTGATTTTTTGCAATAATCCTTCTACCCAAAAACTTTTGATGCTGATTTTGAGAGTATCAAGAGTGTATTACAAAAAGGTATCAACCAAGTTTTTAGTATAACCCGTTCCAAAGATACACTCCAAAGTATTTTCAGATTCTGTATTTCAAGGTGAACAGTGAATAGCTTTTGAACTATATCTTTGCAACGGGTTGTCCAATAAAGGCGAGCGATAACTTTTTAGAATCAGCACTTCATACTTTCAAAGGAAGCATCACATTTTTGGCAAAGACGTTGTATTAAAAAAAATAACTCCAGGAATACGCATACCTCATTCTAAATACGCGTATTTCAAGAGTGATTTTTTGCAATAATCCTTCTACCTAAAAACTTTAGATGCTGATTTTGAGAGTATCAAGAGTATATTACAAAAGGTATCAACCAAGTTTTTAGTATAACCCGTTCCAAAGATACACTCCAAAGTATTTTCAGATTATGTATTTGAAGGCTAACACTGAATAGCTTTTGTACTATATCTTTGCAACGGGTTGTCCAATAAATTCGAGCGATAACTTTTTAGAATCAGCACTTCATACTTTCAAAGAAAGCATCAACATTTTTTGCAAAGAAGTTGTATTAAAAAAATAACTCCAGGAATACTCATACCTCATTCTAAATATGCGTATTTCAAGAGTGATTTTTTTCAATAATCCTTCTACCTAAAAACTTTTGATGCTGATTTTGAGAGTATTAAGGGTATATTACAAAAAGGTATCAACCAAATTTTTAGTATAACCCGTTCCAAAGATACACTCCAAAGTATTTTCAGATTCTGTATTTCAAGGTGAACAGTGAATAGCTTTTGAACTATATCTTTGCAATGGGTTGTGCAATAAAGGCGAGCGATAACTTTTTTTAATCAGCACTTCATACTTTCAAAGGAAGCATTAACATTTTTTGCAAAGAAGTTGTATTAAAAAAATAACTCCAGGAATACGCATACCTCATTCTAAATATGCGTATTTCAAGAGTGACTTTTTGCAATAATCCTTATACCTAAAAACGTTTTATGCTGATTTTGAGAGTATCAAGAGTATATTACGAAAAGGTATCAACCAAGTTCTTAGTATAACCCGTTCCAAAGATACACTCCAAAGTATTTTCAGATTATGTATTTCAAGGTGAACAGTTAGTAGCTTTTGTTCTATATCTTTGCAACGGGTTGTCCAATAAAGGCGAGCGATAACTTTTTAGAATCAGCACTTCATACTTTCAAAGGAAGCATCAACATTTTTTGCAAAGAGGTTGCATTAAAAAAAATAGCTCCAGGAATACGCATACCTCATTCTAAATATGCGTATTTCAAGAGTGATTTTTTGCAATAATTCTTCTACCAAAAAACTTTTGATGCTGATTTTGAGAGTACCAAGATTATATTACAAAAAGGTATCAACCAAGTTTTTAGTATAACCCGTTCCAAAGATACACTCCAAAGTATTTTCAGATTCTGTATTTCAAGGTGAACAGTGAATAGCTTTTGAACTATATCTTTGCAATGGGTTGTCCAATAAAGGCGAGCGATAACTTTTTAGAATCAGCACTTCATACTTTCAAAGGAAGCATCAACATTTTTTGCAAAGAAGTTGTATTAAAAAAATAACTCCAGGAATATGCATACCTCATTCTAAATATGCGTATTTCAAGAGTGATTTTTTGCAATAATCCTTCTACCTAAAAACTTTTGATGCTGATTTTAAGAGTATCATGAGTATATTACAAAAAGGTATCAACCAAGTTTTTAGTATAACCCGTTCCAAAGATACACTCCAAAGTATTTTCAGATTATGTATTTCAAGGTGAACAGTGAATAGCTTTTGAACTATATCTTTGCAACGGGTTCTCCAATAAAGACGAGCGATATCTTTTTAGAATCAGCACTTCATACTTTCAAAGGAAGCATCAATATTTTTTTCAAAGAAGTTGTATTAAAAAAAAATAACTCCAGGAGTTTGCATACCTCATTCTAAATATGCGTATTTCAAGAGTGATTTTTTGCAATAATCCTTCTACCTAAAAACTTTTGATGCTGATTTTGAGAGTAGCAAGATTATATTACAAAAAGGAATCAACCAAGTTTTTAGTATAACCCGTTCCAAAGATACACTCCAAAGTATTTTCAGATTCTGTATTTCAAGGTGAACAGTGAATAGCTTTTGAACTATATCTTTGCAATGGCTTGTCCAATAAAGGCGAGCGATAAATTTTTAGAATCAGCACTTCATACTTTCAAAGGAAGCATCAACATTTTTTGCAAAGAGGTTGTATTGAAAACACTAACTCCAAGAATATGCATAACTCATTTTAACTATGCGTATTTCAAAAGTGATTTTTTGCAATAATCCTTCTACCTAAAAACTTTTGATGCTGATTTTGAGAGTATCAAGAGTATATAACAAAAAGGTATCAGCCAAGCTTTTAGTATGACCCGTTCCAAAGATACACTCCAAAGTATTTTCAGATTCTGTATTTCAAGGTGAACAGTGAATAGCTTTTGAACCATACCTTTGCAACGGGTTGTCCAATAAAGGCGAGCGTCAACTTTTTAGAATCAGCACTTCATACTTTCAAAGGAAGCATCAACATTTTTTGCAAAGAATTTGTATTAAAAAAAATAACTCCAGGAATACGCATACCTCATTCTAAATATGCGTATTGCAAGAGTGATTTTTTGTAATAATCCTTCTAACTAAAAACTTTTGATGTTGATTTTGAGAGTATCAAGAGTATATTACAAAAAGGTATTAACCAAGTTTTTATTATAACCCGTTCCAAAGATACACTCCAAAGTATTTTCAGATTATGTATTTCAAGGTGAACAGTGAATAGCTTTAGAACTATATCTTTGCAACGGGTTATCCAATAAAGGCGAGCGATAACTTTTTAGAATCAGCACTTCATACTTTCAAAGGAAGCATCACATTTTTGGCAAAGACGTTGTATTAAAAAAAATAACTCCAGGAATACGCATACCTCATTCTAAATACGCGTATTTCAAGAGTGATTTTTTGCAATAATCCTTCTACCTAAAAACTTTTGATGCTGATTTTGAGAGTAGCAAGATTATATTACAAAAAGGAATCAACCAAGTTTTTAGTATAACCCGTTCCAAAGATACACTCCAAAGTATTTTCAGATTCTGTATTTCAAGGTGAACAGTGAATAGCTTTTGAACTATATCTTTGCAATGGCTTGTCCAATAAAGGCGAGCGATAAATTTTTAGAATCAGCACTTCATACTTTCAAAGGAAGCATCAACATTTTTTGCAAAGAGGTTGTATTGAAAACACTAACTCCAAGAATATGCATAACTCATTTTAACTATGCGTATTTCAAAAGTGATTTTTTGCAATAATCCTTCTACCTAAAAACTTTTGATGCTGATTTTGAGAGTATCAAGAGTATATAACAAAAAGGTATCAGCCAAGCTTTTAGTATGACCCGTTCCAAAGATACACTCCAAAGTATTTTCAGATTCTGTATTTCAAGGTGAACAGTGAATAGCTTTTGAACCATACCTTTGCAACGGGTTGTCCAATAAAGGCGAGCGTCAACTTTTTAGAATCAGCACTTCATACTTTCAAAGGAAGCATCAACATTTTTTGCAAAGAATTTGTATTAAAAAAAATAACTCCAGGAATACGCATACCTCATTCTAAATATGCGTATTGCAAGAGTGATTTTTTGTAATAATCCTTCTAACTAAAAACTTTTGATGTTGATTTTGAGAGTATCAAGAGTATATTACAAAAAGGTATTAACCAAGTTTTTATTATAACCCGTTCCAAAGATACACTCCAAAGTATTTTCAGATTATGTATTTCAAGGTGAACAGTGAATAGCTTTAGAACTATATCTTTGCAACGGGTTATCCAATAAAGGCGAGCGATAACTTTTTAGAATCAGCACTTCATACTTTCAAAGGAAGCATCACATTTTTGGCAAAGACGTTGTATTAAAAAAAATAACTCCAGGAATACGCATACCTCATTCTAAATACGCGTATTTCAAGAGTGATTTTTTGCAATAATCCTTCTACCTAAAAACTTTTGATGCTGATTTTGAGAGTATCAAGAGTATATTACAAAAGGTATCAACCAAGTTTTTAGTATAACCCGTTCCAAAGATACACTCCAAAGTATTTTCAGATTATGTATTTGAAGGTGAACAGTGAATAGCTTTTGTACTATATCTTTGCAACGGGTTGTCCAATAAATTCGAGCGATAACTTTTTAGAATCAGCACTTCATACTTTCAAAGAAAGCATCAACATTTTTTGCAAAGAAGTTGTATTAAAAAAATAACTCCAGGAATACTCATACCTCATTCTAAATATGCGTATTTCAAGAGTGATTTTTTTCAATAATCCTTCTACCTAAAAACTTTTGATGCTGATTTTGAGAGTATTAAGGGTATATTACAAAAAGGTATCAACCAAGTTTTTAGTATAACCCGTTCCAAAGATACACTCCAAAGTATTTTCATATTCTGTATTTCAAGGTGAACAGTGAATAGCTTTTGAACTATATCTTTGCAATGGGTTGTGCAATAAAGGCGAGCGATAACTTTTTTGAATCAGCACTTCATACTTTCAAAGGAAGCATTAACATTTTTTGCAAAGAAGTTGTATTAAAAAAATAACTCCAGGAATACGCATACCTCATTCTAAATATGCGTATTTCAAGAGTGACTTTTTGCAATAATCCTTATACCTAAAAACGTTTTATGCTGATTTTGAGAGTATCAAGAGTATATTACGAAAAGGTATCAACCAAGTTCTTAGTATAACCCGTTCCAAAGATACACTCCAAAGTATTTTCAGATTATGTATTTCAAGGTGAACAGTGAGTAGCTTTTGTTCTATATCTTCGCAACGGGTTGTCCAATAAAGGCGAGCGATAACTTTTTAGAATCAGCACTTCATACTTTCAAAGGAAGCATCAACATTTTTTGCAAAGAGGTTGCATTAAAAAAAATAGCTCCAGGAATACGCATACCTCATTCTAAATATGCGTATTTCAAGAGTGATTTTTTGCAATAATCCTTCTACCTAAGAACTTTTGATGCTGATTTTAAGAGTATCAAGAGTATATTACAAAAAGGTATCAACCAAGTTTTTAGTATAACCCGTTCCAAAGATACACTCCAAAGTATTTTCAGATTATGTATTTCAAGGTGAACAGTGAATAGCTTTTGAACTATATCTTTGCAACGGGTTCTCCAATAAAGACGAGCGATATCTTTTTAGAATCAGCACTTCATACTTTCAAAGGAAGCATCAATATTTTTTTCAAAGATGTTGTATTAAAAAAAATAACTCCAGGAGTTTGCATACCTCATTCTAAATATGCGTATTTCAAGAGTGATTTTTTGCAATAATTCTTCTACCAAAAAACTTTTGATGCTGATTTTAAGAGTACCAAGATTATATTACAAAAAGGTATCAACCAAGTTTTTATTATAACCCGTTCCAAAGATACACTCCAAAGTATTTTCAGATTATGTATTTCAAGGTGAACAGTGAATAGCTTTAGAACTATATCTTTGCAACGGGTTATCCAATAAAGGCGAGCGATAACTTTTTAGAATCAGCACTTCATACTTTCAAAGGAAGCATCAACAATTATTGCAAATAAGTTGTATTAAAAAAAATAACTTCAGGAATATGCATACCTCATTCTAAATATGCGTATTTCAAGAGTGATTTTTTGCAATAATCCTTCTACCTAAAAACTTTTGATGCTGATTTTAAGAGTATCAAGAGTATATTACAAAAAGGTATCAACCAAGTTTTTAGTATAACCCGTTCCAAAGATACACTCCAAAGTATTTTCAGATTCTGTATTTCAAGGTGAACAGTGAATAGCTTTTGAACTATATCTTTGCAATGGCTTGTCCAATAAAGGCGAGCGATAAATTTTTAGAATCAGCACTTCATACTTTCAAAGGAAGCATCAACAATTATTGCAAACAAGTTGTATTAAAAAAAATAACTCCAGGAATATGCATACCTCATTCTAAATATGCGTATTTCAAGAGTGATTTTTTGCAATAATCCTTCTACCTAAAAACTTTTGATGCTGATTTTGAGAGTAGCAAGATTATATTACAAAAAGGAATCAACCAAGTTTTTAGTATAAACCGTTCCAAAGATACACTCCAAAGTATTTTCAGATTCTGTATTTCAAGGTGAACAGTGAATAGCTTTTGAACTATATCTTTGCAATGGCTTGTCCAATAAAGGCGAGCGATAAATTTTTAGAATCAGCACTTCATACTTTCAAAGGAAGCATCAACATTTTTTGCAAAGAGGTTGTATTGAAAAAACTAACTCCAAGAATATGCATAACTCATTTTAACTATGCGTATTTCAAAAGTGATTTTTTGCAATAATCCTTCTACCTAAAAACTTTTGATGCTGATTTTGAGAGTATCAAGGGTATATAACAAAAAGGTATCAGCCAAGCTTTTAGTATGACCCGTTCCAAAGATACACTCCAAAGTATTTTCAGATTCTGTATTTCAAGGTGAACAGTGAATAGCTTTTGAACTATACCTTTCCAACGGGTTGTCCAATAAAGGCGAGCGTCAACTTTTTAGAATCAGCACTTCATACTTTCAAAGGAAGCATCAACATTTTTTGCAAAGAATTTTTATTAAAAAAAATAACTCCAGGAATACGCATACCTCATTCTAAATATGCGTATTGCAAGAGTGATTTTTTGTAATAATCCTTCTAACTAAAAACTTTTGATGCTGATTTTGAGAGTATCAAGAGTATATTACAAAAAGGTATTAACCAAGTTTTTATTATAACCCGTTCCAAAGATACACTCCAAAGTATTTTCAGATTATGTATTTCAAGGTGAACAGTGAATAGCTTTAGAACTATATCTTTGCAACGGGTTATCCAATAAAGGCGAGCGATAACTTTTTAGAATCAGCACTTCATACTTTCAAAGGAAGCATCACATTTTTTGGCAAAGACGTTGTATTAAAAAAAATAACTCCAGGAATACGCATACCTCATTCTAAATACGCGTATTTCAAGAGTGATTTTTTGCAATAATCCTTCTACCTAAAAACTTTTGATGCTGATTTTGAGAGTATCAAGAGTATATTACAAAAGGTATCAACCAAGTTTTTAGTATAACCCGTTCCACAGATACACTCCAAAGTATTTTCAGATTATGTATTTGAAGGTGAACAGTGAATAGCTTTTGTACTATATCTTTGCAACGGGTTGTCCAATAAATTCGAGCGATAACTTTTTAGAATCAGCACTTCATACTTTCAAAGAAAGCATCAACATTTTTTGCAAAGAAGTTGTATTAAAAAAATAACTCCAGGAATACTCATACCTCATTCTAAATATGCGTATTTCAAGAGTGATTTTTTTTCAATAATCCTTCTACCTAAAAACTTTTGATGCTGATTTTGAGAGTATTAAGGGTATATTACAAAAAGGTATCAACCAAGTTTTTAGTATAACCCGTTCCAAAGATACACTCCAAAGTATTTTCAGATTCTGTATTTCAAGGTGAACAGTGAATAGCTTTTGAACTATATCTTTGCAATGGGTTGTGCAATAAAGGCGAGCGATAACTTTTTTGAATCAGCACTTCATACTTTCAAAGGAAGCATTAACATTTTTTGCAAAGAAGTTGTATTAAAAAAATAACTCCAGGAATACGCATACCTCATTCTAAATATGCGTATTTCAAGAGTGACTTTTTGCAATAATCCTTATACCTAAAAACATTTTATGCTGATTTTGAGAGTATCAAGAGTATATTACGAAAAGGTATCAACCAAGTTCTTAGTATAACCCGTTCCAAAGATACACTCCAAAGTATTTTCAGATTATGTATTTCAAGGTGAACAGTGAGTAGCTTTTGTTCTATATCTTTGCAACGGGTTGTCCAATAAAGGCGAGCGATAACTTTTTAGAATCAGCACTTCATACTTTCAAAGGAAGCATCAACATTTTTTGCAAAGAGGTTGCATTAAAAAAAATAGCTCCAGGAATACGCATACCTCATTCTAAATATGCGTATTTCAAGAGTGATTTTTTGCAATAATCCTTCTACCTAAGAACTTTTGATGCTGATTTTAAGAGTATCAAGAGTATATTACAAAAAGGTATCAACCAAGTTTTTAGTATAACCCGTTCCAAAGATACACTCCAAAGTATTTTCAGATTATGTATTTCAAGGTGAACAGTGAATAGCTTTTGAACTATATCTTTGCAACGGGTTCTCCAATAAAGACGAACGATATCTTTTAAGAATCAGCACTTCATACTTTCAAAGGAAGCATCAATATTTTTTTCAAAGAAGTTGTATTAAAAAAAATAACTCCAGGAGTTTGCATACCTCATTCTAAATATGCGTATTTCAAGAGTGATTTTTTGCAATAATCCTTCTACCTAAAAACTTTTGATGCTGATTTTGAGAGTAGCAAGATTATATTACAAAAAGGAATCAACCAAGTTTTTAGTATAACCCGTTCCAAAGATACACTCCAAAGTATTTTCAGATTCTGTATTTCAAGGTGAACAGTGAATAGCTTTTGAACTATATCTTTGCAATGGCTGGTCCAATAAAGGCGGGCGATAAATTTTTAGAATCAGCACTTCATACTTTCAAAGGAAGCATCAACATTTTTTGCAAAGAGGTTGTATTGAAAAAACTAACTCCAAGAATATGCATAACTCATTTTAACTATGCGTATTTCAAAAGTGATTTTTTGCAATAATCCTTCTACCTAAAAACTTTTGATGCTGATTTTGAGAGTATCAAGAGTATATAACAAAAAGGTATCAGCCAAGCTTTTAGTATGACCCGTTCCAAATATACACTCCAAAGTATTTTCAGATTCTGTATTTCAAGGTGAACAGTGAATAGCTTTTGAACTATACCTTTGCAACGGGTTGTCCAATAAAGGCGAGCGTCAACTTTTTAGAATCAGCACTTCATACTTTCAAAGGAAGCATCAACATTTTTTGCAAAGAATTTGTATTAAAAAAAATAACTCCAGGAATACGCATACCTCATTCTAACTATGCGTATTTCAAGAGTGATTTTTTGTAATAATCCTTCTAACTAAAAACTTTTGATGCTGATTTTGAGAGTATCAAGAGTATATTACAAAAAGGTATCAACCAAGTTTTTATTATAACCCGTTCCAAAGATACACTCCAAAGTATTTTCAGATTATGTATTTCAAGGTGAACAGTGAATAGCTTTAGAACTATATCTTTGCAACGGGTTATCCAATAAAGGCGAGCGATAACTTTTTAGAATCAGCACTTCATACTTTCAAAGGAAGCATCAACAATTATTGCAAACAAGTTGTATTAAAAAACATAACTCCAGGAATACGCATACCTCATTCTAAATATGCATATTTCAAGAGTGATTTTTTGCAATAATCCTTCTACCTAAAAAATTTTGATGCTGATTTTGAGAGTATCAGGAGTATATTACAAAAAGGTATCAACCAAGTTTTTAGTATAACCCGTTCCAAAGATACACTCCAAAGTATTTTCAGATTATGTATTTGAAGGTGAACAGTGAATAGCTTTTGTACTATATCTTTGCAACGGGTTGTCCAATAAATTCGAGCGATAACTTTTTAGAATCAGCACTTCATACTTTCAAAGAAAGCATCAACATTTTTTGCAAAGAAGTTGTATTAAAAAAATAACTCCAGGAATACTCATACCTCATTCTAAATATGCGTATTTCAAGAGTGATTTTTTTTCAATAATCCTTCTACCTAAAAACTTTTGATGCTGATTTTGAGAGTATTAAGGGTATATTACAAAAAGGTATCAACCAAGTTTTTAGTATAACCCGTTCCAAAGATACACTCCAAAGTATTTTCAGATTCTGTATTTCAAGGTGAACAGTGAATAGCTTTTGAACTATATCTTTGCAATGGGTTGTGCAATAAAGGCGAGCGATAACTTTTTTGAATCAGCACTTCATACTTTCAAAGGAAGCATTAACATTTTTTGCAAAGAAGTTGTATTAAAAAAATAACTCCAGGAATACGCATACCTCATTCTAAATATGCGTATTTCAAGAGTGACTTTTTGCAATAATCCTTATACCTAAAAACGTTTTATGCTGATTTTGAGAGTATCAAGAGTATATTACGAAAAGGTATCAACCAAGTTCTTAGTATAACCCGTTCCAAAGATACACTCCAAAGTATTTTCAGATTATGTATTTCAAGGTGAACAGTGAGTAGCTTTTGTTCTATATCTTTGCAACGGGTTGTCCAATAAAGGCGAGCGATAACTTTTTAGAATCAGCACTTCATACTTTCAAAGGAAGCATCAATATTTTTTGCAAAGAGGTTGCATTAAAAAAAATAGCTCCAGGAATACGCATACCTCATTCTAAATATGCGTATTTCAAGAGTGATTTTTTGCAATAATCCTTCTACCTAAGAACTTTTGATGCTGATTTTAAGAGTATCAAGAGTATATTACAAAAAGGTATCAACCAAGTTTTTAGTATAACCCGTTCCAAAGATACACTCCAAAGTATTTTCAGATTATGTATTTCAAGGTGAACAGTGAATAGCTTTTGAACTATATCTTTGCAACGGGTTCTCCAATAAAGACGAGCGATATCTTTTTAGAGTCAGCACTTCATACTTTCAAAGGGAGCATCAATATTTTTTTCAAAGAAGTTGTATTAAAAAAAATAACTCCAGGAGTTTGCATACCTCATTCTAAATATGCGTATTTCAAGAGTGATTTTTTGCAATAATCCTTCTACCTAAAAACTTTTGATGCTGATTTTGAGAGTAGCAAGATTATATTACAAAAAGGAATCAACCAAGTTTTTAGTATAACCCGTTCCAAAGATACACTCCAAAGTATTTTCAGATTCTGTATTTCAAGGTGAACAGTGAATAGCTTTTGAACTATATCTTTGCAATGGCTGGTCCAATAAAGGCGAGCGATAAATTTTTAGAATCAGCACTTCATACTTTCAAAGGAAGCATCAACATTTTTTGCAAAGAGGTTGTATTGAAAAAACTAACTCCAAGAATATGCATAACTCATTTTAACTGTGCGTATTTCAAAAGTGATTTTTTGCAATAATCCTTCTACCTAAAAACTTTTGATGCTGATTTTGAGAGTATCAAGAGTATATAACAAAAAGGTATCAGCCAAGCTTTTAGTATGACCCGTTCCAAATATACACTCCAAAGTATTTTCAGATTCTGTATTTCAAGGTGAACAGTGAATAGCTTTTGAACTATACCTTTGCAACGGGTTGTCCAATAATGGCGAGCGTCAACTTTTTAGAATCAGTACTTCATACTTTCAAAGGAAGCATCAACATTTTTTGCAAAGAATTTGTATTAAAAAAAATAACTCCAGGAATACGCATACCTCATTCTAAATATGCGTATTTCAAGAGTGATTTTTTGTAATAATCCTTCTAACTAAAAACTTTTGATGCTGATTTTGAGAGTATCAAGAGTATATTACAAAAAGGTATCAACCAAGTTTTTATTATAACCCGTTCCAAAGATACACTCCAAAGTATTTTCAGATTATGTATTTCAAGGTGAACAGTGAATAGCTTTAGAACTATATCTTTGCAACGGGTTATCCAATAAAGGCGAGCGATAACTTTTTAGAATCAGCACTTCATACTTTCAAAGGAAGCATCAACAATTATTGCAAACAAGTTGTATTAAAAAAAATAACTCCAGGAATACGCATACCTCATTCTAAATATGCATATTTCAAGAGTGATTTTTTGCAATAATCCTTCTACCTAAAAAATTTTGATGCTGATTTTGAGAGTATCAGGAGTATATTACAAAAAGGTATCAACCAAGTTTTTAGTATAACCCGTTCCAAAGATACACTCCAAAGTATTTTCAGATTATGTATTTCAAGGTGAACAGTGAATAGCTTTTGAACTATATCTTTGCAACGGGTTGTCCAATAAAGGCGAGCGATAACTTTTTAGAATGAGCACTTCATACTTTCAAAGGAAGCATCAACACTTTTTGCAAAGAAGTTGTATTAAAAAAAAACTCCAGGAATACGCATACCTCATTCTAAATATGCGTATTTCAAGAGTGATTTTTTGCAATAATCCTTCTACCTAAAAACTTTTGATGCTGATTTTGAGAGTATTAAGAGTATATTACAAAAAGGTATCAACCAAGTTTTTAGTATAACCCGTCGTAAGGATACACTCCAAAGTATTTTCAGATTATGTATTTCAAGGTGAACAGTGAATAGCTTTTGAACTATATCTTTGCAACGGGTTGTCCAATAAAGGTGAGGGATAACTTTTTAGAATTAGAACTTCATACTTTCAAAGGAAGTATCAACATTTTTTGCAAAGAAGTTTTATTAAAAAAATAACTCCAGGAATACGCATACCTCATTCTAAATATGCGTATTTCAAGAGTAATTTTTTGCAATAATCCTTCTACCTAAAAACTTTTGATGCTGATTTTGAGAGTATCAAGAGTATATTACAAAAAGGTATCAACCAAGTTTTTGTTATAACCCGTTCCAAAGATACACTCCAAAGTATTTTCAGATTATGTATTTCAAGGTGAACAGTGAATAGCTTTAGAACTATATCTTTGCAACGGGTTATCCAATAAAGGCGAGCGATAACTTTTTAGAATCAGCACTTCATACTTTCAAAGGAAGCATCAACAATTATTGCAAACAAGTTGTATTAAAAAAAATAACTCCAGGAATACGCATACCTCATTCTAAATATGCATATTTCAAGAGTGATTTTTTGCAATAATCCTTCTACCTAAAAAATTTTGATGCTGATTTTGAGAGTATCAAGAGTATATTACAAAAAGGTATCAACCAAGTTTTTAGTATAACCCGTTCCAAAGATACACTCCAAAGTATTTTCAGATTATGTATTTCAAGGTGAACAGTGAGTAGCTTTTGTTCTATATCTTTGCAACGGGTTCTCCAATAAAGACGAGCGATATCATTTTAGAATCAGCACTTCATACTTTCAAAGGAAGCATCAATATTTTTTTCAAAGAAGTTGTATTAAAAAAAATAACTCCAAGAGTTTGCATACCTCATTCTAAATATGCGTATTTCAAGAGTGATTTTTTGCAATAATCCTTCTACCTAAAAACTTTTGATGCTGATTTTGAGAGTATCAATAGTGTATTACAAAAAGGTATCAACCAAGTTTTTAGTATAACCCGTTCCAAAGATACACTCCAAAGTATTTTCAGATTCTGTATTTCAAGGTGAACAGTGAATAGCTTTTGAACTATACCTTTGCAACGGGTTGTCCAATAAAGGCGAGCGTCAACTTTTTAGAATCAGCACTTCATACTTTCAAAGGAAGCATCAACATTTTTTGCAAAGAATTTGTATTAAAAAAAATAACTCCAGGAATACGCATACCTCATTCTAAATATGCGTATTTCAAGAGTGATATTTTGTAATAATCCTTCTAACTAAAAACTTTTGATGCTGATTTTGATAGTATCAAGAGTATATTACAAAAAGGTATCAACGAAGTTTTTATTATAACCCGTTCCAAAGATACACCCCAAAGTATTTTCAGATTATGTATTTCAAGGTGAACAGTGAATAGCTTTAGAACTATATCTTTGCAACGGGTTATCCAATAAAGGCGAGCGATAACTTTTTAGAATCAGCACTTCATACTTTCAAAGGAAGCATCAACAATTATTGCAAACAAGTTGTATTAAAAAAATAACTCCAGGAATACGCATACCTCATTCTAAATATGCATATTTCAAGAGTGATTTTTTGCAATAATCCTTCTACCTAAAAACTTTTGATGTTGATTTTGAGAGTATCAATAGTGTATTACAAAAAGGTATCAACCAAGTTTTTAGTATAACCCGTTCCAAAGATACACTCCAAAGTATTTTCAGATTATGTATTTGAAGGTGAACAGTGAATAGCTTTTGTACTATATCTTTGCAACGGGTTGTCCAATAAATTCGAGCGATAACTTTTTAGAATCAGCACTTCATACTTTCAAAGGAAGCATCAACATTTTTTGCAAGGAAGTTGTATTAAAAAAAATAACTCCAGGAATACGCATACCTCATTCTAAATATGCGTATTTCAAGAGTGATTTTTTGCAATAATCCTTCTACCTAAAAACTTTTGATGTTGATTTTGAGAGTATTAAGAGTATATTACAAAAAGGTATCAACCAAGTTCTTAGTATAACCCGTTCCAAAGATACACTCCAAAGTATTTTCAGATTCTGTATTTCAAGGTGAACAGTGAATAGCTTTTGAACTATATCTTTGCAATGGGTTGTCCAATAAAGGCGAGCGATAACTTTTTAGAATCAGCACTTCATACTTTCAAAGGAAGCATCAACATTTTTTGCAAAGAAGTTGTATTTAAAAAAAATAACTCCAGGAATACGCATACCTCATTCTAAATATGCGTATTTCAAGAGTGATTTTTTGCAATAATCCTTCTACCTAAAAACTTTTGATGCTGATTTTGAGAGTATCAATAGTGTATTACAAAAAGTTATCAACCAAGTTTTTAGTATAACCCGTTCCAAAGATACACTCCAAAGTATTTTCAGATTATGTATTTCAAGGTGAACATTGAATAGCTTGAGAACTATATCTTTGCAACGGGTTGTCCAATAAAGGCGAGCGATAACTTTTTAGAATCACCACTTCATACTTTCAAAGGAGGCATCAACATTTTTTGCAAAGAAGTTGTATTAAAA
The DNA here is from genome assembly GCA_910595825.1 of Philhelius pedissequus. Lineage (NCBI taxonomy): Eukaryota > Metazoa > Arthropoda > Insecta > Diptera > Syrphidae > Philhelius > Philhelius pedissequus. Next base: position 218,395,122 of record OU343160.1, on the reverse strand, counting down.
AAAATAACTCCAGGAATACGCATACCTCATTCTAAATATGCGTATTTCAAGAGTGATTTTTTGCAATATTCCTTCTACCTAAAAACTTTTGATGCTGATTTTGAGAGTATCAAGAGTATATTACAAAAAGGTATCAACCTAGTTTTTAGTATAATCCGTTCCAAAGATACACTCCAAAGTATTTTCAGATTATGTATTTCAAGGTGAACAGTGAATAGCTTTTGAACTATACCTTTGCAACGGGTTGTCCAATAAAGGCGAGCGACCACTTTTTAGAATCAGCACTTCATACTTTCAAAGGAAGCATTAACATGTTTTGCAAAGAATTTGTATTAAAAGAAATAACTCCAGGTATACGCATACCTCATTCTAAATATGCATATTTCAAGACTGATTTTTTGCAATAATCCTTCTACCTAAAAACCTTTTGATGCTGATTTTGAGAGTATCAAGAGTATATTACAAAAAGGTATCAACCAAGTTTTTAGTATCACCCGTTCCAAAGATACACTCCAAAGTATTTTCAGATTATGTATTTCAAGGTGAACAGTGAATAGCTTTTGAACTATATCTTTGCAACGGGTTGTCCAATAAAGGCGAGCGATAACTTTTTAGAATCAGCACTTCATACTTTCAAAGGGAGCATCACATTTTTTGGCAAAGACGTTGTATTAAAAAAATAACTCCAGGAATACGCATACCTCATTCTAAATACGCGTATTTCAAGAGTGATTTTTTGCAATAATCCTTCTACCTAAAAACTTTTGATGCTGATTTTGAGAGTATCAAGAGTATATTACAAAAGGTATCAACCAAGTTTTTAGTATAACCCGTTCCAAAGATATACTCCAAAGTATTTTCAGATTATGTATTTGAAGGTGAACAGTGAATAGCTTTTGTACTATATCTTTGCAACGGGTTGTCCAATAAATTCGAGCGATAACTTTTTAGAATCAGCACTTCATACTTTCAAAGAAAGCATCATCATTTTTTGCAAAGAAGTTGTATTAAAAAAATAACTCCAGGAATACTCATACCTCATTCTAAATATGCGTATTTCAAGAGTGATTTTTTTCAATAATCCTTCTACCTAAAAACTTTTGATGCTGATTTTGAGAGTATTAAGGGTATATTACAAAAAGGTATCAACCAAGTTTTTAGTATAACCCGTTCCAAAGATACACTCTAAAGTATTTTCAGATTCTGTATTTCAAGGTGAACAGTGAATAGCTTTTGAACTATATCTTTGCAATGGGTTGTCCAATAAAGGCGAGCGATAACTTTTTTGAATCAGCACTTCATACTTTCAAAGGAAGCATTAACATTTTTTGCAAAGAAGTTGTATTAAAAAAATAACTCCAGGAATACGCATACCTCATTCTAAATATGCGTATTTCAAGAGTGACTTTTTGCAATAATCCTTATACCTAAAAACGTTTTATGCTGATTTTGAGAGTATCAAGAGTATATTACGAAAAGGTATCAACCAAGTTCTTAGTATAACCCGTTCCAAAGATACACTCCAAAGTATTTTCAGATTATGTATTTCAAGGTGAACAGTGAGTAGCTTTTGTTCTATATCTTTGCAACGGGTTGTCCAATAAAGGCGAGCGATAACTTTTTAGAATCAGCACTTCATACTTTCAAAGGAAGCATCAACATTTTTTGCAAAGAGGTTGCATTAAAAAAAATAGCTTCAGGAATACGCATACCTCATTCTAAATATGCGTATTTCAAGAGTGATTTTTTGCAATAATCCTTCTACCTAAGAACTTTTGATGCTGATTTTAAGAGTATCAAGAGTATATTACAAAAAGGTATCAACCAAGTTTTTAGTATAACCCGTTCCAAAGATACACTCCAAAGTATTTTCAGATTATGTATTTCAAGGTGAACAGTGAATAGCTTTTGAACTATATCTTTGCAACGGGTTCTCCAATAAAGACGAGCGATATCTTTTTAGAATCAGCACTTCATACTTTCAAAGGAAGCATCAATAGTTTTTTCAAAGAAGTTGTATTAAAAAAAATAACTCCAGGAGTTTGCATACCTCATTCTAAATATGCGTATTTCAAGAGTGATTTTTTGCAATAATCCTTCTACCTAAAAACTTTTGATGCTGATTTTGAGAGTAGCAAGATTATATTACAAAAAGAATCAACCAAGTTTTTAGTATAACCCGTTCCAAAGATACACTCCAAAGTATTTTCAGATTCTGTATTTCAAGGTGAACAGTGAATAGCTTTTGAACTATATCTTTGCAATGGCTGGTCCAATAAAGGCGAGCGATAAATTTTTAGAATCAGCACTTCATACTTTCAAAGGAAGCATCAACATTTTTTGCAAAGAGGTTGTATTGAAAAAACTAACTCCAAGAATATGCATAACTCATTTTAACTATGCGTATTTCAAAAGTGATTTTTTGCAATAATCCTTCTACCTAAAAACTTTTGATGCTGATTTTGAGAGTATCAAGAGTATATAACAAAAAGGTATCAGCCAAGCTTTTAGTATGACCCGTTCCAAATATACACTCCAAAGTATTTTCAGATTCTGTATTTCAAGGTGAACAGTGAATAGCTTTTGAACTATACCTTTGCAACGGGTTGTCCAATAAAGGCGAGCGTCAACTTTTTAGAATCAGCACTTCATACTTTCAAAGGAAGCATCAACATTTTTTGCAAAGAATTTGTATTAAAAAAAATAACTCCAGGAATACGCATACCTCATTCTAAATATGCGTATTTCAAGAGTGATTTTTTGTAATAATCCTTCTAACTAAAAACTTTTGATGCTGATTTTGAGAGTATCAAGAGTATATTACAAAAAGGTATCAACCAAGTTTTTATTATAACCCGTTCCAAAGATACACTCCAAAGTATTTTCAGATTATGTATTTCAAGGTGAACAGTGAATAGCTTTAGAACTATATCTTTGCAACGGGTTATCCAATAAAGGCGAGCGATAACTTTTTAGAATCAGCACTTCATACTTTCAAAGGAAGCATCAACAATTATTGCAAACAAGTTGTATTAAAAAAAATAACTCCAGGAATACGCATACCTCATTCTAAATATGCATATTTCAAGAGTGATTTTTTGCAATAATCCTTCTACCTAAAAAATTTTGATGCTGATTTTGAGAGTATCAGGAGTATATTACAAAAAGGTATCAACCAAGTTTTTAGTATAACCCGTTCCAAAGATACACTCCAAAGTATTTTCAGATTATGTATTTCAAGGTGAACAGTGAATAGCTTCTGAACTATATCTTTGCAACGGGTTGTCCAATAAAGGCGAGCGATAACTTTTTAGAATGAGCACTTCATACTTTCAAAGGAAGCATCAACACTTTTTGCAAAGAAGTTGTATTAAAAAAAAACTCCAGGAATACGCATACCTCATTCTAAATATGCGTATTTCAAGAGTGATTTTTTGCAATAATCCTTCTACCTAAAAACTTTTGATGCTGATTTTGAGAGTATTAAGAGTATATTACAAAAAGGTATCAACCAAGTTTTTAGTATAACCCGTCGTAAGGATACACTCCAAAGTATTTTCAGATTATGTATTTCAAGGTGAACAGTGAATAGCTTTTGAACTATATCTTTGCAACGGGTTGTCCAATAAAGGTGAGGGATAACTTTTTAGAATTAGAACTTCATACTTTCAAAGGAAGTATCAACATTTTTTGCAAAGAAGTTTTATTAAAAAAATAACTCCAGGAATACGCATACCTCATTCTAAATATGCGTATTTCAAGAGTAATTTTTTGCAATAATCCTTCTACCTAAAAACTTTTGATGCTGATTTTGAGAGTATCAAGAGTATATTACAAAAAGGTATCAACCAAGTTTTTGTTATAACCCGTTCCAAAGATACACTCCAAAGTATTTTCAGATTATGTATTTCAAGGTGAACAGTGAATAGCTTTAGAACTATATCTTTGCAACGGGTTATCCAATAAAGGCGAGCGATAACTTTTTAGAATCAGCACTTCATACTTTCAAAGGAAGCATCAACAATTATTGCAAACAAGTTGTATTAAAAAAAATAACTCCAGGAATACGCATACCTCATTCTAAATATGCATATTTCAAGAGTGATTTTTTGCAATAATCCTTCTACCTAAAAAATTTTGATGCTGATTTTGAGAGTATCAAGAGTATATTACAAAAAGGTATCAACCAAGTTTTTAGTATAACCCGTTCCAAAGATACACTCCAAAGTATTTTCAGATTATGTATTTCAAGGTGAACAGTGAGTAGCTTTTGTTCTATATCTTTGCAACGGGTTCTCCAATAAAGACGAGCGATATCATTTTAGAATCAGCACTTCATACTTTCAAAGGAAGCATCAATATTTTTTTCAAAGAAGTTGTATTAAAAAAAATAACTCCAAGAGTTTGCATACCTCATTCTAAATATGCGTATTTCAAGAGTGATTTTTTGCAATAATCCTTCTACCTAAAAACTTTTGATGCTGATTTTGAGAGTATCAATAGTGTATTACAAAAAGGTATCAACCAAGTTTTTAGTATAACCCGTTCCAAAGATACACTCCAAAGTATTTTCAGATTCTGTATTTCAAGGTGAACAGTGAATAGCTTTTGAACTATACCTTTGCAACGGGTTGTCCAATAAAGGCGAGCGTCAACTTTTTAGAATCAGCACTTCATACTTTCAAAGGAAGCATCAACATTTTTTGCAAAGAATTTGTATTAAAAAAAATAACTCCAGGAATACGCATACCTCATTCTAAATATGCGTATTTCAAGAGTGATATTTTGTAATAATCCTTCTAACTAAAAACTTTTGATGCTGATTTTGATAGTATCAAGAGTATATTACAAAAAGGTATCAACGAAGTTTTTATTATAACCCGTTCCAAAGATACACCCCAAAGTATTTTCAGATTATGTATTTCAAGGTGAACAGTGAATAGCTTTAGAACTATATCTTTGCAACGGGTTATCCAATAAAGGCGAGCGATAACTTTTTAGAATCAGCACTTCATACTTTCAAAGGAAGCATCAACAATTATTGCAAACAAGTTGTATTAAAAAAATAACTCCAGGAATACGCATACCTCATTCTAAATATGCATATTTCAAGAGTGATTTTTTGCAATAATCCTTCTACCTAAAAAATTTTGATGCTGATTTCGAGAGTATCAAGAGAATATTACAAAAAGGTATCAACCAAGTTTTTAGTATAACCCGTTCCAAAGATACACTCCAAAGTATTTTCAGATTATGTATTTCAAGGTGAACAGTGAGTAGCTTTTGTTCTATATCTTTGCAACGGGTTCTCCAATAAAGACGAGCGATATCATTTTAGAATCAGCACTTCATACTTTCAAAGGAAGCATCAATATTTTTTTCAAAGAAGTTGTATTAAAAAAAATAACTCCAAGAGTTTGCATACCTCATTCTAAATATGCGTATTTCAAGAGTGATTTTTTGCAATAATCCTTCTACCTAAAAACTTTTGATGTTGATTTTGAGAGTATCAATAGTGTATTACAAAAAGGTATCAACCAAGTTTTTAGTATAACCCGTTCCAAAGATACACTCCAAAGTATTTTCAGATTATGTATTTGAAGGTGAACAGTGAATAGCTTTTGTACTATATCTTTGCAACGGGTTGTCCAATAAATTCGAGCGATAACTTTTTAGAATCAGCACTTCATACTTTCAAAGGAAGCATCAACATTTTTTGCAAGGAAGTTGTATTAAAAAAAATAACTCCAGGAATACGCATACCTCATTCTAAATATGCGTATTTCAAGAGTGATTTTTTGCAATAATCCTTCTACCTAAAAACTTTTGATGTTGATTTTGAGAGTATTAAGAGTATATTACAAAAAGGTATCAACCAAGTTCTTAGTATAACCCGTTCCAAAGATACACTCCAAAGTATTTTCAGATTCTGTATTTCAAGGTGAACAGTGAATAGCTTTTGAACTATATCTTTGCAATGGGTTGTCCAATAAAGGCGAGCGATAACTTTTTAGAATCAGCACTTCATACTTTCAAAGGAAGCATCAACATTTTTTGCAAAGAAGTTGTATTAAAAAAAATAACTCCAGGAATACGCATACCTCATTCTAAATATGCGTATTTCAAGAGTGATTTTTTGCAATAATCCTTCTACCTAAAAACTTTTGATGCTGATTTTGAGAGTATCAATAGTGTATTACAAAAAGTTATCAACCAAGTTTTTAGTATAACCCGTTCCAAAGATACACTCCAAAGTATTTTCAGATTATGTATTTCAAGGTGAACATTGAATAGCTTGAGAACTATATCTTTGCAACGGGTTGTCCAATAAAGGCGAGCGATAACTTTTTAGAATCACCACTTCATACTTTCAAAGGAGGCATCAACATTTTTTGCAAAGAAGTTGTATTAAAAAAAATAACTCCAGGAATACGCATACCTCATTCTAAATATGCGTATTTCAAGAGTGATTTTTTGCAATATTCCTTCTACCTAAAAACTTTTGATGCTGATTTTGAGAGTATCAAGAGTATATTACAAAAAGGTATCAACCTAGTTTTTAGTATAATCCGTTCCAAAGATACACTCCAAAGTATTTTCAGATTATGTATTTCAAGGTGAACAGTGAATAGCTTTTGAACTATACCTTTGCAACGGGTTGTCCAATAAAGGCGAGCGACCACTTTTTAGAATCAGCACTTCATACTTTCAAAGGAAGCATTAACATGTTTTGCAAAGAAGTTGTATTAAAAGAAATAACTCCAGGTATACGCATACCTCATTCTAAATATGCATATTTCAAGACTGATTTTTTGCAATAATCCTTCTACCTAAAAACCTTTTGATGCTGATTTTGAGAGTATCAAGAGTATATTACAAAAAGGTATCAACCAAGTTTTTAGTATCACCCGTTCCAAAGATACACTCCAAAGTATTTTCAGATTATGTATTTCAAGGTGAACAGTGAATAGCTTTTGAACTATATCTTTGCAACGGGTTGTCCAATAAAGGCGAGCGATAACTTTTTAGAATCAGCACTTCATACTTTCAAAGGGAGCATCACATTTTTTGGCAAAGACGTTGTATTAAAAAAATAACTCCAGGAATACGCATACCTCATTCTAAATACGCGTATTTCAAGAGTGATTTTTTGCAATAATCCTTCTACCTAAAAACTTTTGATGCTGATTTTGAGAGTATCAAGAGTATATTACAAAAGGTATCAACCAAGTTTTTAGTATAACCCGTTCCAAAGATACACTCCAAAGTATTTTCAGATTATGTATTTGAAGGTGAACAGTGAATAGCTTTTGTACTATATCTTTGCAACGGGTTGTCCAATAAATTCGAGCGATAACTTTTTAGAATCAGCACTTCATACTTTCAAAGAAAGCATCATCATTTTTTGCAAAGAAGTTGTATTAAAAAAATAACTCCAGGAATACTCATACCTCATTCTAAATATGCGTATTTCAAGAGTGATTTTTTTCAATAATCCTTCTACCTAAAAACTTTTGATGCTGATTTTGAGAGTATTAAGGGTATATTACAAAAAGGTATCAACCAAGTTTTTAGTATAACCCGTTCCAAAGATACACTCTAAAGTATTTTCAGATTCTGTATTTCAAGGTGAATAGTGAATAGCTTTTGAACTATATCTTTGCAATGGGTTGTCCAATAAAGGCGAGCGATAACTTTTTTGAATCAGCACTTCATACTTTCAAAGGAAGCATTAACATTTTTTGCAAAGAAGTTGTATTAAAAAAATAACTCCAGGAATACGCATACCTCATTCTAAATATGCGTATTTCAAGAGTGACTTTTTGCAATAATCCTTATACCTAAAAACGTTTTATGCTGATTTTGAGAGTATCAAGAGTATATTACGAAAAGGTATCAACCAAGTTCTTAGTATAACCCGTTCCAAAGATACACTCCAAAGTATTTTCAGATTATGTATTTCAAGGTGAACAGTGAGTAGCTTTTGTTCTATATCTTTGCAACGGGTTGTCCAATAAAGGCGAGCGATAACTTTTTAGAATCAGCACTTCATACTTTCAAAGGAAGCATCAACATTTTTTGCAAAGAGGTTGCATTAAAAAAAATAGCTTCAGGAATACGCATACCTCATTCTAAATATGCGTATTTCAAGAGTGATTTTTTGCAATAATCCTTCTACCTAAGAACTTTTGATGCTGATTTTAAGAGTATCAAGAGTATATTACAAAAAGGTATCAACCAAGTTTTTAGTATAACCCGTTCCAAAGATACACTCCAAAGTATTTTCAGATTATGTATTTCAAGGTGAACAGTGAATAGCTTTTGAACTATATCTTTGCAACGGGTTCTCCAATAAAGACGAGCGATATCTTTTTAGAATCAGCACTTCATACTTTCAAAGGAAGCATCAATAGTTTTTTCAAAGAAGTTGTATTAAAAAAAATAACTCCAGGAGTTTGCATACCTCATTCTAAATATGCGTATTTCAAGAGTGATTTTTTGCAACAATTCTTCTACCAAAAAACTTTTGATGCTGATTTTGAGAGTACCTAGATTATATTACAAAAAGGTATCAACCAAGTTTTTAGTATAACCCGTTCCAAAGATACACTCCAAAGTATTTTCAGATTCTGTATTTCAAGGTGAACAGTGAATAGCTTTAGAACTATATCTTTGCAATGGGTTGTCCAATAAAGGCGAGCGATAACTTTTTAGAATCAGCACTTCATACTTTCAAAGGAATCATCAACATTTTTTGCAAAGAAGTTGTATTAAAAAAAATAACTCCAGGAATATGCATACCTCATTCTAAATATGCGTATTTCAAGAGTGATTTTTTGCAATAATCCTTCTACCTAAAAACTTTTGATGCTGATTTTAAGAGTATCAAGAGTATATTACAAAAAGGTATCAACCAAGTTTTTAGTATAACCGGTTCCAAAGATACACTCCAAAGTATTTTCAGATTATGTATTTCAAGGTGAACAGTGAATAGCTTTTGAACTATATCTTTGCAACGGGTTCTCCAATAAAGACGAGCGATAAATTTTTAGAATCAGCACTTCATACTTTCAAAGGAAGCATCAACATTTTTTGCAAAGAGGTTGTATTGAAAAAACTAACTCCAAGAACATGCATAACTCATTTTAACTATGCGTATTTCAAAAGTGATTTTTTGCAATAATCCTTCTACCTAAAAACTTTTGATGCTGATTTTGAGAGTATCAAGAGTATATAACAAAAAGGTATCAGCCAAGCTTTTAGTATAACCCGTTCCAAAGATACACTCCAAAGTATTTTCAGATTCTGTATTTCAAGGTGAACAGTGAATAGCTTTTGAACTATACCTTTGCAACGGGTTGTTCAATAAAGGCGAGCGTCAACTTTTTAGAATCAGCACTTCATACTTTCAAAGGAAGCATCAACATTTTTTGCAAAGAATTTGTATTAAAAAAAATAACTCCAGGAATACGCATACCTCATTCTAAATATGCGTATTTCAAGAGTGATTTTTTGTAATAATCCTTCTACCTAAAAAATTTTGATGCTGATTTTGAGAGTATCAAGAGTATATTACAAAAAGGTATCAACCAAGTTTTTAGTATAACCCGTTCCAAAGATACACTCCAAAGTATTTTCAGATTATGTATTTCAAGGTGAACAGTGAAAAGCTTTTGAACTATATCTTTGCAACGGGTTGTCCAATAAAGGCGAGCGATAACTTTTTAGAATCAGCACTTCATACTTTCAAAGGAAGCATCAACATTTTTTGCAAAGAAGTTGTATTAAAAAAAATAACTCCAGGAATACGCATACCTCACTCTAAATATGCGTATTTCAAGAGTGATTTTTTGCAATAATACTTCTACCTAAAAACTTTTGATGCTGATTTTGAGAGTATCAAGAGTATATATCCAAAAAGGTATCAACCAAGCTTTTAGTATAACCCGTTTCAAAGATACGCTCCAAAGTATTTTCAGATTATGTATTTCAAGGTTAACAGTGAATAGCTTTTGAACTATATCTTTGCAACGGGTTGTCCAATATAGGCGAGCGATAACTTTTTAGAATGAGCACTTCATACTTTCAAAGGAAGCATCAACATTTTTTGCAAAGAAGTTGTATTAAAAAAAAACTCCAGGAATACGCATACCTCATTCTAAATATGCGTATTTCAAGTGTGATTTTTTGCAATAATCCTTCTACCTAAAAACTTTTGATGCTGATTTTGAGAGTATTAAGAGTATATTACAAAAAGGTATCAACCAAGTTTTTAGTATAACCCGTCGTAAGGATACACTCCAAAGTATTTTCAGATTATGTATTTCAAGGTGAACAGTGAATAGCTTTTGAACTATATCTTTGCAACGGGTTGTCCAATAAAGGTGAGGGATAACTTTTTAGAATTAGAACTTCATACTTTCAAAGGAAGTATCAACATTTTTTGCAAAGAAGTTTTATTAAAAAAATAACTCCAGGAATACGCATACCTCATTCTAAATATGCGTATTTCAAGAGTAATTTTTTGCAATAATCCTTCTACCTAAAAACTTTTGATGCTGATTTTGAGAGTATCAAGAGTGTATTACAAAAAGGTATCAACCAAGTTTTTAGTATAACCCGTTCCAAAGATACACTCCAAAGTATTTTCAGATTATGTATTTCAAGGTGAACAGTGAATAGCTTTTGCACTATATCTTTGCAACGGGTTGTCCAATAAAGGCCAGCGATAACTTTTTAGAATCAGCACTTCATACTTTCAAAGGAAGCATCAACATTTTTTGCAAAGAGGTTGTATTAAAAAAACTAACTCCAGGAATACGCATAACTCATTTAAAATATGCGTACTTCAAAAGTGATTTTTTGCAATAATCCTTCTACCTAAGAACTTTTGATGCTGATTTTGAGAGTACCAAGATTATATTATAAAAAGGTATCAACCAAGTTTTTAGTATAACCCGTTCCAAAGATACACTCCAAAGTATTTTCAGATTATGTATTTCAAGGTGAACAGTGAATAGCTTTTGAACTATATCTTTGCAACGGGTTGTCCAATAAAGGCGAGCGATAACTTTTTAGAATCAGCACTTCATACTTTCAAAGGAAGCATCAACATTTTTTGCAAGGAAGTTATATTAAAAAAAATAACTCCAGGAATACGCATACCTCACTCTAAATATGCGTATTTCAAGAGTGATTTTTTGCAATAATACTTCTACCTAAAAACATTTGATGCTGATTTTGAGAGTATCAAGAGTATATTACAAAAAGGTATCAACCAAGTTTTTAGTATAACCTGTTCAAAAGATACACTCCAAAGGATTTTCAGATTATGTATTTCAAGGTGAACAGTGAATAGCTTTTGAACTATATCTTTGCAACGGGTTGTCCAATAAAGGCGAGCGATAACTTTTTAGAATCAGCACTTCACACTTTCAAAGGAAGCATCAACATTTTTTGCAAAGAGGTTGTATTAAAAAAACTAACTCCAGGAATACGCATAATTCATTTTAAATATGCGTATTTCAAAAGTGATTTTTTGCAATAATCCTTCTACCTAAAAACTTTTGATGCTGATTTTGAGAGTATCAAGATTATATATCAAAAAAGGTATCAACCAAGCTTTTAGTATAACCCGTTTCAAAGATACGCTCCAAAGTATTTTCAGTTTATGTATTTCAAGGTGAACAGTGAATAGCTTTTGAACTATATCTTTGCAACGGGTTGTCCAATAAAGGCGAGCGATAACTTTTTAGAATGATCACTTCATACTTTCAAAGGAAGCATCAACATTTTTTGCAAAGAAGTTGTATTAAAAAAAAACTCCAGGAATACGCATACCTCATTCTAAATATGCGTATTTCAAGAGTGATTTTCTGCAATAGTCCTTCTACCTAAAAACTTTTGATGCTGATTTTGAGAGTATTAAGAGTATATTACAAAAAGGTATCAACCAAGTTTTTAGTATAACCCGTCGTAAGGATACACTCCAAAGTATTTTCAGATTATGTATTTCAAGGTGAACAGTGAATAGCTTTTGAACTATATCTTTGCAACGGGTTGTCCAATAAAGGTTAGGGATAACTTTTTAGAATTAGAACTTCATACTTTCAAAGGAAGTATCAACATTTTTTGCAAAGAAGTTTTATTAAAAAAATAACTCCAGGAATACGCATACCTCATTCTAAATATGCGTATTTCAAGAGTAATTTTTTGCAATAATCCTTCTACCTAAAAACTTTTGATGCTGATTTTGAGAGTATCAAGAGTGTATTACAAAAAGGTATCAACCAAGTTTTTAGTATAACCCGTTCCAAAGATACACTCCAAAGTATTTTCAAATTATGTATTTCAAGGTGAACAGTGAATAGCTTTAGAACTATATCTTTGCAACGGGTTGTCCAATAAAGGCGAGCGATAACTTTTTAGAATCAGCACTTCATACTTTCAAAGGAAGCATCAACATTTTTTGCAAAGAAGTTGTATTAAAAAAAATAACTCCAGGAATACGCATACCTCATTCTAAATATGCGTATTTCAAGAGTGATTTTTTGCAATAATCCTTCTACCTAAAAACTTTTGATGCTGATTTTGAGTGTATCAAGAGTATATTACAAAAAGGTATCAACCAAGTTTTTAGTATAACCCGTTCCAAAGATACACTCCAAAATATTTTCAAATTATGTATTTCAAGGTGAACAGCGAATAGCTTTTGCACTATATCTTTGCAACGGGTTGTCCAATAAAGGCGATCGATAACTTTTTAGAATCAGCACTTCATACTTTCAAAGGAAGCATCAACATTTTTTGCAAAGAGGTTGTATTAAAAAAACTAACTCCAGGAATACGCATAACTCATTTAAAATATGCGTATTTCAAAAGTGATTTTTTGCAAAAATCCTTCTACCTAAGAACTTTTGATGCTGATTTTGAGAGTACCAAGATTATATTACAAAAAGGTATCAACCAAGTTTTTAGTATAATCCGTTCCAAAGAAACACTCCAAAGTATTTTCAGATTATGTATTTCAAGGTGAACAGTTAATAGCTTTTGAACTATATCTTTGCAACGGGTTGTCCAATAAAGGCGAGCGATAACTTTTTAGAATCAGCACTTCATACTTTCAAAGGAAGCATCAACATTTTTTGCAAAGAAGTTGTATTAAAAAAAAACTCCAGGAATACGCATACCTCATTCTAAATATGCGTATTTCAAGAGTGATTTTTTGCAATAATCCTTCTACCTAAAAACTTTTGATGCTGATTTTGAGAGTATTAAGAGTATATTACAAAAAGGTATCAACCAAGTTTTTAGTATAACCCGTCGTAAGGATACACTCCAAAGTATTTTCAGATTATGTATTTCAAGGTGAACAGTGAATAGCTTTTGAACTATATCTTTGCAACGGGTTGTCCAATAAAGGTGAGGGATATATTTTTAGAATTAGAACTTCATACTTTCAAAGGAAGTATCAACATTTTTTGCAAAGAAGTTTTATTAAAAAAATAACTTCAGGAATACGCATACCTCATTCTAAATATGCGTATTTCAAGAGTAATTTTTTGCAATAATCCTTCTACCTAAAAACTTTTGATGCTGATTTTGAGAGTATCAAGAGTGTATTACAAAAAGGTATCAACCAAGTTTTTAGTATAACCCGTTCCAAAGATACACTCCAAAGTATTTTCAGATTATGTATTTCAAGGTGAACAGTGAATAGCTTTAGAACTATATCTTTGCAACGGGTTGTCCAATAAAGGCGAGCGATAACTTTTTAGAATCAGCACTTCATACTTTCAAAGGAAGCATCAACATTTTTTGCAAAGAAGTTGTATTAAAAAAATAACTCCAGGAATACGCATACCTCATTCTAAATATGCGTATTTCAAGAGTGATTTTTTGCAATAATCCTTCTACCTAAAAACTTTTGATGCTGATTTTGAGAGTATCAAGAGTATATTACAAAAAGGTATCAACCAAGTTTTTAGTATAACCCGTTCCAAAGATACACTCCAAAATATTTTCAAATTATGTATTTCAAGGTGAACAGCGAATAGCTTTTGCACTATATCTTTGCAACGGGTTGTCCAAAAAGGTATCAACCAAGTTTTTAGTATAACCCGTTCCAAAGATACACTCCAAAGTATTTTCAGATTATGTATTTCAAGGTGAACAGTGAATAGCTTTTGAACTATATCTTTGCAACGGGTTGTCCAATAAAGGCGAGCGATAACTTTTTAGAATCAGCACTTCATACTTTCAAAGGAAGCATCAACATTTTTTGCAAAGAAGTTGTATTAAAAAAAATAACTCCAGGAATACGCATACCTCACTCTAAATATGCGTATTTCAAGAGTGATTTTTTGCAATAATACTTCTACCTAAAAACTTTTGATGCTGATTTTGAGAGTATCAAGAGTATATATCCAAAAAGGTATCAACCAAGCTTTTAGTATAACCCGTTTCAAAGATACGCTCCAAAGTATTTTCAGATTATGTATTTCAAGGTTAACAGTGAATAGCTTTTGAACTATATCTTTGCAACGGGTTGTCCAATAAAGGCGAGCGATAACTTTTTAGAATGAGCACTTCATACTTTCAAAGGAAGCATCAACATTTTTTGCAAAGAAGTTGTATTAAAAAAAAACTCCAGGAATACGCATACCTCATTCTAAATATGCGTATTTCAAGAGTGATTTTTTGCAATAATCCTTCTACCTAAAAACTTTTGATGCTGATTCTGAGAGTATTAAGAGTATATTACAAAAAGGTATCAACCAAGTTTTTAGTATAACCCGTCGTAAGGATACACTCCAAAGTATTTTCAGATTATGTATTTCAAGGTGAACAGTGAATAGCTTTTGAACTATATCTTTGCAACGGGTTGTCCAATAAAGGTGAGGGATAACTTTTTAGAATTAGAACTTCATACTTTCAAAGGAAGTATCAACATTTTTTGCAAAGAAGTTTTATTAAAAAAATAACTCCAGGAATACGCATACCTCATTCTAAATATGCGTATTTCAAGAGTAATTTTTTGCAATAATCCTTCTACCTAAAAACTTTTGATGCTGATTTTGAGAGTATCAAGAGTGTATTACAAAAAGGTATCAACCAAGTTTTTAGTATAACCCGTTCCAAAGATACACTCCAAAGTATTTTCAGATTATTTATTTCAAGGTGAACAGTGAATAGCTTTAGAACTATATCTTTGCAACGGGTTGTCCAATAAAGGCGAGCGATAACTTTTTAGAATCAGCACTTCATACTTTCAAAGGAAGCATCAACATTTTTTGCAAAGAAGTTGTATTAAAAAAAATAACTCCAGGAATACGCATACCTCATTCTAAATATGCGTATTTCAAGAGTGATTTTTTGCAATAATCCTTCTACCTAAAAACTTTTGATGCTGATTTTGAGAGTATCAAGAGTATATTACAAAAAGGTATCAACCAAGTTTTTAGTATAACCCGTTCCAAAGATACACTCCAAAATATTTTCAAATTATGTATTTCAAGGTGAACAGCGAATAGCTTTTGCACTATATCTTTGCAACGGGTTGTCCAATAAAGGCCAGCGATAACTTTTTAGAATCAGCACTTCATACTTTCAAAGGAAGCATCAACATTTTTTGCAAAGAGGTTGTATTAAAAAACTAACTCCAGGAATACGCATAACTCATTTAAAATATGCGTATTTCAAAAGTGATTTTTTGCAATAATCCTTCTACCTAAGAACTTTTGATGCTGATTTTGAGAGTACCAAGATTATATTATAAAAAGGTATCAACCAAGTTTTTAGTATAACCCGTTCCAAAGATACGCTCCAAAGTATTTTCAGTTTATGTATTTCAAGGTGAACAGTGAATAGCTTTTGAACTATATCTTTGCAACGGGTTGTCCAATAAAGGCGAGCGATAACTTTTTAGAATGAGCACTTCATACTTTCAAAGGAAGCATCAACATTTTTTGCAAAGAAGTTGTATTAAAAAAAATAACTCCATGAATACGCGTACCTCATTCTAAATATGCGTATTTCAAGAGTGATTTTTTGTAATAATCCTTCTACCTAAAAACTTTTGATGTTGATTTTGAGAGTATCAAGAGTATATTAAAAAAGGTATTAACCAATTTTTTCGCATAACCCGTTCCAAAGATACGCTCCAAAGTATTTTCAGATTATGTATTTCAAGGTGAACAGTGAATAGCTTTTGAACTATATCTTTGCAACGGGTTGTCCAATAAAGGCGAGCGATAACTTTTTAGAATCAGCACTTCATACTTTCAAAGGAAGCATCAACATTTTTTGCAAAGAAGTTGTATTAAAAAAAAACTCCAGGAATACGCATACCTCATTCTAAATATGCGTATTTCAAGAGTGATTTTTTGCAATAATCCTTCTACCTAAAAACTTTTGATGCTGATTTTGAGAGTATTAAGAGTATATTACAAAAAGGTATCAACCAAGTTTTTAGTATAACCCGTCGTAAGGATACACTCCAAAGTATTTTCAGATTATGTATTTCAAGGTGAACAGTGAATAGCTTTTGAACTATATCTTTGCAACGGGTTGTCCAATAAAGGTGAGGGATAACTTTTTAGAATTAGAACTTCATACTTTCAAAGGAAGTATCAACATTTTTTGCAAAGAAGTTTTATTAAAAAAATAACTCCAGGAATACGCATACCTCATTCTAAATATGCGTATTTCAAGAGTAATTTTTTGCAATAATCCTTCTACCTAAAAACTTTTGATGCTGATTTTGAGAGTATCAAGAGTGTATTACAAAAAGGTATCAACCAAGTTTTTAGTATAACCCGTTCCAAAGATACACTCCAAAGTATTTTCAGATTATGTATTTCAAGGTGAACAGTGAATAGCTTTAGAACTATATCTTTGCAACGGGTTGTCCAATAAAGGCGAGCGATAACTTTTTAGAATCAGCACTTCATACCTTCAAAGAAAGCATCAACATTTTTTGCAAAGAAGTTGTATTAAAAAAATAACTCCAGGAATACGCATACCTCATTCTAAATATGCGTATTTCAAGAGTGATTTTTTGCAATAATCCTTCTACCTAAAAACTTTTGATGCTGATTTTGAGAGTATCAAGAGTATATTACAAAAAGGTATCAACCAAGTTTTTAGTATAACCCGTTCCAAAGATACACTCCAAAATATTTTCAAATTATGTATTTCAAGGTGAACAGCGAATAGCTTTTGCACTATATCTTTGCAACGGGTTGTCCAAAAAGGTATCAACCAAGTTTTTAGTATAACCCGTTCCAAAGATACACTCCAAAGTATTTTCAGATTATGTATTTCAAGGTGAACAGTGAATAGCTTTTGAACTATATCTTTGCAACGGGTTGTCCAATAAAGGCGAGCGATAACTTTTTAGAATCAGCACTTCATACTTTCAAAGGAAGCATCAACATTTTTTGCAAAGAAGTTGTATTAAAAAAAATAACTCCAGGAATACGCATACCTCACTCTAAATATGCGTATTTCAAGAGTGATTTTTTGCAATAATACTTCTACCTAAAAACTTTTGATGCTGATTTTGAGATTATCAAGAGTATATATCCAAAAAGGTATCAACCAAGCTTTTAGTATAACCCGTTTCAAAGATACGCTCCAAAGTATTTTCAGATTATGTATTTCAAGGTTAACAGTGAATAGCTTTTGAACTATATCTTTGCAACGGGTTGTCCAATAAAGGCGAGCGATAACTTTTTAGAATGAGCACTTCATACTTTCAAAGGAAGCATCAACATTTTTTGCAAAGAAGTTGTATTAAAAAAAAACTCCAGGAATACGCATACCTCATTCTAAATATGCGTATTTCAAGAGTGATTTTTTGCAATAATCCTTCTACCTAAAAACTTTGGATGCTGATTTTGAGAGTATTAAGAGTATATTACAAAAAGGTATCAACCAAGTTTTTAGTATAACCCGTCGTAAGGATACACTCCAAAGTATTTTCAGATTATGTATTTCAAGGTGAACAGTGAATAGCTTTTGAACTATATCTTTGCAACGGGTTGTCCAATAAAGGTGAGAGATAACTTTTTAGAATTAGAACTTCATACTTTCAAAGGAAGTATCAACATTTTTTGCAAAGAAGTTTTATTAAAAAAATAACTCCAGGAATACGCATACCTCATTCTAAATATGCGTATTTCAAGAGTAATTTTTTGCAATAATCCTTCTACCTAAAAACTTTTGATGCTGATTTTGAGAGTATCAAGAGTGTATTACAAAAAGGTATCAACCAAGTTTTTAGTATAACCCGTTCCAAAGATACACTCCAAAGTATTTTCAGATTATGTATTTCAAGGTGAACAGTGAATAGCTTTAGAACTATATCTTTGCAACGGGTTGTCCAATAAAGGCGAGCGATAACTTTTTAGAATCAGCACTTCATACTTTCAAAGGAAGCATCAACATTTTTTGCAAAGAAGTTGTATTAAAAAAAATAACTCCAGGAATACGCATACCTCATTCTAAATATGCGTATT
Source organism: Philhelius pedissequus (assembly GCA_910595825.1). Taxonomy (NCBI): domain Eukaryota; kingdom Metazoa; phylum Arthropoda; class Insecta; order Diptera; family Syrphidae; genus Philhelius; species Philhelius pedissequus. The sequence continues at coordinate 218,376,601 of OU343160.1, read as the reverse complement.
TCAAGAGTGATTTTTTGCAATAATCCTTCTACCTAAAAACTTTTGATGCTGATTTTGAGAGTATCAAGAGTATATTACAAAAAGGTATCAACCAAGTTTTTAGTATAACCCGTTCCAAAGATACACTCCAAAATATTTTCAAATTATGTATTTCAAGGTGAACAGCGAATAGCTTTTGCACTATATCTTTGCAACGGGTTGTCCAATAAAGGCCAGCGATAACTTTTTAGAATCAGCACATCATACTTTCAAAGGAAGCATCAACATTTTTTGCAAAGAGGTTGTATTAAAAAACTAACTCCAGGAATACGCATAACTCATTTAAAATATGCGTATTTCAAAAGTGATTTTTTGCAATAATCCTTCTACCTAAGAACTTTTGATGCTGATTTTGAGAGTACCAAGATTATATTATAAAAAGGTATCAACCAAGTTTTTAGTATAACCCGTTCCAAAGATACACTCCAAAGTATTTTCAGATTATGTATTTCAAGGTGAACAGTGAATAGAATTTGAACTATATCTTTGCAACGGGTTGTCCAATAAAGGCGAGCGATAATTTTTTAGAATCAGCACTTCATACTTTCAAAGGAAGCATCAACATTTTTTGCAAGGAAGTTGTATTAAAAAAAATAACTCCAGGAATACGCATACCTCACTCTAAATATGCGTATTTCAAGAGTGATTTTTTGCAATAATACTTCTACCTAAAAACATTTGATGCTGATTTTGAGAGTATCAAGAGTATATTACAAAAAGGTATCAACCAAGTTTTTAGTATAACCTGTTCCAAAGATACACTCCAAAGGATTTTCAGATTATGTATTTCAAGGTGAACAGTGAATAGCTTTTGAACTATATCTTTGCAACGGGTTGTCCAATAAAGGCGAGCGATAACTTTTTAGAATCAGCACTTCACACTTTCAAAGGAAGCATCAACATTTTTTGCAAAGAGGTTGTATTAAAAAAACTAACTCCAGGAATACGCATAATTCATTTTAAATATGCGTATTTCAAAAGTGATTTTTTGCAATAATCCTTCTACCTAAAAACTTTTGATGCTGATTTTGAGAGTATCAAGAGTATATATCAAAAAAGGTATCAACCAAGCTTTTAGTATAACCCGTTTCAAAGATACGCTCCAAAGTATTTTCAGTTTATGTATTTCAAGGTGAACAGCTTTTGAACTATATCTTTGCAACGGGTTGTCCAATAAAGACGAGCGATAACTTTTTAGAATGAGCACTTCATACTTTCAAAGGAAGCATCAACATTTTTTGCAAAGAAGTTGTATTAAAAAAAAACTCCAGGAATACGCATACCTCATTCTAAATATGCGTATTTCAAGAGTGATTTTCTGCAATAATCCTTCTACCTAAAAACTTTTGATGCTGATTTTGAGAGTATTAAGAGTATATTACAAAAAGGTATCAACCAAGTTTTTAGTATAACCCGTCGGAAGGATACACTCCAAAGTATTTTCAGATTATGTATTTCAAGGTGAATAGTGAATAGCTTTTGAACTATATCTTTGCAACGGGTTGTCCAATAAAGGTGAGGGATAACTTTTTAGAATTAGAACTTCATACTTTCAAAGGAAGTATCAACATTTTTTGCAAAGAAGTTTTATTAAAAAAATAACTCCAGGAATACGCATACCTCATTCTAAATATGCGTATTTCAAGAGTAATTTTTTGCAATAATCCTTCTACCTAAAAACTTTTGATGCTGATTTTGAGAGTATCAAGAGTGTATTACAAAAAGGTATCAACCAAGTTTTTAGTATAACCCGTTCCAAAGATACACTCCAAAGTATTTTCAGATTATGTATTTCAAGGTGAACAGTGAATAGCTTTAGAACTATATCTTTGCAACGGGTTGTCCAATAAAGGCGAGCGATAACTTTTTAGAATCAGCACTTCATACTTTCAAAGGAAGCATCAACATTTTTTGCAAAGAAGTTGTATTAAAAAAAATAACTCCAGGAATACGCATACCTCATTCTAAATATGCGTATTTCAAGAGTGATTTTTTGCAATAATCCTTCTACCTAAAAACTTTTGATGCTGATTTTGAGAGTATCAAGAGTATATTACAAAAAGGTATCAACCAAGTTTTTAGTATAACCCGTTCCAAAGATACACTCCAAAATATTTTCAAATTATGTATTTCAAGGTGAACAGCGAATAGCTTTTGCACTATATCTTTGCAACGGGTTGTCCTATAAAGGCGAGCGATAACTTTTTAGAATCAGCACTTCATACTTTCAAAGGAAGCATCAACATTTTTTGCAAAGAGGTTGTATTAAAAAAACTAACTCCAGGAATACGCATAACTCATTTAAAATATGCGTATTTCAAAAGTGATTTTTTGCAATAATCCTTCTACCTAAGAACTTTTGATGCTGATTTTGAGAGTACCAAGATTATATTACAAAAAGGTATCAACCAAGTTTTTAGTATAATCCGTTCCAAAGAAACACTCCAAAGTATTTTCAGATTATGTATTTCAAGGTGAACAGTTAATAGCTTTTGAACTATATCTTTGCAACGGGTTGTACAATAAAGGCGAGCGATAACTTTTTAGAATCAGCACTTCATACTTTCAAAGGAAGCATCAACATTTTTTGCAAAGAAGTTGTATTAAAAAAAAACTCCAGGAATACACATACCTCATTCTAAATATGCGTATTTCAAGAGTGATTTTTTGCAATAATCCTTCTACCTAAAAACTTTTGATGCTGATTTTGAGAGTATTAAGAGTATATTACAAAAAGGTATCAACCAAGTTTTTAGTATAACCCGTCGTAAGGATACACTCCAAAGTATTTTCAGATTATGTATTTCAAGGTGAACAGTGAATAGCTTTTGAACTATATCTTTGCAACGGGTTGTCCAATAAAGGTGAGGGATAACTTTTTAGAATTAGAACTTCATACTTTCAAAGGAAGTATCAACATTTTTTGCAAAGAAGTTTTATTAAAAAAATAACTCCAGGAATACGCATATCTCATTCTAAATATGCGTATTTCAAGAGTAATTTTTTGCAATAATCCTTCTACCTAAAAACTTTTGATGCTGATTTTGAGAGTATCAAGAGTATATTACAAAAAGGTATCAACCAAGTTTTTAGTATAACCCGTTCCAAAGATACACTCCAAAATATTTTCAAATTATGTATTTCAAGGTGAACAGCGAATAGCTTTTGCACTATATCTTTGCAACGGGTTGTCCAATAAAGGCGAGCGATAACTTTTTAGAATCAGCACTTCATACTTTCAAAGGAAGCATCAACATTTTTGGCAAAGAGGTTGTATTAAAAAAACTAACTCCAGGAATACGCATAACTCATTTAAAATATGCGTATTTCAAAAGTGATTTTTTGCAATAATCCTTCTACCTAAGAACTTTTGATGCTGATTTTGAGAGTACCAAGATTATATTACAAAAAGGTATCAACCAAGTTTTTAGTATAATCCGTTCCAAAGAAACACTCCAAAGTATTTTCAGATTATGTATTTCAAGGTGAACAGTTAATAGCTTTTGAACTATATCTTTGCAACGGGTTGTACAATAAAGGCGAGCGATAACTTTTTAGAATCAGCACTTCATACTTTCAAAGGAAGCATCAACATTTTTTGCAAAGAAGTTGTATTAAAAAAAAACTCCAGGAATACACATACCTCATTCTAAATATGCGTATTTCAAGAGTGATTTTTTGCAATAATCCTTCTACCTAAAAACTTTTGATGCTGATTTTGAGAGTATTAAGAGTATATTACAAAAAGGTATCAACCAAGTTTTTAGTATAACCCGTCGTAAGGATACACTCCAAAGTATTTTCAGATTATGTATTTCAAGGTGAACAGTGAATAGCTTTTGAACTATATCTTTGCAACGGGTTGTCCAATAAAGGTGAGGGATAACTTTTTAGAATTAGAACTTCATACTTTCAAAGGAAGTATCAACATTTTTTGCAAAGAAGTTTTATTAAAAAAATAACTCCAGGAATACGCATATCTCATTCTAAATATGCGTATTTCAAGAGTAATTTTTTGCAATAATCCTTCTACCTAAAAACTTTTGATGCTGATTTTGAGAGTATCAAGAGTATATTACAAAAAGGTATCAACCAAGTTTTTAGTATAACCCGTTCCAAAGATACACTCCAAAATATTTTCAAATTATGTATTTCAAGGTGAACAGCGAATAGCTTTTGCACTATATCTTTGCAACGGGTTGTCCAATAAAGGCGAGCGATAACTTTTTAGAATCAGCACTTCATACTTTCAAAGGAAGCATCAACATTTTTGGCAAAGAGGTTGTATTAAAAAAACTAACTCCAGGAATACGCATAACTCATTTAAAATATGCGTATTTCAAAAGTGATTTTTTGCAATAATCCTTCTACCTAAGAACTTTTGATGCTGATTTTGAGAGTATCAAGAGTATATAACAAAAAGGTATCAACCAAGCTTTTAGTATAACCCGTTCCAAAGATACACTCCAAAGTATTTTCATATTCTGTATTTCAAGGTGAAAAGTGAATAGCTTATGAACTATATCTTTGCAACGGATTGTCCAATAGGGACGAGCGATATCTTTTTAGAAACAGCACTTCATACTTTCAAATGAAGCATCAACATTTTTTGCAAAGAAGTTGTATTAAAAAAATAACTCCAGGAATACGCATACCTCATTCTAAATATGCGTATTTCAAGAGTGATTTTTTGCAATAATCCTTCTACCTAAAAACTTTTGATGCTGATTTTGAGAGTACCAAGATTATATTACAAAAAGGTATCGACCAAGTTTTTAGTATAATCCGTTCCAAAGAAACACTCCAAAGTATTTTCAGATTATGTATTTCAAGGTGAACAGTTAATAGCTTTTGAACTATATCTTTGCAACGGGTTGTCCAATAAAGGCGAGCGATAACTTTTTAGAATCAGCACTTCATACTTTCAAAGGAAGCATCAACATTTTTTGCAAAGAGGTTGTATTAAAAAAAATAACTCCATGAATACGCATACCTCATTCTAAATATGCGTATTTCAAGAGTGATTTTTTGTAATAATCCTTCTACCTAAAAACTTTTGATGTTGATTTTGAGAGTATCAAGAGTATATTAAAAAAGGTATCAACCAATTTTTTCGCATAACCCGTTCCAAAGATACGCTCCAAAGTATTTTCAGATTATGTATTTCAAGGTGAACAGTGAATAGCTTTTGAACTATATCTTTGCAACGGGTTGTCCAATAAAGGCGAGCGATAACTTTTTAGAATCAGCACTTCATACTTTCAAAGGAAGCATCAACATTTTTTGCATAGAAGTTGTATTAAAAAAAAACTCCAGGAATACGCATACCTCATTCTAAATATGCGTATTTCAAGAGTGATTTTTTGCAATAATCCTTCTACCTAAAAACTTTTGATGCTGATTTTGAGAGTATTAAGAGTATATTACAAAAATGTATCAACCAAGTTTTTAGTATAACCCGTTGTAAGGATACACTCCAAAGTATTTTCAGATTATGTATTTCAAGGTGAACAGTGAATAGCTTTTGAACTATATCTTTGCAACGGGTTGTCCAATAAAGGCGAGGGATAACTTTTTAGAATTAGAACTTCATACTTTCAAAGGAAGTATCAACATTTTTTGCAAAGAAGTTTTATTAAAAAAATAACTCCAGGAATACGCATACCTCATTCTAAATATGCGTATTTCAAGAGTGATTTTTTGCAATAATCCTTCTACCTAAAAACTTTTGATGCTGATTTTGAGAGTATCACGAGTGTATTACAAAAAGGTATCAACCAAGTTTTTAGTATAACCCGTTCCAAAGATACACTTCAAAGTATTTTCAGATTATGTATTTCAAGGTGAACAGTGAATAGCTTTTGAACTATATCTTTGCAACGGGTTGTCCAATAAAGGCGAGCGATAACTTTTTAGAATCAGCACTTCATACTTTCAAAGTAAGCATCAACATTTTTTGCAAAGAGGTTGTATTAAAAAAAATTACTCCAGGAATACGCATACCTCATTCTAAATATGCGTATTTCAAGAGTGATTTTTTGAAATAATCCTTCTACCTAAAAACTTTTGATGCTGATTTTGAGAGTATCAAGAGTATATTACAAAAAGGTATCAACCAAGTTTTTAGTATAACCCGTTCCAAAGATACACTCCAAAGTATTTTCAGATTCTGTATTTCAAGGTGAACAGCGAATAGCTTTTTAACTATATCTTTGCAATGGGTTGTCCAATAAAGGCGAGCGATAACTTTTTTAGAATCAGCACTTCATACTTTCAAAGGAAGCATCAACATTTTTTGCAAAGAAGTTGTATTAAAAAAAATAACTCCATGAATACGCATACCTCATTCTAAATATGCGTATTTCAAGAGTGATTTTTTGTAATAATCCTTCTACCTAAAAACTTTTGATGTTGATTTTGAGAGTATCAAGAGTATATTACAAAAGGTATCAACCAAGTTTTTCGTATAACCCGTTCCAAAGATACGCTCCAAAGTCCAATAAAGGCGAGCGATAACTTTTTAGAATGAGCACTTCATACTTTCAAAAGAAGCATCAACATTGTTTGCAAAGAAGTTGTATTAAAAAAAAAACTCCAGGAATACGCATACCTCATTCTAAATATGCGTATTTCAAGAGTGATTTTTTGCAATAATCCTTCTACCTAAAAACTTTTGATGCTGATTTTGAGAGTATTAAGAGTATATTACAAAAAGGTATCAACCAAGTTTTTAGTATAACCCGTCGTAAGGATACACTCCAAAGTATTTTCAGATTATGTATTTCAAGGTGAACAGTGAATAGCTTTTGAACTATATCTTTGCAACGGGTTGTCCAATAAAGGCGAGCGATAACTTTTTAGAATCAGCACTTCATACTTTCAAAGGAAGCATCAACATTTTTTGCAAAGAAGTTGTATTAAAAAAAATAACTCCAGGAATACGCATACCTCATTCTAAATATGCGTATTTCAAGAATGATTTTTTGCAATAATCCTTCTACCTAAAAACTTTTGATGCTGATTTTGAGAGTATCAAGAGTATATTACAAAAAGGTATCAACCAAGTTTTTAGTATAACCCGTTCCAAAGATACACTCCAAAGTATTTTCAGATTATGTATTTAAAGGTGAACAGCGAATAGCTTTTGAACTATATCTTTGCAACGGGTTGTCCAATAAAGGCGAGCGATAACTTTTTAGAATCAGCACTTCATACTTTCAAAGGAAGGAGGTTGTATTAAAAAAACTAACTCCAGGAATACGCATAACTCATTTAAAATATGCGTATTTCAAAAGTGATTTTTTGCAATAATCCTTCTACCTAAGAACTTTTGATGCTGATTTTGAGAGTATCAAGAGTATATAACAGAAAGGTATCAACCAAGCTTTTAGTATAACCCGTTCCAAAGATACACTCCAAAGTATTTTCAGATTCTGTACTTCAAGGTGAAAAGTGAATAGCTTATTAACTATATCTTTGCAACGGATTGTCCAATAAGGACGAGCGATATCTTTTTAGAATCAGCACTTCATACTTTCAAATGAAGCATCAACATTTTTTGCAAAGAAGTTGTATTAAAAAAATAACTCCAGGAATACGCATACCTCATTCTAAATATGCGTATTTCAAGAGTGATTTTTTGCAATAATCCTTCTACCTAAAAACTTTTGATGCTGATTTTGAGAGCATCAAGAGTATATTACAAAAAGGTATCAACCAAGTTTTTAGTATAACCCGGTCCAAAGATACACTCCAAAGTATTTCAAGGTGAACAGTGAGTAGCTTTTGATCTATATCTTTGCAACGGGTTGTCCAATAAAGACGAGCGATAACTTTTTAGAATCAGCACTTCATACTTTCAAAGGAAGCATCAACATTTTTTGCAAAGAAGTTGTATTAAAAAAAATAACTTCAGGTATACGCATACCTCATTCTAAATATGCATATTTCAAGAGTGATTTTTTGCAATAATCCTTCTACCTAAAAACTTTTGATGCTGATTTTGAGAGTATCAAGACTTTATTACAAAAAATAATCAACCAAGTTTTTAGTATAGCCCGTTCCAAAGATACACTCCAAAGTATTTTCAGATTATGTATTTCAAGGTGAACTGTGAATAGCTTTTGAAGTATATCTTTGCAACGGGTTGTCCAATAAAGGCGAACGATAACTTTTTAGAATCAGCACTTCATACTTTCAAAGGAAGCATCAACATTTTTTGCAAAGAGGTTGTATTAAAAAAATAACTCCAGGAATACCCATACCTCATTCTAAATATGCGTATTTCAAGAGTGATTTTTTGTAATAATCCTTCTACCTAAAAACTTTTGATGCTGATTTTGAGAGTATTAAGAGTATATTACAAAAAGGTATCAACCAAGTTTTTAGTATAACCCGTTCCAAAGATACACTCCAAAGTATTTTCAGATTATGTATTTCAAGGTGAACAGTGAATAGCTTTTGAACTATATCTTTGCAACGGGTTGTTCAATAAAGGCGAGCGATAACGTTTTAGAATCAGCACTTCATACTTTCAAAGGAAGCATCAACATTTTTTGCAAAGAAGTTGTATAAAAAAAATATATCCAGTAATACGCATACCTCATTCTAAATATGCGTATTTCAAGAGTGATTTTTGGCAATAATCCTTCTACCTAAAAACTTTTGATGCTGATTTTGAGAGTATCAAGTGTATATTACAAAAAGGTATCAACCAAGTTTTTAGTATAACCCGTTCCAAAGATACACTCCAAAGTATTTTCAGATTATGTATTTCAAGGTGAACAGTGAATAGCTTTTGTTCTATATCTTTACAACGGGTTGTCCAATAATGGCGAGTGATAACTTTTAAGAATCAGCACTTCATACTTTCAAAGGAAGATCAACATTTTTTGCAAAGAGGAAGTATTAAAAAAAATAACTCCAGGAATACGCATACCTCATTCTAAATATGCATATTTCAAGACTGATTTTTTGCAATAATCCTTCTACCTAAAAACTTTTGATGCTGATTTTGGGAGTATCAAGAGTATATTACAAATAGGTATCAACCAAGTTTTTAGTATAACCCGTTCCAAAGATACACTCCAAAGTATTTTCAGATTATGTATTTCAATGTGAACAGTGAATAGCTTTTGAACTATATCTTTGCAACGGGTTGTCCAATAAAGGCGAGCGATAACTTTTTGGAATCAGCACTTCATACTTTCACAGGAAGCATCAACATTTTTTGCAAAGAAGTTGTATTAAAAAAATAACTCCAGGAATACGCATACCTCATTCTAAATATTCGTATTTCAAGAGTGATTTTTTGAAATAATCCTTCTACCTAAAAACTTTTGATACTGATTTTGAGAGTATCAAGAGTATATTACAAAAAGGTATCAACCAAGTTTTTAGTATAAGCCGTTCCAAAGATACATTCCAAAGTATTTTCAGATTATGTATTTCAAGGTGAACAGTGAATAGCTTTTGAAATAATATCTTTGCAACGGGTTGTCCAATAAAGGCGAGCGATAACTTTTTAGAATCATCACTTCATACTTTCAAAGAAAGCATCAACATTTTTTGCAAAGAAGTTGTATAAAAAAAATAACTCCAGTAATACGCATACCTCATTCTAAATATGCGTATTTCAAGAGTGATTTTTTGCAATAATCCTTCTACCTAAAAACTTTTGATGCTGATTTTGAGAGTATCAAGAGTATATTACAAAAGGTATCAACCAAGTTTTTAGTATAACCCGGTCCAAAGATACACTCCAAAGTATTTCAAGGTGAACAGTGAATAGCTTTTGATCTATATCTTTGCAACGGGTTGTCCAATAAAGGCGAGCGATAACTTTTTAGAATCAGCACTTCATACTTTCAAAGGAAGCATCAACATTTTTTGCAAAGAAGTTGTATAAAAAAAATATATCCAGTAATACGCATACCTCATTCTAAATATGCGTATTTCAAGAGTGATTTTTTGCAATAATCCTTCTACCTAAAAACTTTTGATGCTGATTTTGAGAGTATCAAGAGTATATTACAAAAAGGTATCAACCAAGTTTTTAGTATAACCCGTTCCAAAGATACACTCCAAAGTATTTTCAGATTATGTATTTCAAGGTGAACAGTGAATAGCTTTTGAACTATATCTTTGCAACGGGTTGTCCAATAAAGGCGAGCGATAACTTTTTGGAATCAGCACTTCATACTTTCACAGGAAGCATCAACATTTTTTGCAAAGAGGATGTATTAAAAAAAAAACTCCAGGAATACGCAAACCTCATTCTAAATATGCATATTTCAAGAGTGATTTCTTGCAATAATCCTTCTACCTAAAAGCTTTTGATGCTGCTTTTGAGAGTATCAAGAGTTTATTACAAAAAATAATCAACCAAGTTTTTAGTATAACCCGTTCCAAAGATACACTCCAAAGTATTTTCAGATTATGTATTTCAAGGTGAACTGTGAATAGCTTTTGAACTATATCTTTGCAACGGGTTGTCCTTGTCCAATAAAGGCGAGCGATAACTTTTTAGAATCAGCACTTCATACTTTCAAAGGAAGCATCAACATTTTTTGCAAAGAGATTGTATTAAAAAAATAACTCCAGGAATACCCATACCTCATTCTAAATATGCGTATTTCAAGAGTGATTTTTTGTAATAATCCTTCTACCTAAAAACTTTTGATGCTGATTTTGAGAGTATTAAGAGTATATTACAAAAAGGTATCAACCAAGTTTTTAGTATAACCCGTTCCAAAGATACACTCCAAAGTATTTTCAGATTATGTATTTCAAGGTGAACAGTGAATAGCTTTTGAACTATATCTTTGCAACGGGTTGTTCAATAAAGGCGAGCGATAACGTTTTAGAATCAGCACTTCATACTTTCAAAGGAAGCATCAACATTTGTTGCAAAGAAGTTGTATAAAAAAAATATATCCAGTAATACGCATTCCTCATTCTAAATATGCGTATTTCAAGAGTGATTTTTTGCAATAATCCTTATACCTAAAAACTTTTGATGCTGATTTTGAGAGTATCAAGAGTATATTACAAAAAGGTATCAACCAAGTTTTTAGTATAACCCGTTCCAAAGATACACTCCAAAGTATTTTCAGATTATGTATTTCAAGGTGAACAGTGAATAGCTTTTGTTCTATATCTTTGCAACGGGTTGTCCAATAATGGCGAGTGATAACTTTTAAGAATCAGCACTTCATACTTTCAAAGGAAGATCAACATTTTTTGCAAAGAGGAAGTATTAAAAAAAAAATAACTCCAGGAATACGCATACCTCATTCTAAATATGCATATTTCAAGAGTGATTTTTTGCAATAATCCTTCTACCTAAAAACTTTTGATGCTAATTTTGAGAGTATCAAGAGTATATTACAAATAGGTATCAACCAAGTTTTTAGTATAACCCGTTCCAAAGATACACTCCAAAGTATTTTCAGAAACGGGTTGTCCAATAAAGGCGAGCGATAACTTTTTGGAATCAGCACTTCATACTTTCACAGGAAGCATCAACATTTTTTGCAAAGAGGATGTATTAAAAAAAAACTCCAGGAATACGCAAACCTCATTCTAAATATGCATATTTCAAGAGTGATTTCTTGCAATAATCCTTCTACCTAAAAAATTTTGATGCTGATTTTGAGAGTATCAAGAGTTTATTACAAAAAATAATCAACCAAGTTTTTAGTATAACCCGTTCCAAAGATACACTCCAAAGTATTTTCAGATTATGTATTTCAAGGTGAACTGTGAATAGCTTTTGAACTATATCTTTGCAACGGGTTGTCCAATAAAGGCGAGCGATAACTTTTTAGAATCAGCACTTGATACTTTCAAAGAAAGCATCAACATTTTTTGCAAAGAAGTTGTATAAAAAAAAATAACTCCAGTAATACGCATACCTCATTCTAAATATGCGTATTTCAAGAGTGATTTTTTGCAATAATTCTTCTACCTAAAAACTTTTGATGCTGATTTTGAGAGCATCAAGAGTATATTACAAAAAGGTATCAACCAAGTTTTTAGTATAACCCGGTCCAAAGATACACTCCAAAGTATTTCAAGGTGAACAGTGAGTAGCTTTTGATCTATATCTTTGCAACGAGTTGTCCAATAAAGACGAGCGATAACTTTTTAGAATCAGCACTTCATACTTTCAAAGGAAGCATCAACATTTTTTGCAAAAAAGTTGTATTAAAAAAAATAACTTCAGGTATACGCATACCTCATTCTAAATATGCATATTTCAAGAGTGATTTTTTGCAATAATCCTTCTACCTAAAAATTTTTGATGCTGATTTTGAGAGTATCAAGAGTTTATTACAAAAAATAATCAACCAAGTTTTTAGTATAGCCCGTTCCAAAGATACACTCCAAAGTATTTTCAGATTATGTATTTCAAGGTGAACTGTGAATAGCTTTTGAACTATATCTTTGCAACGGGTTGTCCTTGTCCAATAAAGGCGAGCGATAACTTTTTAGAATCAGCACTTCATACTTTCAAAGGAAGCATCAACATTTTTTGCAAAGAGGTTGTATTAAAAAAATAACTCCAGGAATACCCATACCTCATTCTAAATATGCGTATTTCAAGAGTGATTTTTTGTAATAATCCTTCTACCTAAAAACTTTTGATGCTGATTTTGAGAGTATTAAGAGTATATTACAAAAAGGTATCAACCAAGTTTTTAGTATAACCCGTTCCAAAGATACACTCCAAAGTATTTTCAGATTATGTATTTCAAGGTGAACAGTGAATAGCTTTTGAACTATATCTTTGCAACGGGTTGTTCAATAAAGGCGAGCGATAACGTTTTAGAATCAGCACTTCATACTTTCAAAGGAAGCATCAACATTTGTTGCAAAGAAGTTGTATAAAAAAAATATATCCAGTAATACGCATTCCTCATTCTAAATATGCGTATTTCAAGAGTGATTTTTTGCAATAATCCTTATACCTAAAAACTTTTGATGCTGATTTTGAGAGTATCAAGAGTATATTACAAAAAGGTATCAACCAAGTTTTTAGTATAACCCGTTCCAAAGATACACTCCAAAGTATTTTCAGATTATGTATTTCAAGGTGAACAGTGAATAGCTTTTGTTCTATATCTTTGCAACGGGTTGTCCAATAATGGCGAGTGATAACTTTTAAGAATCAGCACTTCATACTTTCAAAGGAAGATCAACATTTTTTGCAAAGAAGTTGTATAAAAAAAATAACTCCAGGAATACGCATACCTCATTCTAAATATGCATATTTCAAGAGTGATTTTTTGCAATAATCCTTCTACCTAAAAACTTTTGATGCTAATTTTGAGAGTATCAAGAGTATATTACAAATAGGTATCAACCAAGTTTTTAGTATAACCCGTTCCAAAGATACACTCCAAAGTATTTTCAGATTATGTATTTCAAGGTGAACAGTGAATAGCTTTTGAACTATATCTTTGCAACGGGTTGTCCAATAAAGGCGAGCGATAACTTTTTGGAATCAGCACTTCATACTTTCACAGGAAGCATCAACATTTATTGCAAAGAAGTTGTATTAAAAAAATAACTCCAGGAATACGCATACCTCATTCTAAATATGCGTATTTCAAGAGTGATTTTTTGCAATAATCCTTCTACCTAAAAACTTTTGATGCTGATTTTGAGAGTATCAAGAGTATATTACAAAAAGGTATCAACCAAGTTTTTAGTATAACCCGTTCCAAAGATACATTCCAAAGTATTTTCAGATTATGTATTTCAAGGTGAACAGTGAATAGCTTTTGAAATAATATCTTTGCAACGGGTTGTCCAATAAAGGCGAGCGATAACTTTTTAGAATCAGCACTTCATACTTTCAAAGGAAGCATCAACATTTTTTGCAAAGAGGTTGTATTAAAAAAATAACTCCAGGAATACCCATACCTCATTCTAAATATGCGTATTTCAAGAGTGATTTTTTGTAATAATCCTTCTACCTAAAAACTTTTGATGCTGATTTTGAGAGTATTAAGAGTATATTACAAAAAGGTATCAACCAAGTTTTTAGTATAACCCGTTCCAAAGATACACTCCAAAGTATTTTCAGATTATGTATTTCAAGGTGAACAGTGAATAGCTTTTGAACTATATCTTTGCAACGGGTTGTTCAATAAAGGCGAGCGATAACGTTTTATAATCAGCACTTCATACTTTCAAAGGAAGCATCAACATTTGTTGCAAAGAAGTTGTATAAAAAAAATATATCCAGTAATACGCATTCCTCATTCTAAATATGCGTATTTCAAGAGTGATTTTTTGCAATAATCCTTATACCTAAAAACTTTTGATGCTGATTTTGAGAGTATCAAGAGTATATTACAAAAAGGTATCAACCAAGTTTTTAGTATAACCCGTTCCAAAGATACACTCCAAAGTATTTTCAGATTATGTATTTCAAGGTGAACAGTGAATAGCTTTTGTTCTATATCTTTGCAACGGGTTGTCCAATAATGGCGAGTGATAACTTTTAAGAATCAGCACTTCATACTTTCAAAGGAAGATCAACATTTTTTGCAAAGAAGTTGTATAAAAAAAATAACTCCAGGAATACGCATACCTCATTCTAAATATGCATATTTCAAGAGTGATTTTTTGCAATAATCCTTCTACCTAAAAACTTTTGATGCTAATTTTGAGAGTATCAAGAGTATATTACAAATAGGTATCAACCAAGTTTTTAGTATAACCCGTTCCAAAGATACACTCCAAAGTATTTTCAGATTATGTATTTCAAGGTGAACAGTGAATAGCTTTTGAACTATATCTTTGCAACGGGTTGTCCAATAAAGGCGAGCGATAACTTTTTGGAATCAGCACTTCATACTTTCACAGGAAGCATCAACATTTATTGCAAAGAAGTTGTATTAAAAAAATAACTCCAGGAATACGCATACCTCATTCTAAATATGCGTATTTCAAGAGTGATTTTTTGCAATAATCCTTCTACCTAAAAACTTTTGATGCTGATTTTGAGAGTATCAAGAGTATATTACAAAAAGGTATCAACCAAGTTTTTAGTATAACCCGTTCCAAAGATACATTCCAAAGTATTTTCAGATTATGTATTTCAATGTGAACAGTGAATAGCTTTTGAAATAATATCTTTGCAACGGGTTGTCCAATAAAGGCGAGCGATAACTTTTTAGAATCAGCACTTCATACTTTCAAAGGAAGCATCAACATTTTTTGCAAAGAAGTTGTATAAAAAAAATATATCCAGTAATACGCATACCTCATTCTAAATATGCGTATTTCAAGAGTGATTTTTTGCAATAATCCTTCTACCTAAAAACTTTTGATGCTGATTTTGAGAGTATCAAGAGTATATTACAAAAAGGTATCAACCAAGTTTTTAGTATAACCCGTTCCAAAGATACACTCCAAAGTATTTTCACATTATGTATTTCAAGGTGAACAGTGAATAGCTTTTGTACTATATCTTTGCAACGGCTTGTCCAATAAAGGCGAGTGATAACTTTTTAGAATCAGCACTTCATACTTTCAAAGGAAGATCAACATTTTTTGCAAAGAGGATGTATTAAAAAAAAAACTCCAGGAATACGCAAACCTCATTCTAAATATGCATATTTCAAGAGTGATTTCTTGCAATAATCCTTCTACCTAAAAACTTTTGATGCTGATTTTGAGAGTATCAAGAGTTTATTACAAAAAATAATCAACCAAGTTTTTAGTATAACCCGTTCCAAAGATACACTCCAAAGTATTTTCAGATTATGTATTTCAAGGTGAACTGTGAATAGCTTTTGAACTATATCTTTGCAACGGGTTGTCCTTGTCCAATAAAGGCGAGCGATAACTTTTTAGAATCAGCACTTCATACTTTCAAAGGAAGCATCAACATTTTTTGCAAAGAGGTTGTATTAAAAAAATAACTCCAGGAATACCCATACCTCATTCTAAATATGCGTATTTCAAGAGTGATTTTTTGTAATAATCCTTCTACCTAAAATCTTTTGATGCTGATTTTGATAGTATTAAGAGTTTATTACAAAAAGGTATCAACCAAGTTTTTAGTATAACCCGTTCCAAAGATACACTCCAAAGTATTTTCAGATTATGTATTTCAAGGTGAACAGTGAATAGCTTTTGAACTATATCTTTGCAACGGGTTGTTCAATAAAGGCGAGCGATAACGTTTTAGAATCAGCACTTCATACTTTCAAAGGAAGCATCAACATTTGTTGCAAAGAAGTTGTATAAAAAAAATATATCCAGTATTACGCATTCCTCATTCTAAATATGCGTATTTCAAGAGTGATTTTTTTCAATAATCCTTCTACCTAAAAACTTTTGATGCTGATTTTGAGAGTATCAAGAGTATATTACAAAAAGGTATCAACCAAGTTTTTAGTATAACCCGTTCCAAAGATACACTCCAAAGTATTTTCAGATTATGTATTTCAAGGTGAACAGTGAATAGCTTTTGTTCTATATCTTTGCAACGGGTTGTCCAATAATGGCGAGTGATAACTTTTAAGAATCAGCACTTCATACTTTCAAAGGAAGATCAACATTTTTTGCAAAGAGGAAGTATTAAAAAAAATAACTCCAGGAATACGCATACCTCATTCTAAATATGCATATTTCAAGAGTGATTTTTTGCAATAATCCTTCTACCTAAAAACTTTTGATGCTAATTTTGAGAGTATCAAGAGTATATTACAAATAGGTATCAACCAAGTTTTTAGTATAACCCGTTCCAAAGATACACTCCAAAGTATTTTCAGATTATGTATTTCAAGGTGAACAGTGAATAGCTTTTGAACTATATCTTTGCAACGGGTTGTCCAATAAAGGCGAGCGATAACTTTTTGGAATCAGCACTTCATACTTTCACAGGAAGCATCAACATTTTTTGCAAAGAAGTTGTATTAAAAAAATAACTCCAGGAATACGCATACCTCATTCTAAATATGCGTATTTCAAGAGTGATTTTTTGCAATAATCCTTCTACCTAAAAACTTTTGATGCTGATTTTGAGAGTATCAAGAGTATATTACAAAAAGGTATCAACCAAGTTTTTAGTATAACCCGTTCCAAAGATACATTCCAAAGTATTTTCAGATTATGTATTTCAAGGTGAACATTGAATAGCTTTTGAAATAATATCTTTGCAACGGGTTGTCCAATAAAGGCGAGCGATAACTTTTTAGAATCAGCACTTCATACTTTCAAAGAAAGCATCAACATTTTTTGCAAAGAAGTTGTATAAAAAAAAATAACTCCAGTAATACGCATACCTCATTCTAAATATGCGTATTTCAAGAGTGATTTTTTGCAATAATCATTCTACCTAAAAACTTTTGATGCTGATTTTGAGAGTATCAAGAGTATATTACAAAAGGTATCAACCAAGTTTTTAGTATAACCCGGTCCAAAGATACACTCCAAAGTATTTCAAGGTGAACAGTGAATAGCTTTTGATCTATATCTTTGCAACGGGTTGTCCAATAAAGGCGAGCGATAACTTTTTAGAATCAGCACTTCATACTTTCAAAGAAAGCATCAACATTTTTTGCAAAGAAGTTGTATAAAAAAAAATAACTCCAGTAATACGCATACCTCATTCTAAATATGCGTATTTCAAGAGTGATTTTTTGCAATAATCCTTCTACCTAAAAACTTTTGATGCTGATTTTGAGAGTATCAAGAGTATATTACAAAAGGTATCAACCAAGTTTTTAGTATAACCCGTTCCAAAGATACATTCCAAAGTATTTTCAGATTATGTATTTCAAGGTGAACAGTGAATAGCTTTTGTACTATATCTTTGCAACGGCTTGTCCAATAAAGGCGAGTGATAACTTTTTAGAATCAGCACTTCATACTTTCAAAGGAAGATCAACATTTTTTGCAAAGAGGATGTATTAAAAAAAAAAAACTCCAGGAATACGCAAACCTCATTCTAAATATGCATATTTCAAGAGTGATTTCTTGCAATAATCCTTCTACCTAAAAACTTTTGATGCTGATTTTGAGAGTATCAAGAGTTTATTACAAAAAATAATCAACCAAGTTTTTAGTATAACCCGTTCCAAAGATACACTCCAAGGTATTTTCAGATTATGTATTTCAAGGTGAACTGTGAATAGCTTTTGAACTATATCTTTGCAACGGGTTGTCCAATAAAGGCGAGCGATAACTTTTTAGAATCGGCACTTCATACTTTGAAAGGAAGCATCAACATTTTTATCAAAGAAGTTGTATTAAAAAAATAACTCCATGAATACCTCATTTTAAATATGCATATTTCAAGAGTGATTTTTTGCAATAATCCTTCTACCTAAAAACTTTTGATGCTGATTTTGAGAGTATCAAGAGTATATTACAGAAAGGTATCAACCAAGTTTTAGTATAACCCGGTCCAAAGATACACTCCAAAGTATTTTCAGATTATGTATTTCAAGGTGAACAGTGAATAGCTTTTGTACTATATCTTTGCAACGGGTTGTCCAATAAAGGCGAGCGATAACTTTTTAGAATCAGCACTTCATTTTTTCAAAGGAAGTATCAACATTTTTTGCTAAGAAGTTGTATTAAAAAAAATAACTCCAGGAATACGCATACCTGATTCTAAATATGCGTATTTCAAGAGTGATTTTTTGCAATAATCCTTCTACCTAAAAACTTTTGATGCTGATTTTGAGAGTATTAAGAGTATATTACAGAAAGGTATCAACCAAGTTTTTAGTATAACCCGTTCCAAAGATACACTCCAAAGTATTTTCAGATTATGTATTTCAAGGTGAACAGTTAATAGCTTTTGAACTATATCTTTGCAACGGGTTGTTCAATAAAGGCGAGCGATAACGTTTTAGAATCAGCACTTCATATTTTCAAAGGAAGCATCAACATTTTTTGCAAAGAAGTTGTATAAAAAAAATATATCCAGTTATACGCATACCTCATTCTAAATATGCGTATTTCAAGAGTGATTTTTTGCAATAATCCTTCTACCTAAAAACTTTTGATGCTGATTTTGAGAGTATCAAGAGTATATTACAAAAAGGTATCAACCAAGTTTTTAGTATAACCCGTTCCAAAGATACACTCCAAAGTATTTTCAGATTATGTATTTCAAGGTGAACAGTGAATAGCTTTTGTTCTATATCTTTGCAACGGGTTGTCCAATAAAGGCGAGTGATAACTTTTTAGAATCAGCACTTCATACTTTCAAAGGAAGATCAACATTTTTTGAAAAAGAAGATGTATTAAAAAAAATAACTCCAGGAATACGCATACCTCATTCTAAATATGCATATTTCAAGAGTGATTTTTTGCAATAATCCTTCTAACTAAAATTTTTTGATGCTGATTTTGAGAGTATCAAGAGTATATTACAAATAGGTATCAACCAAGTTTTTAGTATAACCCGTTCCAACGATACACTCCAAAGTATTTTCAGATTATGTATTTCAAGGTGAACAGTGAATAGCTTTTGAACTATATCTTTGCAACGGGTTGTCCAATAAAGGCGAGCGATAACTTTTTAGAATTAGCACTTCATATTTTCAAAGGAAGCATCAACATTTTTTGCAAAGAAGTTGTATTAAAAAAATAACTCCAGGAATATGCATACCTCATTCTAAATATGCGTATTTCAAGAGTGATTTTTTGCAATAATCCTTCTACCTAAAAACTTTTGATGCTGATTTTGAGAGCATCAAGAGTATATTACAAAAAGGTATCAACCAAGTTTTTAGTATAACCCGTTCCAAAGATACACTCCAAAGTATTTTCAGATTATGTATTTCAAGGTGAACAGTGAATAGCTCTTGAACTATATCTTTGCAACGGGTTGTCCAATAAAGGCGAGCGATAACTTCTTAGAATTAGCACCTCATATTTTCAAAGGAAGCATCAACATTTTTTGCAAAGAAGTTGTAATAAAAAAAATAACTCCAGGAATATGCATACCTCATTCTAAATATGCGTATTTCAAGAGTGATTTTTTGCAATAATCCTTCTACCTAAAAATTTTTGATGCTGATTTTGAGAGCATCAAGAGTATATTACCAAAAGGTATCAACCAAGTTTTTAGTATAACCCGTTCCAAAGATACACTCCAAAGTATTTTCAGATTATGTATTTCAAGGTGAACAGTGAATAGCTTTTTAACTATATCTTTACAACGGGTTGTCCAATAAAGGCGAGCTATAACTTTTTAGAATCAGCACTTCATACCTTCAAAGGAACCATCAACATTTTTTGCAAAGAAGTTGTATTAAAAAAAATAACTCCAGGAATACGCATACCTGATTCTAAATATGCGTATTTCAAGAGTGATTTTTTGTAATAATCCTTCTACCTAAAAACTTTTGATGCTGATTTGGAGAGTATCAAGAGTATATTACAAAAGGTATCAACCAAGTTTTTAGTATAACCCGGTCCAAAGATACACTCCAAAGTATTTCAAGGTGAACAGTGAATAGCTTTTGATCTATATCTTTGCAACGGGTTGTCCAATAAAGGCGAGCGATAACTTTTTAGAATCAGCACTTCATACTTTCAAAGAAAGCATCAACATTTTTTGCAAAGAAGTTGTATAAAAAAAAATAACTCCAGTAATACGCATACCTCATTCTAAATATGCGTATTTCAAGAGTGATTTTTTGCAATAATCCTTCTACCTAAAAACTTTTGATGCTGATTTTGAGAGTATCAAGAGTATATTACAAAAGGTATCAACCAAGTTTTTAGTATAACCCGTTCCAAAGATACATTCCAAAGTATTTTCAGATTATGTATTTCAAGGTGAACAGTGAATAGCTTTTGTACTATATCTTTGCAACGGCTTGTCCAATAAAGGCGAGTGATAACTTTTTAGAATCAGCACTTCATACTTTCAAAGGAAGATCAACATTTTTTGCAAAGAGGATGTATTAAAAAAAAAAAACTCCAGGAATACGCAAACCTCATTCTAAATATGCATATTTCAAGAGTGATTTCTTGCAATAATCCTTCTACCTAAAAACTTTTGATGCTGATTTTGAGAGTATCAAGAGTTTATTACAAAAAATAATCAACCAAGTTTTTAGTATAACCCGTTCCAAAGATACACTCCAAGGTATTTTCAGATTATGTATTTCAAGGTGAACTGTGAATAGCTTTTGAACTATATCTTTGCAACGGGTTGTCCAATAAAGGCGAGCGATAACTTTTTAGAATCGGCACTTCATACTTTGAAAGGAAGCATCAACATTTTTATCAAAGAAGTTGTATTAAAAAAATAACTCCATGAATACCTCATTTTAAATATGCATATTTCAAGAGTGATTTTTTGCAATAATCCTTCTACCTAAAAACTTTTGATGCTGATTTTGAGAGTATCAAGAGTATATTACAGAAAGGTATCAACCAAGTTTTAGTATAACCCGGTCCAAAGATACACTCCAAAGTATTTTCAGATTATGTATTTCAAGGTGAACAGTGAATAGCTTTTGTACTATATCTTTGCAACGGGTTGTCCAATAAAGGCGAGCGATAACTTTTTAGAATCAGCACTTCATTTTTTCAAAGGAAGTATCAACATTTTTTGCAAAGAAGTTGTATAAAAAAAATATATCCAGTTATACGCATACCTCATTCTAAATATGCGTATTTCAAGAGTGATTTTTTGCAATAATCCTTCTACCTAAAAACTTTTGATGCTGATTTTGAGAGTATTAAGAGTATATTACAGAAAGGTATCAACCAAGTTTTTAGTATAACCCGTTCCAAAGATACACTCCAAAGTATTTTCAGATTATGTATTTCAAGGTGAACAGTTAATAGCTTTTGAACTATATCTTTGCAACGGGTTGTTCAATAAAGGCGAGCGATAACGTTTTAGAATCAGCACTTCATATTTTCAAAGGAAGCATCAACATTTTTTGCAAAGAAGTTGTATAAAAAAAATATATCCAGTTATACGCATACCTCATTCTAAATATGCGTATTTCAAGAGTGATTTTTTGCAATAATCCTTCTACCTAAAAACTTTTGATGCTGATTTTGAGAGTATCAAGAGTATATTACAAAAAGGTATCAACCAAGTTTTTAGTATAACCCGTTCCAAAGATACACTCCAAAGTATTTTCAGATTATGTATTTCAAGGTGAACAGTGAATAGCTTTTGTTCTATATCTTTGCAACGGGTTGTCCAATAAAGGCGAGTGATAACTTTTTAGAATCAGCACTTCATACTTTCAAAGGAAGATCAACATTTTTTGAAAAAGAGGATGTATTAAAAAAAATAACTCCAGGAATACGCATACCTCATTCTAAATATGCATATTTCAAGAGTGATTTTTTGCAATAATCCTTCTAACTAAAATTTGTTGATGCTGATTTTGAGAGTATCAAGAGTATATTACAAATAGGTATCAACCAAGTTTTTAGTATAACCCGTTCCAACGATACACTCCAAAGTATTTTCAGATTATGTATTTCAAGGTGAACAGTGAATAGCTTTTGAACTATATCTTTGCAACGGGTTGTCCAATAAAGGCGAGCGATAACTTCTTAGAATTAGCACTTCATATTTTCAAAGGAAGCATCAACATTTTTTGCAAAGAAGTTGTATTAAAAAAATAACTCCAGGAATATGCATACCTCATTCTAAATATGCGTATTTCAAGAGTGATTTTTTGCAATAATCCTTCTACCTAAAAACTTTTGATGCTGATTTTGAGAGCATCAAGAGTATATTACAAAAAGGTATCAACCAAGTTTTTAGTATAATCCGTTCCAAAGATACACTCCAAAGTATTTTCAGATTATGTATTTCAAGGTGAACAGTGAATAGCTTTTTAACTATATCTTTACAACGGGTTGTCCAATAAAGGCGAGCTATAACTTTTAAGAATCAGCACTTCATACCTTCAAACGAACCATCAACATTTTTTGCAAAGAAGTTGTATTAAAAAAAATAACTCCAGGAATACGCATACCTCATTCTAAATATGCATATTTCAAGAGTGATTTCTTGCAATAATCCTTCTACCTTAAAACTTTTGATGCTGATTTTGAGAGTATCAAGAGGATATTACAAAAAGGTATCAACCAAGTTCTTTGTAGTATAACCCGTTCCAAAGATACACTCCAAAGTATTTTCAGATTATGTATTTCAAAGTGAACAGTGAATAGCTCTTGAACTATATCTTTGCAACGGGTTGTCCAATAAAGGCGAGCGATAACTTCTTAGAATTAGCACCTCATATTTTCAAAGGAAGCATCAACATTTCTTGCAAAGAAGTTGTATTAAAAAAAATAACTCCAGGAATATGCATACCTCATTCTAAATATGCATATTTCAAGAGTGATTTCTTGCAATAATCCTTCTACCTAAAAACTTTTGATGCTGATTTTGAGAGTATCAAGAGTTTATTACAAAAAATAATCAACCAAGTTTTTAGTATAACCCGTTCCAAAGATACACTCCAAGGTATTTTCAGATTATGTATTTCAAGGTGAACTGTGAATAGCTTTTGAACTATATCTTTGCAACGGGTTGTCCAATAAAGGCGAGCGATAACTTTTTAGAATCGGCACTTCATACTTTGAAAGGAAGCATCAACATTTTTATCAAAGAAGTTGTATTAAAAAAATAACTCCATGAATACCTCATTTTAAATATGCATATTTCAAGAGTGATTTTTTGCAATAATCCTTCTACCTAAAAACTTTTGATGCTGATTTTGAGAGTATCAAGAGTATATTACAGAAAGGTATCAACCAAGTTTTAGTATAACCCGGTCCAAAGATACACTCCAAAGTATTTTCAGATTATGTATTTCAAGGTGAACAGTGAATAGCTTTTGTACTATATCTTTGCAACGGGTTGTCCAATAAAGGCGAGCGATAACTTTTTAGAATCAGCACTTCATTTTTTCAAAGGAAGTATCAACATTTTTTGCAAAGAAGTTGTATAAAAAAAATATATCCAGTTATACGCATACCTCATTCTAAATATGCGTATTTCAAGAGTGATTTTTTGCAATAATCCTTCTACCTAAAAACTTTTGATGCTGATTTTGAGAGTATTAAGAGTATATTACAGAAAGGTATCAACCAAGTTTTTAGTATAACCCGTTCCAAAGATACACTCCAAAGTATTTTCAGATTATGTATTTCAAGGTGAACAGTTAATAGCTTTTGAACTATATCTTTGCAACGGGTTGTTCAATAAAGGCGAGCGATAACGTTTTAGAATCAGCACTTCATATTTTCAAAGGAAGCATCAACATTTTTTGCAAAGAAGTTGTATAAAAAAAATATATCCAGTTATACGCATACCTCATTCTAAATATGCGTATTTCAAGAGTGATTTTTTGCAATAATCCTTCTACCTAAAAACTTTTGATGCTGATTTTGAGAGTATCAAGAGTATATTACAAAAAGGTATCAACCAAGTTTTTAGTATAACCCGTTCCAAAGATACACTCCAAAGTATTTTCAGATTATGTATTTCAAGGTGAACAGTGAATAGCTTTTGTTCTATATCTTTGCAACGGGTTGTCCAATAAAGGCGAGTGATAACTTTTTAGAATCAGCACTTCATACTTTCAAAGGAAGATCAACATTTTTTGAAAAAGAGGATGTATTAAAAAAAATAACTCCAGGAATACGCATACCTCATTCTAAATATGCATATTTCAAGAGTGATTTTTTGCAATAATCCTTCTAACTAAAATTTGTTGATGCTGATTTTGAGAGTATCAAGAGTATATTACAAATAGGTATCAACCAAGTTTTTAGTATAACCCGTTCCAACGATACACTCCAAAGTATTTTCAGATTATGTATTTCAAGGTGAACAGTGAATAGCTTTTGAACTATATCTTTGCAACGGGTTGTCCAATAAAGGCGAGCGATAACTTCTTAGAATTAGCACTTCATATTTTCAAAGGAAGCATCAACATTTTTTGCAAAGAAGTTGTATTAAAAAAATAACTCCAGGAATATGCATACCTCATTCTAAATATGCGTATTTCAAGAGTGATTTTTTGCAATAATCCTTCTACCTAAAAACTTTTGATGCTGATTTTGAGAGCATCAAGAGTATATTACAAAAAGGTATCAACCAAGTTTTTAGTATAATCCGTTCCAAAGATACACTCCAAAGTATTTTCAGATTATGTATTTCAAGGTGAACAGTGAATAGCTTTTTAACTATATCTTTACAACGGGTTGTCCAATAAAGGCGAGCTATAACTTTTAAGAATCAGCACTTCATACCTTCAAACGAACCATCAACATTTTTTGCAAAGAAGTTGTATTAAAAAAAATAACTCCAGGAATACGCATACCTCATTCTAAATATGCATATTTCAAGAGTGATTTCTTGCAATAATCCTTCTACCTTAAAACTTTTGATGCTGATTTTGAGAGTATCAAGAGGATATTACAAAAAGGTATCAACCAAGTTCTTTGTAGTATAACCCGTTCCAAAGATACACTCCAAAGTATTTTCAGATTATGTATTTCAAAGTGAACAGTGAATAGCTCTTGAACTATATCTTTGCAACGGGTTGTCCAATAAAGGCGAGCGATAACTTCTTAGAATTAGCACCTCATATTTTCAAAGGAAGCATCAACATTTCTTGCAAAGAAGTTGTATTAAAAAAAATAACTCCAGGAATATGCATACCTCATTCTAAATATGCGTATTTCAAGAGTGATTTTTTGCAATAATCCTTCTACCTAAAAATTTTTGATGCTGATTTTGAGAGCATCAAGAGTATATTACCAAAAGGTATCAACCAAGTTTTTAGTATAACCCGTTCCAAAGATACACTCCAAAGTATTTTCAGATTATGTATTTCAAGGTGAACAGTGAATAGCTTTTTAACTATATCTTTACAACGGGTTGTCCAATAAAGGCGAGCTATAACTTTTTAGAATCAGCACTTCATACCTTCAAAGGAACCATCAACATTTTTTGCAAAGAAGTTGTATTAAAAAAAATAACTCCAGGAATGCGCATACCTGATTCTAAATATGCGTATTTCAAGAGTGATTTTTTGTAATAATCCTTCTACCTAAAAACTTTTGATGCTGATTTGGAGAGTATCAAGAGTATATTACAAAAAGGTATCAACCAAGTTTTTAGAATAACCTGTTCCAAAGATACACTCCAAAGTATTTTCAGATTATGTATTTCAAGGTGAACAGTGAATAGCTTTTAATCTATATCTTTGCAACAGGTTGTCCAATAAAGGCGAGTGATAACTTTTTAGATACAGCACTTCATACTTTCAAAGGAAGCATCAAAATAACTCCAGAAATACCTCATTCTAAATATGCATTTTTCAAGAGTGATTTTTTGCAATAATCCTTCTACCTAAAAACTTTTGATGCTGATTTTGAGACTATCAAGAGTATATTACAAAAAGGTATCAACCAAGTTTTTAGTATAACCCGTTCCAAAGATACACTCCAAAGTATTTTGAGATTATGTATTTCAAGGTTAACAGTGAATAGCTTTTGTACTATATCTTGCAACCGGTTGCCCAATAAAGGCGAGCGATAACTTTTTAGAATCAGCACTTCATTTTTTCGAGTGATTTTTTGCAATAATCCTTCTACCTTAAAACTTTTGATGCTGATTTTGAGAGTATCAAGAGTATATTACAAAAAGGTATCAATTAAGTTTTTAGTATAACCCGGTCCAAAGATACACTCCAAAGTATTTTCAGATTATGTCTTTCAAGGTGAACAGTGAATAGCTTTTGAACTATATCTTTGCAACGGGTTGTCCAATAAAGGCGAGCGATAACTTTTTAGAATCAGCACTTCATTTTTTCAAAGGAAGCATCAACATTTTTTGCTAAGAAGTTGTATGAAAAAAAATAACTCCAGGAATACGCATACCTCATTCTAAATGTGCGTATTTCAAGTGTGATTTTTTGCAATAATCCTTCTACCTAAAAACTTTTGATGTTGATTTTGAGAGTATCAAGAGTATATTACAAAAAGGTATCAACCAAGTTTTTAGTATAACCCGTTCCAAAGATACACTCCGAAGTATTTTCAGATTATGTATTTCAAGGTGAACAGTGAATAGTTTTAGAACTATATCCTTGCAACGGGTTGTCCAATATAGGCGCGACACAACTTCTTAGAATCAGCACTTCATACTTTCAAAGGAAGCATCAACATTTTTATCAAAGAAGTTGTATTAAAAAAAATAACTCCAGGAATACGCATACCTCATTCTAAATATTCGTATTTCAAGAGTGATTTTTTGCAATAATCCTTCTACCTAAAAACTTTTGATGCTGATTTTGAGAGTATCAAGAGTATATTACAAAAAGGTATCAACCAAGTTTTTAGTAAAACCCGTTCCAAAGATACACTCCAAAGTATTTTCAGATTATGTATGTCAAGGTGAACAGTGAATAGCTTTTGATCTATATCTTTGCAACGGGTTGTCCAATAAAGGCGAGCGATAACTTTTTAGAATCAGCACTTCATACTTTCAAAGGAAGCATCAACATTTTTTGCAAATAAGTTGTATTAAAAAAAATAACTCCAGGAATACGCATACCTCATTCTAAATATGCGTATTTCAAGAGTGATTTTTTGCAATAATCCTTCTACCTAAAAACTTTTGATACTGATCTTGAGAGTATCAAGAGTATATTACAAAAAGGTATCAACCAAGTTTTTGGTATAACCCGTTCCAAAGATACACTCCAAAGTATTTTCAGATTATGTATTTCAAGGTGAACACTGAATAGCTTTTGTACTATATCTTTGCAACGGGTTGTCCAATAAAGGCGAGCGATAACTTTTTAGAATCAGCACTTCATACTTTCAAAGGAAGCATCAACATTTTTTGCAAAGAAGTTGTATTAAAAAAATAACTCCAGGAATACCTCATTCTAAATATGCATATTTTAAGAGTGATTTTTTGCAATAATCCTTCTACCTAAAAACTTTTGATGCTGATTTTGAGAGTATCAAGAGTATATTACAAAAAGGTATCAATTAAGTTTTTAGTATAACCCGGTCCAAAGATACACTCCAAAGTATTTTCAGATTATGTCTTTCAAGGTGAACAGTGAATAGCTTTTGAACTATATCTTTGCAACGGGTTGTCCAATAAAGGCGAGCGATAACTTTTTAGAATCAGCACTTCATTTTTTCAAAGGAAGCATCAACATTTTTTGCTAAGAAGTTGTATTAAAAAAAATAACTCCAGGAATACGCATACCTCATTCTAAATGTGCGTATTTCAAGTGTGATTTTTTGCAATAATCCTTCTACCTAAAAACTTTTGATGCTGATTTTGAGAGTATCAAGAGTATATTACAAAAAGGTATCAACCAAGTTTTTAGTATAACCCGTTCCAAAGATACACTCCGAAGTATTTTCAGATTATGTATTTCAAGGTGAACAGTGAATAGTTTTAGAACTATATCCTTGCAACGGGTTGTCCAATATAGGCGCGACACAACTTCTTAGAATCAGCACTTCATACTTTCAAAGGAAGCATCAACATTTTTATCAAAGAAGTTGTATTAAAAAAAATAACTCCAGGAATACGCATACCTCATTCTAAATATTCGTATTTCAAGAGTGATTTTTTGCAATAATCCTTCTACCTAAAAACTTTTGATGCTGATTTTGAGAGTATCAAGAGTATATTACAAAAAGGTATCAACCAAGTTTTTAGTATAACCCGTTCCAAAGATACACTCCAAAGTATTTTCAGATTATGTATGTCAAGGTGAACAGTGAATAGCTTTTGATCTATATCTTTGCAACGGGTTGTCCAATAAAGGCGAGCGATAACTTTTTAGAATCAGCACTTCATACTTTCAAAGGAAGCATCAACATTTTTTGCAAATAAGTTGTATTAAAAAAAATAACTCCAGGAATACGCATACCTCATTCTAAATATGCGTATTTCAAGAGTGATTTTTTGCAATAATCCTTCTACCTAAAAACTTTTGATACTGATCTTGAGAGTATCAAGAGTATATTACAAAAAGGTATCAACCAAGTTTTTGGTATAACCCGTTCCAAAGATACACTCCAAAGTATTTTCAGATTATGTATTTCAAGGTGAACACTGAATAGCTTTTGTACTATATCTTTGCAACGGGTTGTCCAATAAAGGCGAGCGATAACTTTTTAGAATCAGCACTTCATACTTTCAAAGGAAGCATCAACATTTTTTGCAAAGAAGTTGTATTAAAAAAATAACTCCAGGAATACCTCATTCTAAATATGCATATTTCAAGAGTGATTTTTTGCAATAATCCTTCTACCTAAAAACTTTTGATGCTGATTTTGAGAGTATCAAGAGTATATTACAAAAAGGTATCAACCAAGTTTTTAGTATAACCCGGTCCAAATATACACTCCAAAGTATTTTCAGATTATGTATTTCAAGGTGAACAGTGAATAGCTTTTGAACTATATCTTTGCAACGGGTTGTCCAGTAAAGGCGAGTGATAACTTTATAGAATCCGCACTTCATACTTTCATAGGTAGCATCAACATTTTTTGCAAAGAAGTTGTATTAAAAAATAACTCCAGGAATACCTCATTATAAATATGCATAATTCAAGAGTGATTTTTTGCAATAATCATTCTACCTAAAAACTTTTGATGCTGATTTTGGGAGTATCAAGAGTATATTACAAAAAGGTATCAACCAAGTTTTTAGTATAACCCGTTCCAAAGATGCACTCCAAAGTATTTTCAGATTATGTATTTCAAGGTGAACAGTGAATAGCTTTATACTATATCTTTGCAACGGGTTGTCCAATAAAGGCGAGCGATAACTTTTTAGAATCAGCACTTCATTTTTTCAAAGGAAGCGTCAACATTTTTTGCAAAGAAGTTGTATTAAAAAAAATAACTCCAGGAATACGCATACCTCATTCTAGATATGCGTATTTCAAGAATGATTTTTTGCAATGATCCTTCTACCTAAAAACTTTTGATGCTGATTTTGAGAGTATCAAGAGTATATTACAAAACGGTATCAACCAAGTTTTTAGTATAACCCGTTCCAAAGATACTCTCCAAAGTATTTTCAGATTATGTATTTCAAGGTGAACAGTGAATAGCTTTTCCACTATATCTTTGCAAAGGGTTGTCCAATAAAGGCGAGCGATAGCTTTTTAGAATCAGCACTTCATACTTTCAAAGGCAGCATCAATATTTTTTGCAAAGAAGTTGTATTAAAAAAAATAACTCCAGGAATACGCATACCTCATTCTAAATATGCATATTTCAAGAGTGATTTTTTGCAATAATCCTTCTACCTAAAAACTTTTGATGCTGATTTTGAGATTATCAAGAGTATATTACAAAAAGGTATCAACCAAGTTTTTAGTATAACCAGTTCCAAAGATACACTCCAAAGTATTTTCAGATTATGTATTTCAAGGTGAACAGTGAATAGCTTTTTAACTATATCTTTACATCGGGTTGTCCAATAAAGGCGAGCGATAACTTTTCAGAATCAGCACTTCATACCTTCAAAGGAACCATCAACATTTTTTGCAAAGAAGTTGTATTAAAATAAATTAATATGCATAAAAACTTTTGATGCTGATTTTGAGAGTATCAAGAGTATATTACAAAAAGGTATCAACCAAGTTTTTAGTATAATCCGTTCCAAAGATACACTCCAAAGTATTTTCAGATTATGTATTTCAAGGTGAACAGTGAATAGCTTTTGAACTTTATCTTTGCAACGGGTTGTCCAATAAATTAGAATTAGCACTTAATATTCCCAAAGGAAGCATCAACATTTTTTGCAAAGAGGTTGTATTAAAAAAAATAACTCCAGGAATATGCATACCTCATTCTAAATATGCGTATTTCAAGAGTGATTTTTTGCAATAATCCTTCTACCTAAAAGTTTTTGATGCTAACTTTGAGAGCATCAAGAGTATATTACAAAAAGGTATCAACCAAGTTTTTAGTATAACCCGTTCCAAAGATACACTCCAACGTATTTTCAGATTATGTATTTCAAGGTGAACAGTGAATAGCTTTTCAACTATATCTTTACAATGGGTTGTCCAATAAAGGCGAGCTATAACTTTTTAGAATCAGCACTTCATACCTTCAAAGGAACCATCAACATTTTTTGCAAAGAAGTTGTATTAAAAAAATAACTCCAGGAATACGCATACCTCATTCTAAATATGCGTATTTCAAGAGTGATTTTTTGCAATAATCCTTCTACCTAAAAACTTTTGATGCTGATTTTGAGAGTATCAAGAGTATATTACAAAAAGGTATCAACCAAGTTTTTAGTATAACCCGTTCCAAAGATACACTCCAAAGTATTTTCAGATTATGTATTTCAAGGTGAACAGTGAATAGCTTTTGAAATATATCTTTGCAACGGGTTGTCCAATGAAGGCGAGCGATAACTTTTTAGAATCAGCACTTCCTACTTTCAAAGAAAGCATCAACATTTTTTGCAAAGAAGTTGTATAAAAAAAATAACTCCAGTAATACGCATACCTCATTCTAAATATGCGTATTTCAAGAGTGATTTCTTGCAATAATACTTCTACCTAAAAACTTTTGATGCTGATTTTGAGAGTATCAAGAGTATATTACAAAAAGGTATCAACCAAGTTTTTAGTATAAGCCGGTCCAAAGATACACTCCAAAGTATTTTCAGATTATGTATTTCAAGGTGAACAGTGAATAGTTTTTGAACTATATCTTTGCAACAGGTTGTCCAATAAAGGCGAGTGATAACTTTTTAGATTCAGCACTTCATAATTTCAAAGGAAGCATCAACATTTTTTGCAAAGAAGTTGTATTAAAAAAATAACTCCAGGAATACCTCATTCTAAATATGCATATTTCAAGAGTGATTTTTTGCAATAATCCTTCTACCTAAAAACTTTTGATGCTGATTTTGAGAGTATCAAGAGTATATTACAAAAAGGTATCAACCAAGTTTTTAGTATAACCCGTTCCAAAGATACACTCCAAAGTATTTTCAGATTATGTATTTCAAGGTGAACAGTGAATAGCTTTTGTACTATATCTTTGCAACGGGTTGTCCAATAAAGGCGAGCGATAACTTTTTAGGATCAGCACTTCATTTTTTCAAAGGAAGCATCAACATTTTTTGCTAAGAAGTTGTATTAAAAAAAATAACTCCAGGAATACGCATACCTCATTCTAAATATGCGTATTTCAAGAGTAATTTTTGCAATAATCCTTTTACCTAAAAACTTTTGATGCTGATTTTGAGAGTATCAAGAGTATATTACAAAAAGGTATCAACCAAGTTTTTAGTATAACCCGTTCAAAGATACACTCCAAAGTATTTTCAGATTATGTATTTCAAGGTGAACAGTGAATAGCTTTTGAACTATATCCTTGCAACGGGTTGTCCAATAAAGGCGAGCGACAACTTTTTAGAATCAGCACTTCATACTTTCAAAGGAAGCATCAACATTTTTATCAAAGAAGTTGTATTAAAAAAAATAACTCCAGGAATACGCATACCTCATTCTAAATATTGGTATTTCAAGAGTGATTTTTTGCAATAATCCTTCTACCTAAAAACTTTTGATGCTGATTTTGAGAGTATCAAGAGTATATTACAAAAAGGTATCAACCAAGTTTTTAGTATAACCCGTTCCAAAGATACACTCCAAAGTATTTTCAGATTATGTATGTCAAGGTGAACAGTGAATAGCTTTTGATCTATATCTTTGCAACGGGTTGTCCAATAAAGGCGAGCGATAACTTTTTAGAATCAGCACTTCATACTTTCAAAGGAAGCATCAATATTTTTTGCAAATAAGTTGTATTAAAAAAAATAACTCCAGGAATACGCATACCTCATTCTAAATATGCGTATTTCAAGAGTGATTTTTTGCAATAATCCTTCTACCTAAAAACTTTTGATGCTGATTTTGAGAGTATCAAGAGTATATTACAAAAAGGTATCAACCAAGTTTTTAGTATAACCTGTTCCAAAGATACACTCCAAAGTATTTTCAGATTATGTATTTCAAGGTGAACAGTGAATAGCTTTTGAACTATATCTTTGCAACGGGTTGTCCAATAAAGGCGAGCGATAACTTTTCAGAATCAGCACTTCATACCTTCAAAGGAACCATCAACATTTTTTGCAAAGAAGTTGTATTAAAAAAAATAACTCCAGGAATACGCATGACTCATTCTTAATATGCATAAAAACTTTTGATGCTGATTTTGAGAGTATCAAGAGTATATTACAAAAAGGTATCAACCAAGTTTTTAGTATAACCCGTTCCAAAGATACACTCCAAAGTATTTTCAGATTATGTATTTCAAGGTGAACAGTGAATAGCTTTTGTACTATATCTTTGCAACGGGTTGTCCAATAAAGGCGAGCGATAACTTTTTAGAATCAGCACTTCATTTTTTCAAAGGAAGCATCAACATTTTTTGCTAAAAAGTTGTATTAAAAAAAATAACTCCAGGAATACGCATACTTCATTCTAAATATGCGTATTTCAATAGTAATTTTTGCAATAATCCTTTTACCTAAAAACTTTTGATGCTGATTTTGAGAGTATCAAGAGTATATTACAAAAAGGTATCAACCAAGTTTTTAGTATAACCCGTTCAAAGATACACTCCAAAGTATTTTCAGATTATGTATTTCAAGGTGAACAGTGAATAGCTTTTGAACTATATCCTTGCAACGGGTTGTCCAATAAAGGCGAGCGACAACTTTTTAGAATCAGCACTTCATACTTTCAAAGGAAGCATCAACATTTTTATCAAAGAAGTTGTATTAAAAAAAATAACTCCAGGAATACGCATACCTCATTCTAAATATTGGTATTTCAAGAGTGATTTTTTGCAATAATCCTTCTACCTAAAAACTTTTGATGCTGATTTTGAGAGTATCAAGAGTATATTACAAAAAGGTATCAACCAAGTTTTTAGTATAACCCGTTCCAAAGATACACTCCAAAGTATTTTCAGATTATGTATGTCAAGGTGAACAGTGAATAGCTTTTGATCTATATCTTTGCAACGGGTTGTCCAATAAAGGCGAGCGATAACTTTTTAGAATCAGCACTTCATACTTTCAAAGGAAGCATCAATATTTTTTGCAAATAAGTTGTATTAAAAAAAATAACTCCAGGAATACGCATACCTCATTCTAAATATGCGTATTTCAAGAGTGATTTCTTGCAATAATACTTCTACCTAAAAACTTTTGATGCTGATTTTGAGAGTATCAAGAGTATATTACAAAAAGGTATCAACCAAGTTTTTAGTATAAGCCGGTCCAAAGATACACTCCAAAGTATTTTCAGATTATGTATTTCAAGGTGAACAGTGAATAGTTTTTGAACTATATCTTTGCAACAGGTTGTCCAATAAAGGCGAGTGATAACTTTTTAGATTCAGCACTTCATAATTTCAAAGGAAGCATCAACATTTTTTGCAAAGAAGTTGTATTAAAAAAATAACTCCAGGAATACCTCATTCTAAATATGCATATTTCAAGAGTGATTTTTTGCAATAATCCTTCTACCTAAAAACTTTTGATGCTGATTTTGAGAGTATCAAGAGTATATTACAAAAAGGTATCAACCAAGTTTTTAGTATAACCCGTTCCAAAGATACACTCCAAAGTATTTTCAGATTATGTATTTCAAGGTGAACAGTGAATAGCTTTTGTACTATATCTTTGCAACGGGTTGTCCAATAAAGGCGAGCGATAACTTTTTAGGATCAGCACTTCATTTTTTCAAAGGAAGCATCAACATTTTTTGCTAAGAAGTTGTATTAAAAAAAATAACTCCAGGAATACGCATACCTCATTCTAAATATGCGTCTTTCAAGAGTAATTTTTGCAATAATCCTTTTACCTAAAAACTTTTGATGCTGATTTTGAGAGTATCAAGAGTATATTACAAAAAGGTATCAACCAAGTTTTTAGTATAACCCGTTCAAAGATACACTCCAAAGTATTTTCAGATTATGTATTTCAAGGTGAACAGTGAATAGCTTTTGAACTATATCCTTGCAACGGGTTGTCCAATAAAGGCGAGCGACAACTTTTTAGAATCAGCACTTCATACTTTCAAAGGAAGCATCAACATTTTTATCAAAGAAGTTGTATTAAAAAAAATAACTCCAGGAATACGCATACCTCATTCTAAATATTGGTATTTCAAGAGTGATTTTTTGCAATAATCCTTCTACCTAAAAACTTTTGATGCTGATTTTGAGAGTATCAAGAGTATATTACAAAAAGGTATCAACCAAGTTTTTAGTATAACCCGTTCCAAAGATACACCAAAGTATTTTCAGATTATGTATGTCAAGGTGAACAGTGAATAGCTTTTGATCTATATCTTTGCAACGGGTTGTCCAATAAAGGCGAGCGATAACTTTTTAGAATCAGCACTTCATACTTTCAAAGGAAGCATCAATATTTTTTGCAAATAAGTTGTATTAAAAAACATAACTCCAGGAATACGCATACCTCATTCTAAATATGCGTATTTCAAGAGTGATTTTTTGCAATAATCCTTCTACCTAAAAACTTTTGATGCTGATTTTGAGAGTATCAAGAGTATATTACAAAAAGGTATCAACCAAGTTTTTAGTATAACCTGTTCCAAAGATACACTCCAAAGTATTTTCAGATTATGTATTTCAAGGTGAACAGTGAATAGCTTTTGAACTATATCTTTGCAACGGGTTGTCCAATAAAGGCGAGCGATAACTTTTCAGAATCAGCACTTCATACCTTCAAAGGAACCATCAACATTTTTTGCAAAGAAGTTGTATTAAAAAAAATAACTCCAGGAATACGCATGACTCATTCTTAATATGCATAAAAACGTTTGATGCTGATTTTGAGAGTATCAAGAGTATATTACAAAAAGGTATCAACCAAGTTTTTAGTATAACCCGTTCCAAAGATACACTCCAAAGTATTTTCAGATTATGTATTTCAAGGTGAACAGTGAATAGCTTTTGTACTATATCTTTGCAACGGGTTGTCCAATAAAGGCGAGCGATAACTTTTTAGAATCAGCACTTCATTTTTTCAAAGGAAGCATCAACATTTTTTGCTAAAAAGTTGTATTAAAAAAAATAACTCCAGGAATACGCATACCTCATTCTAAATATGCGTATTTCAATAGTAATTTTTGCAATAATCCTTTTACCTAAAAACTTTTGATGCTGATTTTGAGAGTATCAAGAGTATATTACAAAAAGGTATCAACCAAGTTTTTAGTATAACCCGTTCAAAGATACACTCCAAAGTATTTTCAGATTATGTATTTCAAGGTGAACAGTGAATAGCTTTTGAACTATATCCTTGCAACGGGTTGTCCAATAAAGGCGAGCGACAACTTTTTAGAATCAGCACTTCATACTTTCAAAGGAAGCATCAACATTTTTATCAAAGAAGTTGTATTAAAAAAAATAACTCCAGGAATACGCATACCTCATTCTAAATATTGGTATTTCAAGAGTGATTTTTTGCAATAATCCTTCTACCTAAAAACTTTTGATGCTGATTTTGAGAGTATCAAGAGTATATTACAAAAAGGTATCAACCAAGTTTTTAGTATAACCCGTTCCAAAGATACACTCCAAAGTATTTTCAGATTATGTATGTCAAGGTGAACAGTGAATAGCTTTTGATCTATATCTTTGCAACGGGTTGTCCAATAAAGGCGAGCGATAACTTTTTAGAATCAGCACTTCATACTTTCAAAGGAAGCATCAATATTTTTTGCAAATAAGTTGTATTAAAAAAAATAACTCCAGGAATACGCATACCTCATTCTAAATATGCGTATTTCAAGAGTGATTTTTTGCAATAATCCTTCTACCTAAAAACTATTGATGCTGATTTTGAGAGTATCAAGAGTATATTACAAAAAGGTATCAACCAAGTTTTTAGTATAACCTGTTCCAAAGATACACTCCAAAGTATTTTCAGATTATGTATTTCAAGGTGAACAGTGAATAGCTTTTGAACTATATCTTTGCAACGGGTTGTCCAATAAAGGCGAGCGATAACTTTTTAGAATCAGCACTTCATACTTTCAAAGGAAGCATCAACATTTTTCGCAAAGAAGTTGTATTAAAAAAATGGCTCCAGGAATACCTCATTCTAAATATGCATATTTCAAGAGTGATTTTTTGCAATAATCCTTCTACCTAAAAACTTTTGATGCTGATTTTGAGAGTATCAAGAGTATATTACAAAAAGGTATCAACCAAGTTTTTAGTATAACCCGGTCCAAAGATACACTCCAAAGTATTTTCAGATTATGTATTTCAAGGTGAACAGTGAATAGCTTTTGAACTATATCTTTGTAACGGTTTGTCCATTAAAGGCGAGTGATAACTTTTTAGAATCAGCACTTCATACTTTCAAAGGAAGCATCAACATTTTTTGCAAAGAAGTTGTATTAAAAAAATAACTCCAGGAATACCTCATTCTAAATATGCATATTTCAAGAGTGATTTTTTGCAATAATCATTCTACCTAAAAACTTTTGATCCTGATTTTGGGAGTATCAAGAGTATATTACTAAAAGGTATCAACCAAGTTTTTAGTATAACCCGTTCCAAAGATACACTCCAAAGTATTTTCAGATTATGTATTTCAAGATGAACAGTGAATAGCTTTTCCACTATATCTTTGCAACGGGTTGTCCAATAAAGGCGAGCGATAACTTTTTAGAATCAGCACTTCATTTTTTCAAAGGAAGCATCAACATTTTTTGCAAAGAAGTTGTATTAAAAAAAATAACTCCAGGAATACGCATACCTCATTCTAAATATGCGTATTTCAAGAATGATTTTTTGCAATAATGCTTCTACCTAAAAACTTTTGATGCTGATTTTGAGAGTATCAAGAGTTTTTACAAAACGGTATCAACCAAGTTTTTAGTATAACCCGTTCCAAAGATACTCTTCAAAGTATTTTCAGATTATGTATTACAAGGTGAACAGTGAATAGCTTTTCCACTATATCTTTGCAACGGGTTGTCCAATAAAGGCGAGCGATAACTTTTTAGAATCAGCACTTCATACTTTCAAAGGCAGCATCAATATTTTTTGCAAAGAAGTTGTTTTAAAAAAAATAACTCCAGTAATACGCATACCTCATTCTAAATATGCGTATTTCAAGAGTGATTTTTTGCAAAAATCCTTCTACTTAAATCTTTTGATGCTGATTTTGAGAGTATCAAGAGTATATTACGAAAAGGTATCAACCAAGTTTTTAGTATAACCAGTTCCAAAGATACACTCCAAAGTATTTTAAGATTATGTATTTCAAGGTGAACAGTGAATAGCTTTTGAACGACATCTTTGCAACGGGTTGTCCAAAAACGGCGAGTGATAACTTTTTAGAATCAGCACTTCATACTTTCAAAGGAAGCATCAACATATTTTGCAGAGAGGTTGTATTAAAAAAATAACTCCAGGAATACGCATACCTCATTCTAAATATGCATATTTCAAGAGTGATTTTTTGCAATAATCCTTCTACCTAAAAACTTTTGATGCTGATTTTGAGAGTATCAAGAGTATATTACAAAAAGGTATCAACCAAGTTTTTAGTATAACCAGTTCCAAAGATACACTCCAAAGTATTTTCAGATTATGTATTTCAGGGTGAACAGTGAATAGCTTTTTAACTATATCTTTACAACGGGTTGTCCAATAAAGGCGAGCGATAACTTTTTAGAATCAGCACTTCATACCTTCAAAGGAACCATCAACATTTTTTGCAAAGAAGTTGTATTAAAAAAAATAACTCCAGGAATACGCATACCTCATTTTAAATATGCATAAAAACGTTTGATGCTGATTTTGAGAGTATCAAGAGTATATTACAAAAAGGTATCAACCCAGTTTGTAGTATAATCCGTTCCAAAGATACACTCCAAAGTATTTTCAGATTATGTATTTCAAGGTGAACAGTGAATAGCTTTTGATCTATATCTTTGCAACGGGTTGTCCAATAAAGGCGAGCGATAACTTTTTAGAATCAGCACTTCATACTTTCAAAGGAAGCATCAACACTTTTTGCAAAGAAGTTGTATTAAAAAAAATAACTCCAGGAATACGCATACCTCATTCTAAATATGCGTATTTCAAGAGTGATTTTGTGCAATAATCCTTCTACCTAAAAACTTTCGCTGGTGATTTTGAGAGTATCAAGAGTATATTACAAAAAGGTATCAACCAAGTTTTTAGTATACCCCGTTCCAAAGATACACTCCAAAGTATTTTCAGATTATGTATTTCAAGGTGAACAGTGAATAGCTTTTGAAATATATCTTTGCAACGGGTTGTTGAATAAAAGCGAGCGATAACTTTTTAGAATCAGCACTTCATACTTTCAAAGGGACCATCAATATTTTTTGCAAAGATGTTGTATAAAAAAAATAACTCCAGTAATACGCATACCTCATTCTAAATATGCGTATTTCAAGAGTGATTTTTTGCAATAATCCTTCTACCTAAAAACTTTTGATGCTGATTTTGAGAGTATCAAGAGTATATTACAAAAAGGTATCAACCAAGTTTTTAGTATAAACCGGTCCAAAGATACACTCCAAAGTATTTTCAGATTATGTATTTCAAGGTGAACACTGAATAGCTTTTTACTATATATCTTTGCAACGGGTTGTCCAATAAAGGCGAGCGATAACTTTTTAGAATCAGCACTTCATACTTTCAAAGGAAGCATCAACATTTTTTGCAAAGAAGTTGTATTAAAAAAATAACTCCAGGAATACCTCATTCTAAATATGCATATTTCAAGAGTGATTTTTTGCAATAATCCTTCTACTTAAAAACTTTTGATGCTGATTTTGAGAGTATCAAGATTATATTACAAAAAGGTATCAACCAAGTTTTTAGTATAACCCGGTCCAAAGATACACTCCAAAGTATTTTCAGATTATGTATTTCAAGGTGAACAGTGAATAGCTTTTGAACTATATCTTTGCAACGGGTTGTCCAATAAAGGCGAGTGATAACTTTTTAGAATCAGCACTTCATACTTTCAAAGGAAGCATCAACATTTTTTGCAAAGAAGTTGTATTAAAAAAATAACTCCAGGAATCCCTCATTCTAAATATTCATAATTCAAGAGTGATTTTTTGCAATAATCATTCTACCTAAAAACTTTTGATGCTGATTTTGGGAGTATCAAGAGTATATTACAAAAAGGTATCAACCAAGTTTTTAGTATAACCCGTTCCAAAGATACACTCCAAAGTATTTTCAGATTATGAATTTCAAGGTGGACAGTGAATAGCTTTATACTATATCTTTGCAACGGGTTGTCCAATAAAGGCGAGCGATAACTTTTTAGAATCAGCACTTCATTTTTTCAAAGGAAGCATCAACATTTTTTGCAAAGAAGTTGTACTAAAAAAAATAACTCCAGGAATACGCATACCTCATTCTAGATATGCGTATTTCAAGAATGATTTTTTGCAATAATCCTTCTACCTAAAAACTTTTGATGCTGATTTTGAGAGTATCAAGAGTATATTACAAAACGGTATCAACCAAGTTTTTAGTATAACCTGTTCCAAAGATACTCTCCAAAGTATTTTCAGATTATGTATTTCAAGGTGAACAGTGAATAGCTTTTTCACTATATCTTTGCAACGGGTTGTCCAATAAAGGCTAGCGATAACTTTTTAGAATCAGCACTTCATACTTTCAAAGGCAGCATCAATATTTTTTGCAAAGAAGTTGTATTAAAAAAATAACTCCAGGAATACGCATACCTCATTCTAAATATGCGTATTTCAAGAGTGATTTTTTGCAATAATCCTTCTACCTAAAAACTTTTGATGCTGATTTTGAGAGTCTCAAGAGTATATTACAAAAAGGTATCAACCAAGTTTTTAGTATAACCCGTTCCAAAGATACACTCCAAAGTATTTTCAGATTATGTATTTCAAGGTGAAGAGTGAATAGCTTTAGAACTATATCTCTGCAACGGGCTGTCCAATAAAGGCGAGTGATAGCTTTTTAGAATCAGCACTTCATACTTTCAAAGGAAGCATCAACATGTTTTGCAAAGAGGTTGTATTAAAAAAATAACTCCAGGAATACGCATACCTCATTCTAAATATGCATATTTCAAGAGTGATTTTTTGCAATAATCCTTCTACCTAAAACTTTTGATGCTGATTTTGAGAGTATCAAGAGTATATTACAAAAAGGTATCAACCAAGTTTTTAGTATAATCCGTTCCAAAGATACACTCCAAAGTATTTTCAGATTATGTATTTCAAGGTGAACAGTGAATAGCTTTTGAACTATATCTTTGCAACGGGTTGTCCAATAAAGGCGAGCGATAACTTTTTAGACTTAGCACTTCATATTTTCAAAGGAAGCATCAACATTTTTTGCAAAGAGGTTGTATTAAAAAAAATAACTCCAGGAATATTCATGCCTCATTCTAAATATGCGTATTTCAAGAGTGATTTTTTGCAATAATCCTTCTACCTAAAAACTTTTGATGCTGATTTTGAGAGTATCAAGAGTATATTACAAAAAGGTATCAACCAAGTTTTTAGTATAACCCGTTCCAAAGATACACTCCAAAGTATTTTCAGATTATGTATTTCAAGGTGAACAGTGAATAGCTTTTGAAATATATCTTTGCAACAGGTTATCCAATAAAGGCGAGTGATAACTTTTTAGATTCAGCACTTCATACTTTCAAAGGAAGCATCAACATTTTTTGCAAAGAAGTTGTATAAAAAAAAAATAACTCCAGTAATACGCATACCTCATTCTAAATATGCGTATTTCAAGAGTGATTTCTTGCAATAATCCTTCTACCTAAAAACTTTTGATGCTGATTTTGAGAGTATCAAGAGTATATTACAAAAAGGTATCAACCAAGTTTTTAGTATAACCCGGTCCAAAGACACGCTCCAAAGTATTTTCAGATTATGTATTTCAAGGTGAACAGTGAATAGCTTTTGAACTATATCTTTGCAACAGGTTATCCAATAAAGGCGAGTGATAACTTTTTAGATTCAGCACTTCATACTTTCAAAGGAAGCATCAACATTTTTTGCAAAGAAGTTGTATTAAAAAAATAACTCCAGGAATACCTCATTCTAAATATGCATATTTCAAGAGTGATTTTTTGCAATAATCCTTCTACCTAAAAACGTTCGATGCTGATTTTGAGAGTATCAAGAGTATATTACAAAAAGGTATCAACCAAGTTTTTAGTATAACCCGTTCCAAAGATACACTCCAAAGTATTTTCAGATTATGTATTTCAAGGTGAACAGTGAATAGCTTTTGTACTTTATCTTTGCAACGGGTTGTCCAATAAAGGCGAGCGATAACTTTTTAGAATCAGCACTTCATTTTTTCAAAGGAAGCATCAACATTTTTTGCAAAGAAGTTGTATACAAAAAAATAACTCCAGTAATACGCATACCTCATTCTAAATATGCGTATTTCAAGAGTGATTTCTTGCAATAATCCTTCTACCTAAAAAGTTTTGATGCTGATTTTGAGAGTATCAAGAGTATATTACAAAAAGGTATCAACCAAGTTTTTAGTATAACCCGGTCCAAAGATACGCTCCAAAGTATTTTCAGATTATGTATTTCCAGGTGAACAGTGAATAGCTTTTGATCTATATCTTTGCAACAGGTTGTCCGATAAAGGCGAGTGATATATTTTTAGATTCAGCACTTCATACTTTCAAAGGAAGCATCAACATTTTTTGCAAAGAAGTTGTATTAAAAAAATAACTCCAGAAATACCTCATTCTAAATATGCATTTTTCAAGAGTGATTTTTTGCAATAATCCTTCTACCTGAAAACTTTTGATGCTGATTTTGAGAGTATCAAGAGTATATTACAAAAAGGTATCAACCAAGTTTTTAGTATAACCCGTTCCAAAGATACACTCCAACGTATTTTCAGATTATGTATTTCAAGGTGAACAGTGAATAGCTTTTCAACTATATCTTTGCAACAGGTTATCCAATAAAGGCGAGTGATAACTTTTTAGATTCAGCACTTCATACTTTCAAAGGAAGCATCTACATTTTTTGCAAAGAAGTTGTATTAAAAAAATAACTCCAGGAATACCTCATTCTAAATATGCATATTTCAAGAGTGATTTTTTGCAATAATCCTTCTACCTAAAAACGTTCGATGCTGATTTTGAGAGTATCAAGAGTATATTACAAAAAGGTATCAACCAAGTTTTTAGTATAACCCGTTCCAAAGATACACTCCAAAGTATTTTCAGATTATGTATTTCAATGTGAACAGTGAATAGCTTTTGAAATATATCTTTGCAACGGGTTGTCCAATAAAGGCGAGCGATAACTTTTTAGAATCAGCACTTCATACTTTCAAAGAAAGCATCAACATTTTTTGCAAAGAAGTTGTATAAAAAAATAACTCCAGTAATACGCATACCTCATTCTAAATATGCGTATTTCAAGAGTGATTTCTTGCAATACACCTTCTACCTAAAAACTTTTGATGCTGATTTTGAGAGTATCACGAGTATATTACAAAAAGGTATCAACCAAGTTCTTAGTATAACCCGGTCCAAAGATACGCTCCAAAGTATTTTCAGATTATGTATTTCCAGGTGAACAGTGAATAGCTTTTGAACTATATCTTTGCAACAGGTTGTCCAATAAAGGCGAGTGATATATTTTTAGATTCAGCACTTCATACTTTCAAAGGAAGCATCAACATTTTTTGCAAAGAAGTTGTATTAAGAAAATAACTCCAGAAATACCTCATTCTAAATATGCATTTTTCAAGAGTGATTTTTTGCAATAATCCTTCTACCTGAAAACTTTTGATGCTGATTTTGAGAGTATCAAGAGTATATTACAAAAAGGTATCAACCAAGTTTTTAGTATAACCCGTTCCAAAGATACACTCCAACGTATTTTCAGATTATGTATTTCAAGGTGAACAGTGAATAGCTTTTCAACTATATCTTTACAATGGGTTGTCCAATAAAGGCAAGCTATAACTTTTTAGAATCAGCACTTCATACCTTAAAAGGAACCATCAACATTTTTTGCAAAGAAGTTGTATTAAAAAAATAACTCCAGGAATACGCATACCTCATTCTAAATATGCGTATTTCAAGAGTGATTTTTTGCAATAATCCTTCTACCTAAAAACTTTTGATGCTGATTTTGAGAGTATCAAGATTATATTACAAAAAGGTATCAGCCAAGTTTTTAGTATAACCCGTTCCAAAGATACACTCCAAAGTATTTTCAGATTATGTATTTCAAGGTGAACAGTGAATAGCTTTTGAAATATATCTTTGCAACGGGTTGTCCAATAAAGGCGAGCGATA
This sequence comes from Philhelius pedissequus, assembly GCA_910595825.1. NCBI lineage: Eukaryota > Metazoa > Arthropoda > Insecta > Diptera > Syrphidae > Philhelius > Philhelius pedissequus. The sequence goes on along the minus strand of OU343160.1, from coordinate 218,332,131 downwards.
ACTTTTTAGAATCAGCACTTCATACTTTCAAAGGAAGCATCAACATTTTTTGCAAAGAAGTTGTATAAAAAAAAAATAACTCCAGTAATACGCATACCTCATTCTAAATATGCGTATTTCAAGAGTGATTTCTTGCAATAATCCTTCTACCTAAAAACTTTTGATGCTGATTTTGAGAGTATCAAGAGTATATTACAAAAAGGTATCAACCAAGTTTTTAGTATAACCCGGTCCAAAGATACGCTCCAAAGTATTTTCAGATTATGTATTTCAAGGTGAACAGTGAATAGCTTTTGAACTATATCTTTGCAACAGGTTATCCAATAAAGGCGAGTGATAACTTTTTAGATTCAGCACTTCATACTTTCAAAGGAAGCATCAACATTTTTTGCAAAGAAGTTGTATTAAAAAAATAACTCCAGGAATACCTCATTCTAAATATGCATATTTCAAGAGTGATTTTTTGCAATAATCCTTCTACCTAAAAACGTTCGATGCTGATTTTGAGAGTATCAAGAGTATATTACAAAAAGGTATCAACCAAGTTTTTAGTATAACCCGTTCCAAAGATACACTCCAAAGTATTTTCAGATTATGTATTTCAAGGTGAACAGTGAATAGCTTTTGTACTTTATCTTTGCAACGGGTTGTCCAATAAAGGCGAGCGATAACTTTTTAGAATCAGCACTTAATTTTTTCAAAGGAAGCATCAACATTTTTTGCAAAGAAGTTGTATACAAAAAAATAACTCCAGTAATACGCATACCTCATTCTAAATATGCGTATTTCAAGAGTGATTTCTTGCAATAATCCTTCTACCTAAAAACTTTTGATGCTGATTTTGAGAGTATCAAGAGTATATTACAAAAAGGTATCAACCAAGTTTTTAGTATAACCCGGTCCAAAGATACGCTCCAAAGTATTTTCAGATTATGTATTTCAAGGTGAACAGTGAATAGCTTTTGAACTATATCTTTGCAACAGGTTATCCAATAAAGGCGAGTGATAACTTTTTAGATTCAGCACTTCATACTTTCAAAGGAAGCATCAACATTTTTTGCAAAGAAGTTGTATTAAAAAAATAACTCCAGGAATACCTCATTCTAAATATGCATATTTCAAGAGTGATTTTTTGCAATAATCCTTCTACCTAAAAACGTTCGATGCTGATTTTGAGAGTATCAAGAGTATATTACAAAAAGGTATCAACCAAGTTTTTAGTATAACCCGTTCCAAAGATACACTCCAAAGTATTTTCAGATTATGTATTTCAAGGTGAACAGTGAATAGCTTTTGTACTTTATCTTTGCAACGGGTTGTCCAATAAAGGCGAGCGATAACTTTTTAGAATCAACACTTCATTTTTTCAAAGGAAGCATCAACATTTTTTGCAAAGAAGTTGTATACAAAAAAATAACTCCAGTAATACGCATACCTCATTCTAAATATGCGTATTTCAAGAGTGATTTCTTGCAATAATCCTTCTACCTAAAAAGTTTTGATGCTGATTTTGAGAGTATCAAGAGTATATTACAAAAAGGTATCAACCAAGTTTTTAGTATAACCCGGTCCAAAGATACGCTCCAAAGTATTTTCAGATTATGTATTTCCAGGTGAACAGTGAATAGCTTTTGAACTATATCTTTGCAACAGGTTGTCCAATAAAGGCGAGTGATATATTTTTAGATTCAGCACTTCATACTTTCAAAGGAAGCATCAACATTTTTTGCAAAGAAGTTGTATTAAAAAAATAACTCCAGAAATACCTCATTCTAAATATGCATTTTTCAAGAGTGATTTTTTGCAATAATCCTTCTACCTGAAAACTTTTGATGCTGATTTTGAGAGTATCAAGAGTATATTACAAAAAGGTATCAACCAAGTTTTTAGTATAACCCGTTCCAAAGATACACTCCAACGTATTTTCAGATTATGTATTTCAAGGTGAACAGTGAATAGCTTTTCAACTATATCTTTGCAACAGGTTATCCAATAAAGGCGAGTGATAACTTTTTAGATTCAGCACTTCATACTTTCAAAGGAAGCATCTACATTTTTTGCAAAGAAGTTGTATTAAAAAAATAACTCCAGGAATACCTCATTCTAAATATGCATATTTCAAGAGTGATTTTTTGCAATAATCCTTCTACCTAAAAACGTTCGATGCTGATTTTGAGAGTATCAAGAGTATATTACAAAAAGGTATCAACCAAGTTTTTAGTATAACCCGTTCCAAAGATACACTCCAAAGTATTTTCAGATTATGTATTTCAAGGTGAACAGTGAATAGCTTTTGAAATATATCTTTGCAACGGGTTGTCCAATAAAGGCGAGCGATAACTTTTTAGAATCAGCACTTCATACTTTCAAAGAAAGCATCAACATTTTTTGCAAAGAAGTTGTATAAAAAAAAATAACTCCAGTAATACGCATACCTCATTCTAAATATGCGTATTTCAAGAGTGATTTCTTGCAATACACCTTCTACCTAAAAACTTTTGATGCTGATTTTGAGAGTATCACGAGTATATTACAAAAAGGTATCAACCAAGTTCTTAGTATAACCCGGTCCAAAGATACGCTCCAAAGTATTTTCAGATTATGTATTTCCAGGTGAACAGTGAATAGCTTTTGAACTATATCTTTGCAACAGGTTGTCCAATAAAGGCGAGTGATATATTTTTAGATTCAGCACTTCATACTTTCAAAGGAAGCATCAACATTTTTTGCAAAGAAGTTGTATTAAGAAAATAACTCCAGAAATACCTCATTCTAAATATGCATTTTTCAAGAGTGATTTTTTGCAATAATCCTTCTACCTGAAAACTTTTGATGCTGATTTTGAGAGTATCAAGAGTATATTACAAAACGGTATCAACCAAGTTTTTAGTATAACCCGTTCCAAAGATACGCTCCAACGTATTTTCAGATTATGTATTTCAAGGTGAACAGTGAATAGCTTTTCAACTATATCTTTACAATGGGTTGTCCAATAAAGGCAAGCTATAACTTTTTAGAATCAGCACTTCATACCTTCAAAGGAACCATCAACATTTTTTGCAAAGAAGTTGTATTAAAAAAATAACTCCAGGAATACGCATACCTCATTCTAAATATGCGTATTTCAAGAGTGATTTTTTGCAATAATCCTTCTACCTAAAAACTTTTGATGCTGATTTTGAGAGTATCAAGATTATATTACAAAAAGGTATCAACCAAGTTTTTAGTATAACCCGTTCCAAAGATACACTCCAAAGTATTTTCAGATTATGTATTTCTAGGTGAACAGTGAATAGCTTTTGAAATATATCTTTGCAACGGGTTGTCCAATAAAGGCGAGCGATAACTTTTTAGAATCAGCACTTCATACTTTCAAAGAAAGCATCAACATTTTTTGCAAAGAAGTTGTATAAAAAAAAATAACTCCAGTAATACGCATACCTCATTCTAAATATGCGTATTTCAAGAGTGATTTCTTGCAATACACCTTCTACCTAAAAACTTTTGATGCTGATTTTGAGAGTATCACGAGTATATTACAAAAAGGTATCAACCAAGTTTTTAGTATAACCCGTTCCAAAGATACACTCCAAAGTATTTTCAGATTATGTATGTCAAGGTGAACAGTGAATAGCTTTTGATCTATATCTTTGCAACGGGTTGTCCAATAAAGGCGAGCGATAACTTTTTAGAATCAGCACTTCATACTTTCAAAGGAAGCATCAATATTTTTTGCAAATAAGTTGTATTAAAAAAATAACTCCAGGAATACGCATACCTCATTCTAAATATGCGTATTTCAAGAGTGATTTTTTGCAATAATCCTTCTACCTAAAAACTTTTGATGCTGATTTTGAGAGTATTAAGAGTATATTACAAAAAGGTATCAACCAAGTTTTTAGTATAACCCGTTCCAAAGATACACTCCAAAGTATTTTCACATTATGTATTTCAAGGTGAACAGTGAATAGCTTTTGAACTATATCTTTGCAACGGGTTGTCCAATAAAGGCGAGCGATAACTTTTTAGAATCAGCACTTCATACTTTCAAAGAAAGCATCAACATTTTTTGCAAAGAAGTTGTATAAAAAAAAATAACTCCAGTAATACGCATACCTCATTCTAAATATGCGTATTTCAAGAGTGATTTCTTGCAATACACATTCTACCTAAAAACTTTTGATGCTGATTTTGAGAGTATCACGAGTATATTACAAAAAGGTATCAACCAAGTTCTTAGTATAACCCGGTCCAAAGATACGCTCCAAACTATTTTCAGATTATATATTTCAAGGTGAACAGTGAATAGCTTTTGAACTATATCTTTGCAACAGGTTGTCCAATAAAGGCGAGTGATAACTTTTTAGATTCAGCACTTCATACTTTCAAAGGAAGCATCAACATTTTTTGCAAAGAAGTTGTATTAAAAAAATAACTCCAGAAATACCTCATTCTAAATATGCATTTTTCAAGAGTGATTTTTTGCAATAATACTTCTACCTGAAAACTTTTGATGCTGATTTTGAGAGTATCAAGAGTATATTACAAAAAGGTATCAACCAAGTTTTTAGTTTAACCCGTTCCAAAGATACACTCCAAAGTATTTTCAGATTATGTATTTCAAGGTGAACAGTGAATAGCTTTTGTACTATATCTTTGCAACGGGTTGTCCAATAAAGGCGAGCGATAATTTTTTAGAATCAGCACTTCATTTTTTCAAAGGAAGCATCAACATTTTTTGCTAAGAAGTTGTATTAAAAAAAATAACTCCAGGAATACCTCATTCTAAATATGCGTATTTCAAGAGTGATTTTTTGCAATAATCCTTCTACCTAAAACTTTTGATGCTGATTTTGAGAGTATCAAGAGTATATTACAAAAAGGTATCAATTAAGTTTTTAGTATAACCCGGTCCAAAGATACACTCCAAAGTATTTTCAGATTATGTCTTTCAAGGTGAACAGTGAATAGCTTTTGAACTATATCTTTGCAACAGGTTGTCCAATAAAGGCGAGTGATAACTTTTTAGATTCAGCACTTCATACTTTCAAAGGAAGCATCAACATTTTTTGCAAAGAAGTTGTATTAAAAAAATAACTCCAGGAATATCTCATTCTAAATATGCATATTTCAAGAGTGATTTTTTGCAATAATCCTTCTACCTAAAAACTTTTGATGCTGATTTTGAGAGTATCAAGAGTATATTACAAAAAGGTATCAACCAAGTTTTTAGTATAACCCGTTCCAAAGATACACTCCAAAGTATTTTCAGATTATGTATTTCAAGGTAAACAGTGAATAGCTTTTGTACTATATCTTTGCAACGGGTTGTCCAATAAATTCGAGCGACAACTTTTTAGAATCAGCACTTCATTTTTTCAAAGGAAGCATCAACATTTTTTGCTAAGAAGTTGTATTAAAAAAAATAACTCCAGGAATACGCATACCTCATTCTAAATATGCGTATTTCAAGAGTGATTTTTTGCAATAATCCTTTTACCTAAAAACTTTTGATGCTGATTTTGAGAGTATCAAGAGTATATTACAAAAAGGTATCAACCAAGTTTTTAGTATAACCCGTTCCAAAGATACACTCCAAAGTATTTTCAGATTATGTATGTCAAGGTGAACAGTGAATAGCTTTTGATCTATATCTTTGCAACGGGTGGTCCAATAAAGGCGAGAGATAACTTTTTAGAATCAGCACTTCATACTTTCAAAGGAAGCATCAATATTTTTTGCAAATAAGTTGTATTAAAAAAATAACTCCAGGAATACGCATACCTCATTCTAAATATGCGTATTTCAAGAGTGATTTTTTGCAATAATCCTTCTACCTAAAAACTTTTGATGCTGATTTTGAGAGTATTAAGAGTATATTACAAAAAGGTATCAACCAAGTTTTTAGTATAACCCGTTCCAAAGATACACTCCAAAGTATTTTCAGATTATGTATTTCAAGGTGAACAGTGAATAGCTTTTGAACTATATCCTTGCAACGGGTTGTCCAATAAAGGCGAGCGACAACTTTTTAGAATCAGCACTTCATACTTTCAAAGGAAGCATCAACATTTTTATCAAAGAAGTTGTATTAAAAAAAATAACTCCAGGAATACGCATACCTCATTCTAAATATTCGTATTTCAAGAGTGATTTTTTGCAATAATCCTTCTACCTAAAAACTTTTGATGCTGACTTTGAGAGTATCAAGAGTATATTACAAAAAGGTATCAACCAAGTTTTTAGTATAACCCGTTCCAAAGATATCTCCAAAGTATTTTCAGATTATGTATGTCAAGGTGAACAGTGAATAGCTTTTGATCTATATCTTTGCAACGGGTTGTCCAATAAAGGCGAGCGATAACTTTTTAGAATCAGCACTTCATACTTTCAAAGGAAGCATCAATATTTTTCGCAAAGAAGTTGTATTAAAAAAATAACTCCAGGAATACCTCATTCTAAATATGTATATTTCAAGAGTGATTTCTTGCAATACACCTTCTACCTAAAAACTTTTGATGCTGATTTTGAGAGTATCAAGAGTATATTACAAAAAGGTATCAACCAAGTTCTTAGTATAACCCGGTCCAAAGATACGCTCCAAAGTATTTTCACATTATGTATTTCAAGGTGAACGTTGAATAGCTTTTGAACTATATCTTTGCAACGGGTTGTCCAATAAAGGCGAGAGATAACTTTTTAGAATCAGCACTTCATACTTTCAAAGGAAGCATCAATATTTTTTGCAAATAAGTTGTATTAAAAAAATAACTCCAGGAATACGCATACCTCATTCTAAATATGCGTATTTCAAGAGTGATTTTTTGCAATAATCCTTCTACCTAAAAACTTTTGATGCTGATTTTGAGAGTATTAAGAGTATATTACAAAAAGGTATCAACCAAGTTTTTAGTATAACCCGTTCCAAAGATACACTCCAAAGTATTTTCAGATTATGTATTTCAAGGTGAACAGTGAATAGCTTTTGAACTATATCCTTGCAACGGGTTGTCCAATAAAGGCGAGCGACAACTTTTTAGAATCAGAACTTCATACTTTCAAAGAAAGCATCAACATTTTTATCAAAGAAGTTGTATTAAAAAAAATAACTCCAGGAATACGCATACCTCATTCTAAATATTCGTATTTCAAGAGTGATTTTTTGCAATAATCCTTCTACCTAAAAACTTTTGATGCTGACTTTGAGAGTATCAAGAGTATATTACAAAAAGGTATCAACCAAGTTTTTAGTATAACCCGTTCCAAAGATATCTCCAAAGTATTTTCAGATTATGTATGTCAAGGTGAACAGTGAATAGCTTTTGATCTATATCTTTGCAACGGGTTGTCCAATAAAGGCGAGCGATAACTTTTTAGAATCAGCACTTCATACTTTCAAAGGAATCATCAATATTTTTCGCAAAGAAGTTGTATTAAAAAAATAACTCCAGGAATACCTCATTCTAAATATGCATATTTCAAGAGTGATTTCTTGCAATACACCTTCTACCTAAAAACTTTTGATGCTGATTTTGAGAGTATCAAGAGTATATTACAAAAAGGTATCAACCAAGTTCTTAGTATAACCCGGTCCAAAGATACGCTCCAAAGTATTTTCACATTATGTATTTCAAGGTGAACAGTGAATAGCTTTTGAACTATATCTTTGCAACGGGTTGTCCAATAAAGGCGAGAGATAACTTTTTAGAATCAGCACTTCATACTTTCAAAGGAAGCATCAATATTTTTTGCAAATAAGTTGTATTAAAAAAATAACTCCAGGAATACGCATACCTCATTCTAAATATGCGTATTTCAAGAGTGATTTTTTGCAATAATCCTTCTACCTAAAAACTTTTGATGCTGATTTTGAGAGTATTAAGAGTATATTACAAAAAGGTATCAACCAAGTTTTTAGTATAACCCGTTCCAAAGATACACTCCAAAGTATTTTCACATTATGTATTTCAAGGTGAACAGTGAATAGCTTTTGAACTATATCTTTGCAACGGGTTGTCCAATAAAGGCGAGCGATAACTTTTTAGAATCAGCACTTCATACCTTCAAAGAAAGCATCAACATTTTTTGCAAAGAAGTTGTATAAAAAAAAATAACTCCAGTAATACGCATACCTCATTCTAAATATGCGTATTTCAAGAGTGATTTCTTGCAATACACCTTCTACCTAAAAACTTTTGATGCTGATTTTGAGAGTATCACGAGTATATTACAAAAAGGTATCAACCAAGTTCTTAGTATAACCCGGTCCAAAGATACGCTCCAAACTATTTTCAGATTATATATTTCAAGGTGAACAGTGAATAGCTTTTGAACTATATCTTTGCAACAGGTTGTCCAATAAAGGCGAGTGATAACTTTTTAGATTCAGCACTTCATACTTTCAAAGGAAGCATCAACATTTTTTGCAAAGAAGTTGTATTAAAAAAATAACTCCAGAAATACCTCATTCTAAATATGCATTTTTCAAGAGTGATTTTTTGCAATAATACTTCTACCTGAAAACTTTTGATGCTGACTTTGAGAGTATCAAGAGTATATTACAAAAAGGTATCAACCAAGTTTTTAGTATAACCCGTTCCAAAGATATCTCCAAAGTATTTTCAGATTATGTATGTCAAGGTGAACAGTGAATAGCTTTTGATCTATATCTTTGCAACGGGTTGTCCAATAAAGGCGAGCGATAACTTTTTAGAATCAGCACTTCATACTTTCAAAGGAATCATCAATATTTTTCGCAAAGAAGTTGTATTAAAAAAATAACTCCAGGAATACCTCATTCTAAATATGCATATTTCAAGAGTGATTTCTTGCAATACACCTTCTACCTAAAAACTTTTGATGCTGATTTTGAGAGTATCAAGAGTATATTACAAAAAGTTATCAACCAAGTTCTTAGTATAACCCGGTCCAAAGATACGCTCCAAAGTATTTTCACATTATGTATTTCAAGGTGAACAGTGAATAGCTTTTGAACTATATCTTTGCAACGGGTTGTCCAATAAAGGCGAGAGATAACTTTTTAGAATCAGCACTTCATACTTTCAAAGGAAGCATCAATATTTTTTGCAAATAAGTTGTATTAAAAAAATAACTCCAGGAATACGCATACCTCATTCTAAATATGCGTATTTCAAGAGTGATTTTTTGCAATAATCCTTCTACCTAAAAACTTTTGATGCTGATTTTGAGAGTATTAAGAGTATATTACAAAAAGGTATCAACCAAGTTTTTAGTATAACCCGTTCCAAAGATACACTCCAAAGTATTTTCACATTATGTATTTCAAGGTGACCAGTGAATAGCTTTTGAACTATATCTTTGCAACGGGTTGTCCAATAAAGGCGAGCGATAACTTTTTAGAATCAGCACTTCATACTTTCAAAGAAAGCATCAACATTTTTTGCAAAGAAGTTGTATAAAAAAAAATAACTCCAGTAATACGCATACCTCATTCTAAATATGCGTATTTCAAGAGTGATTTCTTGCAATACACATTCTACCTAAAAACTTTTGATGCTGATTTTGAGAGTATCACGAGTATATTACAAAAAGGTATCAACCAAGTTCTTAGTATAACCCGGTCCAAAGATACGCTCCAAACTATTTTCAGATTATATATTTCAAGGTGAACAGTGAATAGCTTTTGAACTATATCTTTGCAACAGGTTGTCCAATAAAGGCGAGTGATAACTTTTTAGATTCAGCACTTCATACTTTCAAAGGAAGCATCAACATTTTTTGCAAAGAAGTTGTATTAAAAAAATAACTCCAGAAATACCTCATTCTAAATATGCATTTTTCAAGAGTGATTTTTTGCAATAATACTTCTACCTGAAAACTTTTGATGCTGATTTTGAGAGTATCAAGAGTATATTACAAAAAGGTATCAACCAAGTTTTTAGTTTAACCCGTTCCAAAGATACACTCCAAAGTATTTTCAGATTATGTATTTCAAGGTGAACAGTGAATAGCTTTTGTACTATATCTTTGCAACGGGTTGTCCAATAAAGGCGAGCGATAATTTTTTAGAATCAGCACTTCATTTTTTCAAAGGAAGCATCAACATTTTTTGCTAAGAAGTTGTATTAAAAAAAATAACTCCAGGAATACCTCATTCTAAATATGCGTATTTCAAGAGTGATTTTTTGCAATAATCCTTCTACCTAAAACTTTTGATGCTGATTTTGAGAGTATCAAGAGTATATTACAAAAAGGTATCAATTAAGTTTTTAGTATAACCCGGTCCAAAGATACACTCCAAAGTATTTTCAGATTATGTCTTTCAAGGTGAACAGTGAATAGCTTTTGAACTATATCTTTGCAACAGGTTGTCCAATAAAGGCGAGTGATAACTTTTTAGATTCAGCACTTCATACTTTCAAAGGAAGCATCAACATTTTTTGCAAAGAAGTTGTATTAAAAAAATAACTCCAGGAATATCTCATTCTAAATATGCATATTTCAAGAGTGATTTTTTGCAATAATCCTTCTACCTAAAAACTTTTGATGCTGATTTTGAGAGTATCAAGAGTATATTACAAAAAGGTATCAACCAAGTTTTTAGTATAACCCGTTCCAAAGATACACTCCAAAGTATTTTCAGATTATGTATTTCAAGGTAAACAGTGAATAGCTTTTGTACTATATCTTTGCAACGGGTTGTCCAATAAATTCGAGCGACAACTTTTTAGAATCAGCACTTCATTTTTTCAAAGGAAGCATCAACATTTTTTGCTAAGAAGTTGTATTAAAAAAAATAACTCCAGGAATACGCATACCTCATTCTAAATATGCGTATTTCAAGAGTGATTTTTTGCAATAATCCTTTTACCTAAAAACTTTTGATGCTGATTTTGAGAGTATCAAGAGTATATTACAAAAAGGTATCAACCAAGTTTTTAGTATAACCCGTTCCAAAGATACACTCCAAAGTATTTTCAGATTATGTATGTCAAGGTGAACAGTGAATAGCTTTTGATCTATATCTTTGCAACGGGTGGTCCAATAAAGGCGAGAGATAACTTTTTAGAATCAGCACTTCATACTTTCAAAGGAAGCATCAATATTTTTTGCAAATAAGTTGTATTAAAAAAATAACTCCAGGAATACGCATACCTCATTCTAAATATGCGTATTTCAAGAGTGATTTTTTGCAATAATCCTTCTACCTAAAAACTTTTGATGCTGATTTTGAGAGTATTAAGAGTATATTACAAAAAGGTATCAACCAAGTTTTTAGTATAACCCGTTCCAAAGATACACTCCAAAGTATTTTCAGATTATGTATTTCAAGGTGAACAGTGAATAGCTTTTGAACTATATCCTTGCAACGGGTTGTCCAATAAAGGCGAGCGACAACTTTTTAGAATCAGCACTTCATACTTTCAAAGGAAGCATCAACATTTTTATCAAAGAAGTTGTATTAAAAAAAATAACTCCAGGAATACGCATACCTCATTCTAAATATTCGTATTTCAAGAGTGATTTTTTGCAATAATCCTTCTACCTAAAAACTTTTGATGCTGACTTTGAGAGTATCAAGAGTATATTACAAAAAGGTATCAACCAAGTTTTTAGTATAACCCGTTCCAAAGATATCTCCAAAGTATTTTCAGATTATGTATGTCAAGGTGAACAGTGAATAGCTTTTGATCTATATCTTTGCAACGGGTTGTCCAATAAAGGCGAGCGATAACTTTTTAGAATCAGCACTTCATACTTTCAAAGGAAGCATCAATATTTTTCGCAAAGAAGTTGTATTAAAAAAATAACTCCAGGAATACCTCATTCTAAATATGTATATTTCAAGAGTGATTTCTTGCAATACACCTTCTACCTAAAAACTTTTGATGCTGATTTTGAGAGTATCAAGAGTATATTACAAAAAGGTATCAACCAAGTTCTTAGTATAACCCGGTCCAAAGATACGCTCCAAAGTATTTTCACATTATGTATTTCAAGGTGAACAGTGAATAGCTTTTGAACTATATCTTTGCAACGGGTTGTCCAATAAAGGCGAGAGATAACTTTTTAGAATCAGCACTTCATACTTTCAAAGGAAGCATCAATATTTTTTGCAAATAAGTTGTATTAAAAAAATAACTCCAGGAATACGCATACCTCATTCTAAATATGCGTATTTCAAGAGTGATTTTTTGCAATAATCCTTCTACCTAAAAACTTTTGATGCTGATTTTGAGAGTATTAAGAGTATATTACAAAAAGGTATCAACCAAGTTTTTAGTATAACCCGTTCCAAAGATACACTCCAAAGTATTTTCAGATTATGTATTTCAAGGTGAACAGTGAATAGCTTTTGAACTATATCCTTGCAACGGGTTGTCCAATAAAGGCGAGCGACAACTTTTTAGAATCAGAACTTCATACTTTCAAAGAAAGCATCAACATTTTTATCAAAGAAGTTGTATTAAAAAAAATAACTCCAGGAATACGCATACCTCATTCTAAATATTCGTATTTCAAGAGTGATTTTTTGCAATAATCCTTCTACCTAAAAACTTTTGATGCTGACTTTGAGAGTATCAAGAGTATATTACAAAAAGGTATCAACCAAGTTTTTAGTATAACCCGTTCCAAAGATATCTCCAAAGTATTTTCAGATTATGTATGTCAAGGTGAACAGTGAATAGCTTTTGATCTATATCTTTGCAACGGGTTGTCCAATAAAGGCGAGCGATAACTTTTTAGAATCAGCACTTCATACTTTCAAAGGAATCATCAATATTTTTCGCAAAGAAGTTGTATTAAAAAAATAACTCCAGGAATACCTCATTCTAAATATGCATATTTCAAGAGTGATTTCTTGCAATACACCTTCTACCTAAAAACTTTTGATGCTGATTTTGAGAGTATCAAGAGTATATTACAAAAAGGTATCAACCAAGTTCTTAGTATAACCCGGTCCAAAGATACGCTCCAAAGTATTTTCACATTATGTATTTCAAGGTGAACAGTGAATAGCTTTTGAACTATATCTTTGCAACGGGTTGTCCAATAAAGGCGAGAGATAACTTTTTAGAATCAGCACTTCATACTTTCAAAGGAAGCATCAATATTTTTTGCAAATAAGTTGTATTAAAAAAATAACTCCAGGAATACGCATACCTCATTCTAAATATGCGTATTTCAAGAGTGATTTTTTGCAATAATCCTTCTACCTAAAAACTTTTGATGCTGATTTTGAGAGTATTAAGAGTATATTACAAAAAGGTATCAACCAAGTTTTTAGTATAACCCGTTCCAAAGATACACTCCAAAGTATTTTCACATTATGTATTTCAAGGTGAACAGTGAATAGCTTTTGAACTATATCTTTGCAACGGGTTGTCCAATAAAGGCGAGCGATAACTTTTTAGAATCAGCACTTCATACCTTCAAAGAAAGCATCAACATTTTTTGCAAAGAAGTTGTATAAAAAAAAATAACTCCAGTAATACGCATACCTCATTCTAAATATGCGTATTTCAAGAGTGATTTCTTGCAATACACCTTCTACCTAAAAACTTTTGATGCTGATTTTGAGAGTATCACGAGTATATTACAAAAAGGTATCAACCAAGTTCTTAGTATAACCCGGTCTAAAGATACGCTCCAAACTATTTTCAGATTATATATTTCAAGGTGAACAGTGAATAGCTTTTGAACTATATCTTTGCAACAGGTTGTCCAATAAAGGCGAGTGATAACTTTTTAGATTCAGCACTTCATACTTTCAAAGGAAGCATCAACATTTTTTGCAAAGAAGTTGTATTAAAAAAATAACTCCAGAAATACCTCATTCTAAATATGCATTTTTCAAGAGTGATTTTTTGCAATAATACTTCTACCTGAAAACTTTTGATGCTGACTTTGAGAGTATCAAGAGTATATTACAAAAAGGTATCAACCAAGTTTTTAGTATAACCCGTTCCAAAGATATCTCCAAAGTATTTTCAGATTATGTATGTCAAGGTGAACAGTGAATAGCTTTTGATCTATATCTTTGCAACGGGTTGTCCAATAAAGGCGAGCGATAACTTTTTAGAATCAGCACTTCATACTTTCAAAGGAATCATCAATATTTTTCGCAAAGAAGTTGTATTAAAAAAATAACTCCAGGAATACCTCATTCTAAATATGCATATTTCAAGAGTGATTTCTTGCAATACACCTTCTACCTAAAAACTTTTGATGCTGATTTTGAGAGTATCAAGAGTATATTACAAAAAGTTATCAACCAAGTTCTTAGTATAACCCGGTCCAAAGATACGCTCCAAAGTATTTTCACATTATGTATTTCAAGGTGAACAGTGAATAGCTTTTGAACTATATCTTTGCAACGGGTTGTCCAATAAAGGCGAGAGATAACTTTTTAGAATCAGCACTTCATACTTTCAAAGGAAGCATCAATATTTTTTGCAAATAAGTTGTATTAAAAAAATAACTCCAGGAATACGCATACCTCATTCTAAATATGCGTATTTCAAGAGTGATTTTTTGCAATAATCCTTCTACCTAAAAACTTTTGATGCTGATTTTGAGAGTATTAAGAGTATATTACAAAAAGGTATCAACCAAGTTTTTAGTATAACCCGTTCCAAAGATACACTCCAAAGTATTTTCACATTATGTATTTCAAGGTGACCAGTGAATAGCTTTTGAACTATATCTTTGCAACGGGTTGTCCAATAAAGGCGAGCGATAACTTTTTAGAATCAGCACTTCATACCTTCAAAGAAAGCATCAACATTTTTTGCAAAGAAGTTGTATAAAAAAAAATAACTCCAGTAATACGCATACCTCATTCTAAATATGCGTATTTCAAGAGTGATTTCTTGCAATACACCTTCTACCTAAAAACTTTTGATGCTGATTTTGAGAGTATCACGAGTATATTACAAAAAGGTATCAACCAAGTTCTTAGTATAACCCGGTCCAAAGATACGCTCCAAACTATTTTCAGATTATATATTTCAAGGTGAACAGTGAATAGCTTTTGAACTATATCTTTGCAACAGGTTGTCCAATAAAGGCGAGTGATAACTTTTTAGATTCAGCACTTCATACTTTCAAAGGAAGCATCAACATTTTTTGCAAAGAAGTTGTATTAAAAAAATAACTCCAGAAATACCTCATTCTAAATATGCATTTTTCAAGAGTGATTTTTTGCAATAATACTTCTACCTGAAAACTTTTGATGCTGATTTTGAGAGTATCAAGAGTATATTACAAAAAGGTATCAACCAAGTTTTTAGTTTAACCCGTTCCAAAGATACACTCCAAAGTATTTTCAGATTATGTATTTCAAGGTGAACAGTGAATAGCTTTTGTACTATATCTTTGCAACAGGTTGTCCAATAAAGGCGAGCGATAACTTTTTAGAATCAGCACTTCATACTTTCAAAGAAAGCATCAACATTTTTTGCAAAGAAGTTGTATAAAAAAAAATAACTCCAGTAATACGCATACCTCATTCTAAATATGCGTATTTCAAGAGTGATTTCTTGCAATACACCTTCTACCTAAAAACTTTTGATGCTGATTTTGAGAGTATCACGAGTATATTACAAAAAGGTATCAACCAAGTTCTTAGTATAACCCGGTCCAAAGATACGCTCCAAACTATTTTCAGATTATATATTTCAAGGTGAACAGTGAATAGCTTTTGAACTATATCTTTGCAACAGGTTGTCCAATAAAGGCGAGTGATAACTTTTTAGATTCAGCACTTCATACTTTCAAAGGAAGCATCAACATTTTTTGCAAAGAAGTTGTATTAAAAAAATAACTCCAGAAATACCTCATTCTAAATATGCATTTTTCAAGAGTGATTTTTTGCAATAATACTTCTACCTGAAAACTTTTGATGCTGATTTTGAGAGTATCAAGAGTATATTACAAAAAGGTATCAATTAAGTTTTTAGTATAACCCGGTCCAAAGATACACTCCAAAGTATTTTCAGATTATGTCTTTCAAGGTGAACAGTGAATAGCTTTTGAACTATATCTTTGCAACAGGTTGTCCAATAAAGGCGAGTGATAACTTTTTAGATTCAGCACTTCATACTTTCAAAGGAAGCATCAACATTTTTTGCAAAGAAGTTGTATTAAAAAAATAACTCCAGGAATACCTCATTCTAAATATGCATATTTCAAGAGTGATTTTTTGCAATAATCCTTCTACCTAAAAACTGTTGATGCTGATTTTGAGAGTATCAAGAGCATATTACAAAAAGGTATCAACCAAGTTTTTAGTATAACCCGTTCCAAAGATACACTCCAAAGTATTTTCAGATTATGTATTTCAAGGTAAACAGTGAATAGCTTTTGTACTATATCTTTGCAACGGGTTGTCCAATAAATTCGAGCGACAACTTTTTAGAATCAGCACTTCATTTTTTCAAAGGAAGCATCAATATTTTTTGCTAAGAAGTTGTATTAAAAAAAATAACTCCAGGAATACGCATACCTCATTCTAAATATGCGTATTTCAAGAGTGATTTTTTGCAATAATCCTTTTACCTAAAAACTTTTGATGCTGATTTTGAGAGTATCAAGAGTATATTACAAAAAGGTATCAACCAAGTTTTTAGTATAACCCGTTCCAAAGATACACTCCAAAGTATTTTCAGATTATGTATTTCAAGGTGAACAGTGAATAGCTTTTGAACTATATCCTTGCAACGGGTTGTCCAATAAAGGCGAGTGACAACTTTTTAGAATCAGCACTTCATACTTTCAAAGGAAGCATCAATATTTTTTGCAAATAAGTTGTATTAAAAAAATAACTCCAGGAATACGCATACCTCATTCTAAATATGCGTATTTCAAGAGTGATTTTTTGCAATAATCCTTCTACCTAAAAACTTTTGATGCTGATTTTGAGAGTATTAAGAGTATATTACAAAAAGCTATCAACCAAGTTTTTAGTATAACCCGTTCCAAAGATACACTCCAAAGTATTTTCAGATTATGTATTTCAAGGTGAACAGTGAATAGCTTTTGAACTATATCCTTGCAACGGGTTGTCCAATAAAGGCGAGCGACAACTTTTTAGAATCAGCACTTCATACTTTCAAAGGAAGCATCAACATTTTTATCAAAGAGGTTGTATTAAAAAAAATAACTCCAGGAATACGCATACCTCATTCTAAATATTCGTATTTCAAGAGTGATTTTTTGCAATAATCGTTCTACCTAAAAACTTTTGATGCTGACTTTGAGAGTATCAAGAGTATATTACAAAAAGGTATCAACCAAGTTTTTAGTATAACCCGTTCCAAAGATATCTCCAAAGTATTTTCAGATTATGTATGTCAAGGTGAACAGTGAATAGCTTTTGATCTATATCTTTGCAACGGGTTGTCCAATAAAGGCGAGCGATAACTTTTTAGAATCAGCACTTCATACTTTCAAAGGAAGCATCAATATTTTTTGCAAATAAGTTGTATTAAAAAAATAACTCCAGGAATACGCATACCTCATTCTAAATATGCGTATTTCAAGAGTGATTTTTTGCAATAATCCTTCAACCTAAAAACTTTTGATGCTGATTTTGAGAGTATTAAGAGTATATTACAAAAAGGTATCAACCAAGTTTTTAGTATAACCCGTTCCAAAGATACACTCCAAAGTATTTTCACATTATGTATTTCAAGGTGAACAGTGAATAGCTTTTGAACTATATCTATGCAACGGGTTGTCCAATAAAGGCGAGCGATAACTTTTTAGAATCAGCACTTCATACTTTCAAAGAAAGCATCAACATTTTTTGCAAAGAAGTTGTATAAAAAAAAATAACTCCAGTAATACGCATACCTCATTCTAAATATGCGTATTTCAAGAGTGATTTCTTGCAATACACCTTCTACCTAAAAACTTTTGATGCTGATTTTGAGAGTATCACGAGTATATTACAAAAAGGTATCAACCAAGTTCTTAGTATAACCCGGTCCAAAGATACGCTCCAAACTATTTTCAGATTATATATTTCAAGGTGAACAGTGAATAGCTTTTGAACTATATCTTTGCAACAGGTTGTCCAATAAAGGCGAGTGATAACTTTTTAGATTCAGCACTTCATACTTTCAAAGGAAGCATCAACATTTTTTGCAAAGAAGTTGTATTAAAAAAATAACTCCAGAAATACCTCATTCTAAATATGCATTTTTCAAGAGTGATTTTTTGCAATAATACTTCTACCTGAAAACTTTTGATGCTGATTTTGAGAGTATCAAGAGTATATTACAAAAAGGTATCAACCAAGTTTTTAGTTTAACCCGTTCCAAAGATACACTCCAAAGTATTTTCAGATTATGTATTTCAAGGTGAACAGTGAATAGCTTTTGTACTATATCTTTGCAACGGGTTGTCCAATAAAGGCGAGCGATAACTTTTTAGAATCAGCACTTCATTTTTTCAAAGGAAGCATCAACATTTTTTGCTAAGAAGTTGTATTAAAAAAAATAACTCCAGGAATACGCATACCTCATTCTAAATATGCGTATTTCAAGAGTGATTTTTTGCAATAATCCTTTTACCTAAAAACTTTTGATGCTGATTTTGAGAGTATCAAGAGTATATTACAAAAAGGTATCAACCAAGTTTTTAGTATAACCCGTTCCAAAGATACACTCCAAAGTATTTTCAGATTATGTATTTCAAGGTGAACAGTGAATAGCTTTTGAACTATATCCTTGCAACGGGTTGTCCAATAAAGGCGAGCGACAACTTTTTAGAATCAGCACTTCATACTTTCAAAGGAAGCGTCAACATTTTTATCAAAGAAGTTGTATTAAAAAAAATAACTCCAGGAATACGCATACCTCATTCTAAATACTCGTATTTCAAGAGTGATTTTTTGCAATAATCCTTCTACCTAAAAACTTTTGATGCTGACTTTGAGAGTATCAAGAGTATATTACAAAAAGGTATCAACCAAGTTTTTAGTATAACCCGTTCCAAAGATACACTCCAAAGTATTTTCAGATTATGTATGTCAAGGTGAACAGTGAATAGCTTTTTATCTATATCTTTGCAACGGGTTGTCCAATAAAGGCGAGAGATAACTTTTTAGAATCAGCACTTCATACTTTCAAAGGAAGCATCAATATTTTTTGCAAATAAGTTGTATTAAAAAAATAACTCCAGGAATACGCATACCTCATTCTAAATATGCGTATTTCAAGAGTGATTTTTTGCAATAATCCTTCTACCTAAAAACTTTTGATGCTGATTTTGAGAGTATTAAGAGTATATTACAAAAAGGTATCAACCAAGTTCTTAGTATAACCCGGTCCAAAGATACGCTCCAAACTATTTTCAGATTATATATTTCAAGGTGAACAGTGAATAGCTTTTGAACTATATCTTTGCAACAGGTTGTCCAATAAAGGCGAGTGATAACTTTTTAGATTCAGCACTTCATACTTTCAAAGGAAGCATCAACATTTTTTGCAAAGAAGTTGTATTAAAAAAATAACTCCAGAAATACCTCATTCTAAATATGCATTTTTCAAGAGTGATTTTTTGCAATAATACTTCTACCTGAAAACTTTTGATGCTGATTTTGAGAGTATCAAGAGTATATTACAAAAAGGTATCAATTAAGTTTTTAGTATAACCCGGTCCAAAGATACACTCCAAAGTATTTTCAGATTATGTCTTTCAAGGTGAACAGTGAATAGCTTTTGAACTATATCTTTGCAACAGGTTGTCCAATAAAGGCGAGTGATAACTTTTTAGATTCAGCACTTCATACTTTCAAAGGAAGCATCAACATTTTTTGCAAAGAAGTTGTATTAAAAAAATAACTCCAGGAATACCTCATTCTAAATATGCATATTTCAAGAGTGATTTTTTGCAATAATCCTTCTACCTAAAAACTGTTGATGCTGATTTTGAGAGTATCAAGAGCATATTACAAAAAGGTATCAACCAAGTTTTTAGTATAACCCGTTCCAAAGATACACTCCAAAGTATTTTCAGATTATGTATTTCAAGGTAAACAGTGAATAGCTTTTGTACTATATCTTTGCAACGGGTTGTCCAATAAATTCGAGCGACAACTTTTTAGAATCAGCACTTCATTTTTTCAAAGGAAGCATCAACATTTTTTGCTAAGAAGTTGTATTAAAAAAAATAACTCCAGGAATACGCATACCTCATTCTAAATATGCGTATTTCAAGAGTGATTTTTTGCAATAATCCTTTTACCTAAAAACTTTTGATGCTGATTTTGAGAGTATCAAGAGTATATTACAAAAAGGTATCAACCAAGTTTTTAGTATAACCCGTTCCAAAGATACACTCCAAAGTATTTTCAGATTATGTATTTCAAGGTGAACAGTGAATAGCTTTTGAACTATATCCTTGCAACGGGTTGTCCAATAAAGGCGAGTGACAACTTTTTAGAATCAGCACTTCATACTTTCAAAGGAAGCATCAATATTTTTTGCAAATAAGTTGTATTAAAAAAATAACTCCAGGAATACGCATACCTCATTCTAAATATGCGTATTTCAAGAGTGATTTTTTGCAATAATCCTTCTACCTAAAAACTTTTGATGCTGATTTTGAGAGTATTAAGAGTATATTACAAAAAGCTATCAACCATGTTTTTAGTATAACCCGTTCCAAAGATACACTCCAAAGTATTTTCAGATTATGTATTTCAAGGTGAACAGTGAATAGCTTTTGAACTATATCCTTGCAATTGGTTGTCCAATAAAGGCGAGCGACAACTTTTTAGAATCAGCACTTCATACTTTCAAAGGAAGCATCAACATTTTTATCAAAGAGGTTGTATTAAAAAAAATAACTCCAGGAATACGCATACCTCATTCTAAATATTCGTATTTCAAGAGTGATTTTTTGCAATAATCGTTCTACCTAAAAACTTTTGATGCTGACTTTGAGAGTATCAAGAGTATATTACAAAAAGGTATCAACCAAGTTTTTAGTATAACCCGTTCCAAAGATATCTCCAAAGTATTTTCAGATTATGTATGTCAAGGTGAACAGTGAATAGCTTTTGATCTATATCTTTGCAACGGGTTGTCCAATAAAGGCGAGCGATAACTTTTTAGAATCAGCACTTCATACTTTCAAAGGAAGCATCAATATTTTTTGCAAATAAGTTGTATTAAAAAAATAACTCCAGGAATACGCATACCTCATTCTAAATATGCGTATTTCAAGAGTGATTTTTTGCAATAATCCTTCAACCTAAAAACTTTTGATGCTGATTTTGAGAGTATTAAGAGTATATTACAAAAAGGTATCAACCAAGTTTTTAGTATAACCCGTTCCAAAGATACACTCCAAAGTATTTTCACATTATGTATTTCAAGGTGAACAGTGAATAGCTTTTGAACTATATCTATGCAACGGGTTGTCCAATAAAGGCGAGCGATAACTTTTTAGAATCAGCACTTCATACTTTCAAAGAAAGCATCAACATTTTTTGCAAAGAAGTTGTATAAAAAAAATAACTCCAGTAATACGCATACCTCATTCTAAATATGCGTATTTCAAGAGTGATTTCTTGCAATACACCTTCTACCTAAAAACTTTTGATGCTGATTTTGAGAGTATCACGAGTATATTACAAAAAGGTATCAACCAAGTTCTTAGTATAACCCGGTCCAAAGATACGCTCCAAACTATTTTCAGATTATATATTTCAAGGTGAACAGTGAATAGCTTTTGAACTATATCTTTGCAACAGGTTGTCCAATAAAGGCGAGTGATAACTTTTTAGATTCAGCACTTCATACTTTCAAAGGAAGCATCAACATTTTTTGCAAAGAAGTTGTATTAAAAAAATAACTCCAGAAATACCTCATTCTAAATATGCATTTTTCAAGAGTGATTTTTTGCAATAATACTTCTACCTGAAAACTTTTGATGCTGATTTTGAGAGTATCAAGAGTATATTACAAAAAGGTATCAACCAAGTTTTTAGTTTAACCCGTTCCAAAGATACACTCCAAAGTATTTTCAGATTATGTATTTCAAGGTGAACAGTGAATAGCTTTTGTACTATATCTTTGCAACGGGTTGTCCAATAAAGGCGAGCGATAACTTTTTAGAATCAGCACTTCATTTTTTCAAAGGAAGCATCAACATTTTTTGCTAAGAAGTTGTATTAAAAAAAATAACTCCAGGAATACGCATACCTCATTCTAAATATGCGTATTTCAAGAGTGATTTTTTGCAATAATCCTTTTACCTAAAAACTTTTGATGCTGATTTTGAGAGTATCAAGAGTATATTACAAAAAGGTATCAACCAAGTTTTTAGTATAACCCGTTCCAAAGATACACTCCAAAGTATTTTCAGATTATGTATTTCAAGGTGAACAGTGAATAGCTTTTGAACTATATCCTTGCAACGGGTTGTCCAATAAAGGCGAGCGACAACTTTTTAGAATCAGCACTTCATACTTTCAAAGGAAGCGTCAACATTTTTATCAAAGAAGTTGTATTAAAAAAAATAACTCCAGGAATACGCATACCTCATTCTAAATACTCGTATTTCAAGAGTGATTTTTTGCAATAATCCTTCTACCTAAAAACTTTTGATGCTGATTTTGAGAGTATCAAGAGTATATTACAAAAAGGTATCAACCAAGTTTTTAGTATAACCCGTTCCAAAGATACACTCCAAAGTATTTTCAGATTATGTATGTCAAGGTGAACAGTGAATAGCTTTTTATCTATATCTTTGCAACGGGTTGTCCAATAAAGGCGAGAGATAACTTTTTAGAATCAGCACTTCATACTTTCAAAGGAAGCATCAATATTTTTTGCAAATAAGTTGTATTAAAAAAATAACTCCAGGAATACGCATACCTCATTCTAAATATGCGTATTTCAAGAGTGATTTTTTGCAATAATCCTTCTACCTAAAAACTTTTGATGCTGATTTTGAGAGTATTAAGAGTATATTACAAAAAGGTATCAACCAAGTTTTTAGTATAACCCGTTCCAAAGATACACTCCAAAGTATTTTCAGATTATGTATTTCAAGGTGAACAGTGAATAGCTTTTGAACTATATCCTTGCAACGGGTTGTCCAATAAAGGCGAGCGACAACTTTTTAGAATCAGCACTTCATACTTTCAAAGGAAGCATCAACATTTTTATCAAAGAAGTTGTATTAAAAAAAATAACTCCAGGAATACGCATACCTCATTCTAAATATTCGTATTTCAAGAGTGATTTTTTGCAATAATCCTTCTACCTAAAAACTTTTGATGCTGACTTTGAGAGTATCAAGAGTATATTACAAAAAGGTATCAACCAAGTTTTTAGTATAACCCGTTCCAAAGATATCTCCAAAGTATTTTCAGATTATGTATGTCAAGGTGAACAGTGAATAGCTTTCGATCTATATCTTTGCAACGGGTTGTCCAATAAAGGCGAGCGATAACTTTTTAGAATCAGCACTTCATACTTTCAAAGGAAGCATCAATATTTTTCGCAAAGAGGTTGTATTAAAAAAATAACTCCAGGAATACCTCATTCTAAATATGCATATTTCAAGAGTGATTTCTTGCAATACACCTTCTACCTAAAAACTTTTGATGCTGATTTTGAGAGTATCAAGAGTATATTACAAAAAGGTATCAACCAAGTTCTTAGTATAACCCGGTCCAAAGATACGCTCCAAAGTATTTTCACATTATGTATTTCAAGGTGAACAGTGAATAGCTTTTGAACTATATCTTTGTAACGGGTTGTCCAATAAAGGCGAGAGATAACTTTTTAGAATCAGCACTTCATACTTTCAAAGGAAGCATCAATATTTTTTGCAAATAAGTTGTATTAAAAAAATAACTCCAGGAATACGCATACCTCATTCTAAATATGCGTATTTCAAGAGTGATTTTTTGCAATACACCTTCTACCTAAAAACTTTTGATGCTGATTTTGAGAGTATCACGAGTATATTACAAAAAGGTATCAACCAAGTTCTTAGTATAACCCGGTCCAAAGATACGCTCCAAACTATTTTCAGATTATATATTTCAAGGTGAACAGTGAATAGCTTTTGAACTATATCTTTGCAACAGGTTGTCCAATAAAGGCGAGTGATAACTTTTTAGATTCAGCACTTCATACTTTCAAAGGAAGCATCAACATTTCTTGCAAAGATGTTGTATTAAAAAAATAACTCCAGAAATACCTCATTCTAAATATGCATTTTTCAAGAGTGATTTTTTGCAATAACACTTCTACCTGAAAACTTTTGATGCTGATTTTGAGAGTATCAAGAGTATATTACAAAAAGGTATCAACCAAGTTTTTAGTTTAACCCGTTCCAAAGATACACTCCAAAGTATTTTCAGATTATGTATTTCAAAATGAACAGTGAATAGCTTTTGTACTATATCTTTGCAACGGGTTGTCCAATAAAGGCGAGCGATAACTTTTTAGAATCAGCACTTCATTTTTTCAAAGGAAGCATCAACATTTTTTGCTAAGAAGTTGTATTAAAAAAAATAACTCCAGGAATACCTCATTCTAAATATGCGTATTTCAAGAGTGATTTTTTGCAATAATCCTTCTACCTAAAACTTTTGATGCTGATTTTGAGAGTATCAAGAGTATATTACAAAAAGGTATCAATTAAGTTTTTAGTATAACCCGGTCCAAAGATACACTCCAAAGTATTTTCAGATTATGTCTTTCAAGGTGAACAGTGAATAGCTTTTGAACTATATCTTTGCAACAGGTTGTCCAATAAAGGCGAGTGATAACTTTTTAGATTCAGCACTTCATACTTTCAAAGGAAGCATCAACATTTTTTGCAAAGAAGTTGTATTAAAAAAATAACTCCAGGAATACCTCATTCTAAATATGCATATTTCAAGAGTGATTTTTTGCAATAATCCTTCTACCTAAAAACTTTTGATGCTGATTTTGAGAGTATCAAGAGTATATTACAAAAAGGTATCAACCAAGTTTTTAGTATAACCCGTTCCAAAGATACACTCCAAAGTATTTTCAGATTATGTATTTCAAGGTAAACAGTGAATAGCTTTTGTACTATATCTTTGCAACGGGTTGTCCAATAAATTCGAGCGACAACTTTTTAGAATCAGCACTTCATTTTTTCAAAGGAAGCATCAACATTTTTTGCTAAGAAGTTGTATTAAAAAAAATAACTCCAGGAATACGCATACCTCATTCTAAATATGCGTATTTCAAGAGTGATTTTTTGCAATAATCCTTCTACCTAAAAACTTTTGATGCTGATTTTGAGAGTATCAAGAGTATATTACAAAAAGGTATCAACCAAGTTTTTAGTATAACCCGTTCCAAAGATACACTCCAAAGTATTTTCAGATTATGTATTTCAAGGTGAACAGTGAATAGCTTTTGAACTATATCCTTGCAACGGGTTGTCCAATAAAGGCGAGCGACAACTTTTTAGAATCAGCACTTCATACTTTCAAAGGAAGCGTCAACATTTTTATCAAAGAAGTTGTATTAAAAAAATAACTCCAGGAATACGCATACCTCATTCTAAATATTCGTATTTCAAGAGTGATTTTTTGCAATAATCCTTCTACCTAAAAACTTTTGATGCTGACTTTGAGAGTATCAAGAGTATATTACAAAAAGGTATCAACCAAGTTTTTAGTATAACCCGTTCCAAAGATACACTCCAAAGTATTTTCAGATTATGTATGTCAAGGTGAACAGTGAATAGCTTTTGATCTATATCTTTGCAACGGGTTGTCCAATAAAGGCGAGAGATAACTTTTTAGAATCAGCACTTCATACTTTCAAAGGAAGCATCAATATTTTTTGCAAATAAGTTGTATTAAAAAAATAACTCCAGGAATACGCATACCTAATTCTAAATATGCGTATTTCAAGAGTGATTTTTTGCAATAATCCTTCTACCTAAAAACTTTTGATGCTGATTTTGAGAGTATTAAGAGTATATTACAAAAAGGTATCAACCAAGTTTTTAGTATAACCCGTTCCAAAGATACACTCCAAAGTATTTTCAGATTATGTATTTCAAGGTGAACAGTGAATAGCTTTTGAACTATATCCTTGCAACGGGTTGTCCAATAAAGGCGAGCGACAACTTTTTAGAATCAGCACTTCATACTTTCAAAGGAAGCATCAACATTTTTATCAAAGAAGTTGTATTAAAAAAAATAACTCCAGGAATACGCATACCTCATTCTAAATATTCGTATTTCAAGAGTGATTTTTTGCAATAATCCTTCTACCTAAAAACTTTTGATGTTGACTTTGAGAGTATCAAGAGTATATTACAAAAAGGTATCAACCAAGTTTTTAGTATAACCCGTTCCAAAGATATCTCCAAAGTATTTTCAGATTATGTATGTCAAGGTGAACAGTGAATAGCTTTTGATCTATATCTTTGCAACGGGTTGTCCGATAAAGGCGAGCGATAACTTTTTAGAATCAGCACTTCATACTTTCAAAGGAAGCATCAATATTTTTCGCAAAGAAGTTGTATTAAAAAAATAACTCCAGGAATACCTCATTCTAAATATGCATATTTCAAGAGTGATTTTTTGCAATAATCCTTCTACCTAAAAACTTTTCATGCTGATTTTGAGAGTATCAAGAGTATATTACAAAAAGGTATCAACCAAGTTTTTAGTATAACCCGGTCCAAAGATACACTCCAAAGTATTTTCAGATTATGTATTTCAAGGTGAACAGTGAATAGCTTTTGTACTATATCTTTGTAACGGGTTGTCCATTAAAGGCGAGTGATAACTTTTTAGAATCAGCACTTCATACTTTCACAGGAAGCATCAACATTTTTTGCAAAGAAGTTGTATTAAAAAAATAACTCCAGGAATACCTCATTCTAAATATGCATATTTCAAGAGTGATTTTTTGCAATAATCATTCTACCTAAAAACTTTTGATGCTGATTTTGGGAGTATCAAGAGTATATTACTAAAAGGTATCAACCAAGTTTTTAGTATTACCCGTTCCAAAGATACACTCCAAAGTATTTTCAGATTATGTATTTCAAGGTGAACAGTGAATAGCTTTTCCACTATATCTTTGCAACGGGTTGTCCAAGGTGAACAGTGAATAGCTTTTCCACTATATCTTTGCAACGGGTTGTCCAATAAAGGCGAGCGATAACTTTTTAGAATCAGCACTTCATACCTTCAAAGGCAGCATCAATATTTTTTGCAAAGAAGTTGTATTAAAAAAAATAACTCCAGGAATACGCATACCTCATTCTAAATATGCGTATTTCAAGAGTGATTTTTTGCAATAATCCTTCTACCTAAAAACTTTTGATGCTGATTTTGAGATTATCAAGAGTATATTACAAAAAGGTATCAGCCAAGTTTTTAGTACAACCCGTTCCAAAGATACACTCCAAAGTATTTTCAGATTATGTATTTCAAGGTGAACAGTGAATAGCTTTAGAACTATATCTTTGCAACGGGTTGTCCAATAAAAGCGAGTGATAACTTTTTAGAATCAGCACTTCATACTTTCAAAGGAAGCATCAACATTTTTTGCAAAGAAGTTGTTTTAAAAAAAAGAACTCCAGTAATACGCATACCCCATTCTAAATATGCGTATTTCAAGAGTGATTTTTTGCAATAATCCTTCAAAGATACACTCCAAAGTATTTTCAGATTATGTATTTCAAGGTGAACAGTGAATAGCTTTTGAACTATATCTTTGCAACGGGTTGTCCAAAAACGGCGAGTGATAACTTTTTAGAATCAGCACTTCATACTTTCAAGGGAAGCATCAACATGTTTTGCAAAGAGGTTGTATTAAAAAAATAACTCCAGGAATACGCATACCCCATTCTAAATATGCGTATTTCAAGAGTGATTTTTTGCAATAATCCTTCAAAGATACACTCCAAAGTATTTTCAGATTATGTATTTCAAGGTGAACAGTGAATAGCTTTTGTACTATATCTTTGCAACGGGTTGTCCAATAAAGGCGAGCGATAACTTTTTAGAATCAGCACTTCATTTTTTCAAAGGAAGCATCAACATTTTTTGCTAAGAAGTTGTATTAAAAAAAATAACTCCAGGAATACCTCATTCTAAATATGCGTATTTCAAGAGTGATTTTTTGCAATAATCCTTCTACCTAAAACTTTTGATGCTGATTTTGAGAGTATCAAGAGTATATTACAAAAAGGTATCAATTAAGTTTTTAGTATAACCCGGTCCAAAGATACACTCCAAAGTATTTTCAGATTATGTCTTTCAAGGTGAACAGTGAATAGCTTTTGAACTATATCTTTGCAACAGGTTGTCCAATAAAGGCGAGCGATAACTTTTTAGAATCAGCACTTCATTTTTTCAAAGGAAGCATCAACATTTTTTGCTAAGAAGTTGTATTAAAAAAAATAACTCCAGGAATACGCATACCTCATTCTAAATATGCGTATTTCAAGAGTGATTTTTTGCAATAATCCTTTTACCTAAAAACTTTTGATGCTGATTTTGAGAGTATCAAGAGTATATTACAAAAAGGTACCAACCAAGTTTTTAGTATAACCCGTTCCAAAGATACACTCCAAAGTATTTTCAGATTATGTATTTCAAGGTGAACAGTGAATAGCTTTTGAACTATATCCTTGCAACGGGTTGTCCAATAAAGGCGAGCGACAACTTTTTAGAATCAGCACTTCATACTTTCAAAGGAAGCGTCAACATTTTTATCAAAGAAGTTGTATTAAAAAAATAACTCCAGGAATACGCATACCTCATTCTAAATATTCGTATTTCAAGAGTGATTTTTTGCAATAATCCTTCTACCTAAAAACTTTTGATGCTGACTTTGAGAGTATCAAGAGTATATTACAAAAAGGTATCAACCAAGTTTTTAGTATAACCCGTTCCAAAGATACACTCCAAAGTATTTTCAGATTATGTATGTCAAGGTGAACAGTGAATAGCTTTTGATCTATATCTTTGCAACGGGTTGTCCAATAAAGGCGAGAGATAACTTTTTAGAATCAGCACTTCATACTTTCAAAGGAAGCATCAATATTTTTTGCAAATAAGTTGTATTAAAAAAATAACTCCAGGAATACGCATACCTAATTCTAAATATGCGTATTTCAAGAGTGATTTTTTGCAATAATCCTTCTACCTAAAAACTTTTGATGCTGATTTTGAGAGTATTAAGAGTATATTACAAAAAGGTATCAACCAAGTTTTTAGTATAACCCGTTCCAAAGATACACTCCAAAGTATTTTCAGATTATGTATTTCAAGGTGAACAGTGAATAGCTTTTGAACTATATCCTTGCAACGGGTTGTCCAATAAAGGCGAGCGACAACTTTTTAGAATCAGCACTTCATACTTTCAAAGGAAGCATCAACATTTTTATCAAAGAAGTTGTATTAAAAAAAATAACTCCAGGAATACGCATACCTCATGCTAAATATTCGTATTTCAAGAGTGATTTTTTGCAATAATCCTTCTACCTAAAAACTTTTGATGCTGACTTTGAGAGTATCAAGAGTATATTACAAAAAGGTATCAACCAAGTTTTTAGTATAACCCGTTCCAAAGATATCTCCAAAGTATTTTCAGATTATGTATGTCAAGGTGAACAGTGAATAGCTTTTGATCTATATCTTTGCAACGGGTTGTCCGATAAAGGCGAGCGATAACTTTTTAGAATCAGCACTTCATTTTTTCAAAGGAAGCATCAACATTTTTTGCTAAGAAGTTGTATTAAAAAAAATAACTCCAGGAATACGCATACCTCATTCTAAATATGCGTATTTCAAGAGTGATTTTTTGCAATAATCCTTCTACCTAAAAACTTTTGATGCTGATTTTGAGATTATCAAGAGTATATTACAAAAAGGTATCAGCCAAGTTTTTAGTACAACCCGTTCCAAAGATACACTCCAAAGTATTTTCAGATTATGTATTTCAAGGTGAACAGTGAATAGCTTTTCCACTATATCTTTGCAACGGGTTGTCCAAGGTGAACAGTGAATAGCTTTTCTACTATATCTTTGCAACGGGTTGTCCAATAAAGGCGAGCGATAACTTTTTAGAATCAGCACTTCATACCTTCAAAGGCAGCATCAATATTTTTTGCAAAGAAGTTGTATTAAAAAAAATAACTCCAGGAATACGCATACCTCATTCTAAATATGCGTATTTCAAGAGTGATTTTTTGCAATAATCCTTCTACCTAAAAACTTTTGATGCTGATTTTGAGATTATCAAGAGTATATTACAAAAAGGTATCAGCCAAGTTTTTAGTACAACCCGTTCCAAAGATACACTCCAAAGTATTTTCAGATTATGTATTTCAAGGTGAACAGTGAATAGCTTTAGAACTATATCTTTGCAACGGGTTGTCCAATAAAAGCGAGTGATAACTTTTTAGAATCAGCACTTCATACTTTCAAAGGAAGCATCAACATTTTTTGCAAAGAAGTTGTTTTAAAAAAAAGAACTCCAGTAATACGCATACCCCATTCTAAATATGCGTATTTCAAGAGTGATTTTTTGCAATAATCCTTCAAAGATACACTCCAAAGTATTTTCAGATTATGTATTTCAAGGTGAACAGTGAATAGCTTTTGAACTATATCTTTGCAACGGGTTGTCCAAAAACGGCGAGTGATAACTTTTTAGAATCAGCACTTCATACTTTCAAAGGAAGCATCAACATGTTTTGCAAAGAGGTTGTATTAAAAAAATAACTCCAGGAATACGCATACCCCATTCTAAATATGCGTATTTCAAGAGTGATTTTTTGCAATAATCCTTCAAAGATACACTCCAAAGTATTTTCAGATTATGTATTTCAAGGTGAACAGTGAATAGCTTTTGTACTATATCTTTGCAACGGGTTGTCCAATAAAGGCGAGCGATAACTTTTTAGAATCAGCACTTCATTTTTTCAAAGGAAGCATCAACATTTTTTGCTAAGAAGTTGTATTAAACAAAATAACTCCAGGAATACCTCATTCTAAATATGCGTATTTCAAGAGTGATTTTTTGCAATAATCCTTCTACCTAAAACTTTTGATGCTGATTTTGAGAGTATCAAGAGTATATTACAAAAAGGTATCAATTAAGTTTTTAGTATAACCCGGTCCAAAGATACACTCCAAAGTATTTTCAGA
The DNA here is from genome assembly GCA_910595825.1 of Philhelius pedissequus. Taxonomy (NCBI): domain Eukaryota; kingdom Metazoa; phylum Arthropoda; class Insecta; order Diptera; family Syrphidae; genus Philhelius; species Philhelius pedissequus. Next base: position 218,300,957 of record OU343160.1, on the reverse strand, counting down.
TTATGTCTTTCAAGGTGAACAGTGAATAGCTTTTGAACTATATCTTTGCAACAGGTTGTCCAATAAAGGCGAGTGATAACTTTTTAGATTCAGCACTTCATACTTTCAAAGGAAGCATCAACATTTTTTGCAAAGAAGTTGTATTAAAAAAGTAACTCCAGGAATACCTCATTCTAAATATGCATATTTCAAGAGTGATTTTTTGCAATAATCCTTCTACCTAAAAACTTTTGATGCTGATTTTGAGAGTATCAAGAGTATATTACAAAAAGGTATCAACCAAGTTTTTAGTATAACCCGTTCCAAAGATACACTCCAAAGTATTTTCAGATTATGTATTTCAAGGTAAACAGTGAATAGCTTTTGTACTATATCTTTGCAACGGGTTGTCCAATAAATTCGAGCGACAACTTTTTAGAATCAGCACTTCATTTTTTCAAAGGAAGCATCAACATTTTTTGCTAAGAAGTTGTATTAAAAAAAATAACTCCAGGAATACGCATACCTCATTCTAAATATGCGTATTTCAAGAGTGATTTTTTGCAATAATCCTTTTACCTAAAAACTTTTGATGCTGATTTTGAGAGTATCAAGAGTATATTACAAAAAGGTATCAACCAAGTTTTTAGTATAACCCGTTCCAAAGATACACTCCAAAGTATTTTCAGATTATGTATTTCAAGGTGAACAGTGAATAGCTTTTGAACTATATCCTTGCAACGGGTTGTCCAATAAAGGCGAGCGACAACTTTTTAGAATCAGCACTTCATACTTTCAAAGGAAGCGTCAACATTTTTATCAAAGAAGTTGTATTAAAAAAATAACTCCAGGAATACGCATACCTCATTCTAAATATTCGTATTTCAAGAGTGATTTTTTGCAATAATCCTTCTACCTAAAAACTTTTGATGCTGACTTTGAGAGTATCAAGAGTATATTACAAAAAGGTATCAACCAAGTTTTTAGTATAACCCGTTCCAAAGATACACTCCAAAGTATTTTCAGATTATGTATGTCAAGGTGAACAGTGAATAGCTTTTGATCTATATCTTTGCAACGGGTTGTCCAATAAAGGCGAGAGATAACTTTTTAGAATCAGCACTTCATACTTTCAAAGGAAGCATCAATATTTTTTGCAAATAAGTTGTATTAAAAAAATAACTCCAGGAATACGCATACCTAATTCTAAATATGCGTATTTCAAGAGTGATTTTTTGCAATAATCCTTCTACCTAAAAACTTTTGATGCTGATTTTGAGAGTATCAAGAGTATATTACAAAAAGGTATCAACCAAGTTTTTAGTATAACCCGTTCCAAAGATACACTCCAAAGTATTTTCAGATTATGTATTTCAAGGTGAACAGTGAATAGCTTTTGAACTATATCCTTGCAACGGGTTGTCCAATAAAGGCGAGCGACAACTTTTTAGAATCAGCACTTCATACTTTCAAAGGAAGCATCAACATTTTTATCAAAGAAGTTGTATTAAAAAAAATAACTCCAGGAATACGCATACCTCATTCTAAATATTCGTATTTCAAGAGTGATTTTTTGCAATAATCCTTCTACCTAAAAACTTTTGATGCTGACTTTGAGAGTATCAAGAGTATATTACAAAAAGGTATCAACCAAGTTTTTAGTATAACCCGTTCCAAAGATATCTCCAAAGTATTTTCAGATTATGTATGTCAAGGTGAACAGTGAATAGCTTTTGATCTATATCTTTGCAACGGGTTGTCCGATAAAGGCGAGCGATAACTTTTTAGAATCAGCACTTCATACTTTCAAAGGAAGCATCAATATTTTTCGCAAAGAAGTTGTATTAAAAAAATAACTCCAGGAATACCTCATTCTAAATATGCATATTTCAAGAGTGATTTTTTGCAATAATCCTTCTACCTAAAAACTTTTCATGCTGATTTTGAGAGTATCAAGAGTATATTACAAAAAGGTATCAACCAAGTTTTTAGTATAACCCGGTCCAAAGATACACTCCAAAGTATTTTCAGATTATGTATTTCAAGGTGAACAGTGAATAGCTTTTGTACTATATCTTTGTAACGGGTTGTCCATTAAAGGCGAGTGATAACTTTTTAGAATCAGCACTTCATACTTTCACAGGAAGCATCAACATTTTTTGCAAAGAAGTTGTATTAAAAAAATAACTCCAGGAATACCTCATTCTAAATATGCATATTTCAAGAGTGATTTTTTGCAATAATCATTCTACCTAAAAACTTTTGATGCTGATTTTGGGAGTATCAAGAGTATATTACTAAAAGGTATCAACCAAGTTTTTAGTATTACCCGTTCCAAAGATACACTCCAAAGTATTTTCAGATTATGTATTTCAAGGTGAACAGTGAATAGCTTTTCCACTATATCTTTGCAACGGGTTGTCCAAGGTGAACAGTGAATAGCTTTTCCACTATATCTTTGCAACGGGTTGTCCAATAAAGGCGAGCGATAACTTTTTAGAATCAGCACTTCATACCTTCAAAGGCAGCATCAATATTTTTTGCAAAGAAGTTGTATTAAAAAAAATAACTCCAGGAATACGCATACCTCATTCTAAATATGCGTATTTCAAGAGTGATTTTTTGCAATAATCCTTCTACCTAAAAACTTTTGATGCTGATTTTGGGATTATCAAGAGTATATTACAAAAAGGTATCAGCCAAGTTTTTAGTACAACCCGTTCCAAAGATACACTCCAAAGTATTTTCAGATTATGTATTTCAAGGTGAACAGTGAATAGCTTTAGAACTATATCTTTGCAACGGGTTGTCCAATAAAAGCGAGTGATAACTTTTTAGAATCAGCACTTCATACTTTCAAAGGAAGCATCAACATTTTTTGCAAAGAAGTTGTTTTAAAAAAAAGAACTCCAGTAATACGCATACCCCATTCTAAATATGCGTATTTCAAGAGTGATTTTTTGCAATAATCCTTCAAAGATACACTCCAAAGTATTTTCAGATTATGTATTTCAAGGTGAACAGTGAATAGCTTTCGAACTATATCTTTGCAACGGGTTGTCCAAAAACGGCGAGTGATAACTTTTTAGAATCAGCACTTCATACTTTCAAAGGAAGCATCAACATGTTTTGCAAAGAGGCTGTATTAAAAAAATAACTCCAGGAATACGCATACCTCATTCTAAATATGCATATTTCAAGAGTGATTTTTTGCAATAATCCTTCTACCTAAAAACTTTTGATGGTGATTTTGAGAGTATCAAGAGTTTATTACAAAAAGGTATCAACCAAGTTTTTAGTATAACCAGTTCCAAAGATACACTCCAAAGTATTTTCAGATTATGTATTTCAAGGTGAACAGTGAATAGCTTTTTAACTATATCTTTACAACGGGTTGTCCAATAAAGGCGAGCGATAACTTTTTAGAATCAGCACTTCATACCTTCAAAGGCACCATCAACATTTTTTGCAAAGAAGTTGTATTAAAAAAAATAACTCCAGGAATACGCATACCTCATTTTAAATATGCATAAAAACGTTTGATGCTGATTTTGAGAGGATCAAGAGTATATTACAAAAAGGTATCAACCCAGTTTTTAGTATAACCCGTTCCAAAGATACACTCCAAAGTATTTTCAAATTATGTATTTCAAGGTGAACAGTGAATAGCTTTTGATCTATATCTTTGCAACGGGTTGTCCAATAAAGGCGAGCGATAACTTTTTAGAATCAGCACTTCATACTTTCAAAGGAAGCATCAACATTTTTTGCAAAGAAGTTGTATTAAAAAAAATAACTCCAAAAAAATACCTCATTCTAAATATGCGTATTTCAAGAGTGATTTTGTGCAATAATCCTTCTACCTAAAAACGTTCGCTGGTGATTTTGAGAGTATCAAGAGTATATTACAAAAAGGTATCAACCAAGTTCTTAGTATACCCCGGTCCAAAGATACACTCCAAAGTATTTTCAGATTATGTATTTCAAGGTGAACAGTGAATAGCTTTTGAAGTATATCTTTGCAACGGGTTGTTGAATAAAGGCGAGCGATAACTTTTTAGAATCAGCACTTCATACTTTCAAAGGGACCATCAACATTTTTTGCAAAGAGGTTGTATAAAAAAAAATAACTCCAGTAATACGCATACCTCATTCTAAATATGCGTATTTCAAGAGTGATTTTTTGCAATAATCATTCTACCTAAAAACTTTTGATGCTGATTTTGGGAGTATCAAGAGTATATTACTAAAAGGTATCAACCAAGTTTTTAGTATAACCCGTTCCAAAGATACACTCCAAAGTATTTTCAGATTATGTATTTCAAGGTGAACAGTGAATAGCTTTTCCACTATATCTTTGCAACGGGTTGTCCAATAAAGGCGAGCGATAACTTTTTAGAATCAGCACTTCATTTTTTCAAAGGAAGCATCAACATTTTTTGCAAAGAAGTTGTATTAAAAAAATAACTCCAGGAATACGCATACCTCATTCTAAATATGCGTATTTCAAGAATGATTTTTTGCAATAATCCTTCTACCTAAAAACTTTTGATGCTGATTTTGAGAGTATCAAGAGTATATTACAAAACGGTATCAATCAAGTTTTTAGTATAACCCGTTCCAAAGATACTCTCCAAAGTATTTTCAGATTATGTATTTCAAGGTGAACAGTGAATAGCTTTTCCACTATATCTTTGCAACGGGTTGTCCAAGGTGAACAGTGAATAGCTTTTCCACTATATCTTTTCAACGGGTTGTCCAATAAAGGCGAGCGATAACTTTTTAGAATCAGCACTTCATACCTTCAAAGGCAGCATCAATATTTTTTGCAAAGAAGTTGTATTAAAAAAAATAACTCCAGGAATACGCATACCTCATTCTAAATATGCGTATTTCAAGAGTGATTTTTTGCAATAATCCTTCTACCTAAAAACTTTTGATGCTGATTTTGAGAGTATCAAGAGTTTATTACAAAAAGGTATCAACCAAGTTTGTAGTATAACCAGTTCCAAAGATACACTCCAAAGTATTTTCAGATTATGTATGTCAAGGTGAACAGTGAATAGCTTTTGATCTATATCTTTGCAACGGGTTGTCCAATAAAGGCGAGAGATAACTTTTTAGAATCAGCACTTCATACTTTCAAAGGAAGCATCAATATTTTTTGCAAATAAGTTGTATTAAAAAAATAACTCCAGGAATACGCATACCTAATTCTAAATATGCGTATTTCAAGAGTGATTTTTTGCAATAATCCTTCTACCTAAAAACTTTTGATGCTGATTTTGAGAGTATTAAGAGTATATTACAAAAAGGTATCAACCAAGTTTTTAGTATAACCCGTTCCAAAGATACACTCCAAAGTATTTTCAGATTATGTATTTCAAGGTGAACAGTGAATAGCTTTTGAACTATATCCTTGCAACGGGTTGTCCAATAAAGGCGAGCGACAACTTTTTAGAATCAGCACTTCATACTTTCAAAGGAAGCATCAACATTTTTATCAAAGAAGTTGTATTAAAAAAAATAACTCCAGGAATACGCATACCTCATTCTAAATATTCGTATTTCAAGAGTGATTTTTGCAATAATCCTTCTACCTAAAAACTTTTGATGCTGACTTTGAGAGTATCAAGAGTATATTACAAAAAGGTATCAACCAAGTTTTTAGTATAACCCGTTCCAAAGATATCTCCAAAGTATTTTCAGATTATGTATGTCAAGGTGAACAGTGAATAGCTTTTGATCTATATCTTTGCAACGGGTTGTCCAATAAAGGCGAGCGATAACTTTTTAGAATCAGCACTTCAGACTTTCAAAGGAAGCATCAATATTTTTCGCAAAGAAGTTGTATTAAAAAAATAACTCCAGGAATACCTCATTCTAAATATGCATATTTCAAGAGTGATTTTTTGCAATAATCCTTCTACCTAAAAACTTTTGATGCTGACTTTGAGAGTATCAAGAGTATATTACAAAAAGGTATCAACCAAGTTTTTAGTATAACCCGTTCCAAAGATACACTCCAAAGTATTTTCAGATTATGTATGTCAAGGTGAACAGTGAATAGCTTTTGATCTATATCTTTGCAACGGGTTGTCCAATAAAGGCGAGAGATAACTTTTTAGAATCAGCACTTCATACTTTCAAAGGAAGCATCAATATTTTTTGCAAATAAGTTGTATTAAAAAAATAACTCCAGGAATACGCATACCTAATTCTCAATATGCGTATTTCAAGAGTGATTTTTTGCAATAATCCTTCTACCTAAAAACTTTTGATGCTGATTTTGAGAGTATTAAGAGTATATTACAAAAAGGTATCAACCAAGTTTTTAGTATAACCCGTTCCAAAGATACACTCCAAAGTATTTTCAGATTATGTATTTCAAGGTGAACAGTGAATAGCTTTTGAACTATATCCTTGCAACGGGTTGTCCAATAAAGGCGAGCGACAACTTTTTAGAATCAGCACTTCATACTTTCAAAGGAAGCATCAACATTTTTATCAAAGAAGTTGTATTAAAAAAAATAACTCCAGGAATACGCATACCTCATTCTAAGTATTCGTATTTCAAGAGTGATTTTTTGCAATAATCCTTCTACCTAAAAACTTTTGATGCTGACTTTGAGAGTATCAAGAGTATATTACAAAAAGGTATCAACCAAGTTTTTAGTATAACCCGTTCCAAAGATATCTCCAAAGTATTTTCAGATTATGTATGTCAAGGTGAACAGTGAATAGCTTTTGATCTATATCTTTGCAACGGGTTGTCCAATAAAGGCGAGCGATAACTTTTTAGAATCAGCACTTCATACTTTCAAAGGAAGCATCAATATTTTTCGCAAAGAAGTTGTATTAAAAAAATAACTCCAGGAATACCTCATTCTAAATATGCATATTTCAAGAGTGATTTTTTGCAATAATCCTTCTACCTAAAAACTTTTCATGCTGATTTTGAGAGTATCAAGAGTATATTACAAAAAGGTATCAACCAAGTTTTTAGTATAACCCGGTCCAAAGATACACTCCAAAGTATTTTCAGATTATGTATTTCAAGGTGAACAGTGAATAGCTTTTGTACTATATCTTTGTAACGGGTTGTCCATTAAAGGCGAGTGATAACTTTTTAGAATCAGCACTTCATACTTTCACAGGAAGCATCAACATTTTTTGCAAAGAAGTTGTATTAAAAAAATAACTCCAGGAATACCTCATTCTAAATATGCATATTTCAAGAGTGATTTTTTGCAATAATCATTCTACCTAAAAACTTTTGATGCTGATTTTGGGAGTATCAAGAGTATATTACTAAAAGGTATCAACCAAGTTTTTAGTATAACCCGTTCCAAAGATACACTCCAAAGTATTTTCAGATTATGTATTTCAAGGTGAACAGTGAATAGCTTTTCCATTATATCTTTGCAACGGGTTGTCCAAGGTGAACAGTGAATAGCTTTTCCACTATATCTTTGCAACGGGTTGTCCAATAAAGGCGAGCGATAACTTTTTAGAATCAGCACTTCATACCTTCAAAGGCAGCATCAATATTTTTTGCAAAGAAGTTGTATTAAAAAAAATAACTCCAGGAATACGCATACCTCATTCTAAATATGCGTATTTCAAGAGTGATTTTTTGCAATAATCCTTCTACCTAAAAACTTTTGATGCTGATTTTGAGATTATCAAGAGTATATTACAAAAAGGTATCAGCCAAGTTTTTAGTACAACCCGTTCCAAAGATACACTCCAAAGTATTTTCAGATTATGTATTTCAAGGTGAACAGTGAATAGCTTTAGAACTATATCTTTGCAACGGGTTGTCCAATAAAAGCGAGTGATAACTTTTTAGAATCAGCACTTCATACTTTCAAAGGAAGCATCAACATTTTTTGCAAAGAAGTTGTTTTAAAAAAAAGAACTCCAGTAATACGCATACCCCATTCTAAATATGCGTATTTCAAGAGTGATTTTTTGCAATAATCCTTCAAAGATACACTCCAAAGTATTTTCAGATTATGTATTTCAAGGTGAACAGTGAATAGCTTTTGAACTATATCTTTGCAACGGGTTGTCCAATAAAGGCGAGCGATAACTTTTTAGAATCAGCACTTCATACCTTCAAAGGCACCATCAACATTTTTTGCAAAGAAGTTGTATTAAAAAAAATAACTCCAGAAATACGCATACCTCATTTTAAATATGCATAAAAACGTTTGATGCTGATTTTGAGAGGATCAAGAGTATATTACAAAAAGGTATCAACCCAGTTTTTAGTATAACCCGTTCCAAAGATACACTCCAAAGTATTTTCAGATTATGTATTTCAAGGTGAACAGTGAATAGCTTTTGATCTATATCTTTGCAACGGGTTGTCCAATAAAGGCGAGCGATAACTTTTTAGAATCAGCACTTCATACTTTCAAAGGAAGCATCAACATTTTTTGCAAAGAAGTTGTATTAAAAAAAATAACTCCAAAAAAATACCTCATTCTAAATATGCGTATTTCAAGAGTGATTTTGTGCAATAATCCTTCTACCTAAAAACGTTCGCTGGTGATTTTGAGAGTATCAACAGTATATTACAAAAAGGTATCAACCAAGTTCTTAGTATACCCCGTTCCAAAGATACACTCCAAAGTATTTTCAGATTATGTATTTCAAGGTGAACAGTGAATAGCTTTTGAAGTATATCTTTGCAACGGGTTGTTGAATAAAGGCGAGCGATAACTTTTTAGAATCAGCACTTCATATTTTCAAAGGGACCATCAACATTTTTTGCAAAGAAGTTGTATAAAAAAAAATAACTCCAGTAATACGCATACCTCATTCTAAATATGCGTATTTCAAGAGTGATTTTTTGCAATAATCATTCTACCTAAAAACTTTTGATGCTGATTTTGGGAGTATCAAGAGTATATTACTAAAAGGTATCAACCAAGTTTTTAGTATAACCCGTTCCAAAGATACACTCCAAAGTATTTTCAGATTATGTATTTCAAGGTGAACAGTGAATAGCTTTTCCACTATATCTTTGCAACGGGTTGTCCAATAAAGGCGAGCGATAACTTTTTAGAATCAGCACTTCATTTTTTCAAAGGAAGCATCAACATTTTTTGCAAAGAAGTTGTATTAAAAAAATAACTCCAGGAATACGCATACCTCATTCTAAATATGCGTATTTCAAGAATGATTTTTTGCAATAATCCTTCTACCTAAAAACTTTTGATGCTGATTTTGAGAGTATCAAGAGTATATTACAAAACGGTATCAACCAAGTTTTTAGTATAACCCGTTCCAAAGATACTCTCCAAAGTATTTTCAGATTATGTATTTCAAGGTGAACAGTGAATAGCTTTTCCACTATATCTTTGCAACGGGTTGTCCAAGGTGAACAGTGAATAGCTTTTCCACTATATCTTTGCAACGGGTTGTCCAATAAAGGCGAGCGATAACTTTTTAGAATCAGCACTTCATACCTTCAAAGGCAGCATCAATATTTTTTGCAAAGAAGTTGTATTAAAAAAAATAACTCCAGGAATACGCATACCTCATTCTAAATATGCGTATTTCAAGAGTGATTTTTTGCAATAATCCTTCTACCTAAAAACTTTTGATGCTGATTTTGAGAGTATCAAGAGTTTATTACAAAAAGGTATCAACCAAGTTTTTAGTATAACCAGTTCCAAAGATACACTCCAAAGTATTTTCAGATTATGTATTTCAAGGTGAACAGTGAATAGCTTTTTAACTATATCTTTACAACGGGTTGTCCAATAAAGGCGAGCGATAACTTTTTAGAATCAGCACTTCATACCTTCAAAGGCACCATCAACATTTTTTGCAAAGAAGTTGTATTAAAAAAAATAACTCCAGGAATACGCATACCTCATTTTAAATATGCATAAAAACGTTTGATTAATGATTTTGAGAGTATCAAGAGTATATTACAAAAAGGTATCAACCCAGTTTTTAGTATAACCCGTTCCAAAGATACACTCCAAAGTATTTTCAGATTATGTATTTCAAGGTGAACAGTGAATAGCTTTTGATCTATATCTTTGCAACGGGTTGTCCAATAAAGGCGAGCGATAACTTTTTAGAATCAGCACTTCATACTTTCAAAGGAAGCATCAACATTTTTTGCAAAGAAGTTGTATTAAAAAAAATAACTCCAAAAAAATACCTCATTCTAAATATGCGTATTTCAAGAGTGATTTTGTGCAATAATCCTTCTACCTAAAAACGTTCGCTGGTGATTTTGAGAGTATCAAGAGTATATTACAAAAAGGTATCAACCAAGTTCTTAGTATACCCCGTTCCAAAGATACACTCCAAAGTATTTTCAGATTATGTATTTCAAGGTGAACAGTGAATAGCTTTTGAAGTATATCTTTGCAACGGGTTGTTGAATAAAGGCGAGCGATAACTTTTTAGAATCAGCACTTCATATTTTCAAAGGGACCATCAACATTTTTTGCAAAGAAGTTGTATAAAAAAAAATAACTCCAGTAATACGCATACCTCATTCTAAATATGCGTATTTCAAGAGTGATTTTTTGCAATAATCATTCTACCTAAAAACTTTTGATGCTGATTTTGGGAGTATCAAGAGTATATTACTAAAAGGTATCAACCAAGTTTTTAGTATAACCCGTTCCAAAGATACACTCCAAAGTATTTTCAGATTATGTATTTCAAGGTGAACAGTGAATAGCTTTTCCACTATATCTTTGCAACGGGTTGTCCAATAAAGGCGAGCGATAACATTTTAGAATCAGCACTTCATTTTTTCAAAGGAAGCATCAACATTTTTTGCAAAGAAGTTGTATTAAAAAAATAACTCCAGGAATACGCATACCTCATTCTAAATATGCGTATTTCAAGAATGATTTTTTGCAATAATCCTTCTACCTAAAAACTTTTGATGCTGATTTTGAGAGTATCAAGAGTATATTACAAAACGGTATCAACCAAGTTTTTAGTATAACCCGTTCCAAAGATACTCTCCAAAGTATTTTCAGATTATGTATTTCAAGGTGAACAGTGAATAGCTTTTCCACTATATCTTTGCAACGGGTTGTCCAAGGTGAACAGTGAATAGCTTTTCCACTATATCTTTGCAACGGGTTGTCCAATAAAGGCGAGCGATAACTTTTTAGAATCAGCACTTCATACCTTCAAAGGCAGCATCAATATTTTTTGCAAAGAAGTTGTATTAAAAAAAATAACTCCAGGAATACGCATACCTCATTCTAAATATGCGTATTTCAAGAGTGATTTTTTGCAATAATCCTTCTACCTAAAAACTTTTGATGCTGATTTTGAGAGTATCAAGAGTTTATTACAAAAAGGTATCAACCAAGTTTTTAGTATAACCAGTTCCAAAGATACACTCCAAAGTATTTTCAGATTATGTATTTCAAGGTGAACAGTGAATAGCTTTTTAACTATATCTTTACAACGGGTTGTCCAATAAAGGCGAGCGATAACTTTTTAGAATCAGCACTTCATACCTTCAAAGGCACCATCAACATTTTTTGCAAAGAAGTTGTATTAAAAAAAATAACTCCAGGAATACGCATACCTCATTTTAAATATGCATAAAAACGTTTGATTAATGATTTTGAGAGTATCAAGAGTATATTACAAAAAGGTATCAACCCAGTTTTTAGTATAACCCGTTCCAAAGATACACTCCAAAGTATTTTCAGATTATGTATTTCAAGGTGAACAGTGAATAGCTTTTGATCTATATCTTTGCAACGGGTTGTCCAATAAAGGCGAGCGATAACTTTTTAGAATCAGCACTTCATACTTTCAAAGGAAGCATCAACATTTTTTGCAAAGAAGTTGTATTAAAAAAAATAACTCCAAAAAAATACCTCATTCTAAATATGCGTATTTCAAGAGTGATTTTGTGCAATAATCCTTCTACCTAAAAACGTTCGCTGGTGATTTTGAGAGTATCAAGAGTATATTACAAAAAGGTAGCAACCAAGTTCTTAGTATTCCCCGTTCCAAAGATACACTCCAAAGTATTTTCAGATTATGTATTTCAAGGTGAACAGTGAATAGCTTTTGAAGTATATCTTTCCAACGGGTTGTTGAATAAAGGCGAGCGATAACTTTTTAGAATCAGCACTTCATACTTTCAAAGGGACCATCAACATTTTTTGCAAAGAAGTTGTATAAAAAAAAATAACTCCAGTAATACGCATACCTCATTCTAAATATGCGTATTTCAAGAGTGATTTTTTGCAATAATCATTCTACCTAAAAACTTTTGATGCTGATTTTGGGAGTATCAAGAGTATATTACTAAAAGGTATCAACCAAGTTTTTAGTATAACCCGTTCCAAAGATACACTCCAAAGTATTTTCAGATTATGTATTTCAAGGTGAACAGTGAATAGCTTTTCCACTATATCTTTGCAACGGGTTGTCCAATAAAGGCGAGCGATAACTTTTTAGAATCAGCACTTCATTTTTTCAAAGGAAGCATCAACATTTTTTGCAAAGAAGTTGTATTAAAAAAATAACTCCAGGAATACGCATACCTCATTCTAAATATGCGTATTTCAAGAATGATTTTTTGCAATAATCCTTCTACCTAAAAACTTTTGATGCTGATTTTGAGAGTATCAAGAGTATATTACAAAACGGTATCAACCAAGTTTTTAGTATAACCCGTTCCAAAGATACTCTCCAAAGTATTTTCAGATTATGTATTTCAAGGTGAACAGTGAATAGCTTTTCCACTATATCTTTCCAACGGGTTGTCCAAGGTGAACAGTGAATAGCTTTTCCACTATATCTTTGCAACGGGTTGTCCAATAAAGGCGAGCGATAACTTTTTAGAATCAGCACTTCATACCTTCAAAGGCAGCATCAATATTTTTTGCAAAGAAGTTGTATTAAAAAAAATAACTCCAGGAATGCGCATACCTCATTCTAAATATGCGTATTTCAAGAGTGATTTTTTGCAATAATCCTTCTACCTAAAAACTTTTGATGCTGATTTTGAGATTATCAAGAGTATATTACAAAAAGGTATCAACCAAGTTTTTAGTACAACCCGTTCCAAAGATACACTCCAAAGTATTTTCAGATTATGTATTTCAAGGTGAACAGTGAATAGCTTTAGAACTATATCTTTGCAACGGGTTGTCCAATAAAGGCGAGTGATAAGTTTTTAGAATCAGCACTTCATACTTTCAAAGGAAGCATCAACATTTTTTGCAAAGAAGTTGTTTTAAAAAAAATAACTCCAGTAATACGCATACCCCATTCTAAATATGCGTATTTCAAGAGTGATTTTTGCAATAATCCTTCTACCTAAAATCTTTTGATGCTGATGTTGAGAGTATCAAGAGTATATTACGAAAAGTTATCAACCAAGTTTTTAGTATAACCCGTTCCAAAGATACACTCCAAAGTATTTTCAGATTATGTATTTCAAGGTGAACAGTGAATAGCTTTTGAACTATATCTTTGCAACGGGTTGTCCAAAAACGGCGAGTGATAACTTTTTAGAATCAGCACTTCATACTTTCAAAGGAAGCATCAACATGATTTGCAAAGAGGTTGTATTAAAAAAATAACTCCAGGAATACGCATACCTCATTCTAAATATGCATATTTCAAGAGTGATTTTTTGCAATAATCCTTTACCTAAAAACGTTCGCTGGTGATTTTGAGAGTATCAAGAGTATATTACAAAAAGGTATCAACCCAGTTTTTAGTATAATCCGTTCCAAAGATACACTCCAAAGTATTTTCAGATTATGTATTTCAAGGTGAACAGTGAATAGCTTTTGATGTATATCTTTGCAACGGGTTGTCCAATAAAGGCGACCGATGACTTTTTAGAATCAGCACTTCATACTTTCAAAGGAAGCATCAACATTTTTTGCAAAGAAGTTGTATTAAAAAAAATAACTCCAGGAATACGCATACCTCATTCTAAATATGCGTATTTCAAGAGTGATTTTGTGCAATAATCCTTCTACCTAAAAACGTTCGCTGGTGATTTTGAGAGTATCAAGAGTATATTACAAAAAGGTATCAACCAAGTTCTTAGTATACCCCGTTCCAAAGATACACTCCAAAGTATTTTCAGATTATGTATTTCAAGGTGATCAGTGAATAGCTTTTGAAATATATCTTTGCAACGGGTTGTTGAATAAAGGCGAGCGATAACTTTTTAGAATCAGCACTTCATACTTTCAAAGGGACCATCAACATTTTTTGCAAAGAAGTTGTATTAAAAAAATAACTCCAGGAATACGCATACCTCATTCTAAATATGCATATTTCAAGAGTGATTTTTTGCAATAATCCTTTACCTAAAAACGTTCGCTGGTGATTTTGAGAGTATCAAGAGTATATTACAAAAAGGTATCAACCCAGTTTTTAGTATAATCCGTTCCAAAGATACACTCCAAAGTATTTTCAGATTATGTATTTCAAGGTGAACAGTGAATAGCTTTTGAACTATATCTTTGCAACGGGTTGTCCAATAAAGGCGAGTGATAAATTTTTAGAATCAGCACTTCATACTTTCAAAGGAAGCATCAACATTTTTTGCAAAGAAGTTGTATTAAAAAAATAACTCCAGGAATACCTCATTCTAAATATGCATATTTCAAGAGTGATTTTTTGCAATAATCCTTTTACCTAAAAACTTTTGATGCTGATTTTGAGAGTATCAAGAGTATATTACAAAAAGGTATCAACAAAGTTTTTAGTATAACCTGTTCCAAAGATACACTCCAAAGTATTTTCAGATTTTTATTTCAAGGTGAACACTGAATAGCTTTTTACTATATATCTTTGCTACGGGTTGTCCAATAAAGGCAAGCGATAACTTTTTAGAATCAGCACTTCATTTTTTCAAAGGAAGCATCAACATTTTTTGCAAAGAAGTTGTATTAAAAAAAATAACTCCAGGAATACGCATACCTCATTCTAAATATGCGTATTTCAAGAGTGATTTTTTGCAATAATCCTTCTACCTAAAAACTTTTGATGCTGATTTTGAGAGTATCAAGAGTATACTACAAAACGGTATCAACCAAGTTTTTAGTATAACCCGTTCCAAAGATACTCTCCAAAGTATTTTCAGATTATGTATTTCAAGGTGAACAGTGAATAGCTTTACCACTATATCTTTGCAACGGGTTGTCCAATAAAGGCGAGCGATAACTTTTTAGAATCAGCACTTCATACTTTCAAAGGCAGTATCAATATTTTTTGCAAAGAAGTTGTATTAAAAAAATAACTCCAGGAATACGCATACCTCATTCTAAATATGCATATTTCAAGAGTGATTTTTTGCAATAATCCTTCTACCTAAAAACTTTTGATGCTGATTTTGAGAGTATCAAGAGTATATTACAAAAACGTATCAACCAAGTTTTTAGTATAACCTGTTCCAAAGATACACTCCAAAGTATTTTCAGATTATGTATTTCAAGGTGAACAGTGAATAGCTTTTTCTATATATCTTTGCAACGGGTTGTCCAATAAAGGCGAGCGTAAACTTTTTAGAATCAGCACTTCATTTTTTCAAAGGAAGCATCAACATTTTTTTCAAAGAAGTTGTATTAAAAAAATAACTCCAGGAATACGCATACCTCATTCTAAATATGCATATTTCAAGAGTGATTTTTTGCAATAATCCTTCTACCTAAAAACTTTTGATGCTGATTTTGAGAGTATCAAGAGTATATTACAAAAACGTATCAACCAAGTTTTTAGTATAACCAGTTCCAAAGATACACTCCAAAGTATTTTCAGATTATGTATTTCAAGGTGAACAGTGAGTAGCTTTTTAACTATATCTTTACAACGGGTTGTCCAATAAAGGCGAGCGATAACTTTTTAGAATCAGCACTTCATACCTTCAAAGGAACCATCAACATTTTTTGCAAAGAAGTTGTATTAAAAAAAATAACTCCCGGAATACGCATACCTCATTCTAAATATGCATAAAAACTTTTGATGCTGATGTTGAGAGTATCAAGAGTATATTACAAAAAGGTATGAACCAAGTTTTTAGTATAACCCGGTCCAAAGATACACTCCAAAGTATTTTCAGATTATGTATTTCAAGGTGAACAGTGAATAGCTTTTGAACTATATCTTTGTAACGGGTTGTCCATTAAAGGCGAGTGATAACTTTTTAGAATCAGCACTTCATACTTTCAAAGGAAGCATCAACATTTTTTGCAAAGAAGTTGTATTAAAAAAATAACTCCAGGAATACCTCATTCTAAATATGCATATTTCAAGAGTGATTTTTTGCAATAATCATTCTACCTAAAAACTTTTGATGCTGATTTTGGGAGTATCAAGAGTATATTACTAAAAGGTATCAACCAAGTTTTTAGTATAACCCGTTCCAGAGATACACTCCAAAGTATTTTCAGATTATGTATTTCAAGGTGAACAGTGAATAGCTTTTCCACAATATCTTTGCAACGGGTTGTAAAATAAAGGCGAGCGATAACTTTTTAGAATCAGCACTTCATTTTTTCAAAGGAAGCATCAACATTTTTTGCAAAGAAGTTGTATTAAAAAAATAACTCCAGGAATACGCATACCTCATTCTAAATATGCGTATTTCAAGAATGATTTTTTGCAATAATCCTTCTACCTAAAAACTTTTGATGCTGATTTTGAGAGTATCAAGAGTATATTACAAAACGGTATCAACCAAGTTTTTAGTGTAACCCGTTCCAAAGATACTCTCCAAAATATTTTCGGATTATGTATTTCAAGGTGAACAGTGAATAGCTTTTGAACTATATCTTTGCAACGGGTTGTCCAAAAACGGCGAGTGATAACTTTTTAGAATCAGCACTTCATACTTTCAAAGGAAGCATCAACATGTTTTGCAAAGAGGTTGTATTAAAAAAATAACTCCAGGAATACGCATACCTCATTCTAAATATGCATATTTCAAGAGTGATTTTTTGCAATAATCCTTCTACCTAAAAACTTTTGATGGTGATTTTGAGAGTATCAAGAGTTTATTACAAAAAGGTATCAACCAAGTTTTTAGTATAACCAGTTCCAAAGATACACTCCAAAGTATTTTCAGATTATGTATTTCAAGGTGAACAGTGAATAGCTTTTTAACTATATCTTTACAACGGGTTGTCCAATAAAGGCGAGCGATAACTTTTTAGAATCAGCACTTCATACCTTCAAAGGCACCATCAACATTTTTTGCAAAGAAGTTGTATTAAAAAAAATAACTCCAGGAATACGCATACCTCATTTTAAATATGCATAAAAACGTTTGATGCTGATTTTGAGAGGATCAAGAGTATATTACAAAAAGGTATCAACCCAGTTTTTAGTATAACCCGTTCCAAAGATACACTCCAAAGTATTTTCAGATTATGTATTTCAAGGTGAACAGTGAATAGCTTTTGATCTATATCTTTGCAACGGGTTGTCCAATAAAGGCGAGCGATAACTTTTTAGAATCAGCACTTCATACTTTCAAAGGAAGCATCAACATTTTTTGCAAAGAAGTTGTATTAAAAAAAATAACTCCAAAAAAATACCTCATTCTAAATATGCGTATTTCAAGAGTGATTTTGTGCAATAATCCTTCTACCTAAAAACGTTCGCTGGTGATTTTGAGAGTATCAAGAGTATATTACAAAAAGGTATCAACCAAGTTCTTAGTATACCCCGTTCCAAAGATACACTCCAAAGTATTTTCAGATTATGTATTTCAAGGTGAACAGTGAATAGCTTTTGAAGTATATCTTTGCAACGGGTTGTTGAATAAAGGCGAGCGATAACTTTTTAGAATCAGCACTTCATATTTTCAAAGGGACCATCAACATTTTTTGCAAAGAAGTTGTATAAAAAAAAATAACTCCAGTAATACGCATACCTCATTCTAAATATGCGTATTTCAAGAGTGATTTTTTGCAATAATCATTCTACCTAAAAACTTTTGACGCTGATTTTGGGAGTATCAAGAGTATATTACTAAAAGGTATCAACCAAGTTTTTAGTATAACCCGTTCCAAAGATACACTCCAAAGTATTTTCAGATTATGTATTTCAAGGTGAACAGTGAATAGCTTTTCCACTATATCTTTGCAACGGGTTGTCCAATAAAGGCGAGCGATAACTTTTTAGAATCAGCACTTCATTTTTTCAAAGGAAGCATCAACATTTTTTGCAAATAAGTTGTATTAAAAAAATAACTCCAGGAATACACATACCTCATTCTAAATATGCGTATTTCAAGAATGATTTTTTGCAATAATCCTTCTACCTAAAAACTTTTGATGCTGATTTTGAGAGTATCAAGAGTATATTACAAAACGGTATCAACCAAGTTTTTAGTATAACCCGTTCCAAAGATACTCTCCAAAGTATTTTCAGATTATGTATTTCAAGGTGAACAGTGAATAGCTTTTCCACTATATCTTTGCAACGGGTTGTCCAAGGTGAACAGTGAATAGCTTTTCCACTATATCTTTGCAACGGGTTGTCCAATAAAGGCGAGCGATAACTTTTTAGAATCAGCACTTCATACCTTCAAAGGCAGCATCAATATTTTTTGCAAAGAAGTTGTATTAAAAAAAATAACTCCAGGAATACGCATACCTCATTCTAAATATGCGTATTTCAAGAGTGATTTTTTGCAATAATCCTTCTACCTAAAAACTTTTGATGCTGATTTTGAGAGTATCAAGAGTTTATTACAAAAAGGTATCAACCAAGTTTTTAGTATAACCAGTTCCAAAGATACACTCCAAAGTATTTTCAGATTATGTATTTCAAGGTGAACAGTGAATAGCTTTTTAACTATATCTTTACAACGGGTTGTCCAATAAAGGCGAGCGATAACTTTTTAGAATCAGCACTTCATACCTTCAAAGGCACCATCAACATTTTTTGCAAAGAAGTTGTATTAAAAAAAATAACTCCAAGAATACGCATACCTCATTTTAAATATGCATAAAAACGTTTGATTAATGATTTTGAGAGTATCAAGAGTATATTACAAAAAGGTATCAACCCAGTTTTTAGTATAACCCGTTCCAAAGATACACTCCAAAGTATTTTCAGATTATGTATTTCAAGGTGAACAGTGAATAGCTTTTGATCTATATCTTTGCAACGGGTTGTCCAATAAAGGCGAGCGATAACTTTTTAGAATCAGCACTTCATACTTTCAAAGGAAGCATCAACATTTTTTGCAAAGAAGTTGTATTAAAAAAAATAACTCCAAAAAAATACCTCATTCTAAATATGCGTATTTCAAGAGTGATTTTGGGCAATAATCCTTCTACCTAAAAACGTTCGCTGGTGATTTTGAGAGTATCAAGAGTATATTACAAAAAGGTAGCAACCAAGTTCTTAGTATTCCCCGTTCCAAAGATACACTCCAAAGTATTTTCAGATTATGTATTTCAAGGTGAACAGTGAATAGCTTTTGAAGTATATCTTTCCAACGGGTTGTTGAATAAAGGCGAGCGATAACTTTTTAGAATCAGCACTTCATACTTTCAAAGGGACCATCAACATTTTTTGCAAAGAAGTTGTATAAAAAAAAATAACTCCAGTAATACGCATACCTCATTCTAAATATGCGTATTTCAAGAGTGATTTTTTGCAATAATCATTCTACCTAAAAACTTTTGATGCTGATTTTGGGAGTATCAAGAGTATATTACTAAAAGGTATCAACCAAGTTTTTAGTATAACCCGTTCCAAAGATACACTCCAAAGTATTTTCAGATTATGTATTTCAAGGTGAACAGTGAATAGCTTTTCCACTATATCTTTGCAACGGGTTGTCCAATAAAGGCGAGCGATAACTTTTTAGAATCAGCACTTCATTTTTTCAAAGGAAGCATCAACATTTTTTGCAAAGAAGTTGTATTAAAAAAATAACTCCAGGAATACGCATACCTCATTCTAAATATGCGTATTTCAAGAATGATTTTTTGCAATAATCCTTCTACCTAAAAACTTTTGATGCTGATTTTGAGAGTATCAAGAGTATATTACAAAACGGTATCAACCAAGTTTTTAGTATAACCCGTTCCAAAGATACTCTCCAAAGTATTTTCAGATTATGTATTTCAAGGTGAACAGTGAATAGCTTTTCCACTATATCTTTGCAACGGGTTGTCCAAGGTGAACAGTGAATAGCTTTTCCACTATATCTTTGCAACGGGTTGTCCAATAAAGGCGAGCGATAACTTTTTAGAATCAGCACTTCATACCTTCAAAGGCAGCATCAATATTTTTTGCAAAGAAGTTGTATTAAAAAAAATAACTCCAGGAATGCGCATACCTCATTCTAAATATGCGTATTTCAAGAGTGATTTTTTGCAATAATCCTTCTACCTAAAAACTTTTGATGCTGATTTTGAGATTATCAAGAGTATATTACAAAAAGGTATCAACCAAGTTTTTAGTACAACCCGTTCCAAAGATACACTCCAAAGTATTTTCAGATTATGTATTTCAAGGTGAACAGTGAATAGCTTTAGAACTATATCTTTGCAACGGGTTGTCCAATAAAGGCGAGTGATAAGTTTTTAGAATCAGCACTTCATACTTTCAAAGGAAGCATCAACATTTTTTGCAAAGAAGTTGTTTTAAAAAAAATAACTCCAGTAATACGCATACCCCATTCTAAATATGCGTATTTCAAGAGTGATTTTTTGCAATAATCCTTCTACCTAAAATCTTTTGATGCTGATGTTGAGAGTATCAAGAGTATATTACGAAAAGTTATCAACCAAGTTTTTAGTATAACCCGTTCCAAAGATACACTCCAAAGTATTTTCAGATTATGTATTTCAAGGTGAACAGTGAATAGCTTTTGAACTATATCTTTGCAACGGGTTGTCCAAAAACGGCGAGTGATAACTTTTTAGAATCAGCACTTCATACTTTCAAAGGAAGCATCAACATGATTTGCAAAGAGGTTGTATTAAAAAAATAACTCCAGGAATACGCATACCTCATTCTAAATATGCATATTTCAAGAGTGATTTTTTGCAATAATCCTTTACCTAAAAACGTTCGCTGGTGATTTTGAGAGTATCAAGAGTATATTACAAAAAGGTATCAACCCAGTTTTTAGTATAATCCGTTCCAAAGATACACTCCAAAGTATTTTCAGATTATGTATTTCAAGGTGAACAGTGAATAGCTTTTGATGTATATCTTTGCAACGGGTTGTCCAATAAAGGCGACCGATGACTTTTTAGAATCAGCACTTCATACTTTCAAAGGAAGCATCAACATTTTTTGCAAAGAAGTTGTATTAAAAAAAATAACTCCAGGAATACGCATACCTCATTCTAAATATGCGTATTTCAAGAGTGATTTTGTGCAATAATCCTTCTACCTAAAAACGTTCGCTGGTGATTTTGAGAGTATCAAGAGTATATTACAAAAAGGTATCAACCAAGTTCTTAGTATAACCCGTTCCAAAGATACACTCCAAAGTATTTTCAGATTATGTATTTCAAGGTGATCAGTGAATAGCTTTTGAAATATATCTTTGCAACGGGTTGTTGAATAAAGGCGAGCGATAACTTTTTAGAATCAGCACTTCATACTTTCAAAGGGACCATCAACATTTTTTGCAAAGAAGTTGTATAAAAAAAAATAACTCCAGTAATACGCATACCTCATTCTAAATATGCGTATTTCAAGAGTGATTTTTTGCAATAATCCTTTACCTAAAAACGTTCGCTGGTGATTTTGAGAGTATCAAGAGTATATTACAAAAAGGTATCAACCAAGTTTTTAGTATAATCCGTTCCAAAGATACACTCCAAAGTATTTTCAGATTATGTATGTCAAGGTGAACAGTGAATAGCTTTTGATCTATATCTTTGCAACGGGTTGTCCAATAAAGGCGAGCGATAACTTTTTAGAATCAGCACTTCATACGTTCAAAGGAAGCATCAATATTTTTTGCAAATAAGTTGTATTAAAAAAAATAACTCCAGGAATACGCATACCTCATTCTAAATATGCGTATTTCAAGAGTGATTTTTTGCAATAATCCTTCTACCTAAAAACTTTTGATGCTGATGTTGAGAGTATCAAGAGTATATTACAAAAAGGTATGAACCAAGTTTTTAGTATAACCCGGTCCAAAGATACACTCCAAAGTATTTTCAGATTATGTATTTCAAGGTGAACAGTGAATAGCTTTTGAACTATATCTTTGTAACGGGTTGTCCATTAAAGGCGAGTGATAACTTTTTAGAATCAGCACTTCATACTTTCAAAGGAAGCATCAACATTTTTTGCAAAGAAGTTGTATTAAAAAAATAACTCCAGGAATACCTCATTCTAAATATGCATATTTCAAGAGTGATTTTTTGCAATAACTTTTTAGAATCAGCACTTCATTTTTTCAAAGGAAGCATCAACATTTTTTGCAAAGAAGTTGTATTAAAAAAATAACTCCAGGAATACGCATACCTCATTCTAAATATGCGTATTTCAAGAATGATTTTTTGCAATAATCCTTCTACCTAAAAACTTTTGATGCTGATTTTGAGAGTATCAAGAGTATATTACAAAACGGTATCAACCAAGTTTTTAGTGTAACCCGTTCCAAAGATACTCTCCAAAGTATTTTCGGATTATGTATTTCAAGGTGAACAGTGAATAGCTTTTTAACTATATCTTTACAACGGGTTGTCCAATAAAGGCGAGCGATAACTTTTTAGAATCAGCACTTCATACCTTCAAAGGCAGCATCAATATTTTTTGCAAAGAAGTTGTATTAAAAAAAATAACTCCAGGAATACGCATACCTCATTCTAAATATGCGTATTTCAAGAGTGATTTTTTGCAATAATCCTTCTACCTAAAAACTTTTGATGCTGATTTTGAGATTATCAAGAGTATATTACAAAAAGGTATCAACCAAGTTTTTAGTATAACCCGTTCCAAAGATACACTCCAAAGTATTTTCAGATTATGTATTTCAAGGTGAACAGTGAATAGCTTTAGAACTATATCTTTGCAACGGGTTGTCCAATAAAGGCGAGTGATAACTTTTTAGAATCAGCACTTCATACTTTCAAAGGAAGCATCAACATGTTTTTCAAAGAGGTTGTATTAAAAAAATAACTCCAGGAATACGCATACCTCATTCTAAATATGCATATTTCAAGAGTGATTTTTTGCAATAATCCTTCTACCTAAAAACTTTTGATGCTGATTTTAAGAGTATCAAGTGTTTATTACAAAAAGGTATCAACCAAGTTTTTAGTATAACCAGTTCCAAAGATACACTCCAAAGTATTTTCAGATTATGTATTTCAAGGTGAACAGTGAATAGCTTTTTAACTATATCTTTACAACGGGTTGTCCAATAAAGGCGAGCGATAACTTTTTAGAATCAGCACTTCATACCTTCAAAGGCACCATCAACATTTTTTGCAAAGAAGTTGTATTTAAAAAAATAACTCCAGGAATACGCATACCTCATTTTAAATATGCATAAAAACGTTTGATGCTGATTTTGAGAGTATCAAGAGTATATTACAAAAAGGTATCAACCCAGTTTTTAGTATAATCCGTTCCAAAGATACACTCCAAAGTATTTTCAGATTATGTATTTCAAGGTGAACAGTGAATAGCTTTTGATCTATATCTTTGCAACGGGTTGTCCAATAAAGGCGAGCGATAACTTTTTAGAATCAGCACTTCATACTTTCAAAGGAAGCATCAACATTTTTTGCAAAGAAGTTGTATTAAAAAAATAACTCCAGGAATACCTCATGCTAAATATGCATATTTCAAGAGTGATTTTTTGCAATAATCCTTCTACCTAAAAACTTTTGATGCTGATTTTGAGAGTATCAAGAGTATATTACAAAAAGGTATCAACAAAGTTTTTAGTATAACCTGTTCCAAAGATACACTCCAAAGTATTTTCAGATTATGTATTTCAAGGTGAACACTGAATAGCTTTTTACTATATATCTTTGCAAAGGGTTGTCCAATAAAGGCGAGCGATAAGTTTTTAGAAGCAGCACTTCATTTTTTCAAAGGAAGCATCAACATTTTTTGCAAAGAAGTTGTATTAAAAAAAATAACTCCAGGAATACGCATACCTCATTCTAAATATGCGTATTTCAAGAGTGATTTTTTGCAATAATCCTTCTACCTAAAAACTTTTGATGCTGATTTTGAGAGTATCAAGAGTATACTACAAAACGGTATCAACCAAGTTTTTAGTATAACCCGTTCCAAAGATACTCTCCAAAGTATTTTCAGATTATGTATTTCAAGGTGAACAGTGAATAGCTTTACCCCTATATCTTTGCAACGGGTTGTCCAATAAAGGCGAGCGATAACTTTTTAGAATCAGCACTTCATACTTTCAAAGGCAGCATCAATATTTTTTGCAAAGAAGTTGTATTAAAAAAATAACTCCAGGAATACGCATACCTCATTCTAAATATGCATATTTCAAGAGTGATTTTTTGCAATAATCCTTCTACCTAAAAACTTTTGATGCTGATTTTGAGAGTATCAAGAGTATATTACAAAAACGTATCAACCAAGTTTTTAGTATAACCTGTTCCAAAGATACACTCCAAAGTATTTTCAGATTATGTATTTCAAGGTGAACAGTGAATAGCTTTTTACTATATATCTTTGCAACGGGTTGTCCAATAAAGGCGAGCGACAACTTTTTAGAATCAGCACTTCATTTTTTCAAAGGAAGCATCAACATTTTTTGCAAAGAAGTTGTATTAAAAAAATAATTCCAGGAATACGCATACCTCATTCTAAATATGCATATTTCAAGAGTGATTTTTTGCAATAATCCTTCTACCTAAAAACTTTTCATGCTGATTTTGAGAGTATCAAGAGTATATTACAAAAACGTATCAACCAAGTTTTTAGTATAACCAGTTCCAAAGATACACTCCAAAGTATTTTCAGATTATGTATTTCAAGGTGAACAGTGAATAGCTTTTTAACTATATCTTTACAACGGGTTGTCCAATAAAGGCGAGCGATAACTTTTTA
Source organism: Philhelius pedissequus (assembly GCA_910595825.1). Lineage (NCBI taxonomy): Eukaryota > Metazoa > Arthropoda > Insecta > Diptera > Syrphidae > Philhelius > Philhelius pedissequus. The sequence goes on along the minus strand of OU343160.1, from coordinate 218,275,910 downwards.
GAATCAGCACTTCATACCTTCAAAGGAACCATCAACATTTTTTGCAAAGAAGTTGTATTAAAAAAAATAACTCCAGGAATACGCATACCTCATTCTAAATATGCATAAAAACTTTTGATGCTTATTTTGAGAGTATCAAGAGTGTATTCCCAAAAGGTATCAACCAAGTTTTTAGTATAACCCATTCCAAAGATACACTCCAAAGTATTTTCAGATTATGTATTTCAAGGTGAACAGTGAATAGCTTTTGAAATATATCTTTGCAACGGGTTGTTGAATAAAGGCGAGCGATAACTTTTTAGAATCAGCACTTCATACTTTCAAAGGGACCATCAACATTTTTTGCAAAGAAGTTGTATAAAAAAAAATAACTCCAGTAATACGCATACCTCATTCTAAATATGCGTATTTCAAGAGTGATTTTGTGCAATAATCCTTCTACCTAAAAACTTTCGCTGCTGATTTTGAGAGTATCAAGAGTGTATTACCAAAAGGTATCAACCAAGTTTTTAGTATAACCCATTCCAAAGATACACTCCAAAGTATTTTCAGATTATGTATTTCAAGGTGAACAGTGAATAGCTTTTGAAATATATCTTTGCAACGGGTTGTTGAATAAAGGCGAGCGATAACTTTTTAGAATCAGCACTTCATACTTTCGAAGGGACCATCAACATTTTTTGCAAAGAAGTTGTATAAAAAAAAATAACTCCAGTAATACGCATACCTCATTCTAAATATGCGTATTTCAAGAGTGATTTTTTGCAATAATCCTTCTACCTAAAAACTTTTGATGCTGATTTTGAGAGTATCAAGAGTATATTACAAAAATGTATCAACCAAGTTTTTAGTATAACCCGGTCCAAAGATACACTCCAAAGTATTTTCAGATTATGTATTTCAAGGTGAACAGTGAATAGCTTTTGAACTATATCTTTGCAACGGGTTGTCCAATAAAGGCGAGTGATAACTTTTTAGAATCAGCACTTCATACTTTCAAAGGAAGCATCAACATTTTTTGCAAAGAAGTTGTATTAAAAAAATAACTCCAGGAATACCTCAATCTGAATATGCATATTTCAAGAGTGATTTTTTGCAATAATCCTTCTACCTAAAAACTTTTGATGCTGATTTTGAGAGTATCAAGAGTATACTACAAAACGGTAGCAACCAAGTTTTTAGTATAACCCGTTCCAAAGATACTCTCCAAAGTATTTTCAGATTATGTATTTCAAAGTGAACAGTGAATAGCTTTTTACTATATATCTTTGCAACGGGTTGTCCAATAAAGGCGAGCGATAACTTTTTAGAATCAGCACTTCATTTTTTCAAAGGAAGCATCAACATTTTTTGCAAAGAAGTTGTATTAAAAAAAATAACTCCAGGAATACGCATACCTCATTCTAAATATGCGTATTTCAAGAGTGATTTTTTGCAATAATCCTTCTACCTAAAAACTTTTGATGCTGATTTTGAGAGTATCAAGAGTATACTACAAAACGGTATGAACCAAGTTTTTAGTATAACCCGTTCCAAAGATACTCCCCAAAGTATTTTCAGATTATGTATTTCAAGGTGAACAGTGAATAGCTTTTGCACTATATCTTTGCAACGGGTTGTCCAATAAAGGCGAGCGATAACTTTTTAGAATCAGCACTTCATACTTTCAAAGGAAGCATCAACAATTTTTGCAAAGAAGTTGTATTAAAAAAATAACTCCAGGAATACGCATACCTCATTCTAAATATGCGTATTTCAAGAGTGATTTTTTGCAATAATCCTTCTACCTAAAAACTTTTGATGCTGATTTTGAGAGTATCAAGAGTATATTACAAAAAGGTATCAACCAATTTTTTAGTATAACCCGTTCCAAAGATACACTCCAAAGTATTTTCAGATTATGTATTTCGAGGTGAACAGTGAATAGCTTTTGAAATATATCTTTGCAACGGGTTGTTGAATAAAGGCGAGCGATAACTTTTTAGAATCAGCACTTCATACTTTCGAAGGGACCATCAACATTTTTTGCAAAGAAGTTGTATAAAAAAAAATAACTCCAGTAATACGCATACCTCATTCTAAATATGCGTATTTCAAGAGTGATTTTTTGCAATAATCCTTCTACCTAAAAACTTTTGATGCTGATTTTGAGAGTATCAAGAGTATATTACAAAAATGTATCAACCAAGTTTTTAGTATAACCCGGTCCAAAGATACACTCCAAAGTATTTTCAGATTATGTATTTCAAGGTGAACAGTGAATAGCTTTTGAACTATATCTTTGCAACGGGTTGTCCAATAAAGGCGAGTGATAACTTTTTAGAATCAGCACTTCATACTTTCAAAGGAAGCATCAACATTTTTTGCAAAGAAGTTGTATTAAAAAAATAACTCCAGGAATACCTCAATCTAAATATGCATATTTCAAGAGTGATTTTTTGCAATAATCCTTCTACCTAAAAACTTTTGATGCTGATTTTGAGAGTATCAAGAGTATACTACAAAACGGTAGCAACCAAGTTTTTAGTATAACCCGTTCCAAAGATACTCTCCAAAGTATTTTCAGATTATGTATTTCAAAGTGAACAGTGAATAGCTTTTTACTATATATCTTTGCAACGGGTTGTCCAATAAAGGCGAGCGATAACTTTTTAGAATCAGCACTTCATTTTTTCAAAGGAAGCATCAACATTTTTTTGCAAAGAAGTTGTATTAAAAAAAATAACTCCAGGAATACGCATACCTCATTCTAAATATGCGTATTTCAAGAGTGATTTTTTGCAATAATCCTTCTACCTAAAAACTTTTGATGCTGATTTTGAGAGTATCAAGAGTATACTACAAAACGGTATGAACCAAGTTTTTAGTATAACCCGTTCCAAAGATACTCCCCAAAGTATTTTCAGATTATGTATTTCAAGGTGAACAGTGAATAGCTTTTGCACTATATCTTTGCAACGGGTTGTCCAATAAAGGCGAGCGATAACTTTTTAGAATCAGCACTTCATACTTTCAAAGGAAGCATCAACAATTTTTGCAAAGAAGTTGTATTAAAAAAATAACTCCAGGAATACGCATACCTCATTCTAAATATGCGTATTTCAAGAGTGATTTTTTGCAATAATCCTTCTACCTAAAAACTTTTGATGCTGATTTTGAGAGTATCAAGAGTATATTACAAAAAGGTATCAACCAATTTTTTAGTATAACCCGTTCCAAAGATACACTCCAAAGTATTTTCAGATTATGTATTTCGAGGTGAACAGTGAATAGCTTTTGAAATATATCTTTGCAACGGGTTGTTGAATAAAGGCGAGCGATAACTTTTTAGAATCAGCACTTCATACTTTCGAAGGGACCATCAACATTTTTTGCAAAGAAGTTGTATAAAAAAAAATAACTCCAGTAATACGCATACCTCATTCTAAATATGCGTATTTCAAGAGTGATTTTTTGCAATAATCCTTCTACCTAAAAACTTTTGATGCTGATTTTGAGAGTATCAAGAGTATATTACAAAAATGTATCAACCAAGTTTTTAGTATAACCCGGTCCAAAGATACACTCCAAAGTATTTTCAGATTATGTATTTCAAGGTGAACAGTGAATAGCTTTTGAACTATATCTTTGCAACGGGTTGTCCAATAAAGGCGAGTGATAACTTTTTAGAATCAGCACTTCATACTTTCAAAGGAAGCATCAACAGTTTTTGCAAAGTTGTATTAAAAAAATAACTCCAGGAATACCTCATTCTAAATATGCATATTTCAAGAGTGATTTTTTGCAATAATCCTTCTACCTAAAAACTTTTGATGCTGATTTTGAGAGTATCAAGAGTATACTACAAAACGGTATCAATCAAGTTTTTAGTATAACCCGTTCCAAAGATACTCTCCAAAGTATTTTCAGATTATGTATTTCAAGGTGAACAGTGAATAGCTTTTTACTATATATCTTTGCAACGGGTTGTCCAATAAAGGCGAGCGATAACTTTTTAGAATCAGCACTTCATACTTTCAAAGGAAGCATCAACATTTTTTGCAAAGAAGTTGTATTAAAAAAAATAACTCCAGGAATACGCATACCTCATTCTAAATATGCGTATTTCAAGAGTGATTTTTTGCAATAATCCTTCTACCTAAAAACTTTTGATGCTGATTTTGAGAGTATCACGAGTATACTACAAAACGGTATCAACCAAGTTTTTAGTATAACCCGTTCCAAAGATACACTCCAAAGTATTTTCAGATTATGTATTTCGAGGTGAACAGTGAATAGCTTTTGAACTATATCTTTGCAACGGGTTGTCCAATAAAGGCGACCGATATCTTTTTAGAATCAGCACTTCATACTTTCAAAGGAAGCATCAACATTTTTTGCAAAGAAGTTGTATTAAAAAAAATAACTCCAGGAATACGCATACCTCATTCTAAATATGCGTATTTCAAGAGTGATTTTTTGTAATAAATCTTCTACCTAAAAACTTTTGATGCTGATTTTGAGAGTATCAAGAGTATATTACAAAAAGGTATCAACCAAGTTTTTAGTATAACCCGTTCCAAAGATACACTCGAAAGTATTTTCAGATTATGTATTTCAAGGTGAACAGTGAATAGCTTTAGAAATATATCTTTGCAACGGGTTGTTGAAAAAAAGGCGAGCGATAACTTTTTAGAATCAGCACTTCATACTTTCAAAGGGACCATCAACATTTTTTGCAAAGAAGTTGTATAAAAAAAAATAACTCCAGGAATACGCATACCTCATTCTAAATATGCGTATTTCAAGAGTGATTTTTTGCAATAATCCTTCTACCTAAAAACTTCTGATGCTGATTTTAAGAGTATCAAGAGTATACTTCAAAACGGTATCAACCAAGTTTTTAGTATAAGCCGTTCCAAAGATACTCTCCAAAGTATTTTCAGATTATGTATTTCAAGGTGAACAGTGAATAGCTTTTTACTATATATCTTTGCAACGGGTTGTCCAATAAAGGCGAGCGATAACTTTTTAGAATCAGCACTTCATTTTTTCAAAGGAAGCATCAACATTTTTTGCAAAGAAGTTGTATTAAAAAAAATAACTCCAGGAATACGCATACCTCATTCTAAATATGCGTATTTCAAGAGTGATTTTTTGCAATAATCCTTCTACCTAAAAACTTCTGATGCTGATTTTGAGAGTATCAAGAGTATACTTCAAAACGGTATCAACCAAGTTTTTAGTATAAGCCGTTCCAAAGATACTCTCCAAAGTATTTTCAGATTATGTATTTCAAGGTGAACAGTGAATAGCTTTTTACTATATATCTTTGCAACGGGTTGTCCAATAAAGGCGAGCGATAACTTTTTAGAATCAGCACTTCATACTTTCAAAGGAAGCATCAACATTTTTTGCAAAGAAGTTGTATTAAAAAAATAACTCCAGAAATACCTCATGCTAAATATGCATATTTCAAGAGTGATTTTTTGCAATAATCCTTCTACCTAAAAACTTTTGATGCTGATTTTGAGAGTATCAAGAGTATATTACAAAAAGGTATCAACAAAGTTTTTAGTATAACCTGTTCCAAAGATACACTCCAAAGTATTTTCAGATTATGTATTTCAAGGTGAACACTGAATAGCTTTTTACTATATATCTTTGCAAAGGGTTGTCCAATAAAGGCGAGCGATAAGTTTTTAGAAGCAGCACTTCATTTTTTCAAAGGAAGCATCAACATTTTTTGCAAAGAAGTTGTATTAAAAAAAATAACTCCAGGAATACGCATACCTCGTTCTAAATATGCGTATTTCAAGAGTGATTTTTTGCAATAATCCTTCTACCTAAAAACTTTTGATGCTGATTTTGAGAGTATCAAGAGTATACTACAAAACGGTATCAACCAAGTTTTTAGTATAACCCGTTCCAAAGATACTTTCCAAAGTATTTTCAGATTATGTATTTCAAGGTGAACAGTGAATAGCTTTTTACTATATATCTTTGCAACGGGTTGTCCAATAAAGGCGAGCGATAACTTTTTAGAATCAGCACTTAATTTTTTCAAAGGAAGCATCAACATTTTTTGCAAAGAAGTTGTATTAAAAAAATAACTCCAGGAATACGTATACCTCATTCTAAATATGCATATTTCAAGAGTGATTTTTTGCAATAATCCTTCTACCTAAAAATTTTGATGCTGATTTTGAGAGTATCAAGAGTATATTACAAAAACGTATCAACCAAGTTTTTAGTATAACCAGTTCCAAAGATACACTCCAAAGTATTTTCAGATTATGTATTTCAAGGTGAACAGTGAATAGCTTTTTAACTATATCTTTACAACGGGTTGTCCAATAAAGGCGAGCGATAACTTTTTAGAATCAGCACTTCATACCTTCAAAGGAACCATCAACATTTTTTGCAAAGAAGTTGTATTAAAAAAAATAACTCCAGGAATACGCATACCTCATTCTAAATATGCATAAAAACTTTTGATGCTGATTTTGAGAGTATCAAGAGTATATTACAAAAAGGTATCAACCAAGTTTTTAGTATAATCCGTTCCAAAGATACACTCCAAAGTATTTTCAGATTATGTATTTCAAGGTTAACAGTGAATAGCTTTTGATCTATATCTTTGCAACGGGTTGTCCAGTAAAAGCAAGCGATAACTTTTTAGAATCAGCACTTCATACTTTCAAAGGAAGCATCAACATTTTTTGCAAAGAAGTTGTATTAAAAAAAATAACTCCAGGAATACGCATACCTCATTCTAAATATGCGTATTTCAAGAGTGATTTTGTGCAATAATCCTTCTACCTAAAAACTTTCGCTGCTGATTTTGAGAGTATCAAGAGTGTATTACCAAAAGGTATCAACCAAGTTTTTAGTATAACCCATTCCAAAGATACACTCCAAAGTATTTTCAGATTATGTATTTCAAGGTGAACAGTGAATAGCTTTTGAAATATATCTTTGCAACGGGTTGTTGAATAAAGGCGAGCGATAACTTTTTAGAATCAGCACTTCATACTTTCGAAGGGACCATCAACATTTTTTGCAAAGAAGTTGTATAAAAAAAAATAACTCCAGTAATACGCATACCTCATTCTAAATATGCGTATTTCAAGAGTGATTTTTTGCAATAATCCTTCTACCTAAAAACTTTTGATGCTGATTTTGAGAGTATCAAGAGTATATTACAAAAATGTATCAACCAAGTTTTTAGTATAACCCGGTCCAAAGATACACTCCAAAGTATTTTCAGATTATGTATTTCAAGGTGAACAGTGAATAGCTTTTGAACTATATCTTTGCAACGGGTTGTCTAATAAAGGCGAGTGATAACTTTTTAGAATCAGCACTTCATACTTTCAAAGGAAGCATCAACATTTTTTGCAAAGAAGTTGTATTAAAAAAATAACTCCAGGAATACCTCAATCTAAATATGCATATTTCAAGAGTGATTTTTTGCAATAATCCTTCTACCTAAAAACTTTTGATGCTGATTTTGAGAGTATCAAGAGTATACTACAAAACGGTATCAACCAAGTTTTTAGTATAAACCGTTCCAAAGATACTCTCCAAAGTATTTTCAGATTATGTATTTCAAGGTGAACAGTGAATAGCTTTTGTACTATATCTTTGCAACGGGTTGTCCAATAAAGGCGAGCGATAACTTTTTAGAATCAGCACTTCATACTTTCAAAGGAAGCATCAACAATTTTTGCAAAGAAGTTGTATTAAAAAAATAACTCCAGGAATACGCATACCTCATTCTAAATATGCATATTTCAAGAGTGATTTTTTGCAATAATCCTTCTACCTAAAAACTTTTGATGCTGATTTTGAGAGTATCAAGAGTATATTACAAAAGGTATCAACCAAATTTTTAGTATAACCCGTTCCAAAGATACACTCCAAAGTATTTTCAGATTATGTATTTCAAGGTGAACAGTGAATAGCTTTTGATCTATATCTTTGCAACGGGTTGTCCAATAAAGGCGACCGATATCTTTTTAGAATCAGCACTTCATACTTTCAAAGGAAGCATCAACATTTTTTGCAAAGAAGTTGTATTAAAAAAAATAACTCCAGGAATACGCATACCTCATTCTAAATATGCGTATTTCAAGAGTGATTTTTTGCAATAATCCTTCTACCTAAAAACTTTTGATGCTGATTTTGAGAGTATCAAGAGTATATTACAAAAAGGTATCAACCAATTTTTTAGTATAACCCGTTCCAAAGATACACTCCAAAGTATTTTCAGATTATGTATTTCGAGGTGAACAGTGAATAGCTTTTGAAATATATCTTTGCGACGGGTTGTTGAATAAAGGCGAGCGATAACTTTTTAGAATCAGCACTTCATACTTTCGAAGGGACCATCAACATTTTTTGCAAAGAAGTTGTATAAATAAAAATAACTCCAGTAATACGCATACCTCATTCTAAATATGCGTATTTCAAGAGTGATTTTTTGCAATAATCCTTCTACCTAAAAACTTTTGATGCTGATTTTGAGAGTATCAAGAGTATATTACAAAAATGTATCAACCAAGTTTTTAGTATAACCCGGTCCAAAGATACACTCCAAAGTATTTTCAGATTATGTATTTCAAGGTGAACAGTGAATAGCTTTTGAACTATATCTTTGCAACGGGTTGTCCAATAAAGGCGAGTGATAACTTTTTAGAATCAGCACTTCATACTTTCAAAGAAAGCATCAACATTTTTTGCAAAGAAGTTGTATTAAAAAAATAACTCCAGGAATACCTCATTCTAAATATGCATATTTCAAGAGTGATTTTTTGCAATAATCCTTCTACCTAAAAACTTTTGATGCTGATTTTGAGAGTATCAAGAGTATACTACAAAACGGTATCAATCAAGTTTTTAGTATAACCCGTTCCAAAGATACTCTCCAAAGTATTTTCAGATTATGTATTTCAAGGTGAACAGTGAATAGCTTTTTACTATATATCTTTGCAACGGGTTGTCCAATAAAGGCGAGCGATAACTTTTTAGAATCAGCACTTCATACTTTCAAAGGAAGCATCAACATTTTTTGCAAAGAAGTTGTATTAAAAAAATAACTCCAGGAATACGCATACCTCATTGTAAATATGCGTATTTCAAGAGTGATTTTTTGCAATAATCCTTCTACCTAAAAACTTTTGATGCTAATTTTGAGAGTATCACGAGTATACTACAAAACGGTATCAACCAAGTTTTTAGTATAACCCGTTCCAAAGATACTCCCCAAAGTATTTTCAGATTATGTATTTCAAGGTGAACAGTGAATAGCTTTTGCACTATATCTTTGCAACGGGTTGTCCAATAAAGGCGACCGATATCTTTTTAGAATCAGCACTTCATACTTTCAAAGGAAGCATCAACATTTTTTGCAAAGAAGTTGTATTAAAAAAAATAACTCCAGGAATACGCATACCTCATTTTAAATATGCGTATTTCAAGAGTGATTTTTTGCAATAATCCTTCTACCTAAAAACTTTTGATGCTGATTTTGAGAGTATCAAGAGTATATTACAAAAAGGTATCAAGCAATTTTTTAGTATAACCCGTTCCAAAGATACACTCCAAAGTATTTTCAGATTATGTATTTCGAGGTGAACAGTGAATAGCTTTTGAACTATATCTTTGCAACGGGTTGTCCAATAAAGGCGAGTGATAAAAATTTAGAATCAGCAGTTCATACTTTCAAAGGAAGCATCAATATTTTTTGCAAAGAGGTTGTATTAAAAAAATAACTCCAGGAATACGCATACCTCATTCTAAATATGCATATTTCAAAAGTGATTTTTTACAATAATCCTTCTACCTAAAAACTTTTGATGCTGATTTTGAGAGTATCAAGAATATATTACAAAAAGGTATCAACCAAGTTTTTAGTATAACCCGTTCCAAAGATACACTCCAAAGTATTTTCAGATTATGTATTTCAAGGTGAACAGTGAATAGCTTTTTAACTATATCTTTACAACGGGTTGTCCAATAAAGGCGAGCGATAACTTTTTATAATCAGCACTTTATACCTTCAAAGGAACCATCAACATTTTTTGCACAGAAGTTGTATTAAAAAAAATAACTCCAGGAATACGCATACCTCATTCTAAATATGCGTATTTCAAGAGTGATTTTTTGTAATAAATCTTCTACCTAAAAACTTTTGATGCTGATTTTGAGAGTATCAAGAGTATATTACAAAACGGTATCAACCAAGTTTTTAGTATAACCCGTTCCAAAGATACACTCCAAAGTATTTTCAGATTATGTATTTCAAGGTGAACAGTGAATAGCTTTTGAACTATATCTTTGCAACGGGTTGTTGAATAAAGGCGAGCGATAACTTTTTAGAATCAGCACTTCATACTTTCAAAGGGACCATCAACATTTTTTGCAAAGAAGTTGTATAAAAAAAAATAACTCCAGTAATACGCATACCTCATTCTAAATATGCGTATTTCAAGAGTGATTTTTTGCAATAATCCTTCTACCTAAAAACTTTTGATGCTGATTTTGAGAGTATCAAGAGTATATTACGAAAAGGTATCAACCAAGTTTTTAGTATAACCGGGTCCAAAGATACACTCCAAAGTATTTTCAGATTATGTATTTCAAGGTGAACAGTGAATAGCTTTTGAATTATATCTTTGCAACGGGTTGTCCAATAAAGGCGAGTGATAACTTTTTAGAATCAGCACTTCATACTTTCAAAGGAAGCATCAACATTTTTTGCAAAGAAGTTGTATTAAAAAAATAACTCCAGGAATACCTCATTCTAAATATGCATATTTCAAGAGTGATTTTTTGCAATAGTCCTTCTACCTAAAAACTTTTGATGCTGATTTTGGGAGTATCAAGAGTATACTTCAAAATGGTATCAACCAAGTTTTTAGTATAACCCGTTCCAAAGATACTCTCCAAAGTATTTTCAGATTATGTATTTCAAGGTGAACAGTGAATAGCTTTTTACTATATATCTTTGCAACGGGTTGTCCGATAAAGGCGAGCGATAACTTTTTAGAATCAGCACTTCATTTTTTCAAAGGAAGCATCAACATTTTTTGCAAAGAAGTTGTATTAAAAAAAATAACTCCAGGAATACGCATACCTCATTCTAAATATGCGTATTTCAAGAGTGATTTTTTGCAATAATCCTTCTACCTAAAAACTTTTGATGCTGATTTTGAGAGTATCAAGAGTATACTACAAAACGGTATCAACCAAGTTTTTAGTATAACCCGTTCCAAAGATACTCTCCAAAGTATTTTCAGATTATGTATTTCAAGATGAACAGTGAATAGCTTTTGCACTATATCTTTGCAACGGGTTGTCCAATAAAGGCGAGCGATAACTTTTTAGAATCAGCACTTCATACTTTCAAAGGAAGCATCAACAATTTTTGCAAAGAAGTTGTATTAAAAAAATAACTCCAGGAATACGCATACCTCATTCTAAATATGCATATTTCAAGAGTGATTTTTTGCAATAATCCTTCTACCTAAAAACTTTTGATGCTGATTTTGAGAGTATCAAGAGTATATTACAAAAAGGTATCAACCAAATTTTTAGTATAACCCGTTCCAAAGATACACTCCAAAGTATTTTCAGATTATGTATTTCAAGGTGAACAGTGAATAGCTTTAGAACTATATCTTTGCAACGGGTTGTCCAATAAAAGCGAGCGATATTTTTTTAGAATCAGCACTTCATACTTTCAAAGGAAGCATCAACATTTTTTGCAAAGAAGTTGTATTAAAAAAAATAACTCCAGGAATACGCATACCTCATTCTAAATATGCGCGTTTCAAGAGTGATTTTTTGCAATAATCCTTATACATAAAAACTTTTGATGCTGATTTTGAGAGTATCAAGAGTATATTACAAAAAGGTATCAACCAAGTTCAACAATTCATCCAAATTCATCAACAATTTCACTGTTCACCTTGAACTATATCTTTGCAACGGGTTGTCCAATAAAGGCGACCGATATCTTTTTAGAATCAGCACTTCATACTTTCAAAGGAAGCATCAACATTTTTTGCAAAGAAGTTGTATTAAAAAAAATAACTCCAGGAATACGCATACCTCATTCTAAATATGCGTATTTCAAGAGTGATTTTTTGCAATAATCCTTCTACCTAAAAACTTTTGATGCTGATTTTGAGAGTATCAAGAGTATATTACAAAAAGGTATCAACCAATTTTTTAGTATAACCCGTTCCAAAGATACACTCCAAAGTATTTTCAGATTATGTATTTCGAGGTGAACAGTGAATAGCTTTTGAACTATATCTTTGCAACGGGTTGTCCAATAAAGGCGAGTGATAACGTTTTAGAATCAGAAGTTCATACTTTCAAAGGAAGCATCAACATTTTTTGCAAAGAGGTTGTATTAAAAAAATAACTCCAGGAATACGCATACCTCATTCTAAATATGCATATTTCAAGAGTGATTTTTTGCAATAATCCTTCTACCTAAAAACTTTTGATGCTGATTTTGAGAGTATCAAGAGTATATTACAAAAAGGTATCAACCAAGTTTTTAGTATAACCCGTTCCAAAGATACACTCCAAAGTATTTTCAGATTATGTATTTCAAGGTGAACAGTGAATAGCTTTTGATCTATATCTTTGCAACGGGTCGTCCAAAAAGGCGAGCGATAACTTTTTAGAATCAGCACTTCATACTTTCAAAAGAAGCATCAACATTTTTTGCAAAGATGTTGTATTAAAAAAAATAACTCCAGGAATACGCATACCTCATTCTAAATATGCGTATTTCAAGAGTGATTTTTTGCAATAATCCTTCTACCTAAAAACTTTTGATGCTGATTTTGAGAGTATCAAGAGTATACTACAAAACGGTATCAACCAAGTTTTTAGTATAACCCGTTCCAAAGATACTCTCCAAAGTATTTTCAGATTATGTATTTCAAGATGAACAGTGAATAGCTTTTGCACTATATCTTTGCAACGGGTTGTCCAATAAAGGCGAGCGATAACTTTTTAGAATCAGCACTTCATACTTTCAAAGGAAGCATCAACAATTTTTGCAAAGAAGTTGTATTAAAAAAATAACTCCAGGAATACGCATACCTCATTCTAAATATGCATATTTCAAGAGTGATTTTTTGCAATAATCCTTCTACCTAAAAACTTTTGATGCTGATTTTGAGAGTATCAAGAGTATATTACAAAAAGGTATCAACCAAATTTTTAGTATAACCCGTTCCAAAGATACACTCCAAAGTATTTTCAGATTATGTATTTCAAGGTGAACAGTGAATAGCTTTAGAACTATATCTTTGCAACGGGTTGTCCAATAAAAGCGACCGATATTTTTTTAGAATCAGCACTTCATACTTTCAAAGGAAGCATCAACATTTTTTGCAAAGAAGTTGTATTAAAAAAAATAACTCCAGGAATACGCATACCTCATTCTAAATATGCGCGTTTCAAGAGTGATTTTTTGCAATAATCCTTATACATAAAAACTTTTGATGCTGATTTTGAGAGTATCAAGAGTATATTACAAAAAGGTATCAACCAAGTTCAACAATTCATCCAAATTCATCAACAATTTCACTGTTCACCTTGAACTATATCTTTGCAACGGGTTGTCCAATAAAGGCGACCGATATCTTTTTAGAATCAGCACTTCATACTTTCAAAGGAAGCATCAACATTTTTTGCAAAGAAGTTGTATTAAAAAAAATAACTCCAGGAATACGCATACCTCATTCTAAATATGCGTATTTCAAGAGTGATTTTTTGCAATAATCCTTCTACCTAAAAACTTTTGATGCTGATTTTGAGAGTATCAAGAGTATATTACAAAAAGGTATCAACCAATTTTTTAGTATAACCCGTTCCAAAGATACACTCCAAAGTATTTTCAGATTATGTATTTCGAGGTGAACAGTGAATAGCTTTTGAACTATATCTTTGCAACGGGTTGTCCAATAAAGGCGAGTGATAACGTTTTAGAATCAGAAGTTCATACTTTCAAAGGAAGCATCAACATTTTTTGCAAAGAGGTTGTATTAAAAAAATAACTCCAGGAATACGCATACCTCATTGTAAATATGCATATTTCAAGAGTGATTTTTTGCAATAATCCTTCTACCTAAAAACTTTTGATGCTGATTTTGAGAGTATCAAGAGTATATTACAAAAAGGTATCAACCAAGTTTTTAGTATAACCCGTTCCAAAGATACACTCCAAAGTATTTTCAGATTATGTATTTCAAGGTGAACAGTGAATAGCTTTTGATCTATATCTTTGCAACGGGTCGTCCAAAAAGGCGAGCGATAACTTTTTAGAAGCAGCACTTCATACTTTCAAAAGAAGCATCAACATTTTTTGCAAAGAAGTTGTATTAAAAAAAATAACTCCAGGAATACGCATACCTCATTCTAAATATGCGTATTTCAAGAGTGATTTTTTGCAATAATCCTTCTACCTAAAAACTTTTGATGCTGATTTTGAGAGTATCAAGAGTATATTACAAAAAGGTATCAACCAAGTTTTTAGTATAACCCGTTCCAAAGATACACTATAAAGTATTTTCAGATTATGTATTTCAAGGTGAACAGTGAATAGCTTTTTACTATATCTTTGCAACGGGTTGTCCAATAAAGGCGAGCGATAACTTTTTAGAATCAGCACTTCATTTTTTCAAAGGAAGCATCAACATTTTTTGCAAAGAAGTTGTATTAAAAAAAATAACTCCAGGAATACGCATACCTCATTCTAAATATGCGTATTTCAAGAGTGATTTTTTGCAATAATCCTTCTACCTAAAAACTTTTGATGCTGATTTTGAGAGTATCAAGAATATATTACAAAACGGTATCAACCAAGTCTTTAGTATAACCCGTTCCAAAGATACTCTCCAAAGTATTTTCAGATTATGTATTTCAAGGTGAACAGTGAATAGCCTTTGCACTATATCTTTGCAACGGGTCGTCCAATAAAGGCGAGCGATAACTTTTAAGAATCAGCACTTCATACTTTCAAAGGAAGCATCAACATTTTTTGCAAAGAAGTTGTATTAAAAAAATAACTCCAGGAATACGCATACCTCATTCTAAATATGCATATTTCAAGAGCGATTTTTTGCAATAATCCTTCTACCTAAAAACTTTTGATGCTAATTTTGAGAGTATCAAGAGTATATTACAAAAAGGTATCAACCAAGTTTTTAGTATAACCCGTTCCAAAGATACACTCCAAAGTATTTTCAGATTATGTATTTCAAGGTGAACAGTGAATAGCTTTTGAAATATATCTTTGCAACAGGTTGTCCAATAAAGGCGACCGATAACTTTTTAGAATCAGCACTTCATACTTTCAAAATAAAATAATTTTAAAAAAAATAACTCCAAACTCCAGGAATACGCACACATCATTCTAAATATGCGTATTTCAAGAGTGATTTTTTGCAACAATCCTTCTATCTAAAAACTTTTGATGCTGATTTTGAGAGTATCAAGGGTATATTACAAAAGGGTATCAACCAAGTTTTTGGTATAAACCGTTCCAAAGATACACTCCAAAGTATTTTCAGATTCTGTATTTCAAGGTGAACAGTGAATAGCTTTTGAACTATATCTTTGCAATGGGTCGTCCAATAAAGGCGAGCGATAACTTTATAGAATCAGCACTTCATACTTTCAAAGGAAGCATCACCATTTTTTGCAAAAAAGTTGTATTAAAAAAAATAACTCCAGGAATACGCATACCTCATTCTAAATATGCGTATTTCAAGAGTGATTTTTTGCAATAATCCTTATACCTAAAAACTTTTGATGCTGATTTTGAGAGTATCAAGAGTATATTACAAAAAGGTATCAACCAAGTTCAACAATTCATCCAAATTCATCAACGATTTCACTGTTCACCTTGAACTATATCTTTGCAACGGGTTTTCCAATAAAGGCGACCTATATCTTTTTAGAATCAGCACTTCATACTTTCAAAGGAAGCATCAACATTTTTTGCAAAGAAGTTGTATTAAAAAAAATAACTCCAGGAATACGCATACCTCATTCTAAATATACGCATTTCAAGAGTGATTTTTTGCAATAATCCTTCTACCTAAAAATTTTTGATGCTGATTTTGAGATTATCAAGAGTATATTACAAAAAGGTATCAACCAAGTTTTTAGTATAACCCGGTCCAAAGATACACTCCAAAGTATTTTCAGATTATGTATTTTAAGGCGAACAGTGAATAGCTTTTGTACTATATCTTTGCAACGGGTTGTCCAATAAAGGACAGCGATATCTTTTTAGAATCAGCATTTCATACTTTCAAAGGAAGCATCAACATTTTTTGCAAAGAAGTTGTATTAAAAAAAATAACTCCAGGAATACGCATACCTCATTCTAAATATGCGTATTTCAAGAGTGATTTTTTGCAATAATCCTTCTACCTGAAAACTCTTAATGCTGATTTTGAGAGTATCAAGAGTATATTACAAAAAGGCATCAACCAAGTTTTTAGTATAACCCGTTCCAAAGATACACTCCAAAGTATTTTCAGATTATGTATTTCAAGGTGAACAGTGAATAGCTTTTGAACTATATCTTTGCAGCGGGTTGTCCAATAAAGGCGACCGGTATCTTTTTAGAATAAGCACTTCATACTTTCAAAGGAAGCATCAACATGTTTTGCAAAGAAGTTGTATTAAAAAAAATAACTCCAGGAATACGCATACCTCATTCTAAATATGCGTATTTCAAGAGTGATTTTTTGCAATCATCCTTCTACCTAAAAACTTTTGATCCTGATTTTGAGAGTATCAAGAGTATATTACAAAAAGGTGTCAACCAAGTTTTTAGTGTAACCCGTTCCAAAGATACACTCCAAAGTATTTTCAGATTATGTATTTCAAGGTGAACAGTGAATAGCTTTAGAACTATATCTTTGCAACGGGTTGTCCAATAAAGGCGAGCGATATTTTTTTTGAATCAGCACTTCATACTTTCAAAGGAAGCATCAACATTTTTTGCAAAGAAGTTGTATTAAAAAAAATAACTCCAGGAATACGCATACCTCATTCTAAATATGCGTACTTCAAGAGTGATTTTTTGCAATAATCCTTCTACCTAAAAACTTTTGATGCTGATTTTGAGAGTATCACGAGTATATTACAAAAAGGTATCAACCAAGTTTTTAGTGTAACCCGTTTCAAAGATACACTCCAAAGTATTTTCAGATTATGTATTTCAAGGTGCACAGTGAATAGCTTTAGAACTATATCTTTGCAACGGGTTGTCCAATAAAGGCGAGCGATATTTTTTTAGAATCAGCACTTCATACTTTCAAAGGAAGCATCAACATTTTTTGCAAAGAAGTTGTATTAAAAAAATAACTCCAGGAATACCTCAATCTAAATATGCATATTTCAAGAGTGATTTTTTGCAATAATCCTTCTACCTAAAAACTTTTGATGCTGATTTTGAGAGTATCAAGAGTATACTACAAAACGGTATCAACCAAGTTTTTAGTATAACCCGTTCCAAAGATACTCTCCAAAGTATTTTCAGATTATGTATTTCAAGGTGAACAGTGAATAGCTTTTGCACTATATCTTTGCAACGGGTTGTCCAATAAAGGCGAGCGATAACTTTTTAGAATCAGCACTTCATACTTTCAAAGGAAGCATCAACAATTTTTGCAAAGAAGTTGTCTTAAAAAAATAACTCCAGGAATACGCATACCTCATTCTAAATATGCGTATTTCAAGAGTGATTTTTTGCAATAATCCTTCTACCTAAAAACTTTTGATGCTGATTTTGAGAGTATCAAGAGTATATTACAAAAAGGTATCAACCAATTTTTTAGTATAACCCGTTCCAAAGATACACTCCAAAGTATTTTCAGATTATGTATTTCGAGGTGAACAGTGAATAGCTTTTGAAATATATCTTTGCAACGGGTTGTTGAATAAAGTCGAGCGATAACTTTTTAGAATCAGCACTTCATACTTTCGAAGGGACCATCAACATTTTTTGCAAAGAAGTTGTATAAAAAAAAATAACTCCAGTAATACGCATACCTCATTCTAAATATGCGTATTTCAAGAGTGATTTTTTGCAATAATCCTTCTACCTAAAAACTTTTGATGCTGATTTTGAGAGTATCAAGAGTATATTACAAAAATGTATCAACCAAGTTTTTAGTATAACCCGGTCCAAAGATACACTCCAAAGTATTTTCAGATTATGTATTTCAAGGTGAACAGTGAATAGCTTTTATACTATATCTTTGCAACGGGTTGTCCAATAAAGGCGAGTGATAACTTTTTAGAATCAGCACTTCATACTTTCAAAGGAAGCATCAACATTTTTTGCAAAGAAGTTGTATTAAAAAAATAACTCCAGGAATACCTCATTCTAAATATGCATATTTCAAGAGTGATTTTTTGCAATAATCCTTCTACCTAAAAACTTTTGATGCTGATTTTGAGAGTATCAAGAGTATACTACAAAACGGTATCAATCAAGTTTTTAGTATAACCCGTTCCAAAGATACTCTCCAAAGTATTTTCAGATTATGTATTTCAAGGTGAACAGTGAATAGCTTTTTACTATATATCTTTGCAACGGGTTGTCCAATAAAGGCGAGCGATAACTTTTTAGAATCAGCACTTCATACTTTCAAAGGAAGCATCAACATTTTTTGCAAAGAAGTTGTATTAAAAAAATAACTCCAGGAATACGCATACCTCATTCTAAATATGCGTATTTCAAGAGTGATTTTTTGCAATAATCCTTCTACCTAAAAACTTTTGATGCTAATTTTGAGAGTATCACGAGTATACTACAAAACGGTATCAACCAAGTTTTTAGTATAACCCGTTCCAAAGATACTCCCCAAAGTATTTTCAGATTATGTATTTCAAGGTGAACAGTGAATAGCTTTTGCACTATATCTTTGCAACGGGTTGTCCAATAAAGGCGACCGATATCTTTTTAGAATCAGCACTTCATACTTTCAAAGGAAGCATCAACATTTTTTGCAAAGAAGTTGTATTAAAAAAAATAACTCCAGGAATACGCATACCTCATTCTAAATATGCGTATTTCAAGAGTGATTTTTTGCAATAATCCTTCTACCTAAAAACTTTTGATGCTGATTTTGAGAGTATCAAGAGTATATTACAAAAGGTATCAACCAAATTTTTAGTATAACCCGTTCCAAAGATACACTCCAAAGTATTTTCAGATTATGTATTTCAAGGTGAACAGTGAATAGCTTTTGATCTATATCTTTGCAACGGGTTGTCCAATAAAGGCGACCGATATCTTTTTAGAATCAGCACTTCATACTTTCAAAGGAAGCATCAACATTTTTTGCAAAGAAGTTGTATTAAAAAAAATAACTCCAGGAATACGCATACCTCATTCTAAATATGCGTATTTCAAGAGTGATTTTTTGCAATAATCCTTCTACCTAAAAACTTTTGATGCTGATTTTGAGAGTATCAAGAGTATATTACAAAAAGGTATCAACCAATTTTTTAGTATAACCCGTTCCAAAGATACACTCCAAAGTATTTTCAGATTATGTATTTCGAGGTGAACAGTGAATAGCTTTTGAAATATATCTTTGCAACGGGTTGTTGAATAAAGTCGAGCGATAACTTTTTAGAATCAGCACTTCATACTTTCGAAGGGACCATCAACATTTTTTGCAAAGAAGTTGTATAAAAAAAAATAACTCCAGTAATACGCATACCTCATTCTAAATATGCGTATTTCAAGAGTGATTTTTTGCAATAATCCTTCTACCTAAAAACTTTTGATGCTGATTTTGAGAGTATCAAGAGTATATTACAAAAATGTATCAACCAAGTTTTTAGTATAACCCGGTCCAAAGATACACTCCAAAGTATTTTCAGATTATGTATTTCAAGGTGAACAGTGAATAGCTTTTATACTATATCTTTGCAACGGGTTGTCCAATAAAGGCGAGTGATAACTTTTTAGAATCAGCACTTCATACTTTCAAAGGAAGCATCAACATTTTTTGCAAAGAAGTTGTATTAAAAAAATAACTCCAGGAATACCTCATTCTAAATATGCATATTTCAAGAGTGATTTTTTGCAATAATCCTTCTACCTAAAAACTTTTGATGCTGATTTTGAGAGTATCAAGAGTATACTACAAAACGGTATCAATCAAGTTTTTAGTATAACCCGTTCCAAAGATACTCTCCAAAGTATTTTCAGATTATGTATTTCAAGGTGAACAGTGAATAGCTTTTTACTATATATCTTTGCAACGGGTTGTCCAATAAAGGCGAGCGATAACTTTTTAGAATCAGCACTTCATACTTTCAAAGGAAGCATCAACATTTTTTGCAAAGAAGTTGTATTAAAAAAATAACTCCAGGAATACGCATACCTCATTCTAAATATGCGTATTTCAAGAGTGATTTTTTGCAATAATCCTTCTACCTAAAAACTTTTGATGCTAATTTTGAGAGTATCACGAGTATACTACAAAACGGTGTCAACCAAGTTTTTAGTATAACCCGTTCCAAAGATACTCCCCAAAGTATTTTCAGATTATGTATTTCAAGGTGAACAGTGAATAGCTTTTGCACTATATCTTTGCAACGGGTTGTCCAATAAAGGCGACCGATATCTTTTAAGAATCAGCACTTCATACTTTCAAAGGAAGCATCAACATTTTTTGCAAAGAAGTTGTATTAAAAAAAATAACTCCAGGAATACGCATACCTCATTCTAAATATGCGTATTTCAAGAGTGATTTTTTGCAATAATCCTTCTACCAAAAAACTTTTGATGCTGATTTTGAGAGTATCAAGAGTATATTACAAAAAGGTATCAACCAATTTTTTAGTATAACCCGTTCCAAAGATACACTCCAAAGTATTTTCAGATTATGTATTTCGAGGTGAACAGTGAATAGCTTTTGAACTATATCTTTGCAACGGGTTGTCCAATAAAGACGAGTGATAAAAATTTAGAATCAGCAGTTCATACTTTCAAAGGAAGCATCAATATTTTTTGCAAAGAGGTTGTATTAAAAAAATAACTCCAGGAATACGCATACCTCATTCTAAATATGCATATTTCAAAAGTGATTTTTTGCAATAATCCTTCTACCTAAAAACTTTTGATGCTGATTTTGAGAGTATCAAGAATATATTAGAAAAAGGTATCAACCAAGTTTTTAGTATAACCCGTTCCAAAGATACACTCCAAAGTATTTTCAGATTATGTATTTCAAGGTGAACAGTGAATAGCTTTTTAACTATATCTTTACAACGGGTTGTCCAATAAAGGCGAGCGATAACTTTTTATAATCAGCACTTTATACCTTCAAAGGAACCATCAACATTTTTTGCACAGAAGTTGTATTAAAAAAAATAACTCCAGGAATACGCATACCTCATTCTAAATATGCGTATTTCAAGAGTGATTTTTTGTAATAAATCTTCTACCTAAAAACTTTTGATGCTGATTTTGAGAGTATCAAGAGTATATTACAAAAAGGTATCAACCAAGTTTTTAGTATAACCCGTTCCAAAGATACACTCCAAAGTATTTTCAGATTATGTATTTCAAGGTGAACAGTGAATAGCTTTTGAAATATATCTTTGCAACGGGTTGTTGAATAAAGGCGAGCGATAACTTTTTAGAATCAGCACTTCATACTTTCAAAGGGACCATCAACATTTTTTGCAAAGAAGTTGTATAAAAAAAAATAACTCCAGTAATACGCATACCTCATTCTAAATATGCGTATTTCAAGAGTGATTTTTTGCAATAATCCTTCTACCTAAAAACTTTTGATGCTGATTTTGAGAGTATCAAGAGTATATTACGAAAAGGTATCAACCAAGTTTTTAGTATAACCGGGTCCAAAGATACACTCCAAAGTATTTTCAGATTATGTATTTCAAGGTGAACAGTGAATAGCTTTTGAATTATATCTTTGCAACGGGTTGTCCAATAAAGGCGAGTGATAACTTTTTAGAATCAGCACTTCATACTTTCAAAGGAAGCATCAACATTTTTTGCAAAGAAGTTGTATTAAAAAAATAACTCCAGGAATACCTCATTCTAAATATGCATATTTCAAGAGTGATTTTTTGCAATAGTCCTTCTACCTAAAAACTTTTGATGCTGATTTTGAGAGTATCAAGAGTATACTTCAAAACGGTATCAACCAAGTTTTTAGTATAACCCGTTCCAAAGATACTCTCCAAAGTATTTTCAGATTATGTATTTCAAGGTGAACAGTGAATAGCTTTTTACTATATATCTTTGCAACGGGTTGTCCGATAAAGGCGAGCGATAACTTTTTAGAATCAGCACTTCATTTTTTCAAAGGAAGCATCAACATTTTTTGCAAAGAAGTTGTATTAAAAAAAATAACTCCAGGAATACGCATACCTCATTCTAAATATGCGTATTTCAAGAGTGATTTTTTGCAATAATCCTTCTACCTAAAAACTTTTGATGCTGATTTTGAGAGTATCAAGAGTATACTACAAAACGGTATCAACCAAGTTTTTAGTATAACCCGTTCCAAAGATACTCTCCAAAGTATTTTCAGATTATGTATTTCAAGATGAACAGTGAATAGCTTTTGCACTATATCTTTGCAACAGGTTGTCCAATAAAGGCGAGCGATAACTTTTTAGAATCAGCACTTCATACTTTCAAAGGAAGCATCAACAATTTTTGCAAAGAAGTTGTATTAAAAAAATAACTCCAGGAATACGCATACCTCATTCTAAATATGCATATTTCAAGAGTGATTTTTTGCAATAATCCTTCTACCTAAAAACTTTTGATGCTGATTTTGAGAGTATCAAGAGTATATTACAAAAAGGTATCAACCAAATTTTTAGTATAACCCGTTCCAAAGATACACTCCAAAGTATTTTCAGATTATGTATTTCAAGGTGAACAGTGAATAGCTTTTTAACTATATCTTTACAACGGGTTGTCCAATAAAGGCGAGCGATAACTTTTTATAATCAGCACTTCATACTTTCAAAGGAAGCATCAACAATTTTTGCAAAGAAGTTGTATTAAAAAAATAACTCCAGGAATACGCATACCTCATTCTAAATATGCATATTTCAAGAGTGATTTTTTGCAATAATCCTTCTACCTAAAAACTTTTGATGCTGATTTTGAGAGTATCAAGAGTATACTACAAAACGGTATCAACCAAGTTTTTAGTATAACCCGTTCCAAAGATACTCTCCAAAGTATTTTCAGATTATGTATTTCAAGGTGAACAGTGAATAGCTTTTGAACTATATCTTTGCAACGGGTTGTCCAATAAAGACGAGTGATAAAAATTTAGAATCAGCAGTTCATACTTTCAAAGGAAGCATCAATATTTTTTGCAAAGAGGTTGTATTAAAAAAATAACTCCAGGAATACGCATACCTCATTCTAAATATGCATATTTCAAAAGTGATTTTTTGCAATAATCCTTCTACCTAAAAACTTTTGATGCTGATTTTGAGAGTATCAAGAATATATTAGAAAAAGGTATCAACCAAGTTTTTAGTATAACCCGTTCCAAAGATACACTCCAAAGTATTTTCAGATTATGTATTTCAAGGTGAACAGTGAATAGCTTTTTAACTATATCTTTACAACGGGTTGTCCAATAAAGGCGAGCGATAACTTTTTATAATCAGCACTTTATACCTTCAAAGGAACCATCAACATTTTTTGCACAGAAGTTGTATTAAAAAAAATAACTCCAGGAATACGCATACCTCATTCTAAATATGCGTATTTCAAGAGTGATTTTTTGTAATAAATCTTCTACCTAAAAACTTTTGATGCTGATTTTGAGAGTATCAAGAGTATATTACAAAAAGGTATCAACCAAGTTTTTAGTATAACCCGTTCCAAAGATACACTCCAAAGTATTTTCAGATTATGTATTTCAAGGTGAACAGTGAATAGCTTTTGAAATATATCTTTGCAACGGGTTGTTGAATAAAGGCGAGCGATAACTTTTTAGAATCAGCACTTCATACTTTCAAAGGGACCATCAACATTTTTTGCAAAGAAGTTGTATAAAAAAAAATAACTCCAGTAATACGCATACCTCATTCTAAATATGCGTATTTCAAGAGTGATTTTTTGCAATAATCCTTCTACCTAAAAACTTTTGATGCTGATTTTGAGAGTATCAAGAGTATATTACGAAAAGGTATCAACCAAGTTTTTAGTATAACCGGGTCCAAAGATACACTCCAAAGTATTTTCAGATTATGTATTTCAAGGTGAACAGTGAATAGCTTTTGAATTATATCTTTGCAACGGGTTGTCCAATAAAGGCGAGTGATAACTTTTTAGAATCAGCACTTCATACTTTCAAAGGAAGCATCAACATTTTTTGCAAAGAAGTTGTATTAAAAAAATAACTCCAGGAATACCTCATTCTAAATATGCATATTTCAAGAGTGATTTTTTGCAATAGTCCTTCTACCTAAAAACTTTTGATGCTGATTTTGAGAGTATCAAGAGTATACTTCAAAACGGTATCAACCAAGTTTTTAGTATAACCCGTTCCAAAGAGACTCTCCAAAGTATTTTCAGATTATGTATTTCAAGGTGAACAGTGAATAGCTTTTGAACTATATCTTTGCAACGGGTTGTCCAATAAAGGCGAGTGATAACGTTTTAGAATCAGAAGTTCATACTTTCAAAGGAAGCATCAACATTTTTTGCAAAGAGGTTGTATTAAAAAAATAACTCCAGGAATACGCATACCTCATTCTAAATATGCATATTTCAAGAGTGATTTTTTGCAATAATCCTTCTACCTAAAAACTTTTGATGCTGATTTTGAGAGTATCAAGAATATATTAGAAAAAGGTATCAACCAAGTTTTTAGTATAACCCGTTCCAAAGATACACTCCAAAGTATTTTCAGATTATGTATTTCAAGGTGAACAGTGAATAGCTTTTTAACTATATCTTTACAACGGGTTGTCCAATAAAGGCGAGCGATAACTTTTTATAATCAGCACTTTATACCTTCAAAGGAACCATCAACATTTTTTGCACAGAAGTTGTATTAAAAAAAATAACTCCAGGAATACGCATACCTCATTCTAAATATGCGTATTTCAAGAGTGATTTTTTGTAATAAATCTTCTACCTAAAAACTTTTGATGCTGATTTTGAGAGTATCAAGAGTATATTACAAAAAGGTATCAACCAAGTTTTTAGTATAACCCGTTCCAAAGATACACTCCAAAGTATTTTCAGATTATGTATTTCAAGGTGAACAGTGAATAGCTTTTGAAATATATCTTTGCAACGGGTTGTTGAATAAAGGCGAGCGATAACTTTTTAGAATCAGCACTTCATACTTTCAAAGGGACCATCAACATTTTTTGCAAAGAAGTTGTATAAAAAAAAATAACTCCAGTAATACGCATACCTCATTCTAAATATGCGTATTTCAAGAGTGATTTTTTGCAATAATCCTTCTACCTAAAAACTTTTGATGCTGATTTTGAGAGTATCAAGAGTATATTACGAAAAGGTATCAACCAAGTTTTTAGTATAACCGGGTCCAAAGATACACTCCAAAGTATTTTCAGATTATGTATTTCAAGGTGAACAGTGAATAGCTTTTGAATTATATCTTTGCAACGGGTTGTCCAATAAAGGCGAGTGATAACTTTTTAGAATCAGCACTTCATACTTTCAAAGGAAGCATCAACATTTTTTGCAAAGAAGTTGTATTAAAAAAATAACTCCAGGAATACCTCATTCTAAATATGCATATTTCAAGAGTGATTTTTTGCAATAGTCCTTCTACCTAAAAACTTTTGATGCTGATTTTGAGAGTATCAAGAGTATACTTCAAAACGGTATCAACCAAGTTTTTAGTATAACCCGTTCCAAAGAGACTCTCCAAAGTATTTTCAGATTATGTATTTCAAGGTGAACAGTGAATAGCTTTTTACTATATATCTTTGCAACGGGTTGTCCGATAAAGGCGAGCGATAACTTTTTAGAATCAGCACTTCATTTTTTCAAAGGAAGCATCAACATTTTTTGCAAAGAAGTTGTATTAAAAAAAATAACTCCAGGAATACGCATACCTCATTCTAAATATGCGTATTTCAAGAGTGATTTTTTGCAATAATCCTTCTACCTAAAAACTTTTGATGCTGATTTTGAGAGTATCAAGAGTATACTACAAAACGGTATCAACCAAGTTTTTAGTATAACCCGTTCCAAAGATACTCTCCAAAGTATTTTCAGATTATGTATTTCAAGATGAACAGTGAATAGCTTTTGCACTATATCTTTGCAACAGGTTGTCCAATAAAGGCGAGCGATAACTTTTTAGAATCAGCACTTCATACTTTCAAAGGAAGCATCAACAATTTTTGCAAAGAAGTTGTATTAAAAAAATAACTCCAGGAATACGCATACCTCATTCTAAATATGCATATTTCAAGAGTGATTTTTTGCAATAATCCTTCTACCTAAAAACTTTTGATGCTGATTTTGAGAGTATCAAGAGTATATTACAAAAAGGTATCAACCAAATTTTTAGTATAACCCGTTCCAAAGATACACTCCAAAGTATTTTCAGATTATGTATTTCAAGGTGAACAGTGAATAGCTTTAGAACTATATCTTTGCAACGGGTTGTCCAATAAAAGCGAGCGATATTTTTTTAGAATCAGCACTTCATACTTTCAAAGGAAGCATCAACATTTTTTGCAAAGAAGTTGTATTAAAAAAAATAACTCCAGGAATACGCATACCTCATTCTAAATATGCGCGTTTCAAGAGTGATTTTTTGCAATAATCCTTATACATAAAAACTTTTGATGCTGATTTTGAGAGTATCAAGAGTATATTACAAAAAGGTATCAACCAAGTTCAACAATTCATCCAAATTCATCAACAATTTCACTGTTCACCTTGAACTATATCTTTGCAACGGGTTGTCCAATAAAGGCGACAGATATCTTTTTAGAATCAGCACTTCATACTTTCAAAGGAAGCATCAAAATTTTTTGCAAAGAAGTTGTATTAAAAAAAATAACTCCAGGAATACGCATACCTCATTCTAAATATGCGTATTTCAAGAGTGATTTTTTGCAATAATCCTTCTACCTAAAAACTTTTGATGCTGATTTTGAGAGTATCAAGAGTATATTACAAAAAGGTATCAACCAATTTTTTAGTATAACCCGTTCCAAAGATACACTCCAAAGTATTTTCAGATTATGTATTTCGAGGTGAACAGTGAATAGCTTTTGAACTATATCTTTGCAACGGGTTGTCCAATAAAGGCGAGTGATAACGTTTTAGAATCAGAAGTTCATACTTTCAAAGGAAGCATCAACATTTTTTGCAAAGAGGTTGTATTAAAAAAATAACTCCAGGAATACGCATACCTCATTCTAAATATGCATATTTCAAGAGTGATTTTTTGCAATAATCCTTCTACCTAAAAACTTTTGATGCTGATTTTGAGAGTATCAAGACTATATTACAAAAAGGTATCAACCAAGTTTTTAGTATAACCCGTTCCAAAGATACACTCCAAAGTATTTTTAGATTATGTATTTCAAGGTGAACAGTGAATAGCTTTTTACTATATCTTTGCAACGGGTTGTCCAATAAAAGCGAGCGATAACTTTTTAGAATCAGCACTTCATTTTTTCAAAGGAAGCATCAACATTTTTTGCAAAGAAGTTGTATTAAAAAAAATAACTCCAGGAATACGCATACCTCATTCTAAATATGCGTATTTCAAGAGTGATTTTTTGCAATAATCCTTCTACCTAAAAACTTTTGATGCTGATTTTGAGAGTATCAAGAATATATTACAAAACGGTATCAACCAAGTCTTTAGTATAACCCGTTCCAAAGATACTCTCCAAAGTATTTTCAGATTATGTATTTCAAGGTGAACAGTGAATAGCATTTGCACTATATCTTTGCAACGGGTCGTCCAATAAAGGCGAGCGATAACTTTTAAGAATCAGCACTTCATACTTTCAAAGGAAGCATCAACATTTTTTGCAAAGAAGTTGTATTAAAAAAATAACTCCAGGAATACGCATACCTCATTCTAAATATGCATATTTCAAGAGCGATTTTTTGCAATAATCCTTCTACCTAAAAACTTTTGATGCTGATTTTGAGAGTATCAAGAGTATATTACAAAAAGGTATCAACCAAGTTTTTAGTATAACCCGTTCCAAAGATACACTCCAAAGTATTTTCAGATTATGTATTTCAAGGTGAACAGTGAATAGCTTTTGAAATATATCTTTGCAACAGGTTGTCCAATAAAGGCGACCGATAACTTTTTAGAATCAGCACTTCATACTTTCAAAATAAAATACTTTTAAAAAAAATAACTCCAAACTCCAGGAATACGCACACCTCATTCTAAATATGCGTATTTCAAGAGTGATTTTTTGCAATAATCCTTCTACCTAAAAACTTTTGATGCTGATTTTGAGAGTATCAAGGGTATATTACAAAAAGGTATCAACCAAGTTTTTGGTATAACCCGTTCCAAAGATACACTCCAAAGTTTTTTCAGATTATGTATTTCAAGGTGAACAGTGAATAGCTTTTGCACTATATCTTTGCAACGGGTTGTCCAATAAAGGCGACCGATATCTTTTTAGAATCAGCACTTCATACTTTCAAAGGAAGCATCAACATTTTTTGCAAAGAAGTTGTTTTAAAAAAAATAACTCCAGGAATACGCATACCTCATTCTAAATATGCGTATTTCAAGAGTGATTTTTTGCAATAATCCTTCTACCAAAAAACTTTTGATGCTGATTTTGAGAGTATCAAGAGTATATTACAAAAAGGTATCAACCAATTTTTTAGTATAACCCGTTCCAAAGATACACTCCAAAGTATTTTCAGATTATGTATTTCGAGGTGAACAGTGAATAGCTTTTGAACTATATCTTTGCAACGAGTTGTCCAATAAAGGCGAGTGATAAAAATTTAGAATCAGCAGTTCATACTTTCAAAGGAAGCATCAATATTTTTTGCAAAGAGGTTGTATTAAAAAAATAACTCCAGGAATACGCATACCTCATTCTAAATATGCATATTTCAAAAGTGATTTTTTGCAATAATCCTTCTACCTAAAAACTTTTGATGCTGATTTTGAGAGTATCAAGAATATATTAGAAAAAGGTATCAACCAAGTTTTTAGTATAACCCGTTCCAAAGATACACTCCAAAGTATTTTCAGATTATGTATTTCAAGGTGAACAGTGAATAGCTTTTTAACTATATCTTTACAACGGGTTGTCCAATAAAGGCGAGCGATAACTTTTTATAATCAGCACTTTATACCTTCAAAGGAACCATCAACATTTTTTGCACAGAAGTTGTATTAAAAAAAATAACTCCAGGAATACGCATACCTCATTCTAAATATGCGTATTTCAAGAGTGATTTTTTGTAATAAATCTTCTACCTAAAAACTTTTGATGCTGATTTTGAGAGTATCAAGAGTATATTACAAAAAGGTATCAACCAAGTTTTTAGTATAACCCGTTCCAAAGATACACTCCAAAGTATTTTCAGATTATGTATTTCAAGGTGAACAGTGAATAGCTTTTGAAATATATCTTTGCAACGGGTTGTTGAATAAAGGCGAGCGATAACTTTTTAGAATCAGCACTTCATACTTTCAAAGGGACCATCAACATTTTTTGCAAAGAAGTTGTATAAAAAAAAATAACTCCAGTAATACGCATACCTCATTCTAAATATGCGTATTTCAAGAGTGATTTTTTGCAATAATCCTTCTACCTAAAAACTTTTGATGCTGATTTTGAGAGTATCAAGAGTATATTACGAAAAGGTATCAACCAAGTTTTTAGTATAACCGGGTCCAAAGATACACTCCAAAGTATTTTCAGATTATGTATTTCAAGGTGAACAGTGAATAGCTTTTGAATTATATCTTTGCAACGGGTTGTCCAATAAAGGCGAGTGATAACTTTTTAGAATCAGCACTTCATACTTTCAAAGGAAGCATCAACATTTTTTGCAAAGAAGTTGTATTAAAAAAATAACTCCAGGAATACCTCATTCTAAATATGCATATTTCAAGAGTGATTTTTTGCAATAGTCCTTCTACCTAAAAACTTTTGATGCTGATTTTGAGAGTATCAAGAGTATACTTCAAAACGGTATCAACCAAGTTTTTAGTATAACCCGTTCCAAAGATACTCTCCAAAGTATTTTCAGATTATGTATTTCAAGGTGAACAGTGAATAGCTTTTTACTATATATCTTTGCAACGGGTTGTCCGATAAAGGCGAGCGATAACTTTTTAGAATCAGCACTTCATTTTTTCAAAGGAAGCATCAACATTTTTTGCAAAGAAGTTGTATTAAAAAAAATAACTCCAGGAATACGCATACCTCATTCTAAATATGCGTATTTCAAGAGTGATTTTTTGCAATAATCCTTCTACCTAAAAACTTTTGATGCTGATTTTGAGAGTATCAAGAGTATACTACAAAACGGTATCAACCAAGTTTTTAGTATAACCCGTTCCAAAGATACTCTCCAAAGTATTTTCAGATTATGTATTTCAAGATGAACAGTGAATAGCTTTTGCACTATATCTTTGCAACAGGTTGTCCAATAAAGGCGAGCGATAACTTTTTAGAATCAGCACTTCATACTTTCAAAGGAAGCATCAACAATTTTTGCAAAGAAGTTGTATTAAAAAAATAACTCCAGGAATACGCATACCTCATTCTAAATATGCATATTTCAAGAGTGATTTTTTGCAATAATCCTTCTACCTAAAAACTTTTGATGCTGATTTTGAGAGTATCAAGAGTATATTACAAAAAGGTATCAACCAAATTTTTAGTATAACCCGTTCCAAAGATACACTCCAAAGTATTTTCAGATTATGTATTTCAAGGTGAACAGTGAATAGCTTTAGAACTATATCTTTGCAACGGGTTGTCCAATAAAAGCGAGCGATATTTTTTTAGAATCAGCACTTCATACTTTCAAAGGAAGCATCAACATTTTTTGCAAAGAAGTTGTATTAAAAAAAATAACTCCAGGAATACGCATACCTCATTCTAAATATGCGCGTTTCAAGAGTGATTTTTTGCAATAATCCTTATACATAAAAACTTTTGATGCTGATTTTGAGAGTATCAAGAGTATATTACAAAAAGGTATGAACCAAGTTCAACAATTCATCCAAATTCATCAACAATTTCACTGTTCACCTTGAACTATATCTTTGCAACGGGTTGTCCAATAAAGGCGACCGATATCTTTTTAGAATCAGCACTTCATACTTTCAAAGGAAGCATCAAAATTTTTTGCAAAGAAGTTGTATTAAAAAAAATAACTCCAGGAATACGCATACCTCATTCTAAATATGCGTATTTCAAGAGTGATTTTTTGCAATAATCCTTCTACCTAAAAACTTTTGATGCTGATTTTGAGAGTATCAAGAGTATATTACAAAAAGGTATCAACCAATTTTTTAGTATAACCCGTTCCAAAGATACACTCCAAAGTATTTTCAGATTATGTATTTCGAGGTGAACAGTGAATAGCTTTTGAACTATATCTTTGCAACGGGTTGTCCAATAAAGGCGAGTGATAACGTTTTAGAATCAGAAGTTCATACTTTCAAAGGAAGCATCAACATTTTTTGCAAAGAGGTTGTATTAAAAAAATAACTCCAGGAATACGCATACCTCATTCTAAATATGCATATTTCAAGAGTGATTTTTTGCAATAATCCTTCTACCTAAAAACTTTTGATGCTGATTTTGAGAGTATCAAGACTATATTACAAAAAGGTATCAACCAAGTTTTTAGTATAACCCGTTCCAAAGATACACTCCAAAGTATTTTCAGATTATGTATTTCAAGGTGAACAGTGAATAGCTTTTTACTATATCTTTGCAACGGGTTGTCCAATAAAAGCGAGCGATAACTTTTTAGAATCAGCACTTCATTTTTTCAAAGGAAGCATCAACATTTTTTGCAAAGAAGTTGTATTAAAAAAAATAACTCCAGGAATACGCATACCTCATTCTAAATATGCGTATTTCAAGAGTGATTTTTTGCAATAATCCTTCTACCTAAACACTTTTGATGCTGATTTTGAGAGTATCAAGAATATATTACAAAACGGTATCAACCAAGTCTTTAGTATAACCCGTTCCAAAGATACTCTCCAAAGTATTTTCAGATTATGTATTTCAAGGTGAACAGTGAATAGCATTTGCACTATATCTTTGCAACGGGTCGTCCAATAAAGGCGAGCGATAACTTTTAAGAATCAGCACTTCATACTTTCAAAGGAAGCATCAACATTTTTTGCAAAGAAGTTGTATTAAAAAAATAACTCCAGGAATACGCATACCTCATTCTAAATATGCATATTTCAAGAGCGATTTTTTGCAATAATCCTTCTACCTAAAAA
This sequence comes from Philhelius pedissequus, assembly GCA_910595825.1. Classification (NCBI taxonomy): domain Eukaryota; kingdom Metazoa; phylum Arthropoda; class Insecta; order Diptera; family Syrphidae; genus Philhelius; species Philhelius pedissequus. The sequence continues at coordinate 218,243,379 of OU343160.1, read as the reverse complement.
CTTTTGATGCTGATTTTGAGAGTATCAAGAGTATATTACAAAAAGGTATCAACCAAGTTTTTAGTATAACCCGTTCCAAAGATACACTCCAAAGTATTTTCAGATTATGTATTTCAAGGTGAACAGTGAATAGCTTTTGAAATATATCTTTGCAACAGGTTGTCCAATAAAGGCGACCGATAACTTTTTAGAATCAGCACTTCATACTTTCAAAATAAAATACTTTTAAAAAAAATAACTCCAAACTCCAGGAATACGCACACCTCATTCTAAATATGCGTATTTCAAGAGTGATTTTTTGCAATAATCCTTCTACCTAAAAACTTTTGATGCTGATTTTGAGAGTATCAAGGGTATATTACAAAAAGGTATCAACCAAGTTTTTGGTATAACCCGTTCCAAAGATACACTCCAAAGTATTTTCAGATTCTGTATTACAAGGTGAACAGTGAATAGCTTTTGAACTATATCTTTGCAATGGGTCGTCCAATAAAGGCGAGCGATAACTTTATAGAATCAGCACTTCATACTTTCAAAGGAAGCATCACCATTTTTTGCAAAAAAGTTGTATTAAAAAAAATAACTCCAGGAATACGCATACCTCATTCTAAATATGCGTATTTCAAGAGTGATTTTTTGCAATAATCCTTATACCTAAAAACTTTTGATGCTGATTTTGAGAGTATCAAGAGTATATTACAAAAAGGTATCAACCAAGTTCAACAATTCATCCAAATTCATCAACAATTTCACTGTTCACCTTGAACTATATCTTTGCAACGGGTTTTCCAATAAAGGCGACCTATATCTTTTTAGAATCAGCACTTCATACTTTCAAAGGAAGCATCAACATTTTTTGCAAAGAAGTTGTATTAAAAAAAATAACTCCAGGAATACGCATACCTCATTCTAAATATACGCATTTCAAGAGTGATTTTTTGCAATAATCCTTCTACCTAAAAATTTTTGATGCTGATTTTGAGATTATCAAGAGTATATTACAAAAAGGTATCAACCAAGTTTTTAGTATAACCCGGTCCAAAGATACACTCCAAAGTATTTTCAGATTATGTATTTCAAGGCGAACAGTGAATAGCTTTTGTACTATATCTTTGCAACGGGTTGTCCAATAAAGGACAGCGATATCTTTTTAGAATCAGCATTTCATACTTTCAAAGGAAGCATCAACATTTTTTGCAAAGAAGTTGTATTAAAAAAAATAACTCCAGGAATACGCATACCTCATTCTAAATATGCGTATTTCAAGAGTGATTTTTTGCAATAATCCTTCTACCTGAAAACTCTTAATGCTGATTTTGAGAGTATCAAGAGTATATTACAAAAAGTCATCAACCAAGTTTTTAGTATAACCCGTTCCAAAGATACACTCCAAAGTATTTTCAGATTATGTATTTCAAGGTGAACAGTGAATAGCTTTGAACTATATCTTTGCAGCGGGTTGTCCAATAAAGGCGACCGGTATCTTTTTAGAATAAGCACTTCATACTTTCAAAGGAAGCATCAACATGTTTTGCAAAGAAGTTGTATTAAAAAAAATAACTCCAGGAATACGCATACCTCATTCTAAATATGCGTATTTCAAGAGTGATTTTTTGCAATCATCCTTCTACCTAAAAACTTTTGGTCCTGATTTTGAGAGTATCAAGAGTATATTACAAAAAGGTGTCAACCAAGTTTTTAGTGTAACCCGTTCCAAAGATACACTCCAAAGTATTTTCAGATTATGTATTTCAAGGTGAACAGTGAATAGCTTTAGAACTATATCTTTGCAACGGGTTGTCCAATAAAGGCGAGCGATATTTTTTTTGAATCAGCACTTCATACTTTCAAAGGAAGCATCAACATTTTTTGCAAAGAAGTTGTATTAAAAAAAATAACTCCTGGAAAACGCATACCTCATTCTAAAAATGCGTACTTCAAGAGTGATTTTTTGCAATAATCCTTCTACCTAAAAACTTTTGATGCTGATTTTGAGAGTATCAAGAGTATATTACAAAAAGGTATCAACCAAGTTTTTAGTGTAACCCGTTTCAAAGATACACTCCAAAGTATTTTCAGATTATGTATTTCAAGGTGCACAGTGAATAGCTTTAGAACTATATCTTTGCAACGGGTTGTCCAATAAAGGCTAGCGATATTTTTTTAGAATCAGCACTTCATACTTTCAAAGGAAGCATCAACATTTTTTGCAAAGAAGTTGTATTAAAAAAAATAACTCCAGGAATACGCATACCTCATTCTAAATATGCGTATTTCAAGAGTGATTTTTTGCAATAATCCTTCTACCTAAAAACTTTTGATGCTGATTTTGAGAGTATCAAGAGTATATTACGAAAAGGTATCAACCAAGTTTTTAGTATAACCGGGTCCAAAGATACACTCCAAAGTATTTTCAGATTATGTATTTCAAGGTGAACAGTGAATAGCTTTTAAATTATATCTTTGCAACGGGTTGTCCAATAAAGGCGAGTGATAACTTTTTAGAATCAGCACTTCATAATTTCAAAGGAAGCATCAACATTTTTTGCAAAGAAGTTGTATTAAAAAAATAACTCCAGGAATACCTCATTCTAAATATGCATATTTCAAGAGTGATTTTTTGCAATAGTCCTTCTACCTAAAAACTTTTGATGCTGATTTTGAGAGTATCAAGAGTATACTTCAAAACGGTATCAACCAAGTTTTTAGTATAACCCGTTCCAAAGATACTCTCCAAAGTATTTTCAGATTATGTATTTCAAGGTGAACAGTGAATAGCTTTTTACTATATATTTTTGCAACGGGTTGTCCGATAAAGGCGAGCGATAACTTTTTAGAATCAGCAATTCATTTTTTCAAAGGAAGCATCAACATTTTTTGCAAAGAAGTTGTATTAAAAAAAATAACTCCAGGAATACGCATACCTCATTCTAAATATGCGTATTTCAAGAGTGATTTTTTGCAATAATCCTTCTACCTAAAAACTTTTGATGCTGATTTTGAGAGTATCAAGAGTATACTACAAAACGGTATCAACCAAGTTTTTAGTATAACCCGTTCCAAAGATACTCTCCAAAGTATTTTCAGATTATGTATTTCAAGATGAACAGTGAATAGCTTTTGCACTATATCTTTGCAACGGGTTGTCCAATAAAGGCGAGCGATAACTTTTTAGAATCAGCACTTCATACTTTCAAAGGAAGCATCAACAATTTTTGCAAAGAAGTTGTATTAAAAAAATAACTCCAGGAATACGCATACCTCATTCTAAATATGCATATTTCAAGAGTGATTTTTTGCAATAATCCTTCTACCTAAAAACTTTTGATGCTGATTTTGAGAGTATCAAGAGTATATTACAAAAAGGTATCAACCAAATTTTTAGTATAACCCGTTCCAAAGATACACTCCAAAGTATTTTCAGATTATGTATTTCAAGGTGAACAGTGAATAGCTTTAGAACTATATCTTTGCAACGGGTTGTCCAATAAAAGCGAGCGATATTTTTTTAGAATCAGCACTTCATACTTTCAAAGGAAGCATCAACATTTTTTGCAAAGAAGTTGTATTAAAAAAAATAACTCCAGGAATACGCATACCTAATTCTAAATATGCGCGTTTCAAGAGTGATTTTTTGCAATAATCCTTATACATAAAAACTTTTGATGCTGATTTTGAGAGTATCAAGAGTATATTACAAAAAGGTATCAACCAAGTTCAACAATTCATCCAAATTCATCAACAATTTCACTGTTCACCGTGAACTATATCTTTGCAACGGGTTGTCCAATAAAGGCGACCGATATCTTTTTAGAATCAGCACTTCATACTTTCAAAGGAAGCATCAACATTTTTTGCAAAGAAGTTGTATTAAAAAAAATAACTCCAGGAATACGCATACCTCATTCTAAATATGCGTATTTCAAGAGTGATTTTTTGCAATAATCCTTCTACCTAAAAACTTTTGATGCTGATTTTGAGAGTATCAAGAGTATATTACAAAAAGGTATCAACCAATTTTTTAGTATAACCCGTTCCAAAGATACACTCCAAAGTATTTTCAGATTATGTATTTCGAGGTGAACAGTGAATAGCTTTTGAACTATATCTTTGCAACGGGTTGTCCAATAAAGGCGAGTGATAACGTTTTAGAATCAGAAGTTCATACTTTCAAAGGAAGCATCAACATTTTTTGCAAAGAGGTTGTATTAAAAAAATAACTCCAGGAATACGCATACCTCATTCTAAATATGCATATTTCAAGAGTGATTTTTTGCAATAATCCTTCTACCTAAAAACTTTTGATGCTGATTTTGAGAGTATCAAGAGTATATTACAAAAAGGTATCAACCAAGTTTTTAGTATAACCCGTTCCAAAGATACACTATAAAGTATTTTTAGATTATGTATTTCAAGGTGAACAGTGAATAGCTTTTTACTATATCTTTGCAACGGGTTGTCCAATAAAAGCGAGCGATAACTTTTTAGAATCAGCACTTCATTTTTTCAAAGGAAGCATCAACATTTTTTGCAAAGAAGTTGTATTAAAAAAAATAACTCCAGGAATACGCATACCTCATTCTAAATATGCGTATTTCAAGAGTGATTTTTTGCAATAATCCTTCTACCTAAAAACTTTTGATGCTGATTTTGAGAGTATCAAGAATATATTACAAAACGGTATCAACCAAGTCTTTAGTATAACCCGTTCCAAAGATACTCTCCAAAGTATTTTCAGATTATGTATTTCAAGGTGAACAGTGAATAGCATTTGCACTATATCTTTGCAACGGGTCGTCCAATAAAGGCGAGCGATAACTTTTAAGAATCAGCACTTCATACTTTCAAAGGAAGCATCAACATTTTTTGCAAAGAAGTTGTATTAAAAAAATAACTCCAGGAATACGCATACCTCATTCTAAATATGCATATTTCAAGAGCGATTTTTTGCAATAATCCTTCTACCTAAAAACTTTTGATGCTGATTTTGAGAGTATTAAGAGTATATTACAAAAAGATATCAACCAAGTTTTTAGTATAACCCGTTCCAAAGATACACTCCAAAGTATTTTCAGATTATGTATTTCAAGGTGAACAGTGAATAGCTTTTGAAATATATCTTTGCAACAGGTTGTCCAATAAAGGCGACCGATAACTTTTTAGAATCAGCACTTCATACTTTCAAAATAAAATACTTTTAAAAAAAATAACTCCAAACTCCAGGAATACGCACACCTCATTCTAAATATGCGTATTTCAAGAGTGATTTTTTGCAATAATCCTTCTACCTAAAAACTTTTGATGCTGATTTTGAGAGTATCAAGGGTATATCACAAAAAGGTATCAACCAAGTTTTTGGTATAACCCGTTCCAAAGATACACTCCAAAGTATTTTCAGATTCTGTATTTCAAGGTGAACAGTGAATAGCTTTTGAACTATATCTTTGCAATGGGTCGTCCAATAAAGGCGAGCGATAACTTTATAGAATCAGCACTTCATACTTTCAAAGGAAGCATCACCATTTTTTGCAAAAAAGTTGTATTAAAAAAAATAACTCCAGGAATACGCATACCTCATTCTAAATATGCGTATTTCAAGAGTGATTTTTTGCAATAATCCTTATACCTAAAAACTTTTGATGCTGATTTTGAGAGTATCAAGAGTATATTACAAAAAGGTATCAACCAAGTTCAACAATTCATCCAAATTCATCAACAATTTCACTGTTCACCTTGAACTATATCTTTGCAACGGGTTTTCCAATAAAGGCGACCTATATCTTTTTAGAATCAGCACTTCATACTTTCAAAGGAAGCATCAACATTTTTTGCAAAGAAGTTGTATTAAAAAAAATAACTCCAGGAATACGCATACCTCATTCTAAATATACGCATTTCAAGAGTGATTTTTTGCAATAATCCTTCTACCTAAAAATTTTTGATGCTGATTTTGAGATTATCAAGAGTATATTACAAAAAGGTATCAACCAAGTTTTTAGTATAACCCGGTCCAAAGATACACTCCAAAGTATTTTCAGATTATGTATTTCAAGGCGAACAGTGAATAGCTTTTGTACTATATCTTTGCAACGGGTTGTCCAATAAAGGACAGCGATATCTTTTTAGAATCAGCATTTCATACTTTCAAAGGAAGCATCAACATTTTTTGCAAAGAAGTTGTATTAAAAAAAATAACTCCAGGAATACGCATACCTCATTCTAAATATGCGTATTTCAAGAGTGATTTTTTGCAATAATCCTTCTACCTGAAAACTCTTAATGCTGATTTTGAGAGTATCAAGAGTATATTACAAAAAGGCATCAACCAAGTTTTTAGTATAACCCGTTCCAAAGATACACTCCAAAGTATTTTCAGATTATGTATTTCAAGGTGAACAGTGAATAGCTTTTGAACTATATCTTTGCCGCGGGTTGTCCAATAAAGGCGACCGGTATCTTTTTAGAATAAGCACTTCATACTTTCAAAGGAAGCATCAACATGTTTTGCAAAGAAGTTGTATTAAAAAAAATAACTCCAGGAATACGCATACCTCATTCTAAATATGCGTATTTCAAGAGTGATTTTTTGCAATCATCCTTCTACCTAAAAACTTTTGATTCTGATTTTGAGAGTATCAAGAGTATATTACAAAAAGGTGTCAACCAAGTTTTTAGTGTAACCCGTTCCAAAGATACACTCCAAAGTATTTTCAGATTATGTATTTCAAGGTGAACAGTGAATAGCTTTAGAACTATATCTTTGCAACGGGTTGTCCAATAAAGGCGAGCGATATTTTTTTTGAATCAGCACTTCATACTTTCAAAGGAAGCATCAACATTTTTTGCAAAGAAGTTGTATTAAAAAAAAATAACTCCAGGAATACGCATACCTCATTCTAAATATGCGTACTTCAAGAGTGATTTTTTGCAATAATCCTTCTACCTAAAAACTTTTGATGCTGATTTTGAGAGTATCAAGAGTATATTACAAAAAGGTATCAACCAAGTTTTTAGTGTAACCCGTTTCAAAGATACACCCCAAAGTATTTTCAGATTATGTATTTCAAGGTGCACAGTGAATAGCTTTAGAACTATATCTTTGCAACGGGTTGTCCAATAAAGGCGAGCGATATTTTCTTAGAATCAGCACTTCATACTTTCAAAGGAAGCATCAACATTTTTTGCAAAGAAGTTGTATTAAAAAAAATAACTCCAGGAATACGCATACCTCATTCTAAATATGCGTATTTCAAGAGTGATTTTTTGCAATAATCCTTCTACCTAAAAACTTTGGATGCTGATTTTGAGTGTATCAAGAGTATATAATAAAACGGTATCAACCAAGTTTTTAGTATAACCCGTTCCAAAGATACACTCCAAAGTATTTTCAGATTATGTATTTCAAGGTGAACAGTGAATAGCTTTTGAACTATATCTTTGCAACGGTTTATCCAATAAAGGCGAGCGATAACTTTTTAGAATCAGCACTTCATACTTTCAAAGGAAGCATCAACATTTTTTGCAAAGAAGTTGTATTAAAAAAAATAACTCCAGGAATACGCATACCTCATTCTAAATATGCTTATTTCAAGAGTGATTTTTTGCAATAATCCTTCTACCTAAAAACTTTTGATGCTGATTTTGAGAGTATCAAGAGTATATTACAAAACGGTATCAACCAAGTTTTTAATATAACCCGTTCCAAAGATACACTCCAAAGTATTTTCAGATTATGTATTTCAAGGTGAACAGTGAATAGCTTTTGAACTATATCTTTGCAACGGGTTGTCCAATAAAGGCGAGCGATATCTTTTTAGAATCAGCACTTCATACATTCAAAGGAAGCATCAACATTTTTTGCAAAGAAGTTGTATTAAAAAAAATAACTCTAGGAATACGCATCCCTCATTCTAAATATGCGTATTTCAAGAGTGATTTTTTGCAATAATCCTTCTACCTAAAAACTTTTGATGCTGATTTTGAGAGTATCAAGAGTATATTACAAAAAGTTATCAACCAGGTTTTTAGTATAACCCGTTCCAAAGATAAACTCCAAAGTATTTTCAGATTATGTATTTCAAGTTGAACAGTGAATAGCTTTTGAACTATATCTTTGCAACTGGTTGTCCAATAAAGGGGAACGGGTTGTCCAATAAAGCAAAAAAATTGCATCTAAAAGTAATTTGGTGACAAAAAAAATTGCATCTAAAAATAATGTCAATTGTTTTTGACAGCTTACAGAACTCTCCGCAAATATTTTTCCGCTGTGGTTTTCGTTAGCATTTCGCTCTCCTGGGGGAGACCACCGAAAAATTTCGTTTCGCATCAGCAGCGTACTAGGCTTTAATTGTAGTATTGGTGAATGATTTACACACACATTTCTGAAAAAAAAACATATCTTCATCATCAGATAAACAGGAAGACGAAGCAATCAAAAACTCCACTAAATTTATAAATCTAAATTATTAACATCTTGGTCCATTATTTGTTCATTTCTAAAATTTTTTTAGAACTAGTTCACAACAAACTTGACTGTTGACAGAAAAGACTTTACATATTTATACAAAGTATAAGGATGCAAGCGAAAAGTCGAACACAGACTACACCCATATGAGAGATTTGCATGGATGTGGTTTATTAGATAAGCTTTAAGCTTTTAACTTTGGATTTAAAAAATCGAATAGATGCAGATACTGCCCTCAACGTGATTTGAACAAAATGTTATCGCAACATCTGCAGAGTGTTTTCGAATATCAGGTTCCGTCTAGACGACCAGGTCAAATATGACAATATCAACAACAGATGGTTACGTCGACAGCCTCAAGATAATAGTGTGAGTGTGATGGATGGTGCTTTGGCAGAGGTGCGCATTAGTGTAGTTGTGCTCCAAGCGATTCACCCAAATGTGGGTGTTCTTTTTTTGTACTTTGTTCGTTTGTAAGTTGAAATTTTCTTTAATACTTATAAAAAAGACTTGAAAAATAAAACTAATTCAGATAAATTTGTTATTTATACTGGTTTAAAGAACTATAATAAAATCATAAATCTATATACCTACATACATACCACCTTATTCATCGTTCTGGATAGTGGTATACGCAAAACAAATTCTATTTTGCTCATTTTTTAAATTAATCTGAAAAATATATCAACATTGTACATATGTATATTATTCTTATGAACCTTATAGTGAAACTATATTAATCAATCGAGGTTGGGTATCAATGAAGTTTGTTAAGGCAGGAACCCGTAAAGAAGGACAAGTTACTGGAGAAGTAGAGCTTTGTGGTGTAGTGCGAATGGTTGAAAGTCGACCACAATTCACACGTGAACACGATGGTGACGTGTATTTATGCAGGTATGTAATTCTTTTGTACAATATAAAATAGTTTTAATGTTTCTTGGTTTATTGATTATAACATACGTAGGATATATAAGTAAAAAAATCGCCCTATCAATTTAACTTAGTGTATCTAATTGTTTCAAAATTAAAAAAAATATTTTGTGCATTTAAATCTTTGTTGAGTATTAAAAATAATTTGATTATCATTTCTTACATTCCCACAGACGAATGTGCTCGGAAACCGGCGCAGTATATTATCGATGTAGATTATGCATCCAGCATAAAACATGGGCCAATTGGTGGACAAACTAGTGTTACATTATGCAACGACAATTGTCATACATCGTTACGTGGTTTTCTTTATCAGCTGCAACTTCATGGCTTTGTTATCGTCAAATAATAAAGAGGAAAACTTTCTAGTTTATATATGTATATTCTTTTAATTGGTTCATTTATTGAAAATAAAATTATTTATTTTAATCTAAAATATAATATGTATTTTTTTTAAATAAATTGTTTCCGTCGCGCTTAAAATCTATTAATATAAAAGTAAAAAAATGAAAAATTACAAAATTACTTTCAGATGCAAATTTTTTGAAATATTTGTTCGAATTGAAAACGGTTTCAAAAATTTACAAGCTGACATAAATTAAAACTCACAACAGTTTTAATCATCGAGATCAAGCAAGTACTTTGGAAATGACAGCTTGTCCAAAGTAGCAAATCCAAGAAATTTCTACTTATATCATCAGTACATACGCAAAGCTCTCATTTCCAAACTACTTGCTTGATTTCGATGATTGTAACTGTTCTGAGTGTTAATTTACCTCAGCTTCTAAATCCTGAAAACCATTTTTAAATCAAACGTTCTTGAAAAATATAAAATTACTCTCAGATCCAAATTTTTTATCTTAAATTACCTTCTACGTACTTCAGGGGCAAGATTTTATAATAAATAAAACGAAAGCGATTGTTCGTTTTTCAAAAAATTGTACGACAGCGTAGAAATAAATGGATGAAACAAATAATAAAATTGTTTAGAAGGCAAAAGCTTAAAATCCAAAGAAAACAACTGAGAGGTCTTGCAATCCATTTGATATCGATGAAAAAGTGTACTTAGGTATAGATATGAATCAACAAATTTAAAAATAATTAATATAAGATTTTCGATTACGATTGATTCTGTAATAGGATCGATTTATTAGTTTTAAATTTTGAGTATTCTTTAATGTAGCTACACTTTGACGCTGTTAGTATGTAGGTCCAATTATAATTAGGTAAGTTTAAAGCCGATGTAGGTAAGTTCTTAGTATAATGAATCGAATGTATATTTCAGAAAATATGTACCTACCTACAAATGTATGTATATTTAAATCTATGTTATGAATTTTAATTCTGTAAATTTGGATGGTAATATGTACATAGACTGCACTGCATAGATATGTATATGGAGCCTACGTATGTAAATATGAAGGTACATAATAATGTATAATGATAGCAGAAACATGTGTAGGTATGTAGTTTAGTCAGGACAGAAATGCGAAATATAATTAGGTAGAAAAAATGGATATACATTTTATAACGACCTACAGAGAGACAGACGGAATATCAAAATATCAAAGTATAATTAAAATTTCGAGTTCGATTTTAAATAAAAGTACAATTTTCAAAAATGTAATTCGAATTCGAGATAAAAAAAAAAGTGTTTTTTATTGATTTTTGTAAATATTTAATAATAATTATTGTTTTTTGTAACAACTTATCAAATATACTGGTAATCCATTAAACAAATAAAACTTAACTTATTATACTTACTATGAATTCTTTTCATTTTTTCATCGTTGAGTAGGTCTACTTTTTTCTGGTTGATAAACATTTTGCTTTGTTTCTGATATGGAAATTCATCGGAAAGTAAACGCTTGCGGCAAATTGTTTCCATATTTCTTATAAATGAATTAAGCACAATATTGTTAGTAGAAAATTTTTAATATTACGAAAGGTTATATTAACAAAAGATTATGAGAGTTGTTTTGAAGCACGTAAAATGCTAGACAATCCATGCATATATTTCTTTTACTGGCAATGCTTTCTCTTTGGAGTATTCGATTGCCATGAAGATGAAGGAACTGTTGGGAATTAGAAGTTAAATAAAAAAATTTATTTTTGTGTAAAGTTTCAACTAACTTACCTACAGCTATATGGCGGTTTATTGTGTGTATGCACCAATGGATTATATGGCACATAAAATATTCAACTTTTCCAATTTATTTACGCAAAGGTGCATACAAATAGTTGATGCAGGAATCTGCGCTGGTCAAGGTGATGGATTTTAATTCAAAATTCAGACTCAGATTAGCCTAGAGATTCAAATATTTTATAATAAAATCTAATAATAATCGAAACTACTCACCTGATCCGTAATTTGTCCACTGAACTTCTCAAGATGCATATCAATTGTATTTTGCATTTGGATGAACAGGAATTTATGAATAATTCCCATTGCTTTAGTAAAAATTTCGTTGTTTTTACAAGATTCTAGAATTTTGTTTTCGAGTTGCGCAGATAATTTTGTAGACTTTGTTGATGAAGTGTCTTGTGGCATAATATGTAATTGAAGATATAATTGTCACTGCTGCTAGAACTATGTAGATGATGAAGTGTGTTTTTTTGTCCCAAGAATTAACAACCAGTGGCACCGTCTTAATATAAGATCAGCCTAGAGATTCAAATATTTTATAATTAAATCTAATTATAATCGAAACTACTCACCTGATCCGTAATTTGTCCACTGAACTTCTCAAGATGCATATCAATTGTATTTTGCATTTGGATGAACAGGAATTTATGAATAATTCCCATTGCTTTAGTAAAAACTTCGTTGTTTTTACAAGATTCTAGAATTTTGTTTTCGAGTTGCGCAGACAATTTTGTAGACTTTGTTGATGAAGTGTTTTGTGGCATAATATGTAATTGAAGATATAATTGTCACTGCTGCTAGAACTATGTAGATGATGAAGTGTGTTTTTTTGTCCCAATAATTAACTCCCAGTGGCACGGTCTTAATATTCGGATTAATTCTTGGCAATAGAATATCTTCGTCAGGATCTTTGATTAACACCGATGTAAGTATATGAGCTTCTTTTGTAGCATGCATAGGTGAATCCTTTTATTGTAATGCTTCACTCAGAATGGTTTTACCTTGCTTTTCCAATTCTATGCCTGCTCCAGGTACGAACTTCTGACTACGTGTAGTATAATCTGACCTGGAAGGATTCACGTGACGATGCGGCTTCTTTCACAGAATTCCTATGTTGTCTCTGCCCTTTTAACCGCCTGCAGCGAAGTTGGCTGAAACATAATAGGAAAAAATATGTTAAATGTAAAAAGGTTATTTAAGCAACTAAAATAAATTATAAAAAATTATAATTAAGTTACAGAAATAGTAAAATACGTAATAAACAAATTGAAACCTGCTCACTTTCGATATTTGTTTTGAAATTTTAATTTCTTTTTTTTTATTGGTTTGTGATCTGTCAAAATACTCACCTCGAATTGAGTAAACTGGTCTTTTCATGTGGTGGAATTTAGACACGTACGCCTTAATATGCTATGGTTTGCTTCTACTTTTTGATTGGATTTTCTTCATTTTGAACATGAAATTAATAAATATTGCTTAATTTGTAAACCAGAATCAACAAAAAGCTTTTATTAGTATGTTTTATGTTTGATAAAGGCCTTTAAAAATACAATTTAACTCAAAAGCAATTAATTTTTCAATTTTTGAATTTAACGGATTTCCATTTTAAATATATAAGGTCACCATATCTACCAAAAGTGCAAATGAGCACTCCTCCGTTTCGATAAGCCTGGGTTGGTGTCTGGTCCATTTAAAATGCACGGGCAACTAACACATGCTTGTCGAAACGGAGGAAATCCTTTCAATTTAGCTTGTAGGGTGAAAGAGAATAAACCCCCGAAGTCGTGCCTCAATGTTAGTTTCTCTATGTCGTTGACCGGGGAGATTTTTTTCATTCCCCTTACTTCTTGCCCTTCTCGCCAATACACTTCCAGTTGCCGGCAACTCAGTTTCCTTGTGTGAAAGGGGACTAAGAGAAAACCCTCTTAAATTACTCATTTTTTTATATCCGTGAATACACGTGAGTGGTGGATTAAAAATTCATTTGCTCAAACTGACAGATTTTTTTTGTTGATTTGTCATAAGTCAATCTGACAGTTCTCAATTTTCACAATTGTTTATTGGTTATTTCACAATATTATTTACTTCGGTCATAAAACTTTTTTTATTCGGTGCTCGAATTAAGTTTAACAAATTTCTGATATATAAACACTTCCAAACAACTACCGCAATTCAATAATGTTCGAAGAAGCTGATAATTTTGAGGACATATTATCTTCTACTTGCTTTACCAATTTTGATAATTTGTTTCTCGAATTCAGTCTTGGAATCCAGTGAATTTTCCGTCCATCGGATGTCCCAATTCGATGGTAATGGTAATGGCAAATGACAACAACTTAATAATTCGAGTTAAGAATGGACAATCGAATCCCATAGAACAAGCTCTAAACATTGCAAAAATATATCCGACTCAAATACAATCATCACTGCACAAGAACTGAGACAAATCGCTTCGAATGAAGAAGTAGTTACTATTTTGGCAGAATTCAAATCTAAACAAAACGCACAAAATGTTCTGAAAAATGTTAAAAAGCTGAAAGGAACCGGCATCTCCATAAGTCGAGACTACCCATTAAAGATTCGGCAAAAGCGCATCAAACTCCTTCAGCTCCGCAAACACATTTACGCCAAACAACCACGATTGAGATTGTCTCTACGTGATGATAAATTGCGTATTGATAATTTGGTTGTGGAATGGAATCATGAGCAGCAAGTTTTTGTTACAAATAAGGAGTATGGGCTGCAAAAATTGGAAGAAAAACACAAACTTGGGGAGAATTTCTTTCAAAATGTTTGTTTACAACTTTTACAAAATGAGTCAATTGCCAGAAACGTCAATGTCATCCATCGGCGAGAAATGTCAAATGAGGTTGGCGGCGGTCCATCAACATCAATTTCGGCTACAAACAAAACGAATTCTGCTCTTTCGGATCTAGGTGTTAACAAAATAGCACATTCTAATTATAACCACTGTAATTAGGTAAAAGCCGTCTGTCAAATTTTTAAATTAAGTAAAATTAGAATTATAAGTTATAATATTGGAGGTTTAAAAAATAAGATTGCAGTTTTAGATTTTATTAAATTTATAAATGAGTATGATATTATTATATTAATTGAAACACATGTAACTGAACAGCATACACAAAATTTTGAATCAATTTTCGTCGAATACAAACTAAAATGGATACCAGCACTTAAAAATCACCGAAAAGGAAGGGCTAGTGGAGGAATTCTCATGAGTTTTAAACATAATCTTAAAGGCGTCAGTTGCAAATACAAGCAAATAGGAGACACACATTTCATTGAAATTAAAACTGATCCATCCTTACTTAATCTCATCCCTATATACTTAAATTGCAACAGCTGGGAAAGTGACTTCACTAAGCTTGGAGACATTTTATTTGCTATGGACATTAACAATTTAATGCTTATTGGAGATTTCAATGCCCGAACCGGAGCGCTAGAAAGTGAAAGTAAGCTTATAGAAAATAGGAATCGTAGTTCAAAAGATACAACAATTAAAAGAGAAGGTAAAAAAGTTACCGATCTATGTAATTCCTTTGGATTGAGTGTTTGCAATGGTACTGCGGAAGGAGACAAATTAGGTGAGTTCACTTTTATAGGACCACAAGGAAACTCAGTAATCGACTACGCAATGGTGTCAGGACACTGGAGTGCTATGATGGACGATTTTGAAGTCATAACAGAAATACATTCCGATCACCTCCCAATCCAACTAACAATCAATCTAAACAGAAACCAGAGGCAACCAGAAGACTTAGTAACTCCGGGAAAATTCAGGTGGAAAAATGTTTTTGCCGAAAGATACTCACATTGTTTGAATAATAGTCTTCTCCTTCAAGCGACATCATCTTCAACATTTTGTCTTAGCTTATCGGAGCTGGACAATATTGTCCTTAAGTCTATTCCGGTGCAATGTCAAGTAAAAAACAATTTTATCCATTACCACGAAAAATGGTTTGATAATGATTGTATAGTAGCTCGTGGAAAATCTTTTGCTTGGCTAGGATTACTAAGAAGTTTTCCAGAGAATAACTTTTTTAAAGCGCAATATCTTGCAGTTAACAAACAATACAAAGAGCTACTAAGCTATAAACGTCAAACCTACTCAAGAAAACTTGCTCAAGACCTTGCACACTACAGAAATGTTGCTGAGTTTTGGACAGTAGTTAGAAAAATTAGTAAAAAGCGTAACAATCAAGTTATTTCACCCATTGAAATCGAAGACCTTCCTAAACACTTCAAAACGTTAACAAAAGACAATTTCTCTTCAACATTCCAATTTGCCAAACCTTTTTATGAGAACTAAGAGTTGGATGCACCTTTTTCCTGTGCAGAGGTTCAACTTGTATTGAAAGAGCTCCAAAACAACAAGTCTCCAGGATCGAATGGCATACCTCAAGAGTTCTATAAAATAGACACTTCTATTTTTATAGTGACTCTACCAAAGCTTTAAACCACGCATACGATTCAGCTTATTTACCGTCCTATTTCAAAGAAGCCATCATTTGCCCAATTTTTAAAAAAGGTGACAAGGAAGATGCTGCCAACTACAGAGGAATATCATTGCTGAATTCATCTATGAAAATTTTTACGAAACTTCTCTGCAAACGGCTTTATGATGGGGTTCATAACAACAACTTACTAAGCGAGTCGCAAGCTGGGTTTCGAAAGAATTACTCGACCGTAGATCAAATCTATTCGCTTACCAATATAGCTGAAATCTTTATAAAATTTAAAAGAAAACTGTACGGCTTTTTCATCGACTTCAAGGCGGCATTCAATACCATAGACAGGAAAGCACTTATGCTAAAGCTGTGTAACAAAGGAGTATCGTCAAAGTTTTTGAACGTTTTGGAAAACCTCTATAACTCAACAACTTCTGCAGTCGCTTTTGGATCCAAACAATCCGAACAATTCGAAGTGGAAATAGGAATGAGGCAAGGATGTAATCTGAGTCCTTTATTATTTGCTTTATTTATAGATGACTTAGAAGAGGTATTGCAGGGTGGAGCACGTGTTTCAGCGGATCTTTTAATCAAGGTATTAATGTTCGCCGATGATATTGTGATGCTAGCGGAGTCGCCTGGTAGTCTCCAATTGATGATCAATAGATTGTTCGAGTACTGCAACAAATGGAGGCTCGAGGTGAACCTAGAGAAGTCTAAAGTCATGATTTTTCGTAGAGGAGGTGGCCGAAACGGCCGCAGTGAAACCTGGAAATTTGGAGCTCAAAACATCGAAGTCGTAAATGAATACAACTATCTTGGTATGCGGATATCTAGAAACCTGAACTGGCAAAATCATATGATTGATAAGTTGGCCAAATCGACTGTGGTTCACTGTAAAGATGTTCACTACGAATCCAAATATCGTATTTTTGAAACCACAGCGAAAGCGATCATGTGTTATGCAGCTCAAGTTTGGGGCCATAAGGAGTTCGATGAAGTTGAGCAGTTCCTGCGCTATTTCTTAAAAAGAAGCTTGAAACTACCTAATAGTACTGCGAAACACATACTAATGCTAGAGACAGGTCTACCATCTTTATTTATTTCAACTCTGAAAATACAGATAGACTATATTTTAAAGACTATAGCAATGGATGATAGGAGACTACCAAAGAAAATTACGATGCTTGTGATTCAAAAACAAATATCATGGTTCGAGTCATGGAGAGATCTAGCAGAGTACTGTGGACATCCACTATTACTCCGAAGCGATAGGATGGAAACGTGGAAAAGCGAACTCTATAGCCTCATATCGTTAGTGGACGAAAGAAAGTGAGAGGATTATACTATGAAAGCCAGAAGTTCATTACACAGGGACATGTATGCAAGGCTAAACTATAACCTGTTACGAAATAACTACTTCAGGGCGGAGTACCCAACCGATCTCATGTCACTGGTTTTAAAAGCAAGAGGGGAGATACTTCCCCTGAACTAGGTTCCTCATAGGAGTGATTTGGAAGAAATGTGTGGATTATGTAACACTAGAGAACGCGAAAACGTGTTCCACTTCGTGGGAAGATGTCCTGTTTTGGTGGAAACCAGAAGGAGTACAATTGGAAAAAACTACCTTAGTGAAGAGGAAGTCATAGATGTTTTAAACGGAGTTTTAGACTGGGAATCCCTTTACAACTACACCAAGCTAGCACTTAACTACAGAAAACGGATCTTAGAAGAACTTTATGTTTATGAATTTTATGTTTCAATTTTGTATATTAAACAAAATTAATTAATTAAGTATTAATAATTGTAAACTGACAGACGCCGTAAGCCATGTTTGAAAAATGAATGATACACTAAACTTTTATAATTTGTATGAAATAAAATCATTTGGAACCTAACCTAACCTGGTATCCCCTATGGTGCCGAGCATCTGCATTAACCTGGAGGCCAAATCCTTGTATTCATGGGGAACGTGAAGACATTGTGTGGTGACAAAGTTCCAAGATATGACAAAAGATCAGTTTAGAGACATTTCTCAGAAAGCGGGTGGCTTCCAGGCCACATCCTTTACCCAAAAAACATTGCATCATTATATTGATTGTACCTTATGTTGCTCTATCTAGCAAACAATTCCGCCAAGTGTTCCATTTTTTCCGAAACTTGATCCTGTAACATCATGGTCTCACAATACTGTGGAAATAGGCGGTGCTCGGAAGCCGCGAGTACACATTCTTACGATCATAATTTACAAGTAGGTACAGTGTTATGTACTAGTCAATAAAATCACGTATTCTGCCTCCCCCAATGAGTATCCTCATGAGAATTTGGCCAAATTCTCTTGAGCTAGTATATGGCGATTGAGGAAATCAAAATTCAAGTAAATCGTGTTTACTTTCCTAAACTGAAACATCTACACCTGATGGTCTAATTATTTTTGCGAATAATGACATTAAAGAACCCGAAATTGGAACAGATTAAACCACCATAATATAGTCTGGGAAGTATTGGATCTTTAGGTATGTAACTCATTGTGTGTCGACAACGCAGATTTGGGCTCGCCGTTTTTTTTTTATTTTCTTAAATTCAACTCTTATATGATAAAATAATCCATAAATATTTGATTTTTCTTAAGGAACTGCTCGCCGTGATGAAGATGGTGATTAGTCCAAGAGCCGCAGGTAACCTAAGGCCATCAAACCTAAACACATAACACGTATAGATGGACATGAAGATAGAGAGTCATTGGCAAAATTAGCTGCAAGTGGTGATGATTCTTCCACTACTGATGGAGAGATTTATATTGAAAAATATACAAAAGGTGTCTGCTGTGGAAAGTATTCTAACTTTATATCGTTTGCGGCAAAAACGTGGCCGTAAAAGAACTTGAAACCACCCACGTACAGCCACTGTCAATGAGGAAGACCGTTAGTGTACCAAACTTCTCACAGATAATGCGACTCGATATGTCCATGGAGTCATTGATTAATGTCATACCCCAGGTTAGTGAAATTATTATATTTTTTTCTAAAGGCATTTTTAATTAAAATATGGCTTTTTATATCTTATGATGGCTGAAGAGCAACCAATATCCAAACGTAAATAGATATATAAATAGGTTTTTGAGGAATGTGCGTATAGTTGTAAGAGGTTTTCGTTTGAAATTAACTGTGTTTGGTTATTATTACGAATATGAATTTCCGAACTGGTCGGGACAAGATGTATCCAGGCCGAAAGCCAAAGGTAAGCGGCCTTCCGCTGCACCAACGACAATTAAGGAAATCATCTTTACCACAATAATGTTTGGTTGTAAAAAGGCCATCTTAAACGATACCCACCCCTATTTGGGAAGCCTGTTTCCGATCTCATTGATTGACGATTTTATACCATACCCCAGAACTTATTTCTCAAGTTCAGACAATCTGTTTAATGTTTACTTCGTGAAAATCGGCACGGGATGGACATTGTTATTTAATCTACAATTTCTGGTGATGACAAATCACTTACCTCGCATTGCCATCGCTACCTTCTTTTTCTTTTCTGGACAAAGTTTTTTAATGTAATTGAACCATCGTATGGCAGATGCACTGCTCCAAAAGCTATTCACTATTCACTTTGAAATATATAATCTGAAAAATAAAATCAGACTAAATAATATAAATATAATGGACTATATCTTCGAACGGGTTGTCCAATAAAGGCGAGCGATATCTTTTTAGAATCAGCACTTCATACTTTCAAAGGAAGCATCAACATTTTTTGCAAAGAAGTTGTATTAAAAAAATAACTCCAGGAATACGCATACCTCATTCTAAATATGCGTATATCAAGAGTGATTTTTTGCAATAATCCTTCTACCTAAAAACTTTTGATGCTGATTTTGAGAGTATCAAGAGTATATTACAAAAAGGTATCAACCAAGTTTTTAGTATAACCCGTTCCAAAGATACACTCCAAAGTATTTTCAGATTATGTATTTCAAGGTGAACAGTGAATAGCATTTGAACTATATCTTTGCAACGGGTTGTCCAATAAAGGCGAGCGATATCTTTTTAGAATTATCACTTCATACTTTCAAAGGAAGCATCAACATTTTTTACAAAGAAGTTGTATTAAAAAATAACTCCAGGAATACGCATACCTCATTCTAAATATGCGTATTTCTAGAGTGATTTTGTGCAATAATCCTTCTACCTAAAAACTTTTGATGCCGATTTTGAGAGTATCAAGAGTATATTATAAAAAGTTATCAACCAAGTTTTTAGTATAACCCGTTTCAAAGATACACTCCAAAGTATTTTCAGATTATGTATTTCAAGGTGAACAGTGAATAGATTTTAAACTGTATCTTTGCAACGGGTTGTCCAATAAAGGCAAGCGATATCTTTTTAGAATCAGCACTTCATACTTTCAAAGGAAGCATCAACATTTTTTGCAAAGAAGTTGTATTAAAAAAAATAACTCCAGGAATACGCATACCTCATTCTAAATATGCGTATTTCAAGAGTGATTTTTTGCAATAATCCTTCTACCTAAAAACTTTTGATGCTGATTTTGAGAGTATCAAGAGTATATTACAAAAAAGTATCAACCAAGTTTTTAGTATAACCCGTTTCCAAGATACACTCCAAAGTATTTTCAGATTATGTATTTCAAGGTGAACAGTGAATAGCTTATGAACTATATCTTTGCAACGGGTTGTCCACTAATGGCGAGCAATATCTTTTTAGAATCAGCACTTCATACTTTCAAAGGAAGCATCAACATTTTTTGCAATGAAGTTGTATTAAAAAACATAACTCCAGGAATACGCATACCTCATTCTAAATATGCGTATTTCAAGAGTGATTTTGTGCAATAATCCTTCTACCTAAAAACTTTTGATGCTGATTTTGAGAGTATCAAGAGTATATTATAAAAAGTTATCAACCAAGTTTTTAGTATAACCCGTTTCAAAGATACACTCCAAGGTATTTTCAGATTATGTATTTCAAGGTGAACAGTGAATAGCTTTTGAACTATATCTTTGCAACGGGTTATCCAATAAAGGCGAGCGATATCTTTTTAGAATCAGCACTTCATACTTTCAAAGGAAGCATTAACATTTTTTGCAAAGAAGTTGTATTAAAAAAAATAACTCCAGGAATACGCATACCTCATTCTAAATATGCGTATTTCAAGAGTGATTTTTTTCAATAGTCCTTCTACGTAAAAACTTTTGATGCTGATTTTGAGAGTATCAAGAGTATATTACCAAAATGTATCAACCAAGTTTTTAGTATAACCCGTTCCAAAGATACACTCCAAAGTATTTTCAGATTATGTATTTCAAGGTGAACAGTGAATAGCTTTTGAACTATATCTTTGCAACGGGTTGTCCAATAAAGGCAAGCGATATCTTTTTGCAATCAGCAGTTCATATTTTCAAAGGAAGCATCAACATTGTTTGCAAAGAAGTTGTATTAAAAAAAATAACTCCAAGAATACGCATACCTCATTCTAAATATGCGTATTTCAAGAGTGATTTTTTGCAATAATCCTTCTACCTAAAAACTTTTGATGCTGATTTTGAGAGTATCAAGAGTATATTACAAAAAGGTATCAACCAAGTTTTTAGTATAACCCGTTCCAAAGATACACTCCAAAGTATGTTCAGATTATGTATTTCAAGGTGAACAGTGAATAGCTTTTGAACTATATCTTTGCAACGGGTTCTCCAATAAAGGCGAGCGATATCTTTTTAGAATCAGCACTTCATACTTTCAAAGGAAGCATCAACATTTTTTGCAAAGAATTTGTATTAAAAAAAAATAACTCAAGGAATACGGATACCTCATTCTAAATATGCGTATTTCAAGAGTGATTTTTTTGCAATAATCCTTCCGTCCAATCGTCAAATTCATCACTTTTACAATCTCCGTGTTCCACACCAGTTGCCAGTGAAAATTGCGATCCATCCATACGTTCTACGAAAATATTAACTCAAAAAGAATACTTTCGTAATTTAACTAATTTTTATCTTCCATCATACCAAACCAATCTTAATCTTCCCGAAGTCATTGGTAAAGCTACTTTGAAAACAAATTTCGTTAAGCATCTTGTATTGGCTCACAGTAAAAACAATGTTAAACCAATTGAACGCATGAAGAATGCCCTGTTTACAGCAAAAATCCACCAAGAAATGGAGAACATGCGATTGACTAAAATGTATCGCATCCAAGCGTACGCTTGGTCGTATTTAGTTCGTGGCAATTGCTTTTG
Organism: Philhelius pedissequus; assembly: GCA_910595825.1. Taxonomy (NCBI): domain Eukaryota; kingdom Metazoa; phylum Arthropoda; class Insecta; order Diptera; family Syrphidae; genus Philhelius; species Philhelius pedissequus. The sequence continues at coordinate 218,221,112 of OU343160.1, read as the reverse complement.
TGCGATCAACTCGAATAGAACTGGTAAAACCTGGTGTTATTTGCCTCCGGTTTGTAGCATGTTGAGTTTCCGTCTAGAATCGAAAGGCATTTTGCCGACCTATGGTCCAGCTGTTATTATAATCGCACCATCGTCCGTTCAGGTTGAGAGTATTTCTCGTCATTGTCGACGCATTTTGGCTAGCACAACACCAAAAATTAGTGTTGTCCCAGCATATGGACTTCGAAACAACGAAGCTGTTAAAATTGAACTGCACAATGGGTGTGGTGTGCTTGTAATTACACCACCGTGCTGCAGCGTTTACTCGAGGCCAACGAGAAGGAAAACTTGCTCAACATACGCCAAGTAAAACTTTAGTTATCGATGGCTTGGACAGCATAATGAATGAGAATCCCGAGTTTGATGAAACCCTCTTCAAGCTTATCTCTCCAGTTCTTCAAGATGAAAAGATTCCATTTCAACTGGTGGTCACTTCCAAGACATGGACTCGGCGATTTAATAATTTTGTAAGGATTGCTAATCAGCCTTTGTTGTGCATTGCAGACTATTTAGAAGCTGCAGTCTATGCCAAGGCTAAAGTTTCCATTAAATTGCAAAGTAACTCCGAAAAGATGTCGGTTGTTATGAAATGTTTGGATAAGTGCGCATATCAGTTGGAGCGTTGTGCAGTCTTGTGCAATTCGGCAGATGAAGTACTGGAAGTTGAGTGATGCTTGCGCGAATCCGGATACATGTATATGGTTTATACGGATCAAATGCCAGTTGATAGTACCGATATGATCAAGGAATGGAAGGAGAAGGTAAGTCTCATAGTATAGTATAGACTCCTGCTTTTTCTCCGTCATTATTAAATAAAATGCAAGAATGGATCGCACGAACTTGCTGTTGTAGCTATTAACTTTAATGTATCTAACCATTAAAGCTGTTTAGTAGGTATGTAGTCTAGTTATCCTATGCAGGTTTAAGGCCGATGTAGGTAAGATTACTTTAATTCTTGGTATAATGAATTGTCGAATAGATGATTAAAAGAATAGTTACTTAGGTAAATACCAATCTACAAATGTATATTTAAATCTTTGTTATGGATTTAAATTATGTAAGTTAGGATAGTAAAATAAACATATTTATATATATATTTATGGAAGCTAAGTATGTAAACATGTGCATATAATAATGAAAATGAAGGATGTAGATGAGTAGGTAGCTTTATGCATATAACTTTATAATTTAGGTGTAATCTGCAATATGCATACATAAGATTCATGTGATTTTTAAAGACCCATGTGTATATATAAATGTATGAGGTCGTACATTTTATGTAGTATTCAGTGACGTAAGCAAAGATTAGTAAAAAGGGAATAATAATGAGGTAAAGAAATAAATAGATAGTACACATAATTAAATGGTTTTATATTGCTTAGTCTTTATAGTTTGAGGCAAAACAAAGATGCAATTTGAATTCTTTAAGAATTATCAAAAAACAAATTCAAAAATCGTTGGACCGGTTTTTTAATAAATTAATTTTTTATGTATAAGATTTCGAAAACATTTTAAGATATTATTAATATACATATAAAATTCAAATTAAAAAAAAAATCTGTAACCAGTTTTTGAAAAATCGATTTTTCAATAAAAAATGTATTTATTTTTTAAAAATCAAAACATTTTTTTTTGAAAATTTGGTATGAAGTTTTATTAACAACTTTAAGGAGCATTTGTATAAAAAAAATTATTTTATTCAGTTCATCCAATGTTGAGAAAGTCGAAAATATGAAAAGTGGTTCTATGGGAAGTGCCGTTAATAAGTACGAAAAAAAATATTTTTATACTTGAAAGTGGACTAATCTAAGAACACACATTTTTTATAAACATTCTTGGAGCCGTTTTCGAGAAATACATTTTTTTAACGGTTATTTTTAGCATTTGTATGGGAGGTACCGTTGTTTTTTTATTTTAGGAATATAGTTTTTTTTAACTATTCAAGATAATGTCAAAAAACTAACAAATACGATGTTTCGCTTTTTGTTTTATTGAAATGTATTAATGTTAAAGTTAAATTAGGTTTGGAAAATACTCTTTTTTTTCGGGCTGGTGGCAAAAGCAAATGTTTTAATACTATGAAAAATGTAAAATTATGATCACCTAAAATTGTTAAATAAAAACAGCTCTACTACTACTTCTACTAGTTTTCTAACATCTAATTTTTGTTTTAAATGTTTGTTTTAGAACATTCTACAATGTACATGGAAACTGACGAATATGAGATTTGTAAGTACTTTAATTCAAAAAATTCATTCGCATCATTTCCCTAGCTATGGGTTTTTGATTTTTTTCCGACTTTTGTTTGAACTATGTTTTATTGACTCGTCCACGATTATTAATTGTATAATGTCCAATTTGTTTGCTTGCACACTATTTTGAAAATATTAGGTTCACATATTTGTTTGTTAATCTTTTATCTTGGAAATGGTGACTGAGAGGTATTTTCTTTAAAATTTACCGTAAACTATTGCTTTTGAAAAACTTTATTCACTTTTATTTAATATGAATATTTCGGACATTGTACATATAACAATTTCGGAAGGGTCATTTGAACTTGTTTCGAAAAAAAAATTGGAACGCCATAATTAAGCTCGCGAAGTAAACTCGTTCTAATATATTTTGCACCAAAGAATTAAAATATAATCCTTTTTATCAAAATAAATAAACGAACTTACGATATTTTTTTTAATACAAAGCAGCTTTCGTGATTCCCTGCGCATTCCCTTCCACTTGGTAGAAGGTAAAGGATAATATAATAAGCTCTAGTCATAATTTAGAATAAGTTTGCGTTAGTGACCTTTTAAGAAAACCGTGTTGTTTATTAGTTTTTAACTAGCTCTAAGATTACCAAGTTTAAACATTTTGATTGACATAGCTTTAAGAAATAAATAAAAGTGAAATTAGCTCGTAATGATTATCAAATCTCTAATTAGTTACTTTGGAAAGATTGAGACGAAATTAATTTACGCACAAAAAATAATCTTAAGACACTTTACAATGTGATAATATTCTTAAGAACATAGCTATAAGGCCTTTTCTTAATAAAGACTGATATTTTTTAATATTACATTTAAATTTATTTTAACTGTTTATAAATTTATCAAAAAGTGTTTTCTTAGTACAATTTAGTTTCTTTCATTAAGCAACAATTTTTTTAACAGCAGACAAATATGGAGGGTAAACCTGAATCTGGAACAGTTGAAAAAAAGTCAATACATCTAAAAGTAATTTGGTGACAAAACTACTTTTGGTTTTGTTAATGCTTCCTTTAAAAGTATGAAGTTTTGATTCTAAAAAGATATCGCTCGCCTTTAGTGGTCAACCCGTTCCAAAAATATACTCCAAAAGCTATTCACTGTTCACCTTATATATATATACTATACTAAAAACTTGGTTGATACCTTTTTGTAATATACTCTTGATACTCTCAAAATCAGCATCAAAAGTTTTTATACATTTATATACCTATACATCATTAAAAATCAAATGAATATTATGTATATTGCACCTATCATATAAAATAATATGCATATATCTACCTACTTATCACCAACTTACACTTTCAATGTACATTGTATGTATACACATTTACATGCCTACATTTTCATATCTGTATGTATTGTAGGTACACAATTATCATCCTAATTTCCGTAATTAAAATCTATAATCTAGATTTAAACATAAATTTGTAGGTATGTAGGTACCTAAGTAACTATTCCTTGAATCATCCATTCAATCCATTATTCTAAAAACTTACCTACATATTTGGACCTACCTACTAATAGCGTCAATGTTTCGCTACATTAAAAAATATTAAAATTTAGTTTAAAACTAATAAATAAAAATGAAAAATAGAAACTTGAAGTTATGAATTTGGATCGGGCCAGAGCAAATTAAATTTATAAACATATTTTAAGTTTTATGACTAGGGAACATAACTTGCTTTTCAACAGCATAATCTTTTCATAAGCAAAATATTTATGTATACAAAAGGCATACAATTCACATAAAAACCATTACCTGCTTTTTCATTTTCTATTACTATTTATTAAATTTGAGTATTCTTTTAATTTCCATTTCAAAAATAATAAATTACGTACAAAACGCAAATCGAGTTAGTAGTTTTTTTTTTTTTTTTTTTTTTTTTTTTTTGATGTGTATTATAAATTTATTTCTACGTAATTACATTTGCTTTTACGATTTTTTTACATATATACTATACACACATTTATATACACTACATGTATCTTTAATTTCAATTTTCAATTCAATTCAATTCTTTCTTTATTTTTCAAATCATAAAATACAATTTTAGATATAAGAAATAATTACAAAGCATGACAAATATGCCGTCTGCCGTAAAAAAAATTACTTATACAATAAAAGAAATTAAAAATATAATAAGAGAGTTTGATTTAACAAAGTTGTGCTCATTTAAAGTCAATTATAAGTTATTTTTATACACATATATTTAATTTGGGATTAATAAATAAACAAACTGTGACTTTTAGTTTAGTCAAAACAAAGATAAATTAATTTTGGTTAAATTGTTTAGATATATTTAAAGCTTAGAACCTTTTTGTATATAAAAAGTTAGAAAGAAAAAAAAAATAATTAATCTGGATCAAAACAAAAACATAAAGAAGTGAAAAAGGGCTTTTAGTTTAGCTAAAACTAAAATAATCTGCGACATGCGCTTTTAAAATTCCTATTCAAATAGTAGTGGTGACTTTATTCTTCAAAACATGTTCAAATACTCATCTCGATTTTTTTTTGCGTGCGAAACATATCCTACAAGAGACTCAACCACGGCCACCATTCAAAATATTTATACATTCTTCTAGAGAAAGGAAACTTGCGGAAAAATAAAGTCTACGGATCTCTTGTACAATTGGACAAAACGCTATAAAATGTAAGATATTTTCATTCGTACCAAGGTTGCAAAGAGAACAAATAGGATTTAAGTCAGATCTATATGGTCTACAATTCAGATCCAGCATTTCGGTTCTGGCTTTGAAAATTAAGCTCATTTCTGAAACTGAAAACTCGTTTCTAAAGTAGTTATCATCGCCTAGAGTAAAACTTAATTGCCTATAAACACTCCTTGAAACTGAATGAGAACCACGTTCTATACATTTCTGTAAAAGTGTCTCATCTATACAAGCTATGCAGTCGTATAAAGACAATTTTAATTCTTCATTATTATCAGTTCGTAATGAGATCGGAAAGTCGTGTGTAACAGCTAGATCGTACCAATTTTTTACTGGACTGTAAACTTTATTAAAACAAATATTAAGGATCCGTTTTTGGAGGTTTTGGTCTGATCTATACATTACCTTTACAATGTAATCCGCATTTGCCTTTAAGTTTTTCAGAAATATTTGAGGTAAGCCAGACTCCACATGGATGGCATAATTTGGGGTGTTCTTAGGTAACCGGAAGATTCGTTTAAAAAAATATCTTTGAACATTTTCTAGTTCTTCTAGCTGTTCATACACATAAACTTCGCTTCCATAGCAGAGGCAGCTATTCACTGTAGCATTGAATACTTTGAATTTTGAAACTGAGTCTACAAAAATATTGCTAAAAAAATTAGACCACATGCTGTTTAAAGCAACTTTAGCAGCTTTTATTTTTTCTTTAGCATGAGCGTGCGTATTTAAGTTATATGTTAGTACATATCCCAGATATTTAAATTTATCCACGACTTCTATAATATCGTTCCCTAGAGTCCAGTTGCGGCCATAACCTATAGATCTGTTGTGTGATCTGAAGATCATAATTTTCGACTTCGAGCTGTTGATTTTGAGATCCCAACTATCACAGTATTGTTTTAGCTTATTTATTTGAAGTTGTAAATTAAGCGGGCTATCTGACAGGATAACAAGATCGTCTGCATAAAGAAGAACCTTAATAGTAACATCACCTATTACAATACCTCCTGGGATGTGATTTTCAACATCATTTATAAATAGAGAGAATAACAAAGGACTTAAAACACAGCCTTGGGGAACACCAGTTTGACATTTGAAATCTCTCGATTTCCTAGGGCCGTTCTGAACAAAAGAGTTCTCTAGCATCTTCTCATAGAATTTTATGAACTTTGTTGATAAACCTATTACTGAAAGCTTGTAGATCAATGACTTTCTATTGACTGTGCCGAATGCAGCCTTTAAATCGACAAAAAAAGCATACAAACATTTTTTTTTATCAATAAATCGCCTAGCCACTGTGTTTGACACAAAAATTTGATCTATAGTCGAAAGGTTTACGCGAAAGCCATCTTGGCAGCAACTGATTATATTGTTTTGCTCAACCCAATTTGTAAGCCTTAAGTAAAGTAATTGTGAGAATAATTTTCTCAATGAGTTTAACACAGCAATACCCCTATAGTTTTCCGGCTGATCCCGATCGCCTTTCTTAAAGATAGCTGATATTTTGGAACACCTAAAGTTTTCAGGAACTATCTCCTCAATGTATAACCTATTGAAGAAACTTAAGATGTATTCCAAAAACTCTGGAGTAGCATATTTATAGAATTCAGCTGGAATACCATCAGGGCCAGATGCTGTGTTATTTTTCATTTTCATTAGAGATGATATTAATTCCATCATTGTAAATGAGGAATCTAATTCTGGTTTGGTAACATTTGGGATGGCAAAATTAATCATGCTAAAATTTGGATTGGGCAACAGAAGTTTTTCAAAATAAGCCACGAGAACATTAACATCAATCGAAAGTGTATTATTATTATTCTGACCATTTAAAAAGCGAACAGAATTCCAAAAAGATTTTGAATCTTTACAGACGCTCAGTTTCGAAGCTACGTTTTGTAGGTATCTATTCTTTTTTTGAGTACAGATTCGTTTGTATTCTTGGTTTGCATGTAAATACAAATATTTGGTGCCAGGGTTATTTGTTTTTCGGAAAAGTTTTAAAAATGCAAAAGATTTTTTCCTAGCCTTTTTGCAGTCATTATCGTACCATTTAGAATAAAAAGTGTTCCTAACACTATTTTGATTGTTGAAATTTGAGGATTGTCTAATCGTTGTAAGTATCGAAGTAGATATTTCTTCTAAATTGGTCGCTTCTATGAATGGTAAGCTTGGTATATGTTGATTAAGCTTTCTAATATAATTGTTTAAGTTTTTATCACTCCATTTCAATCCTAGAGTGTTTTCTGTCGACTGTAGGCTTATAAAGTTATCTAAACCGCAAGTTACGAGAATAGGGAGGTGTTGCGACAAATTTTCTGGAAGAATGTCAAAGTTTCGTGTTATGCTTAACCAATCGCCTCTGATAAGACATAAATCTATCACAGAGCAACCTTGGGCAGAAATAAATGTAAAGTTACCGTTTGAGTCGTTAGAACTTATTCCATTTAATAGAAGAAATCCAAAGTCTTCAATCATTTCCACTAGATATTTACCATTCTGATTGAGACAGGTATCTAAAGATTTTCTTTCAATTGAAAAATTGCCGTTATTTAAATTAATTGGGTTCTGGTAGTCACTTATACGACCATTTAAATCGCCAATTATCATCAAATTTTCATAATTGTTACTATTAAGAAAATTGTATAGCTCATTATATTTCGTATTCCAATCATTATAATTCAAGTACACCGGAAGTATTTGAATAATCTCTATAAGAGTTATATAATTTTCAAAGTTTTTAAAATGTATACTAATATTTTTATAAGTGTTTTTAATACCAAACATAAGACCACCACTAGCTCTACCAAGTGTATGGTTTCTGATTGCTGGTATACATTTTATATTAAAATCTTTAAAATATTTAGTATAATGCAGGTTATTTTCGTTTTCTAAAAAGGTTTCCAAAAGAATAAAAATATCATATTTAATTATAAGATTAAAAAATTCGGGCATAATTAATTTGTTTTTAAAACCTGTAATGTTATAACAAAAAATATTAAATTTAAAATTATTTGTGTAAGAATTAATATCTTGGCAGACGGCGATGTAATCCTATCTTAGGCTAGGGCCTGCACCTTCATTATATACTTGACCACCCACAGATGGCGCTGGTGTCACATAATTCCTGGTTTTGTTGGAGTTGACGTCTATGTTGTTTACATCAAAGAAACATGCTGAATCATCACCAAAGTTTGTTTTGATGTAATCAAGCTCTTGTTTTGAGGATATTTGTATACCTCGAAAGCTGTCATACGCAAATTTGTAGTTTAGCACCTTTAACAAAGATTTTGGTGTACGGATTTTTTGTGCTTAATTTATTTTTTATGTCAAATAGTTGCTTTCTCTTGGTGCGGTAAATTAGTGATTGCTCACGATGTATGTACACCCCGGTATTCTTGAGCTTAGGAGCAGCGTCCATAATTTTTGTGACGGTGTCGGCGCTTTCGAATTTAAGAACCATTGTTGTTTTTTTTTTTGTTTGCCGGTTTGTGTATTCCTGTGCTTTGTGTAGTGATAACTCTGTATTTTCGTTGAGATTAAGAAGGCTTAGACAAGTTTGTGTTACAAAGCTAAGCTTATTTTCCATCTTATCTGAAGGGAAATGCATGACGACAGAATTTTCATTAGATTTCTTAGATACAGCCTCGAGTTGTTTCTCCAAAGTGACACAATAACTTTCAAGTATAGAGATTCGCTCTGCAAGCTGAGTGTTTTGCAAACGGAGTAGCTGCATGTCCTTTGAAGTTAACGAGATATCTTCTTTCGTTGTAATGTTTTTGAGATGATGATTTAAACATTGATCAACGATTGATTTGATGTCATCCGCATTCAGAGCCATTTCTGTTTGAGTTATTGTTTTTTTGTTGTTCGGTGTATTTATTGGTGATATTTCCTATGATTTTCTTTTTGGTGGCATGTAGCGGGCCAGGTGAAAAATGTCGGCGTTCTCAATTGAATTTTTAATTTAAAATTTTCCTACCTTAAATTTTTGTTTCGCTTATTTTTTTTAACCAAAGTTTGTGGCGTTTTAACTTTTTAAATAATTAATAAGTGTTTTAAACCTTTTTTTTTTAATTTCTTTTAATAATTTTAAAAATCAACAAGAGCACTTGAGAAAACCGTGTACTTCACTTACTCTCTCCAACCCACTTACATTATGTACTAGGTGGACTCTCTGACATTTATATAAATATATATCTTTAAAAATCATATGAATATTATGTATATTAAAACTATCATATAAAGTTTTATATGCATATATGGATCTACCAAACCATAACCATCCAACACTTTCATTATACATTATTATGTACCTACATATTTACATATCTAGGCTCCATATACATACATATGTATGTAATGTAGGTACATTTTACCATCCCAATTTACAGAATTAAAATCCATAACATAGATTTAAATATACATTTTTAGGTAGGTACCTAGTAACTATTTCCTGAAACATACAATAATTCTATTCATTATACTAAGAACTTACCTAAATCGGCTTTAAACTTACCTAATGATAATTGGACATACATGCTAACAGCGTCAAAGTTTAGTAACATTAAAGAAAACTCGAAATTCAAAACTAATAAATTGGCCCCTTCACAGAATCCATCGCAATCGAAAATCTACTACGAATCCTGAAAAATCTATCATAGCATCCATTAACAGTCGAAAATCATAAAATCGGATTTCAAATTCTCTAAATATTTACAGGTTTTTAAATTTTTATTTTACAGATATTTTTTGTTGGAAATTTGCTGCGTGTGAATACAATTTCTATGAAACTGCTTGCCTATGCCATGGTGCCTTGTGTTCTTTGATTCAGTTCAATGGAGAAATATCTGCTGCTGTCAATTAGACCGATGACGACACACACACCAACACCGACGACGCGAAGCACAGTCGACAACTGTTGCAGATGATTCTGCCTCACAAACTGCTACATAATCTTCAACAGTAGACACCACATCATCCACATCATCCAATATTGAAATAAAAAAGGATCATAATAATTAACATTAATGTGTTCCTGGCAAAAATGTGATCTTATTCTATTCTTCCCAATGTTCTATATATCTCTGTGAGCAGCAAACTTATTTGTAATGAATAATAATAATAATTTTAATTATTTTGTGTTGTCATTAATACAATATTTATATATATATACATGTATATGATTCTTGTTTATTTTCGGGAATGTTTGTTCAACTTCACCTTTAAAAAAAACGGTCTAACTTTAAAAATACGAAAGAACTACTTTAAGATAGCAATTTTTCGAAATAATTGTTTGATTATAAAATGATTGCAAGGATTTAGAAGCTGAGGTTAATCTACACTCAGAGCAGTTACAGGCATCGAAATCAGGCAAGTAGTTTGGAAATTAGAGCTTTGCGTAAGTACTGATTTCAAGATTTTTCTTGATATCAGTAGAAATTTCTTGGATTTGCTACTTTGGACAAGCTGTCATTTCCAAAGTACTTGCTGGATCTCGATGATTTAAACTGTTGTGAGTTTTAATTTATGTCAGCTTGTTAATTCTTGAAACCGTTTTCAATTCGAGCAAATATTTCAAAAAATTTGCATAATTTTTCATTTTTTTTAAAACACGAAGAAACTACTTTTAGATAGCAATTTTTCGAAATAATTGTTTGATAATAAAATGATTGCAAGGATTTAGAAGCTGATTTTTCTTGATATCAGTAGAAATTTCTTGGATTTGCTACTTTGGACAAGCTGTCATTTCCAAAGTACTTGGTTGATTTCGATGATTGTAACTGTTCTGAGTGTGAATTTACTTCAGCATAGGGCTATAATACTTACCTATGTGTCATTGAGACACACAACATTACATTTCCCTTAAAAAGGAAAGAATTTTTTTGAACACCCATAAAGAAAATGTAATCGAAAAAAATTAAGTGAATCACAATTCTTATATATATACATAAGGAGAACACTTTAAAATATTGAGCCCCATGTATTTAATTATAATATCTGGCAATAATGACTTCCTGCTGGGCTTCATTGTTTGTGTGGTCTGACATTGTTGTTCGTCATAATTTTGAGACGAAAGGCAGGCGCTGTTTATCCTACAAAATTAAACGAAAAACAAATACTAAAAAATACATCAAATTAGGTTTTTTTGTATTTAACGTACCTTATTTCTGCTTGACTGAATGCTGACCCACAGACAAACCAAAAATCTGTTTAGAAGCTACAGATACAGACCGAGGTGTTTCGGTCAACATGTGCATATCGATCTCGTTCATGCGATTGCCACTCACGATATATTTCTTCCAAAATGACGAGCCCAAATCTTCATTGTCGACACACAATGAGTTACATATTCCAATAATTCTCAGAATATGGTATGGTGGTTTAATTGGTTCCAAGGGTGTTGGATTCAATTTCGGGCTCCTAAATTTGATCTATCATGTGTAGATGTTTCAGTTTAGAATGCTCCTCAATGGCCATATCCAAGCACAACAGAATTTGGCCAAATTCTCATAAGGATAATCATTGGTTTACATGCTTTGATTGACATAACACTATGTACTTGTAAATTTCGATGGAAAGAATGTGTACTCGGCTTCCAAGCACCGCCTAACTACAAAGTATTGTGAGAATGATGTTACAGGATCGACTTTCGTATTAAATTGGAACACTTTTGTCGGAATTGTTTGCTAGAAAGAGCAATATAAATTAAAATCAATATAATATAATTTAAAATGAACTTACTTGAATCTCTTTAGTTTTATAGTTCCCATTTGATTGTCGATGGCCAAAAACACACAATTTTTTTGTTTGTTAAATAAATAAAATTGTGAAATAAACAATAAATAAAAAGAAACAACTGAGAAAATGAAATTAAATAATTTTATTTCTCGTAAGCTATTTGAGAACTGTCAGATTTACTTGTGACAAATCAACAAAAAAAAGAGCTGGGGCCGAATTACCGCATCAGTTATCGAGTCATACGTGACTGAATTATGTAAATTTGGCATTACCGCTCACGTTATCGAGCAGTCTAGTACAATAATTTGACATTCTCTCATCAGTTATCGAACTGAATTTTATTCGTCAGATGAGAAGCCGACTGATAGAATGTATTTGATTTGAATTCCGTATATGTATATGTACATAATATAATTTTTGGATACTTACGCAGAATTTGACAAAGACAGAGGATTGCTTTTGTCCCTTAGGAGCCTGCGCTCCATAGCTTCGTACTTCTCATCTTCTGGTTGATGTGAATTAAATGTTCCTTATTATGTACATATATATGTACGTATAAAAATATTTTTTAAATCCTCACCATCTGAATCGCTTGATAAAAAGAAATAATCCATTTTTAGTGGATATTTAGAAATATCCTCAAATCCTTGTAATGAAAACTGGAAACTCGCGAAAAATTTGTCGTTTTTACAAAAAAATGAAATTTGTTTGTCCAAAAATAAATTAAATGAATACAAATTTCATATGTCAAACAAGAAAGACTCGATAAACATCAATAGAGACTCGATGTAGTAGAATAGAATTACTACAATTTAAAATAGTTACACGATACGTTAGTCTACGAATGCCATCATGCCAAAGTGATCACTAGTTCATTCGATAACTGATGGGACTCACTCACTCGATCACTGATGCGGTAATTCGGCCCCTGTCTGTTTGAGCAATGGAGTTTTTTAATCCACCACTCACATGTATTCACGGATAGGAAAAATGCTTAATTTAAGAGAGTTTTCTCTTACTCACCTCAAAATAAAATTGCGGGCGTTTAAGGCAAGGGGGGTACGAGTCGCGCCTCTATGTAATTATTTTCTCTACGCACCAACCGATGCACTGCTTTAAAAGGATATGATTAGTTTCCTCGCATAGGTCTCATTAGTTAATTCATTCTCGTTTTTCATTTCAAACTTTCTGAATGACAATTTTTTCTTAACGCTGTGAAGCGCTAACCAGAAACAATTTAACAATCTTTAAACATGCAATGACTCTCAAAACACAAAAACTACTGTCATCCGTATACACATCATGAGGACTAGTGTATGGAAAACGATCAATGAATGAAGCTGCTGTATCGATCGACTGCATTGAGAGTTTGGGCCACAGAGAAACTAACATAGAGGCACGACTTCGGGGGTTTATTCTCTTTCACCCTACAAGCTAAATTGAGAGGATTCCCTCCATTTCGACAAGCATGTGTTAGTTGCCCGTGCATTTTAAATGGAGCAGACACCAACACAGGCTTATCGAAACGGAGGAGTGCGCATTCTCACTTTTGGTAGATATGGTGAGCTTATATATTTAAAATGGAAATCCGTTAAATTCAAAAATTGAAAAATTAATTGCTTTTTAGTTAAATTGTATTTTTAAAGGCCTTAATCAAACATAAAACATACTAATAAAAGCTTTTTGTTGATTCTGGTTTACAAATTAAGCAATATTTATTAATTTCATGTTCAAAATGAAGAAAATCCAATCAAAAAGTAGAAGCAAACCATAGCATATTAATGCGTACATGCCAAAATTCCACCACAAGAAAAGACAAGTTTACTCAATTTGAGGTGAGTATTTTGACAGATGACAAAACAATAAAAAAAAAGATATTCATTTCAAAACAAATATCGGAAGTGGGCGGGTTTTATTTTATTTATTTTGTATTTTGTCCTGTAATTTAATTATAAAATATATGGTTTTCATATGATTAAAAATGAAACTGTCCAATCGTCAAATTCATCACTTTTACAATCTCCGTGTTCCACACCAGTTGCTAGTGAAAATTCCGATCCATCCATACGTTCTACGAAAATATTAACTCAAAAAGAATACTTTAACTAATTTTTGTCTTCCATCATACCAAACCAATCTTAATCTTCCCGAAGTCATTGGTAAAGCTACTTTGAAAACAAATTTCGTTAAGCATCTTGTATTGGCTCACAGTAAAAACAATGTTAAACCAATTGAACGCATGAAGAATGCCTTGTTTACAGCAGAAATCCACCAAGAAATGGAGGACATATGATTGACTAAAATGTATCGCATCCAAGCGTACGCTTGGTCGCATTTAGTTCGTGGCAATTGCTTTTGTGTGATCAACTCGAATAGAACTGGTAAAACCTGGTGTTATTTGCTTCCGGTTTGTAGCATGTTGAGATTCCGTCTAGAATCGAAAAGCATTTTGCCGACCTATGGTACAGCTGTTATTATAATCGCACCATCGATCGTCCGTTCAGGTTGAGAGTATTTCTCGTCATTGTCGACGCATTTTGGCTAGCACAACACCAAAAATTAGTATTGTCCCAGCATATGGACTTCGAAACAACGAAGCTGTTAAAATTGAACTGCACAATGGGTGTGGTGTGCTTGTAATTACACCACCATGCTGCAGCGTTTGCTCGAGGCCAAGGAGAAGGAAAACTTGCTCAACATACGCCAAGTAAAGCTTTAGTTATCGATGGTTTGGACAGCATAATGAATGAGAATCCCGAGTTTGATGAAACCCTCTTCAAGCTTATCTCTCCAGGTCTTCAAGATGAAAAGATTCCATTTCAACTGGTGGTCACTTCCAAGATATGGACTCGGCGATTTATTAATTTTGTAAGGATTGCTAATCAGCCTTTGTTTTGCATTGCAGACTATTTAGAAGCTGCAGACTATGCCAAGGCTAAAGTTTCCATTAAATTGCAAAGTAACTCCGAAAAGATGTCGGTTGTTATGAAATGTTTGGATAAGTGCGCATATCAATTGGAGCGTTGTGCAGTCTTGTGCAATTCGGCAGATGAAGTACTGGAAGTTGATAGATGCTTGCGTGAATCCGGATACATGTGTATGGTTTATACGGATCAAATGCCAGTTGATAGTACCGATAAGATCAAGGAATGGAAGGAGAAGGTAAGTCTCATAGTATAGTATAGTATAAAAAACAAAAACTACTGCCTTTTCTCCGTTAAGGCCGATGTAGTTAAGATTACTTTAATTCTTGGTATAATAAATTGTCGAATAGATGATTAAAAGAATAGTTACTTAGGTAAATACCAATCTACAAATGTATATTTAAATCTTTGTTATGGATTTGAATTATGTAAGTTAGGATAGTAAAATATACATATAATATAAATATTTATGGAAGCTAAGTATGTAAACATGTGCATATAATAATGAAAATGAAGGATGTAGGTGAGTAGTTGGCTATATGCATATAACTTTATAATTTAGGTGCAATCTGCAATATGCATACATAATATTCATGTGATTTTTAAAGACACATGCGTATATATAAATGTATGAGGTCGTACATTTTATGTAGTATTCAGTAACGTACGCAAAGGGAATAATAATGAGGTATAGAAATAAATGGATAATACACATAATTAAATGGTTTTATATTGCTTTGCTTAGTCTTTATAGATTGAGGCAAAACAAAGATGCAATTTGAATTCTTTAAGAATATATAAAAAAAAATTCAAAAATCGTTGGAGCGGTTTTTTAATAAATTAATTTTGTACGTATAAAATTTCGAAAACATTTTAAGATATTATTAATATACATATAAAATTCAAATTAAAAAAATTCTGTAACTAGTTTTTGAAAAGTCGATTTTTCAATAAAAATTGTATTTATTTTTTAAAAATCGAAACTTTTTTTTGGAAATTTTAATGAAGTTTTATTAACAATTTGAGGGAGCATTTGTATAAAAAAAATTATTTTATTCAGTTCATCCAATGTTGAGAAAGTCGAAAATATGAAAAGTGGTTCTATGGGAAGTGCCGTTAATAAGTACGAAAAAAAATATTTTTATACTTGAAAGTGGACTAATCTAAGAACACACATTTTTTTATAAACATTCTTGGAGCCGTTTTCGAGAAATATATTTTTTTTAACGATTATTTTTAGCATTTGTATGGGAGGTACCGTTGTTTTTTATTTTAGGAATATAGTTTTTTTTAACTATTGAAGTTAATGTCAAAAAACTAACAAATACGAAGTTTCGCTTTTTGTTTTATTGAAATGTATATGTTAAAGTTAAATATGGTTTGGAATATACTTTTTTTTTGTAAATGTAAAATGTAAAATTATGATCACCTAAAATTGTTAAATAAAAACAGCTCTACTACTACTTCTACTAGTTTTCTAACATCTAATTTTTGTTTTAAATGTTTATTTTAGAACACTCTACAATGTACATGGAAACTGACGAATATGAGATTTGTAAGTACTTTAATTCAAAACTTGCAAAAAATTCATTCGCATCATTTCCCTAGCTATGCGTTTTTTATTTTTTTTATTTTCTGTTATAATATCAAATGATCACTTATATGATTTGATTTAATTAATAATCATTTCATTAGTGGCCAGAAAATGGGCAATCTCTGACGAACATGGCACAAGAGAGCTCATAGTACTCCAACAAAATCCACTACAACACAACCCACAACAACACAATCCGATATAACACAATCCACTACAACACAAAGCAAGCCACAACAAAAAAACAAGTGTATTCTTAAATGCACGGATTTTGATATCTTACACAGATGCCCTCAGGATGATGCAAGGTATTGATATATTTATATAAAAGATATAAAGTTCTTAAATCGCGTAATTAGGGCGCTCCGACTTTTGTATGAACTATGTTTTATTGACTCATCCACGATTATTAATTGTATAATGTCCAATTTGTTTGCTTGCACACTATTTTGAAAATATTAGGTTCACATATTTTTTTGTTAATCTTTTATCTTGGAAATGGTGACTGAGAGGTATTTTCTTTAAAATTGACCGTAAACTACTGCTTTTGAAAAACTTTATTCACTTTTATTTAATATGAATATTTCGGACATTGTACATATAACAATTTCGGAAGGGTCATTTGAACATGATTCGAAAAAAAATTGGAACGCCATAATTAATCTCGCGAAGTAAACTCGTTCTAATATATTTTGCACCAAAGAGTTAAAATATAATCCTTTTTATCAAAATAAATAAATGAACTTACGATTTTTTTTTTAATACAAAGCAGCTTTCGTGATTCCCTGCGCATTCCCTTCCACTTGGTAGAAGGTAAAGGATAATATGATAAGTCCTAGTCAAAAAGTGTTTCCCTCAATTCCGTTTGTCTGTCTGTCCTCGAATCTGCAGCCTAAACGGTTGGATGTATTCGATTTACACTAGCTACCTACATATTGTTTTTTTAGTAGTAGCTGCTAAACATCGTTTGGTAGTTTTTTGACATTATCATTATCTTGACATATTCATAAAAAAAACGGTACTTCCCATACAAATGTTAAAAAACCATTAAGACACAAATGTATTTCTCGAATAGGGCTCCAAGAATTTTTATAAAATAAAATGTACTACTGGAACGTACGAACTTGATCTTGGAGCTAACAACTTTAATGTAGCTAAACATTGACGCTGTTTAGTATGTAGGTAATCTAGTCATCCTATGCAGGTTTGAAGCCAATGTAAGTATGATTACCTTGATTCTTAGTACAATGACTTGTCGAGTGGATGATTCAAGGAATAGTTACACATGTACCTACCTACAAAAGCATATTTAAATGTATAGTATGAATTTTAATTATGTAATATAGGAGAGTAATATGTATGTAGGTACATACATAGATGGAACCTAGATATGTAAACATATACATATAATAATGAACACGAAGGATGTAGGTGGTTAGGTAGCTATATGCATATAACTAAAAGCCCGCATTATGAATAGCTAATCGAACTTAAAATCTTGCGAATTCTCTAATTTCGTATTACTAATAGCGATTCGTTCAAACTTATCTAACGCATGTATGTGTGATATACTATCGAATTAAAATATTTAGTGATAACGTTAGCGAATTGTTGTGCCGGGAAATATTTTCTATTTATTGTTGATAAAAGTTTCGAATTTACTTGCATTAACCAGCCGCTAGTTATTTTTCGTAATGACCGACAAACGGAAAAGGTAAATAAATAAAAATAATTATTTATCATAATGACCAATGCAAATCAATTTGCAAAACTAGTTATTTTGATGGAATCGAAAACGGACGTTTGTAGATAGATAGATATATGTAATTTTATTTATGTTATTAAACAATTCTTACATGATATTATTACAAGAGTAAAATAAAATATGTGGACAATGGCATTGGCGTCTGCCTGACATGTATGTTTGGTTCTTCGAAGAAAACCAAAAAGATTTTGCGAACAATTCCCTGTGAATTAAATTGTCTTAAGCATCCGATTCGTGAGGGAAAAGGGTTGCATATCGTTAATAAGAAAATATTTTATTATTTGCACCTTTGATAATTTATGTACAAAGATTTGATCGGGCTATAAGTTAAACAAATTGCTCTTAACAAAAAAAATGTGACATAATACACATAATTAAATGTTTTCATATTGCTTAGTTGTATAGTTTTGAGGGAAAACAAAGATGCCATTTGAATTCCTGGATAAATAAGATATATATTAAACAAAATTTTTTTTAATTATTTGTTTATGTATAAAATTTTAAAAATATTTTTAGAAAAAAAATGAATCGCCATTTTGAAAATATTATTAATATACATATAAAATTCAAATTTCAAAAATGGTTTTTGAAAAATCGATTTTTCAAAAAGAAAATATTTTTTTATTTTTTAAGAATCGAAGAACTTTTTCTTCGAAAATTGCAGTATGCAGTTTTATTAACAATTTTAGGAAGCGGTTTTATAAAATTAATTATTTTAATCGGGCCATCCACTAAGATGGTTCTATGGGAAATGCCGCTGGTAAGTACGCAAAATCAAAATATTTTTATAGTTAAAAGTGTACTGTACTAATTTAAGAACACATACATTTTTTTTTATAACAATTCTTGTAACCGTTTTTGAGAAATACATTTTTTTCCTAACGGTTTTTTAATATTTGTATGTGGGAGGAACCGTTGTTTCTTATTTTAGGAAAATTTTTTAAACTATTAATATAAAGTAAAAAAAATACCAAATACGAAGTTTCGAAAAAATCTATTGATTCGTTTTTGAAATTTTGAGTTTAAAAAAAAAATATTTATTTCCAAAATAACCGAACTGAATACTTCATACGATGTAGGGCGTCATACATTTATATATATGTACATAATTATGTATCTTTAAAAATCACATGGATCTTATGTACATATGCATATTGCACTTAAATTATAAATAATACAGTGAGGGTTTCCGTTACCTTTTTTAATTCAAAACATTCTCTTCGGTATATATATACATATTTATTTAACTTATAAAACATTAACGACCATACATAATATATATTAAATTATTCTAGTAATCAGTACGTAAATATTTTTTTATAATTCTGTTCTTATTAGAATGTCTTACACAATTGGATGAATGTTATCTGTTTTTCTTTTCAAGTTTTAGTTCTTCGTTTCGATTGAAATTTGTTCTGGGAATTGTTGTACACATAAAAAAGTTTAATTAAGAAATAATTTCCCATTGATTCAAGTGGACTCAGGAATGCAGAATCTGGCTGCAAGTTTTGTAAATGGCTTCGCCAACGCCGGATTTGGACTGGACAAGCTTTTGAGCAAGAATGGCAACAAATGACTGTACACCAACAGCTCATTCATTGCTTTCTGATTAAATTGAACAACAATTGCTCCATGCGTTTTGGTACAATTATGTGACTAAGAATTTCTTTACCCTGGATCGAATCGTTCCACCTTCATCGATACTGGGCTTGCTTTACTTGGGAAGACGGAAAGCCACCGAAGCTGTTATGAAGGCTCTGGAAGTTGTGGCTTCACAAGTCTATATGGCCACTGCAATGGAGACATTTGGCCATGCGCTGCAGGAACTGGAAAAACTCCCACTCCGCCAAAGCAAAATTTTCCAATGTGCCATATAATCCATTGGTGCATACACACAATAAACCGCCATATAGCTGTAGGTAAGTTAATTGAAACTTTACACAAAAATAAAATGCTATATTTAACTTCTAACTCCCAACAGTTCCTTCATCTTCAAGGCAATCGAATTCTCCAAAGAAAAAGCATTGCCAGTAAAAGAAATATATGCATGGATTGTCTAGCATTTTCCGAGTGTGAGACATAATCTTTTGTTAGTATAACATTTCGTAATATTAAACCTTTTCTACTAACAATGTGATCGAACACAAGAGCAAGTACATACGATCCAACCGTGCATTTAATTTATTTATAAAAAATATGGAAACAATTTGCCGCAAGCTTTTACTTTCCGATGAATTTCCATATCAGAAACAAAGCAAATATTTATCAACCAACAAAGAGGTAGAACTACTCAACGACGAAAAATGAAAAGAATTCATAGTAAGTATAATAAGTTAAGTTTTTTGTTTGTTTAATGGATTGCTAGTATATTTTATTATAATAAGTAATGTTATAAAAAAATTAATTACTATAACAAATTTACTAAAAATCAATAAAATCAATTTTTTGTGATCTACGAGAATACGGATAACCTTTTTGCAAATTTTACACTTTAAAAAAATCGAACCCGAAATTTTAATCAAACTTGATATTCCGTCTCTCTATCGGTCGATATAAATATGTTTATCCATTTCTACTACCTAATTATATTTCATTTTTACGCATAATAATGACTAAATTACATACATACACATGTTTTTGCTATCTACATCACTGAATACCTACCTACTTACAGTATATACTATTTGGGTTCTCATACATTTATATACCTATATATCATTAAAAATCAAATGAATATTATGTATATTGCACCTATCATATAAAATTATATGCATATATCTACCTACTTATCACCAACTTACACTTTCAATGTACATTGTATGTATACACATTTACATGCCTACATATTCATATCTGTATGTAGTGTAGGTACACAATTATCATCCTACTTTCCGTAATTAAAAACTATAATCTAGATTTAAACATAAAATTGTAGGTACCTAAGCAACTATTCCTTGAATCATCCATTCAATCAATTATATTAAAAACTTACCTACATATTTGGACCTACCTACTAATAATAGCGTCAATGTTTAGCTACATTAAAAAATATTCAAATTTAGTTTAAAACTAATAAATAAAAATGAAAAATAGAAACTTGAAGTTATGAATTTTGATCGGGCCATAGCAAATTAAATTTATAAACTTTAAACTTTAAATTTATAAATTTGACTATTCTTTTAATTTCCATTTCAAAAATAATAAATTAAGTACAAAACGCAAATCGAGTTAGTAGTTTCTGATATCTATGTCACTGAATAGGTACCAATTATCATCCTAATTTCCGTAATTAAAAACTATAATCTAGATTTAAACATAAAATTGTAGGTACCTAAGCAACTATTCCTTGAATCATCCATTCAATCAATTATACTAAAAACTTACCTACATATTTGGACCTACCTACTAATAGCGTCAATGTTTAGCTACATTAAAAAATATTCAAAATTAGTTTAAAACTAATAAATAAAAATGAAAAATAGAAACTTGAAGTTATGAATTTGGATCGGGCCAGAGCAAATTAAATTTATAAACTTTAAATTTATAAATTTGACTATTCTTTTAATTTCCATTTCAAAAATAATAAATTATGTACAAAACGCAAATCGAGTTAGTAGTTTCTGATATCTATGTCACTGAATAGGTACCAACCTACATACATTATGTATATAAATATATATCTTTAAAAATCAAATGAATATTATGTATATTAAAACTATCATATAAAGTTTTATATGCATATATGGATCTACCTAACGATAACCACCCAACACTTGCATTATACATTATTATGTACCTACATATTTACATACCTAGGGTCCATATACATACATATGTATGTAATGTAGGTACATTTTACCATCCCAATTTACAGAATTAAAATCCATAACATAGATTTAAATATACATTTTTAGGTAGGTACCTAGTTACTATTTCCTGAAACATACAATAAATCTATTCATTATACTAAGAACTTACCTACTTCGGCTTTAAATTTACCTAATGATAATTGGACCTACATACTGACAGCGTCAAAATAGTTACATTAAAGAAAACTCGAAATTTAAAACTAATAAATCGGGCCTATCACAGAATCCATCGCAATCGAAAATCTACTACGAATCTTGAAAAATCTATCATAGCATCCATTAGTAGTCGAAAATCATAAAATCGGATTTCAAATTCTCTAAATATTTACAGATTTTTAAATTTTTATTTTACAGATAGTTTTTGTTGGAAATTTGCTGCGTGTGAATCCAATTTCTATGAAACTGCTTGCCTATGCCATGGTGCCTTGTGTTCTTTGATTCAGTTCAATGGAGAAATATTTGCTGCAGTCAATGAGACCGATGACGATACACACACCAACACCGACGACGCGAAGCACAGGCGACAACTGTTGCAGATGATTCTGCCTCACAAACTGCCACATAATCTTCAACAGAAGACACTACATCATCCAATATTGAAATAAAAAAGTATCATAATAATTAACATTATTGTGTTCCTGGCAAAAATGTGATCTTATTCTATTCTTCCTAATGTTCTATATTTCTCTGTGAGCAGCAAACTTATTTGTAATGAATAATAATAATAATTTTAATTATTTTGTGTTGTCATTAATACAATATTTATATATATATACATGTATATGATTCTTTGTTTATTTTCGGGAATGTTTGTTCAACTTCACCTTTAAAAAAAACGGTCTAACTTTAAAAATACGAAAGAACTACTTTTAGATAGCAATTTTTCGAAATAATTGTTTGATTATAAAATTATTGCAAGGATTTAGAAGCTGAGGTTAATTTACACTCAGAACAGTTACAATCATCGCAATCAAGCAAGTAGTTTGGAAATTAGAGCTTTGCGTAAGTACTGACTTCAAGATTTTTCTTGATATAAGTAGAAATTTCTTGGATTTGCTACTTTGGACAAGCTGTCATTTCCAAAGTACTTGCTTGATCTCGATAATTTA
Organism: Philhelius pedissequus; assembly: GCA_910595825.1. Lineage (NCBI taxonomy): Eukaryota > Metazoa > Arthropoda > Insecta > Diptera > Syrphidae > Philhelius > Philhelius pedissequus. The sequence goes on along the minus strand of OU343160.1, from coordinate 218,198,134 downwards.
AACTGTTGTGAGTTTAAATTTATGTCAGCTTGTAAATTCTTGAAACCGTTTTTAATTCGAGCAAATATTTCAAAAAAATTGCATCTCAAAGTAATTTTGAAATTTTTCATTTTTTTTAAAACACGAAGAAACTACTTTTAGATAGCAATTTTTCGAAATAATTGTTTGATTATAAAATTATTGCAAGGATTTAGAAGCTGAGCTTAATTTACACTCAGAACAGTTACAATCATCGAAATCAAGCAAGTGGTTTGGAAATTAGAGCTTTGCGTAAGTACTGATTTCAAGATTTTTCTTGATATCAGTAGAAATTTCTTGGATTTGCTACTTTGGACAAGCTGTCATTTCCAAAGTACTTGCTTGATCTCGATGATTGTAACTGTTCTGAGTGTTAATTTACCTCAGCATAGGGCAATAATACTTACCTATGTGTCATTGAGACACACAACATTACATTTCCCTTAAAAAGAAAAGAATTTTTTTGAACACCCATAAAGAAAATGTAATCGAAAAAAATTAAGTGAATCACAATTCTTAAGCTATATACATATATATATACATAAGGAAAACACTTTAAAATATTGAGCCCAATGTATTTACTTATAATATTTGGCAATTATGACTTCCTGTTGGGCTTCATTGTTTGTGTGGTCTGACCGTGTTGTTCGTCATGATTTTGAGATGAATGGCAGGCGCTGTTTATCCCACAAAATTAAACGAAAAACAAATACTAAAAAATACATCAAATTAGGTTTTTTAGTATTTAACGTACCTTATTTCTGCTTGACTGAATGCTGATCCACAGACAGACCCAAAATCTGTTTAGAAGCTACAGATACAGACCGAGGTGTTTCGGTCAACATGTGCATATCGATCTCGTTCATGAGATTGCCACTCACGATATATTCCTTCCAAAAAGATAATATGGCTACTTTCTCAGCGATTCCTTCTTTCAGTTTATCGAGATCTCTGAAAGCTTACAAGAATAACATCTATTAGATATGAATTTGCACTTGCAAAATAAAGGTTTACTTACTCTGTCATTTTGCTGGGGAAATTGTTTCCGGAGCTTGTGTTATACCAAGACATGTCCTGTCGAAGAATAGATTCCATGAAAAGCGTTCTAATGCGACGGATCTAAGAAAATATATATACGAGCACAGACAATCCAGTCGTTGCTGTACTACAGCAACAGCCCGCCACTACTAATGGCTCATTGTATTGTTTCTCTTTATATAGACGAGACACTTCATGTGGCAGCGAATCGCTTCTTCGTGAGATTTCACATTGTGTCCGCCAATGTGAAGCCTCCTTTTCTAAATAACCAATTCGATCTGCACTTTTTGTTGATGGATTGGTTTTTGTGTAAAGTGGAGTGTTAGTGGTATCACTCCCAGATGGACTATGTACGTCTTCACTCCCAATCTAAACAAAAAACAACAAAACAATTATAGAAAACAAGAAAAAAATGGAGTTTGGTTTCTGAGTTTCCAATCTAAGATATACCTTTGGATGTACGCTTTCCATCGGATCTCCGTCATTATGGCAAAATCTTTATCAAACAAATATAAAAAAACAATTTTTTTTATAGTTATATATATTTCTTCCATTGAAATAAAGAATAATTAAATAAATATGAAATTAAAACTTACCAAATGTGAAAAAAAACTATTATTTATGTTTTGGTAATCAGAAATGTCAGACAGACTTTTGACAAACCAAAAATAAAAAAATTATCTGTCAGTTTGAGCAATAGGGTTTTTTAATCCACCACTCACATGTATTCACGGATAGGAAAAAATGAGTAAATTAAGAGAGTTTTCTCTTACTCACCTAAAAAAAAATTTGCGGGTGTTAAAGGCAAGGGGGGTACGAGTCGCGCCTCTATGTAATTATTTTCTCTATGGTTTGGACAAGGATGCCTACTCTGAATATTAATGTTATACATTTACTTTTTAATTGAAATATTTTGTATGTATGTATGTATGTTTTTTCTTTCTCATTAACTTTAATATTTGATTTTTATAATTCTTTTTTTTTTCCAATAATTTAAAAATTTAATTGTTAATTTAATTTAAATTTGTGTTTCTGTTATTTATAGTATGTCTCTTTTTCGTTCTTTTTCTGTTTTCTTTTGTGTATTTGTTTTAAAATGGGCAATTTTACACTGCGTACCATGATTAATGTACTGTGCCGACGTCAAACTTGCCTTCGACTGTGTCATATTAATGCACATAGTTTATTTGGGAAAATTGATGAATTTCGCTATACATTTGAAGATACGAAGGTCGAAGTGGTGTGTATATCTGAAACTTGGTTCTCCGTTTCTCAAAACAACAGTGTTCACTTGCTGGTTTTAAGTTATATCGGTCAGACAGAGTGCGTCGTAAAGGTGGGGGGTTGCAATGTATGTTAAGGAGGGTATTAAATACAGACAGATCGCCTGTTCTTCCATAGAGAAAATAATTACATAGAGGCGCGACTCATACCCCCCTTGCCCTAAACACCCGCAAATTTTTTTTTAGGTGAGTAAGTACCCTTTCACACAGGGAAACCTGTTGCTGGAGATTTTTTTGAGTTTTCCTTTAATTTCCGTGTAGCTTCCACATGAAGAAACTGGCACCGAGAAACTGAGAAGGCAACTGGGAAGATTTTGTTGGGCTAATTGGAATGCAAAGAAAAACGTCAAAAAATCTCTTCAAATCGTTGAACGGGGAGATTTTTTTCATTCCCCTTACTTCTTGCCCTTCTCGCCAACACACTCCCAGTTGCCGGCAACTCAGTTTCCTTGTGTGAAAGGGGACTAAGAGAAAACTCTCTTAAATTACTCATTTTTTTCTATCCGTGAATACATGTGAGTGGTGGATTAAAAATTCATTTGCTCAAACTGACAGATTTTTTTTTTTGATTTGTCATAAGTCAATCTGACAGTTCTCAATTTCACAATTGTTTCTTTATTGGTTATTTCACAATTGTATTTACTTCGGTCATAAAACTTTTTTTATTCGGTGCTCGAATTAAGTTTAACAAATTTCTGAAATATAAACACTTCCAAACAACTACCTCAATTCAATAATGTTCGAAGAAGCTGATAATTTTGAGGACATATTATCTTCTAATTGATTTACAAATTTTGATAATTTGTTCCTCGAATTCAGTCTTGCCATCCAGTGAATTTACCGTCCATCGGATATCCCAATTCGATGATAATGGTATAACCTATGGTGCCGAGCATCTGCATTAACATGGAGCCCAAATCCTTGTATTCATAGGGAACGTGAAGACATTGTGTGGTGACAAAGTTCCAAGATATGACAAAAGATCAGGTTAGAGACATTTGTCAGAAATCGGGTGGCTTCCAGGCCACATCCTTTAGCCAAAAAACATTGCATCATTATATTGATTGTACCTTATGTTGCTCTATCTAGCAAACAATTCCGCCAAGTGTTCCATTTTTTCCGAAACTTGAATCTGTAACATCATGGTCTCACAATACTGTGGAAATAGGCGGTGCTCGGAAGCCGCGAGTACACATTCTTACGATCATAATTTACAAGTAGGTACAGTGTTATGTACTAGTCAATAAAATCACGTATTCTGCCTCCCCCAATGAGTATCCTCATGAGAATTTGGCCAAATTCTCTTGAGCTAGTATATGGCGATTGAGGAAATCAAAATTCAAGTAAATCGTGTTTACTTTCCTAAACTGAAACATCTACACCTGATGGCCTTATTATTTTTGCGAATAATGACATTAAAGAACCCGAAATTGGAACAGATTAAACCACCATAATATAGTCTGGGAAGTATTGGATCTTTAGGTATGTAACTCATTGTGTGTCGACAACGCAGATTTGGGCTCGCCGTTTTTTTTTTTTATTTTCTTAAATTCAACTCTTATATGATAAAATAATCCATAAATATTTGATTCTTCTTAAGGAACTGTTCCAAAGATACACTCCAAAGTATTTTCAGATTATGTATTTCAAGGTGAACACTGAATAGCTTTTGAACTATATCTTTGCAACGGGTTGTCCAATAAAGGCGACCGATATCTTTTTAGAATCAGCACTTCATACTTTCAAAGGAAGCATCAATATGTTTTGCAAAGAAGTTGTATTAAAAAAAATAACTCCAGAAATACGCATACCTCATTCTAAATATGCGTATTTTAAGAGTGATTTTTTGCAATAATCCTTCTACCTAAAAACTTTTGATGCTGATTTTGGGAGTATCAAGGGTATATTACAAAAAGGTATCAACCAAGTTTTTAGTATAACCCGTTCCAAAGATACACTCCAAAGTATTTTCAGATTATGTATTTCAAGGTGAACAGTGAATAGCTTTTGAACTATATCTTTGCAACGGGTTGTCCAATAAAGGCGAGCAATATCTTTTTAGAATCACCACTTCATACTTTCAAAGGAAGCATCAACATTTTTTGCAAAGAAGTTGTATTAAAAAAATAACTCCAGGAATACGCAAACCTCATTCTAAATATGCGTATTTCAAGAGTGATTTTTTGCAATAATCCTTCTACCTAAAAACTTTTGATGCTGATTTTGAGAGTATCAAGAGTATATTACAAAAAAGTATCAACCAAGTTTTTAGTATAACCCGTTCCAAAGATACACTCCAAAGTATTTTCAGATTATGTATTTCAAGGTTAACAGTGAATAGCTTTTGAACTATATCTTTGAAACGGGTTGTCCAATAAAGGCGAGCGATATCTTTTTAGAATCAGCACTTCATACTTTCAAAGGAAGCATCAACATTTTTTGCAAAGAAGTTGTATTAAAAAAAAATATCTCCAGGAATACGCATACCTCATTCTAAATATGCGTATTTCAAGAGTGATTTTTTGCAATAATCCTTCTACCTAAAAACTTTTGATGCTGATTTTGAGAGTATCAAGAGTATATTACAAAAAGGTATCAACCACGTTTTTAGTATAACCCGTTCGAAAGATACACTCCAAAGTATTTTCAGATTATGTATTTCAAGGTGAACAGTGAATAGCTTTTGAACTATATCTTTGCAACGGGTTGTCCAATAAAGGCGAACGGGTTGTCAATAAAGCAAAAAAATTACATCTAAAAGTAATTTGGCGACAAAAAATTTTCCATCTAAAAATAATTTGGTGACAAAATTACCTTTTTTTTTACAACTTGTCAATTGTTTTTGACAGCTTACAGAACTCTCCGCAAATATTTTTCCGCTGTGGTTTTCGTTAGCATTTCGCTCTCGTAGGGGAGACCACCGAAAAATTTCATTTCCCATCAGCAGCGTACTAGGCTTTAATTGTAGTATTGGTGAATGATTGACACACACATTTCTGAAAAAAAACATATCTTCATCATCAGATAAACAGGAAGACGAAGCAATCAAAAACTCCACTAAATTTATAAACCTAAATTATTAACATCTTGGTCCATTATTTGTTCATTTCTAAAATTTTTTAGAACTAGTTCACAACTAACTTGACTGTTGACAGAATAGACTTGACATGTTTATACAAAGTATAAGGATGCAAGCGAAAAGTCGAAGACAGACTTTGCATGGATGTGGTTTGTTAGATAAGCTTTAAGCTTTTAACTTTGGATTTAAAAAATCGAATAGATGCAGATATTGCCCTCAACGTGATTTGAACAAAATGTTATCGCAACACCTGCAGAGTGTTTTCGAATATCTGGTTCCGTCTAGACGACCAGGTCAAACATGACAATATCAACAACAGATGGTTACGTCGAAAGCCTCAAGATAATAGTGTGAGTGTGATGGATGGTGTTTTGGCAGAGGTGCGCATTAGTGTAGTTGTGCTCCAAGCGATTCACCCAAATGTGGGCGTTCTTTTTTTGTACTTTGTTCGTTTGTAAGTTGAAATTTTCTTTGTTATTTATAGTGGTTTAAAGAACTATAATAAAATCATTAATCTATATACCTACATACATACCATCTTATTCATCGTTCTAGATAGTGGTATACGCCAAACAAATTCTATTTTGCTCATTTTTTAAATTAATCTGAAAAATATATCAACATTGTACATATATTATTCTTATGAACCTTATAGTGAAACTATATTAATCAATCGAGGTTGGGTATCAATGAAGTTTGTTAAGGCAGAAACCCGTAAAGAAGGACAAGTTACTGGAGAAGTAGAGCTTTGTGGTGTAGTGCGAATGGTTGAAAGTCGACCACAATTCACACGTGAACACGATGGTGACGTGTATTTATGCAGGTATGTAATTCTTTTGTACAATATAAAATAGTTTTAATGTTTCTTGGTTTATTGATTATAACATACGTAGGATATATAAGTAAAAAAATCGCCCTATCAATTTAACTTAGTGTATCTAATTGTTTCAAAATTAAAAAAAATATTTTGTGCATTTAAATCTTTGTTGAGTATTAAAAATAATTTGATTATCATTTCTTACATTCCCACAGACGAATGTGCTCGGAAACCGGCGCAGTATATTATCGATGTAGATTATGCATCCAGCATAAAACATGGGCCAATTGGTGGACAAACTAGTGTTACATTATGCAACGACAATTGTCATACATCGTTACGTGGTTTTCTCTATCAGCTGCAACTTCATGGCTTTGTTATCGTAAAATAATAAAGAGGAAAACTTTCTAGTTTATATATGTATATTCTTTTAATTGGTTCATTTATTGAAAAATAAAATTATTTATTTTAATCTAAAATATAATATGTATTTTTTTTAAATAAATTGTTTCCGTCGCGCTTAAAATCTATTAATATAAAAGTAAAAAAATGAAAAATTACAAAATTACTTTCAGATGCAAATTTTTTGAAATATTTGTTCGAATTGAAAACGGTTTCAAAAATTTACAAGCTGACATAAATTAAAACTCACAACAGTTTTAATCATCGAGATCAAGCAAGTACTTTGGAAATGACAGCTTGTCCAAAGTAGCAAATCCAAGAAATTTCTACTTATATCATCAGTACATACGCAAAGCTCTCATTTCCAAACTACTTGCTTGATTTCGATGATTGTAACTGTTCTGAGTGTTAATTTACCTCAGCTTCTAAATCCTGAAAACCATTTTTAAATCAAACGTTCTTGAAAAATATAAAATTACTCTCAGATCCAAATTTTTTGTCTTAAATTACCTTCTACGTACTTCAGGGGCAAGATTTTATAATAAATAAAACGAAAGCGATTGTTCGTTTTTCAAAAAATTGTACGAAAGCGTAGAAATAAATGGATGAAACAAATAATAAAATTGTTTACAAGGCAAAAGCTTAAAATCCAAAGAAAACAACTGAGAGGTCCTGCAATCCATTTGATATCGATGAAAAAGTGTACTTAGGTATAGATATGAATCAACAAATTTAAAAATAATTAATATAATAAGATTTTCGATTACTATTGATTCTGTTATAGGATCGATTTATTAGTTTTAAATTTTGAATATTGTTTAATGTAGCTACACTTTGACGCTGTTAGTATGTAGGTCCAATTATCATTAGGTAAGTTTAAAGCCGATGTAGGTAAGTTCTTAGTATAATGAATCGAATGTATATTTCAGAAAATATGTACCTACCTACAAATGTATATTTAAATCTATGTTATGAATTTTAATTCTGTAAATTTGGATGGTAATATGTACATACACTGCACTGCATAGATATGTTTATGGAGCCTACGTATGTAAATATGAAGGTACATAATAATGTATAATGATAGCAGAAACATGTGTAGGTATGTAGTTTAGTCAGGACAGAAATGCGAAATATAATTAGGTAGACAAAATGGATATACATTTTTATATCGACCTACAGAGAGACAGACGGAATATCAAAATATCAAAGTATAATTAAAATTTCGAGTTCGATTTTAAATAAAATTACAATTTTCAAAAATGTAATTCGAATTCGAGATAAAAAAAAAGTTTTTTTTATTGATTTTTGTAAATATTTAATAATAATTATTGTTTTTTGTAACAACTTATCAAATATACTGGTAATCCATTAAACAAATAAAACTTAACTTATTATACTTACTATGAATTCTCTTCATTTTTTCATCGTTGAAAAGGTCTACTTTTTTTTGGTTGATAAGCATTTTGCTTTGTTTCTGATATGGAAATTCATCGGAAAGTAAACGCTTGCGGCAAATATTTTCCATATTTCTTATAAATGAATTAAGCACAATATTGTTAGTAGAAAAGGTTTAATATTACGAAAGGTTATATTAACAAAAGATTATGAGAGTTGTTTTGAAGCACGTAAAATGCTAGACAATCCATGCATATATTTCTTTTACTGGCAATGCTTTCTCTTTGGAGTATTCGATTGCCATGAAGATGAAGGAACTGTTGGGAATTAGAAGTTCAATAAAAAAATTTATTTTTGTGTAAAGTTTCAACTAACTTACCTACAGCTATATGGGGGTTTATTGTGTGTATGCACCAATGGATTATATGGCACATAAAATATTTAGCTTTTCCAATTTATTTACGCAAAGTTGCATACAAATAGTTGATGCAGGAATCTGCGCTGGTCAAGGTGATGGATTTTAATTCAAAATTCAGACTCAGATTAGCCTAGAGATTCAAATATTTTATAATAAAATCTAAATATAATCGACAACTACTCACCTAATCCGTAATTTGTCCACTGAACTTCTCAAGATGCATATCAATTGTATTTTGCATTTGGATGAACAGGAATTTATGAATAATTCCCATTGCTTTAGTAAAAATTTCGTTGTTTTTACAAGATTCTAGAATTTTGTTTTCGAGTTGCGCAGATAATTTTGTAGACTTTGTTGATGAAGTGTCTTGGGGCATAATATGTAATTGAAGATATAATTGTCACTGCTGCTAGAACTATGTAGATGATGAAGTGTGTTTTTTTGTCCCAAGAATTAACAACCAGTGGCACCGTCTTAATATAAGATCAGCCTAGAGATTCAAATATTTTATAATTAAATCTAATTATAATCGAAACTACTCACCTGATCCGTAATTTGTCCACTGAACTTCTCAAGATGCATATCAATTGTATTTTGCATTTGGATGAACAGGAATTTATGAATAATTCCCATTGCTTTAGTAAAAACTTCGTTGTTTTTAAAAGATTCTAGAATTTTGTTTTCGAGTTGCGCAGACAATTTTGTAGACTTTGTTGATGAAGTGTTTTGTGGCATAATATGTAATTGAAGATATAATTGTCACTGCTGCTAGAACTATGTAGATGATGAAGTGTGTTTTTTTGTCCCAAGAATTAACAACCAGTGGCACCGTCTTAATATAAGATCAGCCTAGAGATTCAAATATTTTATAATTAAATCTAATTATAATCGAAACTACTCACCTGATCCGTAATTTGTCCACTGAACTTCTTAAGATGCATATCAATTGTATTTTGCATTTGGATGAACAGGAATTTATGAATAATTCCCATTGCTTTAGTAAAAACTTCGTTGTTTTTACAAGATTCTAGAATTTTGTTTTCGAGTTGCGCAGACAATTTTGTAGACTTTGTTGATGAAGTGTTTTGTGGCATAATATGTAATTGAAGATATAATTGTCACTGCTGCTAGAACTATGTATGTAGATGATGAAGTGTGTTTTTTTGTCCCAAGAATTAACTACCAGTGGCACCGTCTTAATATTAGATCAGCCTAGAGATTCAAATATTTTATAATTAAATCTAATTATAATCGAAACTACTCACCTGATCCGTAATTTGTCCACTGAACTTCTCAAGATGCATATCAATTGTATTTTGCATTTGGATGAACAGGAATTTATGAATAATTCCCATTGCTTTAGTAAAAACTTCGTTGTTTTTACAAGATTGTAGAATTTTGTTTTCGAGTTGCGCAGACAATTTTGTCGACTTTGTTGATGAAGTGTTTTATGGCATAATATGTAATTGAAGATATATGTAATTGTCACTGCTGCTAGAACTATGTAGATGATGAAGTGTGTTTTTTTGTCCCAATAATTAACTCCCAGTGACACGGTCTTAATATTCGGATTAATTCTTGGCAATAGAATATCTTCGTCAGGATCTTTGATTAACACCGATGTAAGTATATGAGCTTCTTTTGTAGCATGCATAGGTGAATCCTTTTATTGTAATGCTTCACTCAGAATGGTTTTGCCTTGCTTTTCCACTTCTATGCCTGCTCCAGGTACGAACTTCTGACTACGTGTAGTATAATCTGACCTGGAAGGATTCACGTGACGATGCGGCTTCTTTCACAGAATTCCTATGTTGTCTCTGCCCTTTTAACCGCCTGCAGCGAAGTTGGCTAAAAAATAATAGGAAAAAATATGTTAAATGTAAAAAGGTTATTTAAGCAACTAAAATAAATTATAAAAAATTATAATTAAGTTACAGAATTAGTAAAATACGTAATAAACAAATTGAAACCTGCTCACTTTCGATATTTGTTTTGAAATTTTAATTTCTTTTTTTTTATTGGTTTGTGATCTGTCAAAATACTCACCTCGAATTGAGTAAACTGGTCCTTTCATGTGGTGGAATTTAGACACGTACGCATTAATATGCTATGGTTTGCTTCTACTTTTTGATTGGATTTTCTTTATTTTGAACATGTAATTAATAAATATTGCTTAATTTGTAAACCAGAATCAACAAAAAGCTTTTATTAGTATGTTTTATGTTTGATAAAGGCCTTTAAAAATACAATTTAACTCAAAAGCAATTAATTTTTCTATTTTTGAATTTAACGGATTTCCATTTTAAATATATAAGGTCACCATATCTACCAAAAGTGCAAATGAGCACTCCTCCGTTTCGATAAGCCTGGGTTGGTGTCTGCTCCATTTAAAATGCACGGGCAACTAACACATGCTTGTCGAAACGGAGGAAATCCTCTCAATTTAGCTTGTAGGGTGAAAGAGAATAAACCCCCGAAGTCGTGCCTCAATGTTAGTTTCTCTATGTCGTTGACCGGGGAGATTTTTTTCATTCCCCTTACTTCTTGCCCTTCTCGCCAATATACTCCCAGTTGCCGGCAACTCAGTTTTCTTGTGTGAAAGGGGACTAAGAGAAAACCCTCTTAAATTACTCATTTTTTTCTATCCGTGAATACATGTGAGTGGTGGATTAAAAATTAATTTGCTCAAACTGACAGATTTTTTTTGTTGATTTGTCATAAGTCAATCTGACAGTTCTCAATTTTCACAATTGTTTATTGGTTATTTCACAATTTTATTTACTTCGGTCATAAAACTTTTTTTATTCGGTGCTCGAATTAAGTTTAACAAATTTCTGATATATAAACACTTCCAAACAACTACCGCAATTCAATAATGTTCGAAGAAGCTGATAATTTTGAGGACATATTATCTTCTACTTGCTTTACCAATTTTGATAATTTTTTTCTCGAATTCAGTCTTGGAATCCAGTGAATTTACCGTCCATCGGATGTCCCAATTCGATGGTAATGGTAATGGCAAATGACAACAACTTAATAATTCGAGTTAAGAATGGACAATCGAATCCCATAGAACAAGCTCTAAACATTTGCAAAAATATATCCGACTCAAATACAATCATCACTGCACAAGAACTGAGACAAATCGCTTCGAATGAAGAAGTATTTACTATTTTGGCAGAATTCAAATCTAAACAAAACGCACAAAATGTTCTGAAAAATGTTAAAAAGCTGAAAGGAACCGGCATCTCCATAAGTCGAGACTACCCATTAAAGATTCGGCAAAAGCGCATCAAACTCCTTCAGCTCCGCAAACACATTTACGCCAAACAACCACGATTGAGATTGTCTCTACGTGATGATAAATTGCGTATTGATGATTTGGTTGTGGAATGGAATCATGAGCAGCAAGTTTTTGTTACAAATAAGGAGCATGGGCTGCAAAAATTGGAAGAAAAACACAAACTTGGGGAGAATTTCTTTCAAAATGTTTGTTTACAACTTTTACAAAATGAGTCAATTGCCAGAAACGTCAATGTCATTCATCGGCGAGAAATGTCAAATGAGGTTGGCGGCGGTCCATCAACATCAATTTCGGCTACAAACAAAACGAATTCTGCTCTTTCGGATCTAGGTGTTAACAAAATAGCACATTCTAATTATAACCACTGTAATTAGGTAAAAGCCGTCTGTCAAATTTTCAAATTAAGTAAAATTAGAATTATAAGTTATAATATTGGAGGTTTAAAAAATAAGATTGCAGTTTTAGATTTTATTAAATTTATAAATGAGTATGATATTATTATATTAATTGAAACACATGTAACTGAACACCATACACAAAATTTTGAATCAATTTTCGTCGAATACAAACTAAAATGGATATCAGCACTTAAAAATCACCGAAAAGGAAGGGCTAGTGGAGGAATTCTCATGGGTTTTAAACATAATCTTAAGGGCGTCAGTTGCAAATACAAGCAAATAGGAGACACACATTTCATTGAAATTAAAACTGATCGATCCTTACTTAATCTCATCCCTATATACTTAAATTGCAATAGCTGGGAAAGTGACTTCACTAAGCTTGGAGACATTTTATTTGATATGGACATTAACAATTTAATGCTTATTAAAGATTTCAATGCCCGAACCGGAGCACTAGAAAGTGAAAGTAAGCTTATAGAAAATAGGAATCGTAGTTCAAAAGATACAACAATTAAAAGAGAAGGTAAAAAAGTTACCGATCTATGTAATTCCTTTGGATTGAGTGTTTGCAATGGTACTGCGGAAGGAGACAAATTAGGTGAGTTCACTTTTATAGGACCACAAGGAAACTCAGTAATCGACTACGCAATGGTGTCAGGAGACTGGAGTGCTATGATGGACGATTTTGAAGTCATAACAGAAATACATTCCGATCACCTCCCAATCCAACTAACAATCAATCTAAACAGAAACCAGAGGCAACCAGAAGACTTAGTAACTCCGGGAAAATTCAGGTGGAAAAATGTTTTTGCCGAAAGATACTCACATTGTTTGAATAATAGTCTTCTCCTTCAAGCGACATCATCTTCAACATTTTGTCTTAGCTTATCGGAGCTGGACAATATTGTCCTTAAGTCTATTCCGGTGCAATGTCAGGTAAAAAACAATTTTATCCATTACCACGAAAAATGGTTTGATAATGATTGTATGGTAGCTCATGGAAAACCTTTTGCTTGGCTAGGATTACTAAGAAGTTTTCCAGAGAATAACTTTTTTAAAGCGCAATATCTTGCAGTTAACAAACAATACAAAGAGCTACTAAACTATAAACGTCAAACCTACTCAAGAAAACTTGCTCAAGACCTTGCAGACTGCAGAAATGTTGCTGAGTTTTGGACAGTAGTTAGAAAAATTAGTAAAAAGCGTAACAATCAAGTTATTTCACCCATTGAAATCGAAGACCTTCCTAAACACTTCAAAACGTTAACAAAAGACAATTTCTCTTCCACATTCCAATTTGCCAAACCTGTTTATGAGAACGAAGAGTTGAATGCACCTTTTTCCTGTGCAGAGGTTCAACTTGTATTGAAAGAGCTCCAAAACAACAAGTCTCCAGGATCGAATGGCATACCTCAAAAGTTCTATAAAATAGACACTTCTATTTTTATAGTGACTCTAACAAAGCTTTAAACCACGCATACGATTCAGCTTATTTACCGTCCTATTTCAAAGAAGCCATCATTTGCCCAATTTTTAAAAAAGGTGACAAGGAAGATGCTGCCAACTACAGAGGAATATCATTGCTGAATTCATCTATGAAAATTTTTACGAAACTTCTCTGCAAACGGCTTTATGATTGGGTTCATAACAACAACTTACTAAGCGAGTCGCAAGCTGGGTTTCGAAAGAATTACTCGGCCGTAGATCAAATCTATTCGCTTACCAATATAGCTGAAATCTTTATAAAATTTAAAAGAAAACTGTACGGCTTTTTCATCGACTTCAAGGCGGAATTCAATACCATAGACAGGAAAGCACTTATGCTAAAGCTGTGTAACAAAGGAGTATCGTCAAAGTTTTTGAACGTTTTGTAAAACCTCTATAACTCAACAACTTCTGCAGTCGCTTTTGGATCCAAACAATCCGAACAATTCGAAGTGGAAATAGGAATGAGGCAAGGATGTAATCTGAGTCCTTTATTATTTGCTTTATTTATAGATGACTTAGAAGAGGTATTGCAGGGTGGAGCACGTGTTTCAGCGGATCTTTTAATCAAGGTATTAATGTTCGCCGATGATATTGTGATGCTAGCGGAGTCGCCTGGTAGTTTCCAATTGATGATCAATAGATTGTTCGAGTACTGCAACAAATGGAGGCTCCAGGTGAACCTAGAGAAGTCTAAAGTCATGATTTTTCGTAGAGGAGGCGGCCGAAACGGCCGCAGTGAAACCTGGAAATTTGGAGCTCAAAACATCGAAGTCGTAAATGAATACAACTATCTTGGTATGCGGATATCTAGAAACCTGAACTGGCAAAATCATATGATTGATAAGTTGGCCAAATCGACTGTGGTTCACTGTAAAGATGTTCACTACGAATCCAAATATCGTATTTTTGAAACCACAGCGAAAGCGATCATGTGTTATGCAGCTCAAGCTTGGGGCCATAAGGAGTTCGATGAAGTTGAGCAGTTCCTGCGCTATTTCTTAAAAAGAAGCTTGAAACTACCTAATAGTACTGCGAAACACATACTAATGCTAGAGACAGGTCTACCATCTTTATTTATTTCACCTCTGAAAATACAGATAGACTATATTTTAAAGACTATAGCAATGGATGATAGGAGACTACCAAAGAAAATTACGATGCTTGTGATTCAAAAACAAATATCATGGTTCGAGTCATGGAGAGATCTAGCAGAGTACTGTGGACATCCACTATTACTCCGAAGCGATAGGATGGAAACGTGGAAAAGCGAACTCTATAGCCTCATATCCTTAGTGGACGAAAGAAAGAGAGAGGATTATACTATGAAAGCCAGAAGTTCATTACAGTTCATTCAGTTTTGCCATAGTCTTCTTGAAGTAAGACGTGTGATTTTCGTCGCCCGATTGAATCCTAATTTTGCACTGGGTGGTTCATAATAGACAAACCTATCCGCCATCTGTTTTAGTCTTTGTTTTGCATTTATATTTGCATCTTCTCGGTATAATATCGTTTTTTTTTTTTTTTAATTGCAATATAATATTTTACACCTATATAAAATACAATAGCTGCTAGTGGTAGAGCCCGTGGTCGTGCACAACAACAAGAAGGTGTAAGCTCTCCGAGTGTTTCTTTTGGGAGCAATTCAGCTGTTTTGGCTGATAAATTGTGGAGCCGCATTGAAGTTAAGCTCGAAAAATGGATGGAGACCTTCTCCAAATCGCTGGATGCAAAATTAGCTATTTTAGAGAATCGCCTCAATACACAGGATGATAAAATCGCCGCTATTGAGAATTCTCTCAGCATGCAGGTTAGAGAAAATAACAATTCCTTTCTCCAAGAACAACTACAAACAGCATCCCACAATATCCAACAACTCGAGCTCGTGCTTGACAAATTCGAGCGAGAGAAAATCAGCTGTGATGCCATAGTCTTTGGTGTGCCAGAGTCTCCGGGGGAAAATTTGGAGACTTTCTACAGTAAAGTATGTGCTACAGTTGATATACCCCCTCCTCGTCTGAGTAACATCTTCCGTGCCAAAACGAGCTCTCACAACGGTCGCTCCCCCACTGATGCCTGTATCATACTAAAATTTGCTGATAAGCAAGAAAAAATAAACCTGATGCGAGCGACTGCAAACTTCTGCAAACAAAAAAAATCCCCACTATTACTTTCCGATATTGGCTTTGACTCGTCAAACTACTTTTACATCAACCATAGTCTGACAAAAAACAATTATCAACTGCAGCGTCATGCACTGAGGCTGAAACGAAAATTTCTTCTTTCCTCTGTACATACATTCAATGGAAAAGTTTACGTCTGCCCCACCAACAGTCAAAATTCTACTTTAATTCAAAACATTGGAGATTTAAGAAATGCCATCGGGTCCGAAGTCAACATTCAACTATGATATTCACTGCTTTAATTATAATCATTGCTTACTTTAATTTAATTTTTAATTTTTGTTTCTATTTCTTTACATATCGCACCAAAACCTTTTCTTTTTTGTTTTTTTGTAAACTTTTTTATGTTATTTATGTTAAAGTTATCTATGTTCAGACTGTTTTGTTTATTTTTGTGTGTTTTGCTTATTTATTCTATGTCATGGCAATATCTGTGCTCGTCTCTCTTTTCACTGTGGGCTGTTATTTTCATCGTCGCCATGGGCAGCAATCATACTGGTTGGCTTGGTAGTGTAAATGATAAAAACAAATTTTTACTTGATACGATTTGCAGGAGCCATAATGGATTGCGCATTTGCCACATTAATGCTCAAAATCTTGTGAATAAGATTGATGAGTTCAAAATGCTTTTTGAGGATAGCTTAATCGATATTGTTTGTGTATCTGAAACTTGGTTTCATCCTAATTATCAAAGTAGTCTTTTCCTTCTAAGGGGTTTTAAAAAGCCTTACAGAGCCGATCGAACTCACTCAACGGGCGGAGGGGTTGCTATTTATGTTAAAAATTACATTAGGTCTAGCGTAGTCAAATACTCAGATGGAAATCAGTCTTGCGACTATTTTTTCATCGATATCCTTAACGGAGAAAACAAATGTATACTTGGAGCACTTTATATTCCACCACATATAGCAAATTCTCGTGTTATAACTCCAATTGTAGAAGATGTATCGAATTTTGCACCAAAAATAATTTTGTGTGGTGATTTAAGCGTTAATCTTCTCCAATCTTCTTCTAATAACTTTAAAACTTCCATGAATAGTCTAGGTCTTTCTTTTGTTAACTATCTAGAGCCTACGCACTATAAACCAAATTGTGCACCATCTCTGTTAGACGTCTTTCTTGTGAATAATGTTAATCTTGTTAAATGTTATAGTCAGTTATCTGTCCCTGTATTTTCATATCATGATCTCGTCTTTGCTACCTATGATATTCATGTTCATAAGGAAGTGAATCAGTCTATTCAGTATCGTGATTTTCGCAAAGTGAATGTTGAAAGTCTATTTAATGATTGCACGTCCCTTGATTGGAACTCAGTTTTTTTGTCGTCTGATGTCGAAAGACAAACTGAATTCCTGACGGTGTCGATTGATTATCTGTTTAATAAACACGTCCCTATTAAAACTCGTCTAATAAAGTCGCAAAGCTGTCCTTGGCTCTCTTATAGCATTTTGAATGCTATCAATAAACGGGATATGCTTTATCGCCGGTGGAAACGTTTTGGTTGTGCTGAAATGCTTCGTAGCTTTAAAACATCTCGTAACCTTGTTACAAAGCTTATTAAGACCACTAAACTAAACTACTATAATAATAGATTCAATTCTGATCGCTCCTCAAAGTTTTTATGGAAAGAAGTCCGCAATATTGGATTACAAAAAGATAATATTCCAGTTGCGGACGACATTGATTTAGATGTACTAAACCGTAAATTTTCCATAACCACCCCGTCTTCTATATCAGCTTTCTTAACACCACCGAGTAACAACGAAAATGAAAGTACATTCAATTTTACAGGAGTTGACGTATATAATGTGGGAAATGCAGTTTTTTCCATCAAATCCAAGGCTATGGGACTGGACAACATTCACCCTGACTTTGTCAAAATTCTCCTTCCTCTTATCCTCCCCTATATTACCCATATATTCAATACCATAATAATGACATCTACATACCCTTCTGTATGGAAACAATCTAAAATTATCCCAATCCCAAAAAAAGGTACAAATTCCGAATACAGACCCATCGCCATCCTTCCCTTCCTATCTAAAGTATTTGAATTCCTTATAAGTAACCAAATAAAAGAATTTATTAAAATCAAAAAGCTTCTTCATCCTTTGCAGTCAGGTTTCCGATCTGGACATAGCTGCACCTCCGCTTTATTAAAAGTCTCTGACGATATACGAGTGGCAATTGATGCTAATCATACAACTGTGACAACATTATTAGACTTTTCGAGAGCATTTGATTGTGTCAATCCAAACATTCTCTGTGATAAACTTATCCAATATTTTAACTTCTGTGATACTTCTAAAAGACTGATTTTTTCATATATGACAAATAGAATGCAAGCTGTTTCATGTAATAGTAAATTGTCCTCATTTCTTCCTGTTTATAACGGTGTTCCTCAAGGATCGATTCTTGGTCCATTACTGTTCTCAATGTTTATTAATGACTTACCTTCCGTTATATCTTTCTGTCGTTTCCATATATATGCGGACGATGTCCAACTCTATATTAGTTTTCCGATTGGCATGGTTGAGGACGCAATAGCAAAACTGAACGAAGATCTTCTTGAAATATATGAATGGTCTAAACGTAATGGTTTCAAACTTAACCCAGACAAAACTAAAGCCATACCAATATCTAAACATCAACCAAACTTCTCTGACTTTCCTACTATCCTTTTAAACTCATGCCCAGTTAACTACGTAACACAAGCTAAAAATCTTGGCATAATCTTCAATAATAGACTAACTTGGGATAACCACATCAGCTCCATTACTTCCAAAGTGTATGCTTCGCTCAGAGTTTTATCAAAAACAAAAACAATTCTATCAAGAGAAGTTAAGTTGAAGCTGGTAAAGGCTCTTATAATTCCCATTATATCATATGGCTGTGAGTTGTTTGCTAATCCTGATTATCTGTCGCTCCAAAAGCTCAGAGTCGCCGTTAATTCATGTGCCCGATACGTCTTTAATGTTCGTAGGTTTGATCACATTTCGTCTGAAGCTAGTCAGCTTCTTGGATGCAACTTGCAAACTTTTTTTAAATATCGATGCTGTTCCCTTCTCTTCAAAATTATTCACAGGAAGGAACCTAACTATTTGTTTGATAAAATTACTTTTTGTTCTTCTAATCGGTCTATGGTACTTCGACCTTCTATACGCACCTGCTTGACTTCAAGCAGGCAATTTTTCATTTACGCTGTCAGGCTCTGGAATGATTTGCCCAGTCATGTGAAGTCGAGAATTGAGCACGGAAAATTTCTTAAGGTATGCTTTTATTTCCTTTCCAGTCTGAGTTGAGATAACTTAATTTATTTTTTCGTTTTCTTATAATGTTTTGGTTGCGATTTTTCATACTCAAATTTGTTTATTAAATAAACTTAAGTATAAATAATTAATATTTTCTTTTTAATTATTTAATTTAATTAATCTTTTTAATTCTCTATTCATAAATTATTGTGTTTATTTTCTTTATAAATTAAATCCTGTACTAGTTATAAGTTCATCTTGATGTACAGCGTTGATTTCAAATAAAATTCAAATTCAAATTCAAATTACACAGGGACATGTATGCAAGGCTAAACTATAATCTGTTACGAAATAACTACTTCAGGGTGGAGTATACAACCGATCTCATGTCACTGGTTTTAAAAGCAAGAGGGGAGATACTTCCCCTGAACTAGGTTCCTCATAGGAGTGATTTGGAAGAAATGTGTGGATTATGTAACACTGGAGAACGCGAAAACGTGTTCCACTTCGTGGGAAGATGTCCTGTTTTGGTGGAAACCAGAAGGAGTACACTTGGAAAAAACTACCTTAGTGAAGAGGAAGTCATAGATGTTTTAAACGGAGTTTTAGACTGGGAATCCCTTTACAACTACACCAAGCTAGCACTTAACTACAGAAAACGGATCTTAGAAGAACTTTTTTAATTTTATGTTTCAATTTTGTATATTAAACAAAATTAATTAATTAAGTATTAATAATTGTAAACTGACAGACGCCGTAAGCCATGTTTGAAAAATGAATGATACACTAAACTTTTGTAATTTGTATGAAATAAAATCATTTGGAACCTAACCTAACCTGGTATCCCCTATGGTGCCGAGCATCTGCATTAACCAAGAGGCCAAATCCTTATATTCATGGGGAACGTGAAGACATTGTGTGGTGACAAAGCTCCAAGATATGACAAAAGATCAGTTTAGAGACATTTGTCAGAAAGCGGGTGGCTTCCAGGCCACATCCTTTAGCCAAAAAACATTGCATCATTATATTGATTGTACCTTATGTTGCTCTATCTAGCAAACAATTCCGCCAAAAGTGTTCCATTTTTTTCGAAACTTGATCCTGTAACATCATGGTCTCACAATACTGTGGAAATAGGCGGTGCTTGGAAGCCGCGAGTACACATTCTTAAGATCATAATTTACAAGTAGGTACAGTGTTATGTACTAGTCAATAAAAGCACGTATTCTGCCTTCCCCAATGAGTATCCTCATGAGAATTTGGCCAAGTTCTCTTGAGCTAGGATATGGCGATTGAGGAAATCACAATTCAAGTAAATCGTGTTTATTTTCCTAAACTGAAACATCTACACGTGATGGTCTAATTATTTTTGCGAATAATGACATTAAAGAACCCGAAATTGGAACAGATTAAACCACCATAATATAGTCTGGGAAGTATTGGATCTTTAGGTATCTAACTCATTGTGTGTCGACAACGCAGATTTGGGCTCGCCGTTTTTTTTTTTATTTTCTTAAGTTCAACTCTTATATGATAAAATAATCCATAAATATTTGCTTCTTCTTAAGGAACTGCTCGCCGTGATGAAGATGGTGATTCGTCCAAGAGCCGCAGGTAACCTAAGGCCATCAAACCTAAACACATAACACGTATAGATGGACATGAAGATAGAGAGTCATTGGCAAAATTAGCTGCAAGTGGTGATGATTCTTCCACTACTGATGGAGAGACTTATATTGAAAAATATACAAAAGGTGTCTGCTGTGGAAAGTATTCTAACTTTATATCGTTTGCGGCAAAACGTGGCCGTAAAAGAACTTGAAACCACCCACGTACAGCCACTGTCAATGAGGAAGACCGTTAGTGTACCGAACTTCTCACAGATAATGCGACTCGATATGTCCATGGAATCATTGATTAATGTCATACCCCAGGTTAGTGAAATTATTATATTTTTTTCTAAAGGCATTTTTAATTAAAATATGGCTTTTTATATCTTATGATGGCTGAAGAGCAACCAATATCCAAACGTAAATAGATATATAAATAGGTTTTTGAGGAATGTGCGTATAGTTGTAAGAGGTTTTCGTGTGAAATTAACTGTGTTTGGTTATTATTACGAATATGAATTTCCGAACTGGTCGGGACAAGATGTATCCAGGCCGGAAGCCAAAGGTAAGCGGCCTTCCGCTGCACCAACGACAATTAAGGAAATCATCTTTACCACAATAATGTTTGGTTGTAAAAAGGCCATCTTAAACGATACCCACCCCTATTTGGGAAGCCTGTTTCCGATCCCATTGATTGACGATTTTATACCATACCCCAGAACTTATTTCTCAAGTTCAGACAATCTGTTTAATGTTTACTTCGTGAAAATCGGCACGGGATTGACATTGTTATTTAGTCTATAATTTCTGGTGATGACAAATCACTTACCTCGCATTGCCATCGCTACCTTCTTTTTCTTTTCTGGACAAAGTTTTTTAATGTAATTGAACCATCGTATGGCAGATGCACTGCTCCAAAAGCTATTCACTTTGAAATATATAATCTGAAAAATAAAATCAGACTAAATAATATAAATATAATGGACTATATCTTCGAACGGGTTGTCCAATAAAGGCGAGCGATATCTTTTTAGAATCAGCACTTCATACTTTCAAAGGAAGCATCAACATTTTTTGCAAAGAAGTTGTATTAAAAAAATAACTCCAGGAATACGCATACCTCATTCTAAATATGCGTATATCAAGAGTGATTTTTTGCAATAATCCTTCTACCTAAAAACTTTTGATGCTGATTTTGAGAGTATCAAGAGTATATTACAAAAAGGTATCAACCAAGTTTTTAGTATAACCCGTTCCAAAGATACACTCCAAAGTATTTTCAGATTATGTATTTCAAGGTGAACAGTGAATAGCATTTGAACTATATCTTTGCAACGGGTTGTCCAATAAAGGCGAGCGATATCTTTTTAGAATAAGCACTTCATACTTTCAAAGGAATCATCAACATTTTTTGCAAAGAAGTTGTATTAAGAAAAATAACTCCAGGAATACGCATACCTCATTTTAAATATGCGTATTTCTAGAGTGATTTTGTGCAATAATCCTTCTACCTAAAAACTTTTGATGCCGATTTTGAGAGTATCAAGAGTATATTATAAAAAGTTATCAACCAAGTTTTTAGTATAACCCGTTTCAAAGATACACTCCAAAGTATTTTCAGATTATGTATTTCAAGGTGAACAGTGAATAGATTTTAAACTGTATCTTTGCAACGGGTTGTCCAATAAAGGCGAGCGATATCTTTTTAGAATCAGCACTTCATACTTTCAAAGGAAGCATCAACATTTTTTGCAAAGAAGTTGTATTAAAAAAAATAACTCCAGGAATACGCATACCTCATTCTAAATATGCGTATTTCAAGAGTGATTTTTTGCAATAATCCTTCTACCTAAAAACTTTTGATGCTGATTTTGAGAGTATCAAGAGTATATTACAAAAAGGTGTCAACCAAGTTTTTAGTATAACCCGTTCCAAAGATACACTCCAAAGTATTTTCAGATTATGTATTTCAAGGTGAACAGTGAATAGCATTTGAACTATATCTTTGCAACGGGTTGTCCAATAAAGGCGAGCGATAACTTTTTAGAATTAGCACTTCATACTTTCAAAGGAAGCATCAACATTTTTTGCAAAGAAGTTGTATTAAAAAAAATAACTCCAGGAATACGCATACTTCATTCTAAATATGCGTATTTTAAGATTGATTTTGTGCAATAATCCCTCTACCTAAAAACTTTTGATGCTGATTGTGAGAGTATCAAGAGTATATTATAAAAAGTTATCAACCAAGTTTTTAGTATAACCCGTTTCAAAGATACACTCCAAAGTATTTTCAGATTATGTATTTCAAGGTGAACAGTGAATAGCTTTTGAACTATATCTTTGCAACGGGTTGTCCAATAAAGGCGAGCGATATCTTTTTAGAATCAGCACTTCATACTTTCAAAGGAAGCATTAACATTTTTTGCAAAGAAGTTGTATTAAAAAAAATAACTCCAGGAATACGCATACCTCATTCTAAATATGCGTATTTCAAGAGTGATTTTTTTCAATAGTCCTTCTACGTAAAAACTTTTGATGCTGATTTTGAGAGTATCAAGAGTATATTACCAAAATGTATCAACCAAGTTTTTAGTATAACCCGTTCCAAAGATACACTCCAAAGTATTTTCAGATTATGTATTTCAAGGTGAACAGTGAATAGCTTTTGAACTATATCTTTGCAACGGGTTGTCCAATAAAGGCGAGCGATATCTTTTTGCAATCAGCACTTCATATTTTCAAAGGAAGCATCAACATTTTTTGCAAAGAAGTTGTATTAAAAAAAATAACTCCAAGAATACGCATACCTCATTCTAAATATGCGTATTTCAAGAGTGATTTTTTGCAATAATCCTTCTACCTAAAAACTTTTGATGCTGATTTTGAGAGTATCAAGAGTATATTACAAAAAGGTATTAACCAAGTTTTTAGTATAACCCGTTCCAAAGATACACTCCAAAGTATTTTCAGATTATGTATTTCAAGGTGAACAGTGAATAGCTTTTGAACTATATCTTTGCAACGGGTTCTCCAATAAAAGCGAGCGATATCTTTTTAGAATCAGCACTTCATACTTACAAAGGAAGCATCAACATTTTTTGCAAAGAATTTGTATTAAAAAAAATAACTCCAGGAATACGCATACCTCATTCTAAATATGCGTATTTCAAGAGTGATTTTTTGCAATAATCCTTCCGTCCAATCGTCAAATTCATCACTTTTACAATCTCCGTGTTCCACACCAGTTGCCAGTGAAAATTCCGATCCATCCATACGTTCTACGAAAATATTAACTCAAAAAGAATACTTTCGTAATTTAACTAATTTTTATCTTCCATCATACCAAACCAATCTTAATCTTCCCCAAGTCATTGGTAAAGCTACTTTGAAAACAAATTTCATTAAGCATCTTGTATTGGCTCACAGTAAAAACAATGTTAAACCAATTGAACGCATGAAGAATGCCTTGTTCACAGCAGAAATCCACCAAGAAATTGAGAACATGCGATTGACTAAAATGTATCGCATCCAAGCGTACGCTTGGTCGCATTTAGTTCGTGGCAATTGCTTTTGTGCGATCAACTCGAATAGAACTGGTAAAACCTGGTGTTATTTGCCTCCGGTTTGTAGCATGTTGAGTTTCCGTCTAGAATCGAAAGGCATTTTGCCGACCTATGGTCCAGCTGTTATTATAATCGCACCATCGTCCGTTCAGGTTGAGAGTATTTCTCGTCATTGTCGACGCATTTTGGCTAGCACAACACCAAAAATTAGTGTTGTCCCAGCATATGGACTTCGAAACAATGAAGCTGTTAAAATTGAACTGCACAATGGGTGTGGTGTGCTTGTAATTACACCACCGTGCTGCAGCGTTTGCTCGAGGCCAACGAGAAGGAAAACTTGCTCTACATACGCCAAGTAAAACTTTAGTTATCGATGGCGTGGACAGCATAATGAATGAGAATCCCGAGTTTGATGAAACCCTCTTCAAGCTTATCTCTCCAGTTCTTCAAGATGAAAAGATTCCGTTTCAACTGGTGGTCACTTCCAAGACATGGACTCGGCGATTTAATAATTTTGTAAGGATTGCTAATCACCCTTTGTTGTGCATTGCAGACTATTTAGAAGCTGCAGTCTATGCCAAGGCTAAAGTTTCCATTAAATTGCAAAGTAACTCCGAAAAGATGTCGGTTGTTATGAAATGTTTGGATAAGTGCGCATATCAGTTGGAGCGTTGTGCAGTCTTGTGCAATTCGGCAGATGAAGTACTGGAAGTTGAGTGATGCTTGCGCGAACCCGGATACATGTGTATGGTTTATACGGATCAAATGCCAGTTGATAGTACCGATATGATCAAGGAATGGAAGGAGAAGGTAAGTCTCATAGTATAGTATAGACTCCTGCTTTTTCTCCGTCATTATTAAATAAAATGCAAGAATGGATCGCACGAACTTGCTGTTGTAGCTAACAACTTTAATGTATCTAACCATTAAAGCTGTTTAGTAGGTATGTAGTCTAGTTATCCTATGCAGGTTTAAGGCCGATGTAGGTAAGATTACTTTAATTCTTGGTATAATGAATTGTCGAATAGATGATTAAAAGAATAGTTACTTAGGTAAATACCAATCTACAAATGTATATTTAAATCTTTGTTATGGATTTAAATTATGTAAGTTAGGATAGTAAAATATACATATATATACATATATTTATGGAAGCTAAGTATGTAAACATGTACATATAATAATGAAAATGAAGGATGTAGATGAGTAGGTAGCTATATGCATATAACTTTATAATTTAGGTGTAATCTGCAATATGCATACATAAGATTCATGTGATTTTTAAAGACACATGTGTATATATAAATGTATGAGGTCGTACATTTTATGTAGTATTCAGTGACGTACGCAAAGATTAGTAAAAAGGGAATAATAATGAGGTAAAGAAATAAATAGCTAATACACATATTTAAATGGTTTTATATTGCTTAGTCCTTATAGTTTGAGGCAAAACAAAGATGCAATTTGAATTCTTTAAGAATTATCATAAAACAAATTCAAAAATCGTTGGACCGGTTTTTTAATAAATTAATTTTTTATGTATAAGATTTCGAAAACATTTTAAGATATTATTAATATACATATAAAATTCAAATTAAAAAAAAAATCTGTAACTAGTTTTTGAAAAATCGATTTTTCAATAAAAAATGTATTTATTTTTTAAAAATCAAAACATTTTTTTTTTGAAAATTTGGTATGAAGTTTTATTAACAATTTTAAGGAGCATTTGTATAAAAAAAATTATTTTGTTCAGTTCATCCAATGTTGAGAAAGTCAAAAATATGAAAAGTGGTTCTATGGGAAGTGCCGTTAATAAGTACGAAAAAAAATATTTTTATACTTGAAAGTGGACTAATCTAAGAACACACATTTTTTATAAACATTCTTGGAGCCGTTTTCGAGAAATACATTTTTTTAACGGTTATTTTTAGCATTTGTATGGGAGGTACCGTTGTTTTTTTATTTTAGGAATATAGTTTTTTTTAACTATTCAAAATAATGTCAAAAAACTAACAAATACGAAGTTTCGCTTTTTGTTTTATTGAAATGTATTAATGTTAAAGTTAAATTAGGTTTGGAAAATACTCTTTTTTTTCGGGCTGGTGGCAAAAGCAAATGTTTTAATACCTTGAAAAATGTAAAATTATGATCACCTAAAATTGTTAAATAAAAACAGCTCTACTACTACTTCTACTAGTTTTCTAACATCTAATTTTTGTTTTAAATGTTTGTTTTAGAACATTCTACAATGTACATGGAAACTGACGAATATGAGATTTGTAAGTACTTTAATTCAAAAAATTCATTCGCATTATTTCCCTAGCTATGGGTTTTTGATTTTTTTCCGACTTTTGTTTGAACTATGTTT
This sequence comes from Philhelius pedissequus, assembly GCA_910595825.1. Lineage (NCBI taxonomy): Eukaryota > Metazoa > Arthropoda > Insecta > Diptera > Syrphidae > Philhelius > Philhelius pedissequus. The sequence continues at coordinate 218,171,513 of OU343160.1, read as the reverse complement.
TATTGACTCGTCCACGATTATTAATTGTATAATGTCCAATTTGTTTGCTTGCACACTATTTTGAAAATATTAGGTTCACATATTTGTTTGTTAATCTTTTATCTTGGAAATGGTGACTGAGAGGTATTTTCTTTAAAATTTACCGTAAACTATTGCTTTTGAAAAACTTTATTCACTTTTATTTAATATGAATATTTCGGACATTGTACATATAACAATTTCGAAAGGGTCATTTGAACTTGTTTCGAAAAAAAAATTGGAACGCCATAATTAAGCTCGCGAAGTAAACTCGTTCTAATATATTTTGCACCAAAGAATTAAAATATAATCCTTTTTATCAAAATAAATAAACGAACTTACGATATTTTTTTTAATACAAAGCAGCTTTCGCGATTCCCTGCGCATTACCTTCCACTTGGTAGAAGGTAAAGGATAATATAATAAGTCCTAGTCATAATTTATAATAAGTTTGCGTTAGTGACCTTTTAAGAAAACCGTGTTGTTTATTAGTTTTTAACTAGCTCTAAGATTACCAAGTTTAAACATTTTGATTGACATAGCTTTAAGAAATAAATAAAAGTGAAATTAGCTCGTAATGATTATTAAATCTCTAATTAGTTACTTTGGAAACATTGAGACGAAATTAATTTACGCACAAAAAATAATCTTAAGACACTTTACAATGTGATAATATTCTTAAGAACATAGCTATAAGGCATTTTCTTAATAAAGACTGATATTTTTTAATATAACATTTAAATTTATTTTAACGGTTTATAAATTTATAAAAAAGTGTTTTCTTAGTACAATTTAGTTTCTTTCATTAAGCAACAATTTTTTTAACAGCAGAGAAATATGGAGGGTAAACCTGAATCTGGAACAGTTGAAAAAAAGTCATAGTCAATACATCTAAAAGTAATTTGGTGACAAAACTACTTTTGGTTTTGTTAATGCTTCCTTTAAAAGTATGAAGTTTTGATTCTAAAAAGATATCGCTCGCCTTTATTGGTCAACCCGTTCCAAAAATATACTCCAAAAGCTATTCACTGTTCACCTTATATATATATACTATACTAAAAACTTGGTTGATACCTTTTTGTAATATACTCTTGATACTCTCAAAATCAGCATCAAAAGTTTTTATACATTTATATACCTATATATCATTAAAAATCAAATGAATATTATGTATATTGCACCTATCATATAAAATAATATGCATATATCTACCTACTTATCACCAACTTACACTTTCAATGTACATTGTATGTATACACATTTACATGCCTACATTTTCATATCTGTATGTATTGTAGGTACACAATTATCATCCTAATTTCCGTAATTAAAATCTATAATCTAGATTTAAACATAAATTTGTAGGTATGTAGGTACCTAAGTAACTATTCCTTGAATCATCCATTCAATCCATTATTCTAAAAACTTACCTACATATTTGGACCTACCTACTAATAGCGTCAATGTTTCGCTACATTAAAAAATATTAAAATTTAGTTTAAAACTAATAAATAAAAATGAAAAATAGAAACTTGAAGTTATGAATTTGGATCGGGCCAGAGCAAATTAAATTTATAAACATATTTTAAGTTTTATGACTAGGGAACATAACTTGCTTTTCAACAGCATAATCTTTTCATAAGCAAAATATTTATGTATACAAAAGGCATACAATTCACATAAAAAACATTACCTGCTTTTTCATTTTCTATTACTATTTATTAAATTTGAGTATTCTTTTAATTTCCATTTCAAAAATAATAAATTACGTACAAAACGCAAATCGAGTTAGTAGTTTCTTATATCTAGGTCACTGAATAGGTACCAACCGACATACATTTTTTTTTTTTTTTTTTTTTTTTTTTAATGTGTATTATAAATTTATTTCTACGTAATTACATTTGCTTTTACGATTTTTTTTACATATATACTATACACACATTTATATACACTACATGTATCTTTAATTTCAATTTTCAATTCAATTCAATTCTTTCTTTATTTTTCAAATCATAAAATACAATTTTAGATATAAGAAATAATTACAAAGCATGGCAAATATGCCGTCTGCCGTAAAAAAATTACTTATACAATAAAAAAAATTAAAAATATAATAAGAGAGTTTGATTTAACAAAGTTGTGCTCATTTAAAGTCAATTATAAGTTATTTTTATACACATATATTTAATATGGGATTAATAAATAAACAAACTGTGACTTTAAGTTTAGTCAAAACAAAGATAAATTAATTTTGGTTAAATTGTTTAGATATATTTAAAGCTTAGAACCTTTTTGTATATAAAAAGTTAGAAAGAAAAAAAAATAATTAATCTGGACTTTTAGTTTAGTCAAAACAAAAACATAAAGAAGTGAAAAAGGGCTTTTAGTTTAGCTAAAACGAAAATAATCTGCGACATTGGCTTTTTACAATACCTATTCAAATAGTAGTGGTGACTTTATTCTTCAAAACATGTTCAAATACTCATCTCGATATTTTTTTGCGTGCGAAACATATCCTACAAGAGACTTTCAACCACGGCCACCATTCAAAATATTTATACATTCTTCTAAAGAAAGGAAACTTGCGGAAAAATGAAGTCTACGGATCTCTTGTAAAATTGGACAAAACGTTATAAAATGTAAGATATTTTCATTCGTACCAAGGTTGCAAAGAGAACAAATAGGATTTAAGTCAGATCTATATGGTCTACAATTCAGATCCAGCATTTCGGTTCTGGCTTTGAAAATTAAGCTCATTTCTGAAACTGAAAACTCGTTTCTAAAGTAGTTATCATCGCCTAGAGTAAAACTTAATTGCCTTTAAACACTCCTTGAAACTGAATGAGAACCACGTTCTATACATTTCTGGAAAAGTGTCTCATCTATACAAGCTATGCAGTCGTATAAAGACAATTTTAATTCTTCATTATTATCAGTTCGTAATGAGATCGGAAAGTCGTGTGTAACAGCTATATCGTACCAATTTTTTACTGGACTGTAAACTTTATTAAAACAAATACTAAGGATCCGTTTTTGGAGGTTTTGGTCTGATCTATTCATTACCTTTACAATGTAATCCGCATTTGCCTTTAAGTTTTTCAGAAATATTTGAGGTAAGCCAGACTCCACATGGATGGCATAATTTGGGGTGTTCTTAGGTAACCGGAAGATTCATTTAAAAAAATATCTTTGAACATTTTCTAGTTCTTCTAGCTGTTCATACCCATAAACTTCGCTTCCATAGCAGAGGCAGCTATTCACTGTAGCATTGAATACTTTGAATTTTGAAACTGAGTCTACAAAAATATTGATAAGAAAATTAGACCACATGCTGTTTAAAGCAACTTTAGCAGCTTTTATTTTTTCTTTAGCATGAGCGTGCGTATGTAAGTTATATGTTAGTACATATCCCAGATATTTAAATTTATCCACGACTTCTATAATATCGTTCCCTAGAGTCCAGTTGCGGCCATAACCTATAGATCTGTTGTGTGATCTGAAGATCATAATTTTCGACTTCGAGCTGTTGATTTTAAGATCCCAACTATCACAGTATTGTTTTAGCTTATTTATTTAAAGTTGTAAATTAAGCGGGCTATCTGACAGGATAACAAGATCGTCTGCATAAAGAAGAACCTTAATAGTTACATCACCTATTACAATACCTCCTGGGATGTGATTTTCAACATCATTTATAAATAGAGAGAATAACAAAGGACTTAAAACACAGCCTTGGGGAACACCAGTTTGACATTTGAAATCTCTCGATTTCCTAGGGCCGTTCTGAACAAAAGCATTAGAGTTCTCTAGCATCTTCTCATAGAATTTTATGAACTTTGTTGATAAACCTATTACTGAAAGCTTGTAGATCAATGACTTTCTATTGACTGTGTCGAATGCAGCCTTTAAATCGACAAAAAAAGCATAAAAACATTTCTTTTTATCAATAAATCGCCTAGCCACTGTGTTTGACACAAAAATTTGATCTATAGTCGAAAGGTTTACGCGAAAGCCATCTTGGCAGCAACTGATTATATTGTTTTGCTCAACCCAATTTGTAAGCCTTAAGTAAAGTAATTGTGAGAATAATTTTCTCAAGGAGTTTAACACAGCAATACCCCTATAGTTTTCCGGCTGATCCCGATCGCCTTTCTTAAAGATAGCTGATATTTTGGAACACCTAAAGTTTTCAGGAACTATCTCCTCAATGTATAACCTATTGAAGTAACTTAAGATGTATTCCAAAAACTCTGGAGAGCATATTTATAGAATTCAGCTGGAATACCATCAGTGCCAGATGCTTTGTTATTTTTCATTTTCATTAGAGATGATTTTAATTCCATCATTGTAAATGAGGAATCTAATTCTGGTATGGTAACATTTGGGATGGCAAAATTAATCATGCTAAAATTTGGATTGGGCAACAGAAGTTTTTCAAAATAAGCCACGAGAACATTAACATCAATCGAAAGTGTATTATTATTATTCTGACCATTTAAAAAGCGAACAGAATTCCAAAAAGATTTTGAATCTTTACAGACGCTCAGTTTCGAAACTACGTTTTGTAGGTATCTATTCTTTTTTTGAGTACAGATTCGTTTGTATTCTTGGTTTGCTTGTAAATACAAATATTTGGTGCCAGGGTTATTTGTTTTTCGGAAAAGTTTTTAAAATGCAAAAGATTTTTTCCTAGCCTTTTTGCAGTCATTATCGTACCGTTTAGAATAAAAAGTGTTCCTAACACTATTTTGATTGTTGAAATTTGAGGATTGTCTAATCGTTGTAAGTATCGAAGTAGATATTTCTTCTAAATTGGTCGCTTCTATGAATGGTAAGCTTGGTATATGTTTATTAAGCTTTCTAATATAATTGTTTAAGTTTTTATCACTCCATTTCAATCCTAGAGTGTTTTCTGTCGACTGTAGGCTTATAAAGTTATCTAAACCGCAAGTTACGAGAATAGGGAGGTGTTGCGACAAATTTTCTGGAAGAATTCCAAAGTTTCGTGTTATGCTTAACCAATCGCCTCTGATAAGACATAAATCTATCACTATCTATTTAAATTAATTGGGTTCTGGTAGTCACTTATACGACCATTTAAATCGCCAATTATCATCAAATTTTCATAATTGTTACTATTAAGAAAATTGTATAGCTCATTATATTTCGTATTCCAATCATTATAATTCAAGTACACCGGAAGTATTTGAAAATGTTTTTTTTGATGAATAATCTCTATAAGAGTTATATAATTTTCAAAGTTTTTAAAATGTATACTAATATTTTTATAAGTGTTTTTAATACCAAACATAAGACCACCACTAGCTCTACCAAGTGTATGGTTTCTGATTGCTGGTATACATTTTATATTAAAATCTTTAAAATATTTAGTATAATGCAGGTTATTTTCGTTTTCTAAAAAGGTTTCCAAAAGCATAAAAATATCATATTTAATTATAAGATTAACAAATTCGGGCATAATTAATTTGTTTTTAAAACCTGTAATGTTATAACAAAAAATATTAAATTTAAAATTATTTGTGTAAGAATTAATATCTTGGCAGACGGCGATGTAATCCTATCTTAGGCTAGGGCCTGCACCTTCATTATATACTTGACCACCCACAGATGGCGCTGGTGTCACATAATTCCTGGTTTTGTTGGAGTTGACGTCTATGTTGTTTACATCAAAGAAACATGCTGAATCATCACCAAAGTTTGTTTTGATGTAATCAAGCTCTTGTTTTGAGGATATTTGTATACCTCGAAAGCTGTCATACGCAAATTTGTAGTTAAGCACCTTTAACAAAGATTTTGGTGTACGGATTTTTTGTGCTTAATTTATTTTTTATGTCAAATAGTTGCTTTCTCTTGGTGCGGTAAATTAGTGATTGCTCACGATGTATGTACACCCCTGTATTCTTGATCTTAGGAGCAGCGTCCATAATTTTTGTGACGGTGTCGGCGCTTTCGAATTTAAGAACCATTGTTGTTTTTTTTTTCTTTGCCGGTTTGTGTATTCCTGTGCTTTGTGTAGTGATAACTCTGTATTTTCGTTGAGATTAAGAAGGCTTAGACAAGTTTGTGTTGCAAAGCTAAGCTTATTTTCCATCTTATCTGAAGGGAAATGCATGACGACAGAATTTTCATTAGATTTCTTAGATACAGCCTCGAGTTGTTTCTCCAAATTGACACAATAACTTTCAAGTATAGAGATTCGCTCTGCAAGCTGAGTGTTTTGCAAACGGAGTAGCTGCATGTCCTTTGAAATTAACGAGATATCTTCTTTCGTTGCAATGTTTTTGAGATGATGATTTAAACATTGATCAACGATTGATTTGATGTCATCCGCATTCAGAGCCATTTCTGTTTGAGTGATTGTTTTTTTGTTGTTCGGTGTATTTATTGGTGATATTTCCGTTGATTTTCTTTTTGGTGGCATGTAGCGCGCCAGGTGAAAAATGTCGGCGTTCTCAATTGAATTTTTAATTTAAAATTTTCCTACCTTAAATTTTTGTTTCGCTTATTTTTTTTAACCAAAGTTTGTGGCGTTTTAACTTTTTAAATAATTAATAAGTGTTTTAAACTTTTTTTTTTTTAATTTCTTTTAATAATTTTAAAAATCAACAAGAGCACTTGAGAAAACCGTGTACTTCACTTACTCTCTCCAACCCACATACATTATGTACTAAGTGGACTCTCTGACATTTATATAAATATATATCTTTAAAAATCAAATGAATATTATGTATATTAAAACTATCATATAAAGTTTTATATGCAGATATGGATCTACCTAACCATAACCATCCAACACTTTCATTATACATTATTATGTACCTACATATTTACATACCTAGGCTCCATATACATACATATGTATGTAATGTAGGTACATTTTACCATCCCAATTTACAGAATTAAAATCCATAACATAGATTTAAATATATATTTTTAGGTAGATACCTAGTAACTATTTCCTGAAACATACAATAATTCTATTCATTATACTAAGAACTTACCTAAATCGGCTTTAAACTTACCTAATGATAATTGGACCTACATGCTAACAGCGTCAAAGTTTAGTTACATTAAAGAAAACTCGAAATTCAAAACTAATAAATTGGCCCCTTCACAGAATCCATCGCAATCGAAAATCTACTACGAATCCTGAAAAATCTATCATAGCATCCATTAACAGTCGAAAATCATAAAATCGGATTTCAAATTCTCTAAATATTTACAGATTTTTAAATTTTTATTTTACAGATAGTTTTTGTTGGAAATTTGCTGCGTGTGAATCCAATTTCTATGAAACTGCTTGCCTATGCCATGGTGCCTTGTGTTCTTTGATTCAGTTCAATGGAGAAATATCTGCTGCAGTCAATTAGACCGATGACGACACACACACCAACACCGACGACCGACGCGAGGCACAGTCGACAACTGTTGCAGATGCTTCTGCCTCACAAACTGCTACATAATCTTCAACAGTAGACACCACATCATCCACATCATCCAATATTGAAATAAAAAAGGATCATAATAATTAACATTAATGTGTTCCTGGCAAAAATGTGATCTTATTCTATTCTTCCCAATGTTCTATATATCTCTGTGAGCAGCAAACTTATTTGTAATGAATAATAATAATAATTTTAATTATTTTGTGTTGTCATTAATACAATATTTATATATATACATGTATATGATTCTTGTTTATTTTCGGGAATGTTTGTTCAACTTCACCTTTAAAAAAAACGGTCTAACTTTAAAAATACGAAAGAACTACTTTAAGATAGCAATTTTTCGAAATAATTGTTTGATTATAAAATGATTGCAAGGATTTAGAAGCTGAGGTTAATCTACACTCAGAGCAGTTACAGGCATCGAAATCAGGCAAGTAGTTTGGAAATTAAAGCTTTGCGTAAGTACTGATTTCAAGATTTTTCTTGATATCAGTAGAAATTTCTTGGATTTGCTACTTTGGACAAGCTGTCATTTCCAAAGTACTTGCTGGATCTCGATGATTTAAACTGTTGTGAGTTTTAATTTATGTCAGCTTGTAAATTCTTGAAACCGTTTTCAATTCGAGCAAATATTTCAAAAAATTTGCATAATTTTTCATTTTTTTTAAAACACGAAGAAACTACTTTTAGATAGCAATTTTTCGAAATAATTGTTTGATAATAAAATGATTGCAAGGATTTAGAAGCTGATTTTTCTTGATATCAGTAGAAATTTCTTGGATTTGCTACTTTGGACAAGCTGTCATTTCCAAAGTACTTGGTTGATTTCGATGATTGTAACTGTTCTGAGTGTGAATTTACTTCAGCATAGGGCTATAATACTTACCTATGTGTCATTGAGACACACAACATTACATTTCCCTTAAAAAGGAAAGAATTTTTTTGAACACCCATAAGGAAAATGTAATCGAAAAAAATTAAGTGAATCACAATTCTTATATATATACATAAGGAGAACACTTTAAAATATTGAGCCCCATGTATTTAATTATAATATCTGGCAATAATGACTTCCTGCTGGGCTTCATTGTTTGTGTGGTCTGACATTGTTGTTCGTCATAATTTTGAGACGAAGGGCAGGCGCTGTTTATCCTACAAAATTAAACGAAAAACAAATACTAAAAAATACATCAAATTAGGTTTTTTTGTATTTAACGTACCTTATTTCTGCTTGACTGAATGCTGACCCACAGACAAACCAAAAATCTGTTTAGAAGCTACAGATACAGACCGAGGTGTTTCGGTCAACATGTGCATATCGATCTCGTTCATGCGATTGCCACTCACGATATATTTCTTCCAAAATGACGAGCCCAAATCTTCATTGTCGACACACAATGAGTTACATATTCCAATAATTCTCAAAATATGGTATGGTGGTTTAATTGGTTCCAAGGGTGTTGGATTCAATTTCGGGCTCCTAAATTTGATCTATCATGTGTAGATGTTTCAGTTTAGAATGCTCCTCAATGGCCATATCCAAGCACAACAGAATTTGGCCAAATTCTCATAAGGATAATCATTGGTTTACATGCTTTGATTGACATAACACTATGTACTTGTAAATTTCGATGGAAAGAATGTGTACTCGGCTTCCAAGCACCGCCTAACTACAAAGTATTGTGAGAATGATGTTACAGGATCGACTTTCGTATTAAATTGGAACACTTTTGTCGGAATTGTTTGCTAGAAAGAGCAATATAAATTAAAATCAATATAATATAATTTAAAATGAACTTACTTGAATCTCTTTAGTTTTATAGTTCCCATTTGATTGTCGATGGCCAAAAACACACAATTTTTTTGTTTGTTAAATAAATAAAATTGTGAAATAAACAATAAATAAAAAGAAACAACTGAGAAAATGAAATTAAATAATTTTATTTCTCGTAAGCTATTTGAGAACTGTCAGATTTACTTGTGACAAATCAACAAAAAAAAGAGCTGGGGCCGAATTACCGCATCAGTTATCGAGTCATACGTGACTGAATTATGTAAATTTGGCATTACCGCTCACGTTATCGAGCAGTCTAGTACAATAATTTGACATTCTCTCATCAGTTATCGAACTGAATTTTATTCGTCAGATGAGAAGCCGACTGATAGAATGTATTTGATTTGAATTCCGTATATGTATATGTACATAATATAATTTTTGGATACTTAAGCAGAATTTGACAAAGACAGAGGATTGCTTTTGTCCCTTAGGAGCCTGCGCTCCATAGCTGCGTACTTCTCATCTTCTGGTTGATGTGAATTAAATGTTCCTTATTATGTACATATATATGTACGTATAAAAATATTTTTTAAATCCTCACCATCTGAATCGCTTGATAAAAAGAAATAATCCATTTTTAGTGGATATTTAGAAATATCCTCAAATCCTTGTAATAAAAACTGGAAACTCGCGAAAAATTTGTCGTTTTTACAAAAAAATGAAATTTGTTTGTCCAAAAATAAATTAAATGAATACAAATTTCATATGTCAAACAAGAAAGACTCGATAAAAATCAATAGAGACTCGATGTAGTAGAATAGAATTACTACAATTTAAAATAGTTACACGATACGTTAGTCTACGAATGCCATCATGCCAAAGTGATCACTAGTTCATTCGATAACTGATGGGACTCACTCACTCGATCACTGATGCGGTAATTCGGCCCCTGTCTGTTTGAGCAATGGAGTTTTTTAATCCACCACTCACATGTATTCACGGATAGGAAAAATGCTTAATTTAAGAGAGTTTTCTCTTACTCACCTCAAAATAAAATTGCGGGCGTTTAAGGCAAGGGGGGTACGAGTCGCGCCTCTATGTAATTATTTTCTCTACGCACCAACCGATGCACTGCTTTAAAAGGATATGATTAGTTTCCTCGCATAGGTCTCATTAGTTAATTCATTCTCGTTTTTCATTTCAAACTTTCTGAATGACAATTTTTTCTTAACGCTGTGAAGCGCTAACCAGAAACAATTTAACAATCTTTAAACATGCAATGACTCTCAAAACACAAAAACTACTGTCATCCGTATACACATCAAGAGGACTAGTGTATGGAAAACGATCAATGAATGAAGCTGCTGTATCGATCGACTGCATTGAGAGTTTGGGCCACAGAGAAACTAACATAGAGGCACGACTTCGGGGGTTTATTCTCTTTCACCCTACAAGCTAAATTGAGAGGATTCCCTCCATTTCGACAAGCATGTGTTAGTTGCCCGTGCATTTTAAATGGAGCAGACACCAACACAGGCTTATCGAAACGGAGGAGTGCGCATTCTCACTTTTGGTAGATATGGTGAGCTTATATATTTAAAATGGAAATCCGTTAAATTCAAAAATTCAAAAATTAATTGCTTTTTAGTTAAATTGTATTTTTAAAGGCCTTAATCAAACATAAAACATACTAATAAAAGCTTTTTGTTTATTCTGGTTGACAAATTAAGCAATATTTATTAATTTCATGTTCAAAATGAAGAAAATCCAATCAAAAAGTAGAAGCAAACCATAGCATATTAATGCGTACATGCCAAAATTCCACCACAAGAAAAGACAAGTTTACTCAATTTGAGGTGAGTATTTTGACAGATGACAAAACAATAAAAAAAAAATATTCATTTCAAAACAAATATCGGAAGTGGGCGGGTTTTATTTTATTTATTTTGTATTTTGTCCTGTAATTTAATTATAAAATATATGGTTTTCATATGATTAAAAATGAAACTGTCCAATCGTCAAATTCATCACTTTTACAATCTCCGTGTTCCACACCAGTTGCTAGTGAAAATTCCGATCCATCCATACGTTCTACGAAAATATTAACTCAAAAAGAATACTTTAACTAATTTTTATCTTCCATCATACCAAACCAATCTTAATCTTCCCGAAGTCATTGGTAAAGCTACTTTGAAAACAAATTTCGTTAAGCATCTTGTATTGGCTCACAGTAAAAACAATGTTAAACCAATTGAACGCATGAAGAATGCCTTGTTTACAACAGAAATCCACCAAGAAATGGAGGACATGCGATTGACTAAAATGTATCGCATCCAAGCGTACGCTTGGTCGCATTTAGTTCGTGGCAATTGCTTTTGTGTGATCAACTCGAATAGAACTGGTAAAACCTGGTGTTATTTGGCTCCGGTTTGTAGCATGTTGAGATTCCGTCTAGAATCGAAAGGCATTTTGCCGACCTATGGTCCAGCTGTTATTATAATCGCACCATCGATCGTCCGTTCAGGTTGAGAGTATTTCTCGTCATTGTCGACGCATTTTGGTTAGCACAACACCAAAAATTAGTATTGTCCCAGCATATGGACTTCGAAACAACGAAGCTGTTAAAATTGAACTGCACAATGGGTGTGGTGTGCTTGTAATTACACCACCGTGCTGCAGCGTTTGCTCGAGGCCAACGAGAAGGAAAACTTGCTCAACATACGCCAAGTAAAACTTTAGTTATCGATGGCTTGGACAGCATAATGAATGAGAATCCCGAGTTTGATGAAACCCTCTTCAAGCTTATCTCTCCAGTTCTTCAAGATGAAAAGATTCCATTTCAACTGGTGGTCACTTCCAAGACATGGACTCGGCGATTTAATAATTTTGTAAGGATTGCTAATCAGCCTTTGTTGTGCATTGCAGACTATTTAGAAGCTGCAGTCTATGCCAAGGCTAAAGTTTCCATTAAATTGCAAAGTAACTCCGAAAAGATGTCGGTTGTTATGAAATGTTTGGATAAGTGCGCATATCAGTTGGAGCGTTGTGCAGTCTTGTGCAATTCGGCAGATGAAGTACTGGAAGTTGAGTGATGCTTGCGCGAACCCGGATACATGTGTATGGTTTATACGGATCAAATGCCAGTTGATAGTACCGATATGATCAAGGAATGGAAGGAGAAGGTAAGTCTCATAGTATAGTATAGACTCCTGCTTTTTCTCCGTCATTATTAAATAAAATGCAAGAATGGATCGCACGAACTTGCTGTTGTAGCTAACAACTTTAATGTATCTAACCATTAAAGCTGTTTAGTAGGTATGTAGTCTAGTTATCCTATGCAGGTTTAAGGCCGATGTAGGTAAGATTACTTTAATTCTTGGTATAATGAATTGTCGAATAGATGATTAAAAGAATAGTTACTTAGGTAAATACCAATCTACAAATGTATATTTAAATCTTTGTTATGGATTTGAATTATGTAAGTTAGGATAGTAAAATATACATATAATATAAATATTTATGGAAGCTAAGTATGTAAACATGTGCATATAATAATGAAAATGAAGGATGTAGGTGAGTAGTTGGCTATATGCATATAACTTTATAATTTAGGTGCAATCTGCAATATGCATACATAATATTCATGTGATTTTTAAAGACACATGCGTATATATAAATGTATGAGGTCGTACATTTTATGTAGTATTCAGTAACGTACGCAAAGGGAATAATAATGAGGTATAGAAATAAATGGATAATACACATAATTAAATGGTTTTATATTGCTTTGCTTAGTCTTTATAGATTGAGGCAAAACAAAGATGCAATTTGAATTCTTTAAGAATATATAAAAAAAAAAATCAAAAATCGTTGGAGCGGTTTTTTAATAAATTAATTTTGTACGTATAAAATTTCGAAAACATTTTAAGATATTATTAATATACATATAAAATTCAAATTAAAAAAATTCTGTAACTAGTTTTTGAAAAGTCGATTTTTCAATAAAAATTGTATTTATTTTTTAAAAATCGAAACTTTTTTTTGGAAATTTTAATGAAGTTTTATTAACAATTTGAGGGAGCATTTGTATAAAAAAAATTATTTTATTCAGTTCATCCAATGTTGAGAAAGTCGAAAATATGAAAAGTGGTTCTATGGGAAGTGCCGTTAATAAGTACGAAAAAAAATATTTTTATACTTGAAAGTGGACTAATCTAAGAACACACATTTTTTTATAAACATTCTTGGAGCCGTTTTCGAGAAATATATTTTTTTTAACGATTATTTTTAGCATTTGTATGGGAGGTACCGTTGTTTTTTATTTTAGGAATATAGTTTTTTTTAACTATTGAAGTTAATGTCAAAAAACTAACAAATACGAAGTTTCGCTTTTTGTTTTATTGAAATGTATATGTTAAAGTTAAATATGGTTTGGAATATACTTTTTTTTTGTAAATGTAAAATGTAAAATTATGATCACCTAAAATTGTTAAATAAAAACAGCTCTACTACTACTTCTACTAGTTTTCTAACATCTAATTTTTGTTTTAAATGTTTATTTTAGAACACTCTACAATGTACATGGAAACTGACGAATATGAGATTTGTAAGTACTTTAATTCAAAACTTGCAAAAAATTCATTCGCATCATTTCCCTAGCTATGCGTTTTTTATTTTTTTTATTTTCTGTTATAATATCAAATGAACACTTATATGATTTGATTTAATTAATAATCATTTCATTAGTGGCCAGAAAATGGGCAATCTCTGACGAACATGGCACAAGAGAACTCATAGTACTCCAACAAAATCCACTACAACACAACCCACAACAACACAATCCGATATAACACAATCCACTACAACACAAAGCAAGCCACAACAAAAAAACAAGTGTATTCTTAAATGCACGGATTTTGATATCTTACACAGATGCCCTCAGGATGATGCAAGGTATTGATATATTTATATAAAAGATATAAAGTTCTTAAATCGCGTAATTAGGGCGCTCCGACTTTTGTATGAACTATGTTTTATTGACTCATCCACGATTATTAATTGTATAATGTCCAATTTGTTTGCTTGCACACTATTTTGAAAATATTAGGTTCACATATTTTTTTGTTAATCTTTTATCTTGGAAATGGTGACTGAGAGGTATTTTCTTTAAAATTGACCGTAAACTATTGCTTTTGAAAAACTTTATTCACTTTTATTTAATATGAATATTTCGGACATTGTACATATAACAATTTCGGAAGGGTCATTTGAACATGATTCGAAAAAAAAATTGGAACGCCATAATTAATCTCGCGAAGTAAACTCGTTCTAATATATTTTGCACCAAAGAGTTAAAATATAATCCTTTTTATCAAAATAAATAAATGAACTTACGATTTTTTTTTTAATACAAAGCAGCTTTCGTGATTCCCTGCGCATTCCCTTCCACTTGGTAGAAGGTAAAGGATAATATGATAAGTCCTAGTCAAAAAGTGTTTCCCTCAATTCCGTTTGTCTGTCTGTCCTCGAATCTGCAGCCTAAACGGTTGGATGTATTCGATTCACACTAGCTACCTACATATTGTTTTTTTAGTAGTAGCTGCTAAACATCGTTTGGTAGTTTTTTGACATTATCATTATCTTGACATATTCATAAAAAAAACGGTACTTCCCATACAAATGTTAAAAAACCATTAAGACACAAATGTATTTCTCGAATAGGGCTCCAAGAATTTTTATAAAATAAAATGTACTACTGGAACGTACGAACTTGATCTTGGAGCTAACAACTTTAATGTAGCTAAACATTGACGCTGTTTAGTAAGTAGGTAATCTAGTTATCCTATGCAGGTTTGAAGCCAATGTAAGTATGATTACCTTGATTCTTAGTACAATGACTTGTCGAGTGGATGATTCAAGGAATAGTTACACATGTACCTACCTACAAAAGCATATTTAAATGTATAGTATGAATTTTAATTATGTAATATAGGAGAGTAATATGTATGTAGGTACATACATAGATGGAACCTAGATATGTAAACATATACATATAATAATGAACACGAAGGATGTAGGTGGTTAGGTAGCTATATGCATATAACTAAAAGCCCGCATTATGAATAGCTAATCGAACTTAAAATCTTGCGAATTCTCTAATTTCGTATTACTAATAGCGATTCGTTCAAACTTATCTAACGCATGTATGTGTGATATACTATCGAATTAAAATATTTAGTGATAACGTTAGCGAATTGTTGTGCCGGGAAATATTTTCTATTTATTGTTGATAAAAGTTTCGAATTTACTTGCATTAACCAGCCGCTAGTTATTTTTCGTAATGACCGACAAACGGAAAAGGTATTGATGTGCAAATTGTGAATAATAAATAAATAAAAATAATTATTTATCATAATGACCAATGCAAATCAATTTGCAAAACTAGTTATTTTGATGGAATCGAAAACGGACGTTTGTAGATAGATAGATATATGTAATTTTATTTATGTTATTAAACAATTCTTACATGATATTATTACAAGAGTAAAATAAAATATGTGGACAATGGCATTGGCGTCTGCCTGACATGTATGTTTGGTTCTTCGAAGAAAACCAAAAAGATTTTGCGAACAATTCCCTGTGAATTAAATTGTCTTAAGCATCCGATTCGTGAGGGAAAAGGGTTGCATATCGTTAATAAGAAAATATTTTATTATTTGCACCTTTGATAATTTATGTACAAAGATTTGATCGGGCTATAAGTTAAACAAATTGCTCTTAACAAAAAAAATGTGACATAATACACATAATTAAATGTTTTCATATTGCTTAGTTGTATAGTTTTGAGGGAAAACAAAGATGCCATTTGAATTCCTGGATAAATAAGATATATATTAAACAAAATTTTTTTTAATTATTTGTTTATGTATAAAATTTTAAAAATATTTTTAGAAAAAAAATGAATCGCCATTTTGAAAATATTATTAATATACATATAAAATTCAAATTTCAAAAATGGTTTTTGAAAAATCGATTTTTCAAAAAGAAAATATTTTTTTATTTTTTAAGAATCGAAGAACTTTTTCTTCGAAAATTGCAGTATGCAGTTTTATTAACAATTTTAGGAAGCGGTTTTATAAAATTAATTATTTTAATCGGGCCATCCACTAAGATGGTTCTATGGGAAATGCCGCTGGTAAGTACGCAAAATCAAAATATTTTTATAGTTAAAAGTGTACTGTACTAATTTAAGAACACATACATTTTTTTTTATAACAATTCTTGTAACCGTTTTTGAGAAATACATTTTTTTCCTAACGGTTTTTTAATATTTGTATGTGGGAGGAACCGTTGTTTCTTATTTTAGGAAAATTTTTTAAACTATTAATATAAAGTAAAAAAAATACCAAATACGAAGTTTCGAAAAAATCTATTGATTCGTTTTTGAAATTTTGAGTTTAAAAAAAAATATTTATTTCCAAAATAACCGAACTGAATACTTCATACGATGTAGGGCGTCATACATTTATATATATGTACATAATTATGTATCTTTAAAAATCACATGGATCTTATGTACATATGCATATTGCACTTAAATTATAAATAATACAGTGAGGGTTTCCGTTACCTTTTTTAATTCAAAACATTCTCTTCGGTATATATATACATATTTATTTAACTTATAAAACATTAACGACCATACATAATATATATTAAATTATTCTAGTAATCAGTACGTAAATATTTTTTTATAATTCTGTTCTTATTAGAATGTCTTACACAATTGGATGAATGTTATCTGTTTTTCTTTTCAAGTTTTAGTTCTTCGTTTCGATTGAAATTTGTTCTGGGAATTGTTGTACACATAAAAAAGTTTAATTAAGAAATAATTTCCCATTGATTCAAGTGGACTCAGGAATGCAGAATCTGGCTGCAAGTTTTGTAAATGGCTTCGCCAACGCCGGATTTGGACTGGACAAGCTTTTGAGCAAGAATGGCAACAAATGACTGTACACCAACAGCTCATTCATTGCTTTCTGATTAAATTGAACAACAATTGCTCCATGCGTTTTGGTACAATTATGTGACTAAGAATTTCTTTACGCTGGATCGAATCGTTCCACCTTCATCGATACTGGGCTTGCTTTACTTGGGAAGACGGAAAGCCACCGAAGCTGTTATGAACGCTCTGGAAGTTGTGGCTTCACAAGTCTATATGGCCACTGCAATGGAGACATTTGGCCATGCGCTGCAGGAACTGGAAAAACTCCCACTCCGCCAAAGCAAAATTTTCCAATGTGCCATATAATCCATTGGTGCATACACACAATAAACCGCCATATAGCTGTAGGTAAGTTAATTGAAACTTTACACAAAAATAAAATGTTATATTTAACTTCTAACTCCCAACAGTTCCTTCATCTTCAAGGCAATCGAATTCTCCAAAGAAAAAGCATTGCCAGTAAAAGAAATATATGCATGGATTGTCTAGCATTTTCCGAGTGTGAGACATAATCTTTTGTTAGTATAACATTTCGTAATATTAAACCTTTTCTACTAACAATGTGATCGAACACAAGAGCAAGTCAGAAACAAAGCAAATATTTATCAACCAACAAAGAGGTAGAACTACTCAACGACGAAAAATGAAAAGAATTCATAGTAAGTATAATAAGTTAAGTTTTTTGTTTGTTTAATGGATTGCTAGTATATTTTATTATAATAAGTAATGTTATAAAAAAATTAATTACTATAACAAATTTACTAAAAATCAATAAAATCAATTTTTTGTGATCTACGAGAATACGGATAACCTTTTTGCAAATTTTACACTTTAAAAAAATCGAACCCGAAATTTTAATCAAACTTGATATTCCGTCTCTCTATCGGTCGATATAAATATGTTTATCCATTTCTACTACCTAATTATATTTCATTTTTACGCATAATAATGACTAAATTACATACATACACATGTTTTTGCTATCTACATCACTGAATACCTACCTACTTACAGTATATACTATTTGGGTTCTCATACATTTATATACCTATATATCATTAAAAATCAAATGAATATTATGTATATTGCACCTATCATATAAAATTATATGCATATATCTACCTACTTATCACCAACTTACACTTTCAATGTACATTGTATGTATACACATTTACATGCCTACATATTCATATCTGTATGTAGTGTAGGTACACAATTATCAACCTACTTTCCGTAATTAAAAACTATAATCTAGATTTAAACATAAAATTGTAGGTACCTAAGCAACTATTCCTTGAATCATCCATTCAATCAATTATATTAAAAACTTACCTACATATTTGGACCTACCTACTAAAAATAGCGTCAATGTTAATAAATAAAAATGAAAAATAGAAACTTGAAGTTATGAATTTTGATCGGGCCATAGCAAATTAAATTTATAAACTTTAAACTTTAAATTTATAAATTTGACTATTCTTTTAATTTCCATTTCAAAAATAATAAATTATGTACAAAACGCAAATCGAGTTAGTAGTTTCTGATATCTATGTATGTCACGGAATAGGTACCAACCTACATGCATTATTTATATAAATATATATCTTTAAAAATCAAATGAATATTATGTATATTAAAACTATCATATAAAGTTTTATATGCATATATGGATCTACCTAACCATAACCACCCAACACTTGCATTATACACTATTATGTACCTACATATTTACATACCTAGGGTCCATATACATACATATGTATGTAATGTAGGTACATTTTACCATCCCAATTTACAGAATTAAAATCCATAACATAGATTTAAATATACATTTTTAGGTAGGTACCTAGTTACTATTTCCTGAAACATACAATAACTCTATTCATTATACTAAGAACTTACCTACTTCGGCTTTAAATTTACCTAATGATAATTGGACCTACATACTGACAGCGTCAAAGTTTAGTTACATTAAAGAAAACTCGAAATTTAAAACTAATAAATCGGGCCTATCACAGAATCCATCGCAATCGAAAATCTACTACGAATCTTGAAAAATCTATCATAGCATCCATTAGTAGTCGAAAATCATAAAATCGGCTTTCAAATTCTCTAAATATTTACAGATTTTTAAATTTTTATTTTACAGATAGTTTTTGTTGGAAATTTGCTGCGTGTGAATTCAATTTCTATGAAACTGCTTGTCTATGCCATGGTGCCTTGTGTTCTTTGATTCAGTTCAATGGAGAAATATTTGCTGCAGTCAATGAGACCGATGACGATACACACACCAACACCGACGACGCGAAGCACAGGCGACAACTGTTGCAGATGATTCTGCCTCACAAACTGCCACATAATCTTCAACAGAAGACACTACATCATCCAATATTGAAATAAAAAAGTATCATAATAATTAACATTATTGTGTTCCTGGCAAAAATGTGATCTTATTCTATTCTTCCTAATGTTCTATATTTCTCTGTGAGCAGCAAACTTATTTGTAATGAATAATAATAATAATTTTAATTATTTTGTGTTGTCATTAATACAATATTTATATATATATACATGTATATGATTCTTTGTTTATTTTCGGGAATGTTTGTTCAACTTCACCTTTAAAAAAAACGGTCTAACTTTAAAAATACGAAAGAACTACTTTTAGATAGCAATTTTTCGAAATAATTGTTTGATTATAAAATTATTGCAAGGATTTAGAAGCTGAGGTTAATTTACACTCAGAACAGTTACAATCATCGCAATCAAGCAAGTAGTTTGGAAATTAGAGCTTTGCGTAAGTACTGACTTCAAGATTTTTCTTGATATAAGTAGAAATTTCTTGGATTTGCTACTTTGGACAAGCTGTCATTTCCAAAGTACTTGCTTGATCTCGATAATTTAAACTGTTGTGAGTTTAAATTTATGTCAGCTTGTAAATTCTTGAAACCGTTTTTAATTCGAGCAAATATTTCAAAAAAATTGCATCTCAAAGTAATTTTGAAATTTTTCATTTTTTTTAAAACACGAAGAAACTACTTTTAGATAGCAATTTTTCGAAATAATTGTTTGATTATAAAATTATTGCAAGGATTTAGAAGCTGAGCTTAATTTACACTCAGAACAGTTACAATCATCGAAATCAAGCAAGTGGTTTGGAAATTAGAGCTTTGCGTAAGTACTGATTTCAAGATTTTTCTTGATATCAGTAGAAATTTCTTGGATTTGCTACTTTGGACAAGCTGTCATTTCCAAAGTACTTGCTTGATCTCGATGATTGTAACTGTTCTGAGTGTTAATTTACCTCAGCATAGGGCAATAATACTTACCTATGTGTCATTGAGACACACAACATTACATTTCCCTTAAAAAGAAAAGAATTTTTTTGAACACCCATAAAGAAAATGTAATCGAAAAAAATTAAGTGAATCACAATTCTTAAGCTATATACATATATATATACATAAGGAAAACACTTTAAAATATTGAGCCCAATGTATTTACTTATAATATTTGGCAATTATGACTTCCTGTTGGGCTTCATTGTTTGTGTGGTCTGACCTTGTTGTTCGTCATGATTTTGAGATGAATGGCAGGCGCTGTTTATCCTACAAAATTAAACGAAAAACAAATACTAAAAAATACATAAAATTAGGTTTTTTAGTATTTAACGTACCTTATTTCTGCTTGACTGAATGCTGATCCACAGACAGACCCAAAATCTGTTTAGAAGCTACAGATACAGACCGAGGTGTTTCGGTCAACATGTGCATATCGATCTCGTTCATGAGATTGCCACTCACGATATATTCCTTCCAAAAAGATAATATGGCTACTTTCTCAGCGATTCCTTCTTTCAGTTTATCGAGATCTCTGAAAGTTTACAAGAAAAACATCTATTAGATATGAATTTGCACTTGCAAAATAAAGGTTTACTTACTCTGTCATTTTGCTGGGGAAATTGTTTCCGGAGCTTGTGTTATACCAAGACATGTCCTGTCGAAGAATAGATTCCATGAAAAGCGTTCTAATGCGACGGATCTAAGAAAATATAATGGGTTTTCCAATAAGAGGTGTTATTGTGATATTCAAAAAAAAGAAATGCGTTGTTGAAGCGTGTATCGTTCCATTTTTATTAATAGCGTAGTTTCTACTTGTCAAATGTCAAAAAATAACAGCTTCAAAAGTGACAGATACCGAAATAGCGGGCTATTCAAAATAACACCTCTTATTGTAAAACCCCTAGAAAACCCTTGGGTTTTCCAATAAGATGTGTTATTGTGATATTCAAAAAAAGAACTGCGTTGTTGAAGCGTGTATCGTTCCATTTTTATTAATAGCGTAGTTTCTACTTGTCAAATGTCAAAAAATGACAGCTTCAAAAGTGACAGCTACGGAATTAGCGGGCTATTCAAAATAACACCTCTGATTGGAAAACCCCTTATATACGACCACAGACAATCCAGTCGTTGCTGTACTACAGCAACAGCCCGCCACTACTAATGGCTCATTGTATTCTTTCTCTTTATATAGACGAGACACTTCATGTGGCAGCGAAACGCTTCTTCGTGAGATTTCACATTGTGTCCGCCAATGTGAAGCCTCCTTTTCTAAATAAGCAATTCGATCTGCACTTTTTGTTGATGGATTGGTTTTTGTGTAAAGTGGAGTGTTAGTGGTATTACTCCCAGATGGACTATGTACGTCTTCACTCCCAATCTAAAAAAAAAAAAACAACAAAACAATTATAGAAAACAAGAAAAAAATGGAGTTTGGTTTCTGAGTTTCCAATCTAAGATATACCTTTGGATGTACGCTTTCCATCGGATCTCCGTCATTATGGCCAAATCTTTATCAAAGAAACATAAAAAAACAATTTTTTTTATAGGTATATATATTTCTTCCATTGAAATAAAGAATAATTAAATAAATATGAAATTAAAACTTACCAAATGTGAAAAAAACTATTATTTATGTTTTGGTAATCAGAAATGTCAGACAGACTTTTGACAAACCAAAAACAAAAAAAATTATCTGTCAGTTTGAGCAATAGGGTTTTTTAATCCACCACTCACATGTATTCACGGATAGGAAAAAATGAGTAAATTAAGAGAGTTTTCTCTTACTCACCAAAAAAAAATTTGCGGGTGTTAAAGGCAAGGGGGTACGAGTCGCTTGCCTTCGACTGTGTCATATTAATGCACATAGTTTATTTGGGAAAATTGATGAATTTCGCTATACATTTGAAGATACGAAGGTCGAAGTGGTGTGTATATCTGAAACTTGGTTCTCCGTTTCTCAAAACAACAGTGTTCACTTGCTGGTTTTAAGTTATATCGGTCAGACAGAGTGCGTCGTAAAGGTGGGGGGTTGCAATGTATGTTAAGGAGGATAATAAATACAGACAGATCGCCTGTTCTTCCATAGAGAAAATAATTACATAGAGGCGCGACTCGTACCCCCCTTGCCCTAAACACCCGCAAATTTTTTTTTAGGTGAGTAAGTCCCCTTTCACACAGGGAAACCAGTTGCTGGAGATTTTTTTGAGTTTTCCTTTAATTTCCGTGTAGCTTCCACATGAAGAAACTGGCACCGAGAAACTGAGAAGGCAACTGGGAAGATTTTGTTGGGCTAATTGGAATGCAAAGAAAAACGTCAAAAAAATCTCTTCAAATCGTTGAACGGGGAGATTTTTTTCATTCCCCTTACTTCTTGCCCTTCTCGCCAATACACTCCCAGTTGCCGGCAACTCAGTTTCCTTGTGTGAAGGGGACTAAGAGAAAACTCTCTTAAATTACTCATTTTTTTCTATCCGTGAATACATGTGAGTGGTGGATTAAAAATTCATTTGCTCAAACTGACAGATTTTTTTTTATTGATTTGTCATAAGTCAATCTGACAGTTCTCAATTTCACAATTGTTTCTTTATTGGTTATTTCACAATTTTATTTACTTCGGTCATAAAACTTTTTTTATTCGGTGCTCGAATTAAGTTTAACAAATTTCTGAAATATAAACACTTCCAAACATCTACCTCAATTCAATAATGTTCGAAGAAGCTGATAATTTTGAGGACATATTATCTTCTAATTGATTTACCAATTTTGATAATTTGTTCCTCGAATTCAGTCTTGCCATCCAGTGAATTTACCGCCCATCGGGTGTCCCAATTCGATGATAATGGTATAACCTATGGTGCCGAGCATCTGCATTAACATGGAGGCCAAATCCTTGTATTCATGGGGAACGTGAAGACATTGTGTGGTGACAAAGTTCCAAGATATGACAAAAGATCAGTTTAGAGACATTTGTCAGAAAGCGGGTGGCTTCCAGGCCACATCCTTTAGCCAAAAAACATTGCATCATTATATTGATTGTACCTTATGTTGCTCTATCTAGCAAACAATTCCGCCAAGTGTTCCATTTTTTCCGAAACTTGATCCTGTAACATCATGGTCTCACAATACTGTGGAAATAGGCGGTGCTCGGTAGCCGCGAGTACACATTCTTACGATCATAATTTACAAGTAGGTACAGTGTTATGTACTAGTCAATAAAATCACGTATTCTGCCTCCCCCAATGAGTATCCTCATGAGAATTTGGCCAAATTCTCTTGAGCTAGTATATGGCGATTGAGAAAATCAAAATTCAAGTAAATCGTGTTTACTTTCCTAAACTGAAACATCTACACCTGATGGTCTAATTATTTTTGCGAATAATGAGATTAAAGAACCCGAAATTGGAACAGATTAAACCACTATAATATAGTCTGGGAAGTATTGGATCTTTAGGTATGTAACTCATTGTGTGTCGACAACGCAGATTTGGGCTCGCCGTTTTTTTTTTTATTTTCTTAAATTCAACTCTTATATGATAAAATAATCCATAAATATTTGATTCTTCTTAAGGAAATGCTCGCCGTGATGAAGATGGTGATTCGTCCAAGAGCCGCAGGTAACCTAAGGCCATCAAACCTAAACACATAACACGTATAGATGGACATGAAGATAGAGAGTCATTGGCAAAATTAGCTGCAAGTGGTGATGATTCTTCCACTACTGATGGAGAGACTTATATTGAAAAATATACAAAAGGTGTCTGCTGTGGAAAGTATTCTAACTTTATATCGTTTGCGACAAAACGTGGCCGTAAAAGAACTTGAAACCACCCACGTACAGCCACTGTCAATGAGGAAGACCGTTACATATTTCCTATCCTTCTTTCTCTTCTTCCACCGAATGCCGCGCTGTGTTAAGAAAAACATATAAAGGGTATTCATAATCCCTTGAGCGCGTGCACAGTTATAAAAAAAAAAAAAAAAAAAAAAAATGTACCGAACTTCTCACAGATAATGCGACTCGATATGTTCATGGAATCATTGATTAATGTCATACCCCAGGTTAGTGAAATTATTATATTTTTTTCTAAAGGCATTTTTAATTAAAATATGACTTTTTATATCTTATGATGGCTCAAGAGCAACCAATATCCAAACGTAAATAGATATATAAATAGGTTTTTGAGGAATGTGCGTTTAGTTGTGAGAGGTTTTCGTTTGAAATTAACTGTGTTTGGTTATCATTACGAATATGAATTTCAGACCTGGTCGGGACAAGATGTATCCAGGCCGGAAGCCAAAGGTAAGCAGCCTTCCGCTGCACCAACGACAATTAAGGAAATCATCTTTACCACAATAATGTTTAGTTGTAAAAAGGCCATCTTAAACGATACCCACCCCTATTTAGGAAGCCTGTTTCCGATCTCATTGATTGACGATTTTATACCATACCCCAGAACTTATTTCTCAAGTTCAGACAATCTGTTTAATGCTTACTTCGTGAAAATCGGCACGGGATGGACATTGTTATTTAGTCTACAATTTCTGGTGATGACCTCGATAGTCCTTTATTGTGGTGATAGATAGAAGATGATGACAAATCACTTACCTCGCATTGCCATCGCTACCTTCTTTTTGTTTTCTGGACGAAGTTTTTTAATGTAATTGAACCATCGTATGGCAGATGCAGTGCACCAAAAGCTATTCAATATTCACTTTGAAATATATAATCTGAAAAATATAATCAGACTATATAATATAAATATACTGGACTATATCTTCGAACGGGTTGTCCAATAAAGGCGAGCGATATCTTTTTAGAATCAGCACTTCATACTTTCAAAGGAAGCATCAACATTTTTTGCAAAGAAGTTGTATTAAAAAAATAACTCCAGGAATACGCATACCTCATTCTAAATATGCGTATATCAAGAGTGATTTTTTGCAATAATCCTTCTACCTAAAAACTTTTGATGCTGATTTTGAGAGTATCAAGAGTATATTACAAAAAGGTATCAACCAAGTTTTTAGTATAACCCGTTCCAAAGATACACTCCAAAGTATTTTCAGATTATGGATTTCAAGGTGAACAGTGAATAGCTTTTGAACTATATCTTTGCAACGGGTTGTCCACTAAAGGCGAGCGATATCTTTTTAGAATCAGCACTTCATACTTTCAAAGGAAGCATAAACATTTTTTGCAAAGAAGTTGTATTAAAAAAATAGCTCCAGGAATACGCATACCTCATTCTAAATATGCGTATTTCAAGAGTGATTTTTTGCAATAATCCTTCTACTTAAAAACTCTTGATGCTGATTTTGAGAGTATCAAGAGTATATTACAAAAAGGTATCAACCAGGTTTTTAGTATAAGCCGTTCCAAAGATACACTCCAAAGTATTTTCAGATTATGTATTTCAAGGTGAACAGTGAATAGCTTTTGAACTATATCTTTGCAACGGGTTGTCCAATAAAGGCGAGCGATATCTTCTTATAATCAGCACTTTATACTTTCGAAGGAAGCATCAATATGTTTTGCAACGAAGTTGTATTAAAAAAAATAACTCCAGGAATACGCATACCTCATTCCAAATATGCGTATTTCAAGAGTGATTTTTTGCAATAATCCTTCTACCTAAAAACTTTTGATGCTGATTTTGAGGGTATCAAGAGTATATTACAAAAAGGTATCAACCAAGTTCAACAATTCATTCAAATTCATCAACAATTTCAGTGTTCACCTTGAACTATATCTTTGCAACGGGTTGTCCAATAAAGGCGAGCCATATCTTTTTAGAATCAGCACTTCATACTTTCAAAGGAAGCATCAATATTTTATGCAAAGAAGTTGTATTAAAAAAAATAACTCCAGGAATACGCATACTTCATTCTAAATATGCGTATTTCAAGAGTGATTTTTTGCAATAATCCTTCTACCTAAAAACTTTTGATGATGATTTTAAGATTATCAAGAGTATATTACAAAAAGGTATCAACCAAGTTTTTAGTATAACCCGTTCCAAAGATACACTCCAAAGTATTTTCAGAATATGTATTTCAAGGTGAACAGTGAATAGCTTTTGAACTATATCTTTGCAACGGGTTATCCAATAAAGGCGAGCGATATCTTTTTAGAATCAGCACTTCATACTTTCAAAGGAAGCATCACCATTTTTTGCAAAGAAGTTGTATTAAAAAAAATAACTCCACGAATAGGCATACCTCATTCTAAATATGCGTATTTCAAGAGTGATTTTTTGCAATAATCCTTCTACCTAAAAACTCTTGATGCTAATTTTGAGAGTATCAAGAGTATATTACAAAAAGATATCAACCAAGTTTTTAGTATAACCCGTTCCAAAGATACACTCCAAAGTATTTTCAGATTATGTATTTCAAGGTGAACACTGAATAGCTTTTGAACTATATCTTTGCAACGGGTTGTCCAATAAAGGCGACCGATATCTTTTTAGAATCAGCACTTCATACTTTCAAAGGAAGCATCAACATGTTTTGCAAAGAAGTTGTATTAAAAAAAATAACTCCAGGAATACGCATACCTCATTCTAAATATGCGTATTTCAAGAGTGATTTTTTGCAATAATCCTTCTACCTAAAAACTTTTGATGCTGATTTTGAGAGTATCAAGAGTATATTACAAAAAAGTATCAACCAAGTTTTTAGTATAACCCGTTCCAAAGATACACTCCAAAGTATTTTCAGATTATGTATTTCAAGGTGAACAGTGAATAGCTTTTGAACTATATCTTTCAAACGGGTTGTCCAATAAAGGCGAGCGATATCTTTTTAGAATCAGCACTTCATACTTTCAAAGGAAGCATCAACATTTTTTGCAAAGAAGTTGTATTAAAAAAAATAACTCCAGGAATACGCATACCTCATTCTAAATATGCGTATTTCAAGAGTGATTTTTTGCAATAATCCTTCTACCTAAAAACTTTTGATGCTGATTTTGAGAGTATCAAGAGTATATTACAAAAAGGTATCAACCACGTTTTTAGTATAACCCGTTCCAAAGATACACTCCAAAGTATTTTCAGATTATGTATTTCAAGGTGAACAGTGAATAGCTTTTGAACTATATCTTTGCACCGGGTTGTCCAATAAAGGCGAACGGGTTGTCAATAAAGCAAAAAAATTACATCTAAAAGTAATTTGGCGACAAAAAATTTTCCATCTAAAAATAATTTGGTGACAAAATTACCTTTTTTTACAACTTGTCAATTGTTTTTGTCAGCTTACAGAACTCTTCGCAAATATTTTTCCGCTGTGGTTTTCGTTAACATTTCGCTCTCCTAGGGGAGACCACCGAAAAATTTCATTTCCCATCAGCAGCGTACTAGGCTTTAATTGTAGTATTGGTGAATGATTGACACACACATTTCTGAAAAAAAAACATATCTTCATCATCAGATAAACAGGAAGACGAAGCAATCAAAAACTCCACTAAATTTATAAATCTAAATTAGTCAGATTAGATGCGGTTCAGCGGAAGTTTCTTAATTTTGATCGCGATGGTCTCGGAAAAACGGCGCTGATGGAGCATGTTATAGATACAGGAGATGCGGTCCCTGTGAAACAGCGTCACTACCCTGTTTCCCCGGCGGTACAAGCCATGTTGTACGAAGAATTGGACCGGATGTTGAGCCTCGGCGTTATTGAGGAAAGCGAGAGCCCTTGGTGTTCGCCAGTGGTTCTCTTGCGGAAACCTGGCAAGAATCGACTTTGCCTGGATTCTCGCAAGGTGAATTCGCTGACGAAGAAAAATGCCAATCCGCTCCCGGACGTCGAGGGGCTTCTCAGCCGGTTACCAGATACGTTCTTCATAAGTAGTATCGATTTAAAAGAAGCATTCTGGCAGATACCGCTGGAGAAGCAGAGTAGGGATAAGACTGCCATTGCGGTACCGGGGAGACCCTTGTACCATTTTACTGTCATGCCTTTTGGGTTGTGCAATGCCGCGCAATGGTTATGTCAGCTGATGGACAAGGTAATCCCTGCACGACTTAGAGACCGTGTTTTTGTGTATTTAGACGCCTTACTCATAATGGCGCCAGATTTCGAGACCCATATCACCCTGATAGATGAAGTGGCTGAGTGTTTGCGTAAAGCAAACCTCACCATCAACATGAACAAATCGAAGTTCTGCTTCAAAGAACTGAAGTATTTGGGGTTCATTGTTGGTGGTGGGAAACTTAAAACAGTTCCCGCGAAGGTGGAGGCAATAGTGGACTTCCCCGTTCCAAAATACCCTCGCCAGTTGCGGAGGCTACTTGGTCTAGCGGGGTGGTGTCGGAAGTTCATTAAGAATTTTTCTAGTCTGACCGCCCCTCTGACCGATCTGCTGAAGAAGACGAGGGATAAATTTACAATGACGGATGAAGCGCTAAATCCAATCGAGGATTTAAAGAAGGCTCTAACCTCAGCACCGGTTCTCTCGCATCCGGACTTTGCAAAAAGATTTTACATCCAATGTGATGCATCGGATGCGGGTATCGGTGTGGTACTGTTCCAAAAGAACAAGGAGGAAGAAGAAGTACCAATTGCGTACTTCTCGCAAAAGTTTAATAAAAGCCAGAGAAACTATAGTGTCACCGAGAAGGAGTGCATGGCGGCGGTGATGGCAGTGAAGAAATTCAGGCCGTATGTCGAAGGCATGGATTTTACTGTAATTACGGACCACTCCAGCCTTAAATGGCTTATGAATATCAAAGATTTAAGTGGTAAGCTCGCCAGGTGGAGTCTGTTGCTACAATCGTATGCCTTCGACATACAGCACCGTAAAGGGTCATTGAATGTGGTCCCAGACACTCTTTCTCGGGTACACATCGATTCTCTGGACTTGGAAGATGTTGCCCCGTTAATAGATTTAGAGTCTGAGGAGTTTCTGTCGGAGGAATATTTAGATTTAATCGAAACGGCTTATAATTCTAAAGAGGAGCCTCCGGATGTAAAAGTAGAAGGCAGGTATGTGTATAAGAAAGCTTTTAGATAAATAGGTGAAGAAGAAATGCTAGAACATTCATGGCTTCTTTGGGTCCCCTCAGGTCTGACGGAAGATATTATAAGTAGGGCCCATAATCCTCCAAAGGTAGCTCATGGCGGCATAGCTAAGACTCTAAACCGTATTAGACAGTATTTTTATTGGCCTAACCTGACTGGGCATGTTCGTGAATATGTTTCTAATTGTAGTGTATGTAAACAATGTAAAGCGTCTAACCAAGTATCTCGTCCCCCTATTGTTACGTCTTATTGTAGTAATCGTCCGTTTGAAAAGCTATACATTGACTTTTTGGGACCCTATCCTAGGTCTAAAACAGGAAATGTATATGTGTGTGTAGTGTTAGACCATTTGTCCAAATTTGTTTTGTTGAAAGCGTTACGAAATGCAAATACTCCAAGTGTTATTAAAATTTTAAAAGAAGACGTATTTAGTATGTTCGGAGTTCCGAATATAATACATTCCGATAAGACAATTTGTGGCGAAAGAATTTGAAAATTTTCTGACAAAATACGGCGTAAGGCATTTTAAAACAGCTTGCTATGCACCGCAATCGAACGCGTCGGAGAGGGTTAACCGCTCGTTGTTAGCTGCTATCCGATCATATCTGAAAAATGACCAACGAGATTGGGATGTGCATCTGGCTGACATAGCCTGTGCTTTAAGAAGTGCTGTCCATAGCTCTACTGGTGTGTCACCATATTATGCCTTATTTGGTATTAATATGATGATGCACGGTAGTAGTTATGAACTTGCAAGAAAGCTGAACGCGATAGATGATAACGAGTTGTTAACTCTTCCCAGGCAAAGTCGCTTGCAGTGCATTAGAATTCAAATACGCGAAAATATTCTAAAGGCCAACGAGAAATCCGCTAAAACCTATAATGTCCGAACGAAAAAGGTTCAATATTTACCGGGACAAGAAATATATCGAAGGAATTTTGCGTTGAGTGATTCCTCTAAATATGAGTCGGCGAAACTTGCGCCAAAATATCTTAAGTGCCGAGTAGTAAAACAAGTTGGTAATCAAATGTACGAGCTTGAGAATTCTAATGGGAAAAGAATTGGGATCTTTCACGCAAAAGACCTGAAACAATAACCCATCTACATTTAACAAACTAATTTACGTTGAAAAGAAAATAAAAACGCGATATCATTTTTTTTAATAATAATAATTGCATTTCGCATTACTGTTCTTATGTATGTTAATTTATTATTTTGTTGCCGTCAAGTTGTAATTATTTATTTTTATTTCTCTGTTTTATCTTCACGGAGTACCTGATGTACTTTAAAACCCTGTGGCTTTATGCATTTTTCAAACAAAACGTCGTTGAAGAGTAGAATTTTTATATTCAAAAAAAAAAAAATCGAAACAACCTGTTTCGACCATTATGCTCCTGAAGATTTAATAAATAGAACAAATTTTATGTGTATTGTTAACAAATTTATTGTTTGTCTGCATATTCCTAACGTTATCAGTGTTACTTAATGATGTTTATGGTTATTTGTATATATTTAGTTTAATAGGTCAATTTATGAATTTACTAACTGAGATATATATATATATATATTTTTAAAGTCAGTGATTACTAGGTTTAAGATGTTAACCACTTGACCCTGTGATATAGCTTTACTTTAGTTGATTTAATTTTTTTTGATAGCTAAGCTTTAACAATCTGTGATATTTTAATTTAAATTATTTTATTTTTTTTAAAGACTGATAATTTTACTAACCCTCAACATCTGTGATATTTTAGTTTAATTTATTTTTGTTTGTTAAGACTGATAGTATTTTATTTATTTATTGAAGGAAAATTGTTGGAGACTAAATCTACCTACTACGTAATATATTTAAAAGAATTTTAAAAATCACTCACAAGCCGAGTATAATTTGTATAGATGAGTTTGTTTTGTACGTAGGTGACGGAGGTGGTACCGCGGAACAAAGGCGCTTGACGGCATAGGCAATCCATTGATGCCCGTCGTCCCCTATGCGCCCAACAGGTTCAATTATCAGCTGGATAAATAAAGTAGCATCCTCTGACGCTGGTATGCAAACACCCGTTCAAGCAGATCTAAAGTTAGATAAAATTATTGAACGAATCATACACGTAGTGGACAAACTTACTACAAATCCGTTTTGATCAACTTTTCGCTACTTGTCTGTTTCTTTCACAGAAATAATTCAATGAATTTTGTTGTTAAAAAGTAGTTGCAGTACTTCGTCGCCTCTTAAGATTTAAATTCTGAGCAGTGTCCTCCCATATTTCCTTAACTTATGGATCATGAGTAGTGGCGTAGGTACTGCTCGCATCGGAATCCGACATCTTCCAAAACTCCTTTTTATTCGATAACACAAAGCTACACAACGAACAAAAATATTCTTGTAAATGGTTCTTGAGCGACTCGTTCATGGACAATACAAAATAGATTTCCTATGTAATGACGTTCTGAAACGAAATAAAATGCCTGAATATGGCATGCTGGAATTACAAACGGTACTTACCGGTACGGTTATAGAGCGGTGTCGGTGGTTTCTAGCAACAAAAAAAATATTATTGCTTTTGGCCCAGCTTAGACGTGGGTCTCTCGCCACTGTGTGGAAATTATTTTCAGAATCACATTGAATTCGGCTTACTTGATACATTCCCATTAAAGGGGCGGAACCAGTTGAAGACACATATTATGTATCCAGGGATCGAAGAAGGGAATTCAAATTCCAATTCTTGGCGAGTGGGGAAATAATAGTGTTTGTGTGTCAAGGTGGGTTTTGTTTTCTTTGGATTTTTGTTTGTTACCTGTTTTAGTTGTGTTAGAAAATTATATTATATTCGGTGTAGTGTCATTAGTTCATGCCATTAAACTGGCAAAATAATGGTAAAATCAAATCAGTAATCATTGTGCATTTACACAACCGTCATTATAAGGGCAATATTTAATGCCAGTCTTCTATGACAGTTTTTTTTAATGACGAAAATAATGACCAATTTTCAAACCCCTTACACGATTTGTCAGTAATGTCAATAAAATGGAGGAAATTATGGTGATAAGTCGCTCGTGTATGCCCGGACTAAGGGTATTCATGCAACGAGATAATTTTTCCGCAAAAAAGTTTGCATGAACACTCCCTTAAAATTACTTGCGTAAATGCGGGAATAACCTGATGTTCGTTGAACTGTAACTTCCCGAGGCTTATGTCTACTTTTTCTAATTCAGATTCGTGAGACAAAGGTATCGGCTTTGCTGAATATTTTTCTCAAACAATTTTTGACAGTTCATTTTGACGGAGAAAAAAATTA
The DNA here is from genome assembly GCA_910595825.1 of Philhelius pedissequus. NCBI lineage: Eukaryota > Metazoa > Arthropoda > Insecta > Diptera > Syrphidae > Philhelius > Philhelius pedissequus. Next base: position 218,138,585 of record OU343160.1, on the reverse strand, counting down.
TTTGGTATCGGGGGTTTACCGGGGTTCTGGTCGTTGCTAAATATCCTAAAAATTAGGTGCAGCCTGTTTTCACTTTACGTCCACACGTGTCGTTTTTGTCTTCACTTGGGTTCTGTTTATTTTTGTTTGTTTCTACGCCGGAGTTTTAGTCCGGTTACGTTTCAATTCTGATTCAGGTTTTAGGAGTTACATTTCTCCACCCATATAAGAGTATACTTAAACAAAACTAATATAAAATAAACAGAAGACAAGACAAAATTTTACAAGCCCCACCTGTTGGCCAATAACTTCGGCTTATAAACCTGATTTTGGTTCCGACAGTTTCTGAACACACCATGAAGTTGTTGGTACTGTCTGAAATGGGTTCCATTTCACCAACACAACCAAACGGCTATGAAAAAAAAAACAAAACAAAAAACAACACTTATTCTAAGCCAGCAATCGGTGTACGTGTACAGTAAAGATGACGATCGGGTGATGTTGTGCAGTTAGGGTAGAATCATCTGACTTAATTTTGTTGCTACTAAGAGGTGTCTTCCTCAGTGTCATAGGGCTTGCTCTTTCCTTCTGGTAGGCTTTTCTGCCTATGGCAGAATTGGGTTTTGACGACTCATGGTAAACAAGGAAAAACGAAAAGACGATCGGTTGAGCCAACAGTCGGAGATAATAAGTAATTGCGGAACATTTAAAATTTTAAAAGAAGAAAAAAACCAAGGAATTTGGTTCGGTGTGATGTTAGTAAATTTCGAGTCAATACTATATTAAAATGTTAACCTGTTTTTTTTAGAACGTTTTAATGGAAGTTCCATTTTTTTTTTTGCTTATTGCTAATCGTTTTTTATTATTGTGATCAGGTCACATATAAATTAAATTGAAAATTCGAAAGCGGTGAGTGTGATAGAAAAAATTACTATTGCAAATATAAAAGATATATAAATTTTGTAGGTATATTATTTTTGGCTGCAGAAAAGTGTTCCAAACCTGGGCCGCCGCAACATTTTTTTTTTGTCATTTTTGTTCGACATTCTTTTTCTCAACATTTTTGCACTCCATATTTTTGTTCACCATTACCAACTTGCGTGTGCGATACTCTGGAAACGAATCCTGAGGTAATCATTCCGGCAATTGCTCCGGACAAGAATTCCTTGCTTGAAATTTATGCTGCTTAAGCGACAGAGATCGTCCGCCATATATTTTCGCCGAGTTCCTGAAAAATTGAAAATAACGAGAAAAAGGCCGTGAGTCCTTGACTATTAAAAAAAAAAGGAAAAAAAAATAATAATAATAAAATATTTAAATATATATTTAAACGAAAATTTTTTTGTTTGTGATCGTCTCTTATTTTTTTTTATTTTTATACTGCAACATTTACATTTAATTTTACAACATACATAATTAGATATTTATAATTAGTTTAAAATTTAATTCATTTCTTTTAGTTTAGTGGAATATTTTTTTTGTTTAACTTATAATTCATATCCTAATTACCCTGTAAGTGAAGAAAAAAAAAGCCGGTTTCAGTAGAGGCTTCCGCGAACTGATTTTTTTGTGTGTGTCCTTAGGTGAAGCACCTCCAAAGAGCTCTATAGGGGTAGGGAAACCAGGGCTGTTGCGTTTTTTTTTGTTGTGTGACTATTTAAATACCGCATAGGTATATTCTTTTTTTTGTAGTTTTTTTTCTCTGAAAGAAACCGTTTTTTTTGGTTCACATTTATTTTTTTTGCTTAGTTCCGTAATTTTTTTTTATATATAGTCTTTTGTCAAAGTACCTCATATTCTTTCAAAATATTAAAACAATTTTTTTTTTGCCTATGAGAATAAAACCTTAAGAAATTTTGTAATGTTTGGAAAAAAAATAATTTTTCGGTTTTTTTCTCGTTTCACGTAAGGGAAACAATGTTTTTTTGAAGACATTTTTCAGGGGGTGCTGAAGGTGGCTGAAAGTTTCGGTGAAGAGGGTATGATCTGAAACCGATCATCCACCATCTTGGGGGATCTAAAAATGGCCGAAGATTCCTAAGGTAGGGTGGGTAATGGCCTCACTGCAACAACATCCGCAGTGCCTTGATGTGACAATAGTCCGTCCGTCTTTATCTTCCAATTTCCTTTTCCTTTCTTTAGGCCTGATATGTGTTTTTTTGTTTGCAGGTGAGGTTAGGTTTCCGGGGGCAAGATCCCCCCCCGTCCGACGAGCTGATGCCGTGCATAGCAAGCAGGCCACGCGCCCCGGAACTTAGCATTCTATCCCTTTTCCGAACTATTCCTTTCCAATATCCTAGCCCGTCCTTTTTCCTACCTATACCCACTACCGCGACCTATCCACCTCCTCCTGCCCGCAACATCTTGTTGGATATAGTTCACATTGCTCTTTTGTCAAAAAATGCAAGTAAGTTGAACTGAACTTAACAAAAATTGCGTATTGGTAATGTGCTCGCTAACCAACTGATGAGTCCAAGTGAGATTGCCGGGATGAAACGCAAATTTTGTGGACTAAAGGCCGTTAAAAGCTATTTTGAATCAATAATTCAACAAGTCCAATTAAATATAATGCTAAGTCTTCTACTTGACTGAGTAATTTCAGTAGTATATAGAATTGTATCATAAAAAAATACCTTCTTGAAAACGAAAATACAATAAAATTACAACATAATTAAAACATTTTCCATTTATTTAATCCACCAAATTTAAGTTAAATCTTCGATATTCATTTAGCAATCCGACTTTCTTTTATTCTTGATTTTAACGCAATTATTATAAATTCAATTAAAGTAGATTTAATGCAACAATATTTAATTATTTAAACAAATTGTATGTTTCCACGAAAAATCCATTAATCCACATCGGACCCAAAAAACAATTTCTTTTGCTCAGATTTCTTAATCTCGCGTGACGTCAACAAAAAAGATGACTAATCAGAAGTGTCCTAAACATGTTAATTATATCATGTTTTGGAATGATTCATCTGTTACTACGTTTATATGGAGAATTGAATCGGTATTGAATCAGGATTTAGATCTTTGTATACTTGAATCGGATTAAAATAGGATTACTCGATCCGATCTCACTAGAAGAGCTGAATCGAATTTAAAATGTACTTATATACCTGAATCGAGGAATTGAAGAATAGAATTCACATCTGATTCTTGGTTTGTGTGCGCACCAATAGCGTTTTATTGTGTTCAGTTGGTTTACGGTTTCTTTGTATTTTTTTCTGTTGCATGTTTTTGTTGTTTATTTTGTAAACTCATATTGTAACTTCGATTCCATTTTAATTCCATCTTCCGATCCCACGAGGCCATATACCTGAATCGAAATCTCAATTCGATTCGATTCGATTCCTCAATTCACTCATATAAACGGGGTATGTGAGAACTGTAAACAGCACAAATTAGCTATACAAGGATCGGAAACTTTCCTAAGTTTCACCCCTCAAATCCTATTCATTAACTTTTGGATATGTACAGTTGGTCCTCTATCCATGAATAGATGTGAAAGCGAAAACCAACCCAAAAACAAATTACTAGGGTTGTGTTGACTATGTGTCTATAGGAAGAGTAACAAAAGATATTTGAGTGCGTTTTTATCAATCCGGGCGTTCACTCACTTATTTGTTTGTTATTTCGTATCCCAAGCTACCGGAGTATATCTGGGGACGAATCGGATAGGTTAGCTGAAAGTTGTCAAAAATTTGGAACAAAACGCATACGAAATGAATTTTGCAGTTAGCTGTTCTATAGATTTGTTCTCGGATAGCTAGTTATTCTAAGTTTGTTGGAATAACTAAAGATAATTTTAATGAGAATGCTGTTTTTTCATCAGATATGCTTTTGCACGTATTACAACAACAGAAACTTATACTCCTTTGCATTATATAACTGTGTGAACGTCATCAATGTTCTATTGAAAGAGGAATGGAAAAGTTACTTGGGACGTGTATCAGCTTGAAGGTAAATGTCAAAAGATAGCAGAGGTTTCGGGTCCTTATGTTATTAATTTTTGGTAAACACTTCAATATTTTAAAAGCTGTCAATTTCTGCCCGAAAAAAGATTGGAGCAGGCCTAATATTTCTAATTGAATTGATAATAATTTTTAGCTAAAATAGCAGAATGTCTAATATCATTGAAGAGCCAGAAAATTGTCCGGGTGTTCAAAGTGTGAACGCTGGCTTTGGAAATGCATGCCAAGGCTGCCCAAATCAGAAAATTTGTAGTAACCCAAACAATAAAAATGGTGATCCGGGCAGGGTCCTTGTAGTGGAACGTTTACAAGATGTAAAAAAAAAACTCCTGATACTCTCCGGAAAAGGTGGTGTTGGCAAGAGTTCAGTGGTGATGCTCCTGTCACGCTTCCTTGGCAAACGATTTTCCAATCAGAATTTTGGAATTTTAGACATCGACATTTGTGGTCCTTCTCAGCCTCGTATTCTTGGAGTGGAAAACGAGATTGTCCATCAGTCGGGCTCCGGTTGGTCACCTGTAAGTGTAGAAGATAATATATGTCTCATATCAATTGGTTTTCTTTTGGGATCGGCCGATGATGCTATTATATGGCGCGGGCCAAAAAAAAATGGAATGATTCGACAGTTTTTGAGCGAAGTCGATTGGGGTAATCTTGATTTACTTCTACTAGACACTCCACCTGGTACTTCCGATGAACATTTATCGGTTGTTAATTATTTGAAAGACGACAACGCGCCAAACCTCAAAGCCCTAATAATTACTACTCCACAGGAAGTATCACTTTTGGATGTTCGAAAAGAAATATCTTTTTGCAAAAAACAGAACATTCCTATCCTAGGAGTCATTGAGAATATGTGTTCTTTTATTTGTGGACATTGTGGAAATTCTTCTGATGTTTTTCCAGCTAAATCAGGAGGTGCTGCTGTAATGTGCGAAGAAATGAGAGTCAAATATCTTGGGTCTCTACCAATTGATCCAGCAATAGCAAAGGCCTGTGACTGTGGGGAAGATATTAGTAATTTAAGCGAGACTACTACAGATGCCTTGAACAAGATTTGTAGTTTAGTAATTCAAAACTTGTAATGTACATATTAATAAAAGAATACAAAGTCATACATAGGCAAACTTCCTAAATGCAAGATTTTAAAGCAATTCGTCATGCTAAGCAACTGCACGAGCCCGGTTAAAATTGAAAAATAATAAAGTGCGTTTTGGGACAGCATGCGTTGCAATGATTTTTATGTTTGCTTAGCATATTTTGCGCAAGAATTACATTTAGAAATTTGCCCAAAGTTTGTGTTATTTAATTCTATAATAATTATTCGATTGACAATAGCGAAACGATTTTTCGTAATATAAATAAATATGTGCCTGATCTCCAGTAAATTTTGTCTCGAATAATGTAAATATATTGTAAATACCAAAAAAGGGAAATCAAAATGAGCCAAAACTAATCCCCCTATCGCATTGTTCCCGTAGCCACGTTCCGAATATTTTGTTACGCTACGTACGAATAGGAATAAATTCACATCGTAAGCCCCGAACCAAATCAAGACAGCATTGCCTCACAGAAACCCCTTTTTCAGGCCCTCATTATGAATAGCGAATTGAACATTCGATGAGTTGCGAATAATTTAGCGAACTTCGATTATCGGAGTATTATTAACAGCGAACTTCAACGGTCGCTTGAAAATAAATGCTGCGAAAAATAAATTCATTTTTGTAGCTGCAGCTTTAACGTAGAGTCCAACTAAACCTATGTACAAAAAACCATATATGGTGCGAACAATAAAATATTTTCTTACTAACCATATGCAAATCTTTTTGATTGGAGGCTCAAGAGAGTTTAATCCGGTAGGAAATTGTTCCTAATAATCTTTTTGGTTTTTGTTCGAAGAATCAAACACCTATATATTTACATATGTCCGAATTCTATTCCATCAAATGACCTAGTTTTGCAAATGGATTTGCTTTCGTGCTTATGATAGGTTATTTTTATTTATTTAACGATTTTCACAATTTGCACATAAAAACCATTTTTACTTACCCTTAAAATATGAGAAGAAAAATTAATTTCAATTTTTTGTTAATCTTTTGTAATTTGTTTGTCCTTTGAAAATTTAAAGTTAAATAGGGTGATGGCATATTACCACTTCGCTTTAAAGTACAACTTCATAGTAAAGGCTTTCGCTTAACCTCCCGGCAAAAAATATTTCGAATAGGGTAACTATTTTTCGGCCAGGGTGCAAAATTTGGTTCCATTCCAGAAAAAAAGTGGAAGTGATTTTTAAAAAGAGCTTTACCTAATCGCCAAACTATTGAATGTAAGTGAACTTTGTAATTGTTTTTTTTTTGTTTAATTTATTTATAGTTTATATTTGATGTTTTTGGTTACAAAACTTAAGAAATATTGATGGTTAATAATTTACAAGGGGGCCGACTTTAAGACAATTGATTGCAATTCTTCTGAGCACGGCCCCCGGCCGAATACTAAAAAAACTTCTTTTTATTTTATTTTTTACTGAGTATGCAAAGTTAAGGGAAATTTCATTTTCTATTTATTTATACAAAATTTATTTATTTCATCCATTGATCAAAGATCTGCTGATTACAAAAATTAGCTAACTAAATCTAAGGTATATACAAGTACAGGCACTTGTGTTCTTAAAAAATACATAATTACATATTATCACATGAAACTTTATTATAATTTTAAAGGTGTAGTTTTATTAAGCATTTATAAGTTAACTATTTACATACATAATTGCAAGCATTTCTTTTTTAATAAGTCCCTTTTCATATAAAGGTCGATTTCATCACATACCGTGTTAACAAGTCTAAGAGAAAGCATAATTGGTTCATTCATCCCATAGTTAGTTCTATGAGGAGGAATATAAAAGAGCTCATTTCTATTTCAAAAGACACGGGTTGGGGCATAGAAAGGCATTAAAGACAGCAATTCAGAACAAGATATGCGATTATCCTAAATATCTTTAACAAATAAGATGCATTGAACTTGCCTTCGACATTCAAGCGTTTTCAAATCGATAAGAGAACATCTTGCTTTATATTCGGGTAATGGTCCATTCCAGTTGAGCTTTCTCAATGCATACCTGGTGAATCTTTTTTGAATTCTTTCTATTCTTAATATATTATTGTCATAGAAAGGGGACCACACAACACAGCAGTATTCTAGAATAGGTAAAACTAAAGCTATAAATAAGGTCTTTAATGTATACGAATCTTTAAAGTCGATCGAGTTGCGTATTAAGAAACCTAGCATAGAGTTACCTTTGGAGACAACATAGTCCACATGCGATCGAAAATCAAGTTTTTGATCAAAATGCACACCAAGGTCCTTGATGGTATTGACTCTGCAGGTTGACATTACAGGAATTATAATCATTGATTATAAGAGATGATGATCTCGATGCACTAAATATCTTGCACTTAGAAAAGTTGAGTTTAAGGTGATTGTAATTGCACCAATCAAGAAAATTATTGATATCTATCTGCAGAAGTGAACAATCCAATGGTGAAGATGTAGCCAGAAAAAGTTTCACATCGTCGGCGTACATTAAACACTTACAGTACTTTATACTTTAATACTGAGGGGAGATCATTTGTAAATAAAATGAAAAGGAGTGGCCCCAAATGACTTCCTTGCGGAAGACCTGATATGACGTCTATAAATATAGAGGAGCAATCATATATTTTGACGACTTGCTTTCTATTTGATAAAAAGGAATTTAACCAATTTATAAAAGCTATGTTCATACCTAATCTTTTTAGCTTTTGCAAGAGGAGACCATGGTGTACGCGATCAAACGCCTTGACAAAGTCGGTGTATAAGACATCAACTTGTTTCCCATTCTCTAATGAATTCATACAAAAGTTAGTGAAAAAGCTTAGGTTTGAACAAGTTGATTTACCCTTTACAAACCCATGTTGGTAAGGGGACAAAAATTCCTTAGCCGAATAATAAAGACGATCAGTTAGGGGGAGTTGGGGCACATTGATACAATTTTCACTTAAACTAAAAAAAAAAAGCAAAATAGTAACTCTAATAAGAAAGTAAAAATTTTATTCTGGTCAGTATCATTTTATCCATCTTATTCAAAACCAATTTACTCACAACCTCATTCTCAAAAAAAGTTAAGAGCTTTTTTCTAAATGCCGAAATCTGTATTAAACTGCCCAGGCGTGGGGTACATTGATACATACCATGGGGCACTTTGATTCATAACAAAACATCAGTATTCATTGAGTATTTTCAGTGAATAAAACAAGTTTAAATTATTTTTATAACGTATATTTATAACGTGAGATTAAATATACTCTTATAACGTGAAATTAAATACTTTCTTTATTACAATATAAAATGTATCTTTGCCTTAATACACTTTACTAGTGCTTTACTAATTTGCGACCGCCCTGTTCGACGGTTAATTCTCGACTGCCCTCAGTAGTTGGTTTCTTCCCTCGTCTCTCTCTATTCGGTTACAGATTCGTCCATCCTGACCTCCTCGGCGTCCTCGTCGAGATCCTCTTCCAATCGAATCCATCTCTTCATTCTGTCGGCAGCACATACTCCTGAATACGGTTTCTGTACTCTCTGCGTAAAAGGGACATCAGCTATTTGATAACGATCATGAGGCAGCACGGCAGATACTATGTAAGGTCCTTTATATTTTGGTTCTAATTTCCTCGATGTTCCGGTAGCAGCAACCCCATCATTAATAAGCATCACGAGATCCCCGACGACATATTCTTTAGCCCTTTTGTGCTTAGAATCAAACCGCTCCTTTTGTTTGGCTTGATAATTAGTTATTGCTTCAGCTCCTTGACATCGAATATTTTCGAGATTGCGTGGTTTTTTATTCAACTCTACTCCCAACATTAAGACATCAGTCCACGGATTTCTAGGGACATATCCCATGAGCATTTGTTGCGAAGTTGTTTTTATTACATCATTATAAGTGTTATTTACGCCCCATTGCACAATTTTCACTCTTTGATCCCATCGATCTTCGTCTTCTACCGACGCAAGGAGTGCCTGCAAGATCGTTCGATTGTATCGCTCAATCTGTCCATTGGCTCTCGGCGTTTTGGTTGCGTTAAGGACATGTTGAATACCGCGATTAATTATATAGTCTTTAAAAACATTTGACGTGAATGCAGCCCCTCTGTCTGTTATGATACGCCTCGAACTGCCATAAGTGAAAGAAATGTCTTGTAAGAAGTTTTTTACATGTTTAGTTTGAGTATTCGGCAATGCCTTCATGAAGAGAAACTTTGTAAAAGCATCTACTAGGATTATGAGGTAGGCGTTTCCTTTTGTAGACTTTATGAAAGGTCCCAGATGGTCTGCATGTACTGTGTCGAAAGGTATGCTTTTTTTTCAATAATATGTAGCTCTCCTCGGGGTTGGGTTTCTTTCTAGTTGTAAGCACATTCCACACAGCTTTTCAAGAACTTTTTAACGAATTGTGTCATTCTCGGAAACCAATATCTCTCTCTCAAATGCCTCAAAGTTTTGTTTTCCGAATAATGCCCCATTTGTCCATGACTTCCTTGTAACACACGATGTCTCACGCCTTTTGGAATATATAGTCGGTTCTCATTATCAACCAACCTATACAATCGTCCATAATGCAACTTGTAATCTGTATGTATTTGTTTATCGTTTGCGTTTATGGGTGGTTTTTTGAGTGTTTCGATTATTTTGATGACTTCAGGGTCTTGTAATTGAAGTGTGTATAACCAGTCATCTTTACTTATGTTAATTCTCATAACATCCATATTAACCACTTCAGCTTCTTTTGGTTCTTCGCATGGTTGTCTTGAGAGAGCATCTGCGTGTGCCATTGTCTTGCCTGGGCGGTGTTGGGTTGCACAATCATATTCCTGCATTCGGAGCCACCATCGTGCAATTCTTGGAATAATTTCTTTCTTTTTCATTGTGGTCTTAAGGGCTTCACAGTCGGTGACAATTAGGAAGTGTTTACCTAGGACATACTGACGAAATCTTTCTGCGGATTCCACTACAGCTAACGCCTCCAATTCATAGCTATGATACATTTTTTCTTCGTTTGTTGTCTTTCGGCTATAATACGCAACTGGCTGCAATTCTTTACTATGAATATTATTTCGCTGCAGAAGTACCCCAGCAATTCCCTGAGAGCTGGCGTCCGTATGTAATTCATGCTCTGATAATGGATTATATAACACAAGCACTGGTCTGTCCATGAGGCATTTTTTCAAATTTTGAAAGGCAGCTTCCTCTCTTGTAGTCCATTCAAACTTACAGTTTTTCCTTGTCAAATTTGTTAAAGGTAGGGCAATCAAGGAATAATTCTCAATAAATTTTCTGAAATAACTTGTCAATCCAATAAACTGACGGACAGCATGCTCATTAGTAGGCCTTTCGAAGTTTTCTACAGCTAAAGTTTTTGCTTTTGAAATAAAGCAAAAGGATAGGAGGTTGAGGTGGGTAGGGTGGAGGTAGAAGCTGCAAAGAAAAAAATTGAGTAAAAATATATGTGGATAGGAAGCGGGTAGGATGGGACTGAGAGGGGGTAGAATGTCCGCTATGGAGGCGATGGCATGCTCGCTATGCTCGACTCAGCTCGCCGGATTAGGGGGGGATCTTGCCCCCATAGCCAGACCTCGCCTATTCCAAAAAAAACAAAAATCATGCCAAAAAAAAAACTATTACTTAGCCACCACCAAATAGTCCACACTTCAGGAACGCTGCGGCTGATGATGCAGCTTGGCCTATACCCACCCCACCTGGAATTCATTCGGCCCGAATCTCGAATTCCCCTTAGTCGCTACTCAGATCGGATTTACTATCGCGATCGAACCATGGTATCCTCAGGCTACTGTATGTCCATCGCTAGCCCTTCTGCACCCCCTGAAAGAAAATTTATTGCACCATATTAAGCCCCTTGGAAGCTCATAAAAACACGTGAAGTTTCATCAGCATTTGACGTGATTTACAGCTTGATTTTATTACTCAATGCAACTTACATAAAATATACCAAAAATTTAAAATTTAACATGGATAACAGGGTTTGGAATTAATCTTAAGAAAAAACTATCAATTAAATTGCTTAACTTTAAAAAAAAACCATATATACTTTAAATTCCCGGTAATTTGGCTAAAAGTGACGACGCGAGATTACCGGCGGTCGAAACGGTGTCTGCTTTGCTCCCGCTAGGTTTAAGTTTCCAGTTATCCACCGGCCTTTCTAACTGTCCTCCTTTTTTGATCGAAGGTATCTTCAACCCCCGTTATCCTACCTACATAGAGCTCTCTGTGGGTAGCTAAGGGTTCGCAAAATCTTGCTATCACTACCGGAGTATTACGAATACTTAATCCGCACGGGACGGACGACCCCCCCAAGGAAAAATCTTATATCGGCGTTCACTTTTGCCCCACCACCCAGCAATTCAAATATGTAGGTATATATAAAAAAAATCCAAAAAAAACTATAATAATAATAAATGAAAATCAACACTTAATTATAACACAAAATTTCACTATCACGCCAATGTCGTATATTGTTGTTTTTACATATATATACGGCTTCTGCCTATAAGCGTCGATCGCCAACCAACGGCGTACGGAATATTTACATAAGCGTGCCCAGAACCACCAGTCGTTATGAGTATATAGCGATGGTTAGGTAGTCGATTAAAACCAATCGAATCGTAGGTATTCTTGTACCGAAATAATTTTGTTATAGGCATATATATGTTTATATGTTATATAAGTATAAAAAGGATTGCAAATATATTTATAGATGCATATGAGCACTAGGAGGTTTTTACTTGACCGCCCGGGTCTTACACGGGCCTGGATTTTAGTGCTGTAAGCTGCCACTTAACACCAGTGAGGTAGCGGACCCCTTCTTATTCCCAGAGGAGTTCTAGCTTGGCAATATGAGTCGTAAGGCGAGCTCGTTCCCACTTTTCAATACGCCAAGAGCAAATGCACTAGGGGGATATCCACGGTTAGACCGTTAAAAACACCAGCGGCGGCAACAATCCACTGTCTACGTCGTTTGCCGCCGATTCTTCCTCACTAAAAACAGGACATCCTTCAGAATAGCACTTTTAATCGAAATTGTGTTAATATTATTACCTGGTGCCTGTCACTAGCTAAATCCACTTTTCAGTCGGCAACAACAATATTCTTATCCGCTAAAGCACTTTATTTCTTGAAATAAACACTATTAATCCCAACAAATCCGAGGAGAACTCTAAAATAAATATCCTTATGATATCGCAAAAATTTATTACATTCGAATTTCAAATTTTACCCGCGCAATCTATTATATGGAAAATTATGCTGTTTAAGTATCACCTTTAAAGTTTTTAACGACTGAACTCCGCCTGATTTTAAATCGTAATGACAAAGAGAATCTGTCCTACGGTAATCACTAGCCTAACCGTGGCAAATTTCCTTTGTTCTTACGACAAGTTAGTCTAATTGGTGGTTTGCCACCGATAGCTCAACGGCTCGCACAAATACCGGAAAATGAAAATCCGTAGCCTATCCGAAACACTACCATTTACTACAATCCTTTTAGCATCTCAGAAACAAACCTATTTTGTACTCAACCCTTAATTTCAACTCCTATTGTGAATCGCCCACAATCTGTCCGCCACCTTCCCCTAAGTCATGTTGTCTTGTTTCTTATTTAAAAAAAACCTACTTCCCTTTCCAATCTATCCCTACGAATGAAGCGAACCAGCAGTCATTCACCGTTCACTATCCCTGCTCCTTCCTCACATCATCCCATTACATCTTTCCAGAGCTTTATCCCCTACTAGTATACCTGCTTCGCTCTGGCACACTATCAGCCCGTCGGCTGTCAATACAAAAAAAAATAAGTCATTCGCGCAACGTGGTAGTTCTGGGTTATGTGATTTTGGTTTCAACAAAAACATCAACCTGCCGTCGAGTCCCCGAGACAACTTTTTCCGGGAGAAAACTGCATATATCTGCAAAATTAAATCTAAGTTTGACCCAAAAGCAACCTCCGACAATTTACAAAATTCTTCTAAACCCAGCAAATTTAAATCATTAGTGAAAAGTAAAAAAAAACTTAACAAAAAGAAAAAAGCACCTAAGCGTGTAGTGTGTTGATTTTTTTTTTCTTATTTCATTTTCATTCGCATATATAACAAAAAAAAATTCAATTGACCAAAAAAACTGACGGCTTCTCTTTTTTTTGGCGTTCATCCAAACAAAAGGGGGAACTTTTTTCAAAAATCAAAAGAAGATACCCAAAAGAAGCATCACCTTCACCATTTATATACATTCATCAAAACTCAAAAGCAACAGCAAACAAAAAAAAAGCTTGAAGGCTGAAGAATCAAGATCCAAGATTGCTTCCATTTCATCTTTTATCCCAACGCAACGTTACTGCTTACTTCGATAGATAGTCTTGGATTTTACCGATTGCTTTTTTCTTTTTTTTTGCCTAATTTTCTTTTCTTCAGACATTTTGGTTCTGGATTTGTATTTAAAAAGATCTTCAGTGTTTTGCATCTTCCGGCCGAACGCGCGTTTATGAGGCATTGGTGTTATACCAATGTTGTCACTTCTTCAAATGAAATTCCGAGCGTTCTTGGTCGTAATATCAAAAGTATGGACGTGCATTTGTTTTATGTTCAATCGGCAGATCCGTGCTTTTGTACAGTATCAACCAGTCAAATATGAGCTCTTCCCACTTTCGCCGGTGTCGCGGCATCGTCTCAGTATTGTTCAAAGGAAAACCCTGGTACTCGATCTCGATGAAACCCTCATACACTCTCATCACAATGCAATACCAATAAAAAGCTGGTTCTCAGATCCAATGGATGTTGCGTTGTTATCGTTATTGCCACTTTTGGACGCTTTAAGATTTACAAATGATGTTCGTTCAGTACTTTCGCGAAATTTACATTTACATCGTTTATGGTAGCAGGTTCGTACTTTAAATTCAATTAAGTAGTGTATGTAAGTAGTAATTAACTAATTTAAAAAAAAAATTGTAAAGGACTTGAAAACAAATATCAGAACAAAAAGCGCAAGTGGGTTTAGGAACCACCCCACGCCGGAATCGGGAAATCAAAACGAAACCAAGGTGTTTTGACGAACCGAAGGTTCAATTTTTCTCTCTTTTTTTTTCTGGAGCCGCCCAGCAACCCCCACAGTCCCAAAAAGAGGGTCGGATCGTAATCGCTTGTTTCAACGCAAAAGGTATTGGTTTCAGCAGCGATTATTGGAACGAAATAAAAAAAATATTTTATATGCAGGTATTTTCATCGGATGCATCTCAGGGGTGTCCATAACAAAACTGCGGACTCCGAGGTTTCTCTGGAAACAAGGAGGACGATGATGAATGGACACCCTAGGATTTAATCAACAAGTGGAGAAGAACCCATTTTTATCGAGCCGGGCAATATGAACCACGACTTCTGTGAGAGAAATGCCTTGATGTAATTTGATTACGAAATACCAGTAAGCTGTACTTCTATCATCATCCATCGCTGCTAAGTAAGTCTTCTCTTAACATAAGCTATTTCTAGTCTAGTCGTTAAGATACTTTTAAAATAAATATAATATTTTCCTTATGTCGATGGGTTTAAATTTTATGTTAGGATTATACACCAAGTCTACCTATCGATATTACAATCCACGTAATTGCCAGTATTAACCGAATAAAGCTAATTATATTTTGTACGATAAACTGCTTCGAACCCAACCTTGAAAATACTTCTGGCATGGCTTAAACATCAGCCTGTAGCTATCGCGCGGTATAATCATAATGCAATGGTTCGTAACCTCCGGATTATTTATTCTAAACCGTGTCTGATATAGCATTCATATATGTATAAATACTTATGGGCGAGGTCAGTCTTATTGGAGACACTGGTTGGCCCACATACGGACGTAAGTGCACGTACTCCAGATATCTCAGCCTTGTCGCCGACCGGGATTATATGTGCTCCAATCGGACTTATTTTCGTAATCGAAATTTATCGCGATCGCTCCTTGATGTAAATATATCCACCGTAGTTAGAATTTCTCTTCGATGTTATTTAGGCTGGCAAAACTCTACTGTTTTAAGTCTTTCGCATGAAAGATACCAATACTTTTCCCCGCTAGGTTCTCTAGCTCATACATGTTTTTGCCTACCGACTTAACCACACGACACTTTATGTATTTTCGACAGAGTTTCGAAGAAAGGCGCTTAGAGGAGTCACTGAGAACGAAGTTTCTTTTGTAAACTACTTGCCCTGGCACATAGCGAATATTTCGGGCGCGAGTATTGTAAATTTTTGCACTTTTTTCGTTCGCCTTTAGAATACCCTCTTTGATCTTGGCGCGTATTATCTGCAGCCGTTCCTGTCTTGGGAGAGTCAATAGCTCGCCATCTTCTACCACATTCAGTTTTTGGGCCAACGCATAGCTACTTCCGTGTGTCATCATATTGGTCCCGAATAAAGCAAAATAGGGTGACACACCTGTAGCAGAATGGACGGAACTTCTCATCGCGCACGCGATGTCGCTTAAGTTCACATCCCAGTCACGTTGGTCCTCTTTTAAGTAAGATCGTATCGCAGCTAGTAACGATCTGTTGACTCTCTCAGAAGCATTCGATTGAGGAGCATAATTCGCGGTTCGGAAGTGGCGTACTCCATACTTCTCTAAAAAGTTTTGGAATTCTTTCGACAGGAACTGCTTGCCGTTATCAGAATGCAGTATCTGAGGTACGCCGAAAGAATTAAAAACGTCGTTTTTCAAAAACGTAATGATGCTTCCAGAGTTGGCAGAACGTAGAGGCTTTAACAAAACATATTTAGACAAGTGATCTAAGACAACAAAAACAAAAGAATTACCTGCTTTGGAACGCGGATAAGGACCTATAAAATCTACATAAATTTTCTGAAAAGGACGATCGGTAACGAAACTATTACATATAGGAGGACGTTGGACTTGACTCGTAGACTTTGATTGTTTACATGTTTCGCATTTGGTTACAAATTGTCGGATTTGAATGGTCATATTTGGCCAATAAAAATAATCGCGTATCCGGTGTAAGGTTTTACCTACACCTCCATGCGCGGCTCGAGGTGGATTATGGGCCTTCATAATTATACCCTCTGTTAACCCTGAGGGTATCCACAGCCGCCAGGTATTCTCTAAAAATGAGTCGTCACTAGTTAAGGGTAACGCGCGTTTATATACGAATGAATCATCAACTTTCAAATCCGGCAACTCTGCCTGGTGATCTCGAATGGTGTTGATCAGATCCTTGTACTCTTCGGAGTGAAACTCTTCTGAATCGAGATCAACTAACGGCGCTACTTCTCCCATGTCCAAGCTATCTAAGTGTGCCCGAGAAAGTGTATCTGGCACGACATTCAGTGAGCCTTTTCGGTGCTCTATGTCGAAGGTATACGATTGTAATTCGAGCGACCACCTAGCCAGCCTGCCACTAAGGTCTTTCATGGTCATTAACCATTTCAAGCTTGAGTGGTCCGTTATTATGGTGAAGGCCATACCCTCGACATAGGGCCTAAACTTTTTAACTGCCATCACTGCTGCCATACATTCCTTCTCGGTCACACTATAATTCCGTTGGCAAGAATTCAGTTTTTGTGAGAAGTAGGAAATCGGACTTTCTTCTCCCGCCTCGCTCTTCTGAAAGAGTACCGCGCCGATTCCAGAGTCTGACGCGTCGCACTGCACATAAAACGGCCTCGAAAAATCTGGGTGCGAAAGCACCGGAGCTGTCGTTAAGGCCTTTTTCAGATTTTCGAACGCGGTTATTGCTTCCTCCGTCATAGTAAACTTTGTGTTCTTCTTCAACGTATCTGTCAAGGGCGCGGTTAAACTGGAGAAGTCCCTGATAAATCGCCTATACCACCCTGCTAGACCAAGTAGCCGACGGACCTGTCGAGCATTTTTCGGCATCGGAAAATCGACGACCGCTTCGACCTTCGCCGGATCCGTTTTCACCTTCCCACCACCAACGATAAAACCCAGGTATTTTAGCTCCCTAAAGCAAAACCTGGACTTTTTAAGGTTGATGGTGAGGTTTGCCTTTCTTAAACACTCGGCTACTTCTCCCAGCAGGGCGATATGTGTCTCAAAATCCGGAGCGATTATTAACAGGTCATCTAAATACACAAAGACGTTGTCCCTGAGTCGTGCAGGAATAACCTTATCCATTAACCGACATAACCTTTGAGCTGCATTACACAACCCAAAGGGCATGACCGTGAACTGGTATAAGGGTCTTCCCGGTACCGCAAACGCAGTTTTCTCTCTACTCTGCCTCTCCAACGGTATTTGCCAAAAAGCTTCTTTTAGATCTACACTGCTTATAAAATAGGTATTAGGCAGACGACTGATCAGCCCTTCGATATGGGGGAGGGGGTTAGCATCCTTTTTGCTCAACGCATTGACCTTACGAGAATCCAGACAAAAACGATACTTAATGGTACCGTCTATGGCTGGCTTCTTTATAAGGACAACAGGCGAGCACCAAGGGCTTTCACTTTCCTCAATAACGCCGAGCTGAAGCATCCTATCTATTTCCTGGTATAATAAGGCCTGCACCGCTGGAGAAACAGGGTAATGACGCTGCTTAACAGGCTCCGCGTCTCCGGTATCAATGACGTGCTCCATTAGTTCTGTTTTACCGAGCCCGTGGCGATCGAAATCAAGAAACTTCTGTTTCACCGCTTCCAATCGAGACCGTTGTTCCACCGAAAGTTCGTGGGCATTACTCAAATCTGCACTATCCTCTAAAATCGACACGGCACTCACAACATTCGGAGCGATTTGGAACGCCTTCCAGAAATCCACTCCTAAGTACAATTCCTGATCGAGATTGGGCACCAAATAGAACGTGATTGACTCTTCGCTACACTTATAATTGACATTCAATTTAATTTTCCCGATTATCGCCTGGCTTTTACCATCTGCTGTTTTAACCCCAGACTTGAAGGGATGAAATTTTACTCCAATCTCGTCTAAGAATTTCAGGCAATCTTTCCCTAGAATACTCACACTGGCCCCGCTATCCAACAATCCATACACGCTTTTGTTGGCGATTTGAACTTTAGCGTAAGGGCGGGGATCCGTATAAGTATCTATAACCGACGAAGAAATGCTCATACGCGTTTGTTTCCTTAGTTTATACCGAATTCTTGTTTTACTAATTCTTTTCGAGACTGCGCTTACTTTTCCCCCGAATATCGTCTCTCTTGTTTCGTAGTAGTTTCTAATCCTCTCATGTAATGGTTTAATCTCAAATCGATTTCCAGTTTCCTTTTCTACCACTCTATCATTGCTTTTTCTGGCCAGGATTCTGATTTTCGTTTCTTCGAAACAGGTTTGTGACTCGGCATTCCTTACTTCTCCATGTAGGGTGTTTGGGTCGAACGCGACTCCCCCGAAGTCGTCGCGTTCCGGTTGCGGTTTTCCGAAATGCACCGCGAACATTTCGGCGTTATTACACCCTCTTGCCCACACCGATAACAAAAGATGTTCCTCCGGGTCGACGGGCAATCCACGAAAGAGTGTCCTGGCAACCTACAGTTCCAGCAAACCCCGGAACGGCTTTCATGTTGGCCACTTGAAACTTTTGGGCGAACGCCCAAGTGTTGTAAAGCGTTCACTTGTTCGTCGTGTGACGGCCTCATATCTGGCTCATAAAACTGCTCTAACTCATTCGCCACGAAACGAGTTGGAGCTCTATAATGTTTCGGACCGTCCCGGTCCTTCTTCGGGAACGCATACTCCGCCTCCTTGCAAGCCATTCTCAGCTGGTCCACGGATTAAACGGCTTGCGGATACACCAACCTTTCCAACCGCTCATTCAGGTTCCTTTTCAAGATTCTCACAAGCTCGATTTCGGGAATCTGCACTCTGAGCCGAGATCTAAGTTTCGTAATGGCCGCAAAATACTCATCACTTGACTCCCAGGTACCTTGTTTCCGTTCCATTATTTCTCGGATGATCTCGTAGTCCGACTTCGAACTTCGAAATTGCCGTAACAACGCATCCCTTAGCATGGGCCAGTCTGGTCGACCATTAGAACGATGGTAGTACCAGTACCACTCACTGGCAGCACCGGAGAGTAAGAGATGGAAATCTCTCATGATCTCAGCCCAGGAGCATTCATATTGGCGTTGAAGGGTCTCAACTCGAAAGACAAAATCCTCTACACTGAGTGAATCGGCTTTGCCATCAAATTTTAAACCCCAATTGTCCATTTTGATGGGCATTCTCATGGTAGAATGTTGGTAATAATGAGATGAATTACTTGGGAGTGGAGCCCGTCTACCATTATGAACCCTCGCCTCGTTGTGAGGATCCTGAAAAGGACTCGGTTGTCGCCCGCCACTCGGCGGGTATCCACATTCTCCAACTGGTCTCGGATTAGGATCCCTTGGTTGAAAATACCTTGGCCTTGGGTCCAGCTGAGAATGCCTTGAAGGTACGACAAATTGTTCCGGAACTGGCGTCGGTGCCACTGCTGGATTGCCCGTCGGCTGTCGGAAACCTTCTTCACCTGGTTGAGTAACATGGAGAGACGTACTCATTTCCTTCATGAGACTCAAAACCTGTCGCCTGATCTCGTCTCTCAACGTATCCGAAACTTCCCTATCTACTGAGCTTCTGGATAACTCCAGTTGTTCCGACCTAGCTTGTTCCATCGCCGCACTCACTTCCGCACTAATTAAAGAGCCTAGCGTTGCTGGATCTACCATAACCTTATCACTCCGCGGAAGCCTACTGTCACCTGGGGTTCCGGAGCCCGCACTAGCGTTTAGTTGGTTCGTTGCCTTTGGCAAACCATTACCACCTACGGTCAAATCGCTGTACGGAGGACCGGAAACCGTTTCGGATCCAGTACCACTTCCGGAGGGATCACCATGGCGATGTTCGACATCGGTTAGGCCTGTTGCAATACCGGACCCCTAGGACCACCAAGAGTGCGGTTCAGATCATCCCCAAAACCTTGCCCTATCAAGCTGTGCGGCCGGCGATCGCTATCGGTGGAAAATTCACCAGTCGGCATAATATGTGGTTCAGTAACTTTCTTTTTGATCGGTGAATGTTTGACGAACGACATTTCCGGCAAATCCTGCAAAAGCTTATCGCGCAGTGCCCGAGTAAGTACTCGGTCCCTTACAAAATCCCTCACACAGTTAATTTCTTCTTCGAGGATTTCCGCTTCTTGCCGTTTCATGAAAGCACAAATCAAAAAAAAACTGCTGGAAACTAACTAATCCCCAAGGTGATACGGCTATTCAAAGACCTCAAATTGAAAATAATAAATATATGAAACTATAGTAATATAGAACAACAAAATAACGATGACCATTCAGCCACTACGTTTAACTTAACTTACAAACAGAATACAAAATTTTAAAACTTCTTTCTCACAACAATTCAGCTACTTAACTAACAATAAGAAAACACAAATCTAACAAAACACTAAATTAACGCTTAACACTATACCTTATCTAAACCTATTCTACCTACTTCTAAAAAAAATTTAATTCTTGTATATATAAAAAAAAATTTTTTTTTTGTTGTATTTATCCCTATAAATTTTAATTTACTACCTACTCTTAAATTCTTAAACTAGCACTAATAATAATTAACAATGAATGACCTATCTACTAACTTAATAACTAAAGCCTATATAACTTAAATCTACTGAAACTAATCTACTTATTTTTTTATGTATTTTATTTTTTTTAAATTTTTTTTTTTGATTATTTTTTTTTTGTTTTTTTTTTATTTTTTTATCTATTCTACTTATTCTACCCCTACAAACTATGCTTACTCCTAAACTAACAAATAACAAGAACGAATATATCTAGTTAAACAAAAGCTATACTAAACAACATAAACTTACAAAAAACTAATCTATTTGATTTTGTTTTCTGTTGTGTTTTATATAACTACCCTATAAAACGAAACCAAGGTGTTTTGACGAACCGAAGGTTCAATTTTTCTCTCTTTTTTTTTCTGGAGCCGCCCAGCAACCCCCACAGTCCCAAAAAGAGGGTCGGATCGTAATCGCTTGTTTCAACGCAAAAGGTATTGGTTTCAGCAGCGATTATTGGAACGAAATAAAAAAAATATTTTATATGCAGGTATTTTCATCGGATGCATCTCAGGGGTGTCCATAACAAAACTGCGGACTCCGAGGTTTCTCTGGAAACAAGGAGGACGATGATGAATGGACACCCTAGGATTTAATCAACAAGTGGGGAAGAACCCATTTTTATCGAGCCGGGCAATATGAACCACGACTTCTGTGAGAGAAATGCCTTGATGTAATTTGATTACGAAATACCAGTAAGCTGTACTTCTATCATCATCCATCGCTGCTAAGTAAGTCTTCTCTTAACATAAGCTATTTCTAGTCTAGTCGTTAAGATACTTTTAAAATAAATATAATATTTTCCTTATGTCGATGGGTTTAAATTTTATGTTAGGATTATACACCAAGTCTACCTATCGATATTACAATCCACGTAATTGCCAGTATTAACCGAATAAAGCTAATTATATTTTGTACGATAAACTGCTTCGAACCCAACCTTGAAAATACTTCTGGCATGGCTTAAACATCAGCCTGTAGCTATCGCGCGGTATAATCATAATGCAATGGTTCGTAACCTCCGGATTATTTATTCTAAACCGTGTCTGATATAGCATTCATATATGTATAAATACTTATGGGCGAGGTCAGTCTTATTGGAGACACTGGCACGTACTCCAGATATCTCAGCCTTGTCGCCGACCGGGATTATATGTGCTCCAATCGGACTTATTTTCGTAATCGAAATTTATCGCGATCGCTCCTTGATGTAAATATATCCACCGTAGTTAGAATTTCTCTTCGATGTTATTTAGGCTGGCAAAACTCTACTGTTTTAAGTCTTTCGCATGAAAGATACCAATACTTTTCCCCGCTAGGTTCTCTAGCTCATACATGTTTTTGCCTACCGACTTAACCACACGACACTTTATGTATTTTCGACAGAGTTTCGAAGAAAGGCGCTTAGAGGAGTCACTGAGAACGAAGTTTCTTTTGTAAACTTCTTGCCCTGGCACATAGCGAATATTTCGGGCGCGAGTATTGTAAATTTTTGCACTTTTTTCGTTCGCCTTTAGAATACCCTCTTTGATCTTGGCGCGTATTATCTGCAGCCGTTCCTGTCTTGGGAGAGTCAATAGCTCGCCATCTTCTACCACATTCAGTTTTTGGGCCAACGCATAGCTACTTCCGTGTGTCATCATATTGGTCCCGAATAAAGCAAAATAGGGTGACACACCTGTAGCAGAATGGACGGAACTTCTCATCGCGCACGCGATGTCGCTTAAGTTCACATCCCAGTCACGTTGGTCCTCTTTTAAGTAAGATCGTATCGCAGCTAGTAACGATCTGTTGACTCTCTCAGAAGCATTCGATTGAGGAGCATAATTCGCGGTTCGGAAGTGGCGTACTCCATACTTCTCTAAAAAGTTTTGGAATTCTTTCGACAGGAACTGCTTGCCGTTATCAGAATGCAGTATCTGAGGTACGCCGAAAGAATTAAAAACGTCGTTTTTCAAAAACGTAATGATGCTTCCAGAGTTGGCAGAACGTAGAGGCTTTAACAAAACATATTTAGACAAGTGATCTAAGACAACAAAAACAAAAGAATTACCTGCTTTGGAACGCGGATAAGGACCTATAAAATCTACATAAATTTTCTGAAAAGGACGATCGGTAACGAAACTATTACATATAGGAGGACGTTGGACTTGACTCGTAGACTTTGATTGTTTACATGTTTCGCATTTGGTTACAAATTGTCGGATTTGAATGGTCATATTTGGCCAATAAAAATAATCGCGTATCCGGTGTAAGGTTTTACCTACACCTCCATGCGCGGCTCGAGGTGGATTATGGGCCTTCATAATTATACCCTCTGTTAACCCTGAGGGTATCCACAGCCGCCAGGTATTCTCTAAAAATGAGTCGTCACTAGTTAAGGGTAACGCGCGTTTATATACGAATGAATCATCAACTTTCAAATCCGGCAACTCTGCCTGGTGATCTCGAATGGTGTTGATCAGATCCTTGTACTCTTCGGAGTGAAACTCTTCTGAATCGAGATCAACTAACGGCGCTACTTCTCCCATGTCCAAGCTATCTAAGTGTGCCCGAGAAAGTGTATCTGGCACGACATTCAGTGAGCCTTTTCGGTGCTCTATGTCGAAGGTATACGATTGTAATTCGAGCGACCACCTAGCCAGCCTGCCACTAAGGTCTTTCATGGTCATTAACCATTTCAAGCTTGAGTGGTCCGTTATTATGGTGAAGGCCATACCCTCGACATAGGGCCTAAACTTTTTAACTGCCATCACTGCTGCCATACATTCCTTCTCGGTCACACTATAATTCCGTTGGCAAGAATTCAGTTTTTGTGAGAAGTAGGAAATCGGACTTTCTTCTCCCGCCTCGCTCTTCTGAAAGAGTACCGCGCCGATTCCAGAGTCTGACGCGTCGCACTGCACATAAAACGGCCTCGAAAAATCTGGGTGCGAAAGCACCGGAGCTGTCGTTAAGGCCTTTTTCAGATTTTCGAACGCGGTTATTGCTTCCTCCGTCATAGTAAACTTTGTGTTCTTCTTCAACGTATCTGTCAAGGGCGCGGTTAAACTGGAGAAGTCCCTGATAAATCGCCTATACCACCCTGCTAGACCAAGTAGCCGACGGACCTGTCGAGCATTTTTCGGCATCGGAAAATCGACGACCGCTTCGACCTTCGCCGGATCCGTTTTCACCTTCCCACCACCAACGATAAAACCCAGGTATTTTAGCTCCCTAAAGCAAAACCTGGACTTTTTAAGGTTGATGGTGAGGTTTGCCTTTCTTAAACACTCGGCTACTTCTCCCAGCAGGGCGATATGTGTCTCAAAATCCGGAGCGATTATTAACAGGTCATCTAAATACACAAAGACGTTGTCCCTGAGTCGTGCAGGAATAACCTTATCCATTAACCGACATAACCTTTGAGCTGCATTACACAACCCAAAGGGCATGACCGTGAACTGGTATAAGGGTCTTCCCGGTACCGCAAACGCAGTTTTCTCTCTACTCTGCCTCTCCAACGGTATTTGCCAAAAAGCTTCTTTTAGATCTACACTGCTTATAAAATAGGTATTAGGCAGACGACTGATCAGCCCTTCGATATGGGGGAGGGGGTTAGCATCCTTTTTGCTCAACGCATTGACCTTACGAGAATCCAGACAAAAACGATACTTAATGGTACCGTCTATGGCTGGCTTCTTTATAAGGACAACAGGCGAGCACCAAGGGCTTTCACTTTCCTCAATAACGCCGAGCTGAAGCATCCTATCTATTTCCTGGTATAATAAGGCCTGCACCGCTGGAGAAACAGGGTAATGACGCTGCTTAACAGGCTCCGCGTCTCCGGTATCAATGACGTGCTCCATTAGTTCTGTTTTACCGAGCCCGTGGCGATCGAAATCAAGAAACTTCTGTTTCACCGCTTCCAATCGAGACCGTTGTTCCACCGAAAGTTCGTGGGCATTACTCAAATCTGCACTATCCTCTAAAATCGACACGGCACTCACAACATTCGGAGCGATTTGGAACGCCTTCCAGAAATCCACTCCTAAGTACAATTCCTGATCGAGATTGGGCACCAAATAGAACGTGATTGACTCTTCGCTACACTTATAATTGACATTCAATTTAATTTTCCCGATTATCGCCTGGCTTTTACCATCTGATGTTTTAACCCCAGACTTGAAGGGATGAAATTTTACTCCAATCTCGTCTAAGAATTTCAGGCAATCTTTCCCTAGAATACTCACACTGGCCCCGCTATCCAACAATCCATACACGCTTTTGTTGGCGATTTGAACTTTAGCGTAAGGGCGGGGATCCGTATAAGTATCTATAACCGACGAAGAAATGCTCATACGCGTTTGTTTCCTTAGTTTATACCGAATTCTTGTTTTACTAATTCTTTTCGAGACTGCGCTTACTTTTCCCCCGAATATCGTCTCTCTTGTTTCGTAGTAGTTTCTAATCCTCTCATGTAATGGTTTAATCTCAAATCGATTTCCAGTTTCCTTTTCTACCACTCTATCATTGCTTTTTCTGGCCAGGATTCTGATTTTCGTTTCTTCGAAACAGGTTTGTGACTCGGCATTCCTTACTTCTCCATGTAGGGTGTTTGGGTCGAACGCGACTCCCCCGAAGTCGTCGCGTTCCGGTTGCGGTTTTCCGAAATGCACCGCGAACATTTCGGCGTTATTACACCCTCTTGCCCACACCGATAACAAAAGATGTTCCTCCGGGTCGACGGGCAATCCACGAAAGAGTGTCCTGGCAACCTACAGTTCCAGCAAACCCCGGAACGGCTTTCATGTTGGCCACTTGAAACTTTTGGGCGAACGCCCAAGTGTTGTAAAGCGTTCACTTGTTCGTCGTGTGACGGCCTCATATCTGGCTCATAAAACTGCTCTAACTCATTCGCCACGAAACGAGTTGGAGCTCTATAATGTTTCGGACCGTCCCGGTCCTTCTTCGGGAACGCATACTCCGCCTCCTTGCAAGCCATTCTCAGCTGGTCCACGGATTAAACGGCTTGCGGATACACCAACCTTTCCAACCGCTCATTCAGGTTCCTTTTCAAGATTCTCACAAGCTCGATTTCGGGAATCTGCACTCTGAGCCGAGATCTAAGTTTCGTAATGGCCGCAAAATACTCATCACTTGACTCCCAGGTACCTTGTTTCCGTTCCATTATTTCTCGGATGATCTCGTAGTCCGACTTCGAACTTCGAAATTGCCGTAACAACGCATCCCTTAGCATGGGCCAGTCTGGTCGACCATTAGAACGATGGTAGTACCAGTACCACTCACTGGCAGCACCGGAGAGTAAGAGATGGAAATCTCTCATGATCTCAGCCCAGGAGCATTCATATTGGCGTTGAAGGGTCTCAACTCGAAAGACAAAATCCTCTACACTGAGTGAATCGGCTTTGCCATCAAATTTTAAACCCCACTTGTCCATTTTGATGGGCATTCTCATGGTAGAATGTTGGTAATAATGAGATGAATTACTTGGGAGTGGAGCCCGTCTACCATTATGAACCCTCGCCTCGTTGTGAGGATCCTGAAAAGGACTCGGTTGTCGCCCGCCACTCGGCGGGTATCCACATTCTCCAACTGGTCTCGGATTAGGATCCCTTGGTTGAAAATACCTTGGCTTTGGGTCCAGCTGAGAATGCCTTGAAGGTACGACAAATTGTTCCGGAACTGGCGTCGGTGCCACTGCTGGATTGCCCGTCGGCTGTCGGAAACCTTCTTCACCTGGTTGAGTAACATGGAGAGACGTACTCATTTCCTTCATGAGACTCAAAACCTGTCGCCTGATCTCGTCTCTCAACGTATCCGAAACTTCCCTATCTACTGAGCTTCTGGATAACTCCAGTTGTTCCGACCTAGCTTGTTCCATCGCCGCACTCACTTCCGCACTAATTAAAGAGCCTAGCGTTGCTGGATCTACCATAACCTTATCACTCCGCGGAAGCCTACTGTCACCTGGGGTTCCGGAGCCCGCACTAGCGTTTAGTTGGTTCGTTGCCTTTGGCAAACCATTACCACCTACGGTCAAATCGCTGTACGGAGGACCGGAAACCGTTTCGGATCCAGTACCACTTCCGGAGGGATCACCATGGCGATGTTCGACATCGGTTAGGCCTGTTGCAATACCGGACCCCTAGGACCACCAAGAGTGCGGTTCAGATCATCCCCAAAACCTTGCCCTATCAAGCTGTGCGGCCGGCGATCGCTATCGGTGGAAAATTCACCAGTCGGCATAATATGTGGTTCAGTAACTTTCTTTTTGATCGGTGAATGTTTGACGAACGACATTTCCGGCAAATCCTGCAAAAGCTTATCGCGCAGTGCCCGAGTAAGTACTCGGTCCCTTACAAAATCCCTCACACAGTTAATTTCTTCTTCGAGGATTTCCGCTTCTTGCCGTTTCATGAAAGCACAAATCAAAAAAAAACTGCTGGAAACTAACTAATCCCCAAGGTGATACGGCTATTCAAAGACCTCAAATTGAAAATAATAAATATATGAAACTATAGTAATATAGAACAACAAAATAACGATGACCATTCAGCCACTACGTTTAACTTAACTTACAAACAGAATACAAAATTTTAAAACTTCTTTCTCACAACAATTCAGCTACTTAACTAACAATAAGAAAACACAAATCTAACAAAACACTAAATTAACGCTTAACACTATACCTTATCTAAACCTATTCTACCTACTTCTAAAAAAAATTTAATTCTTGTATATATAAAAAAAAAATTTTTTTTTGTTGTATTTATCCCTATAAATTTTAATTTACTACCTACTCTTAA
The DNA here is from genome assembly GCA_910595825.1 of Philhelius pedissequus. Classification (NCBI taxonomy): domain Eukaryota; kingdom Metazoa; phylum Arthropoda; class Insecta; order Diptera; family Syrphidae; genus Philhelius; species Philhelius pedissequus. The sequence goes on along the minus strand of OU343160.1, from coordinate 218,111,125 downwards.
ATTCTTAAACTAGCACTAATAATAATTAACAATGAATGACCTATCTACTAACTTAATAACTAAAGCCTATATAACTTAAATCTACTGAAACTAATCTACTTATTTTTTTATGTATTTTATTTTTTTTTAATTTTTTTTTTTGATTATTTTTTTTTGTTTTTTTTTTATTTTTTTATCTATTCTACTTATTCTACCCCTACAAACTATGCTTACTCCTAAACTAACAAATAACAAGAACGAATATATCTAGTTAAACAAAAGCTATACTAAACAACATAAACTTACAAAAAACTAATCTATTTGATTTTGTTTTCTGTTGTGTTTTATATAACTATCCTACCTATACACTATGCTAAAATTTCTAACTAATCTATTAATCTATACCTAGAAATGCACAATTACTTCTAACGGCTTGAGACTTAAACCTACTATGGCTTTTTTTTTGCTAACACAAAACGAACTAACTATGCTATACTTTAGGTCTCTCAACCTCAATAGCACGATTCGTTACCTCCACGAAACAATTGGTAATATAACTCACCCTTGAGCGACCCTATAATTCCACAACAATTTAAGAAAAATAATTATCCTTGAATGAATCAATAATGCCTCAAAAATTTAAAAATGGTTATTATTTTTTTTCAAATTAATCCTAAAAATAAAAAAATGTATCGTAATATTGGTATGTGTGTATGTATTTCATATGAATGTGGGGGTGCTTCAGGCTGCAATACGCGGAAATTTTTTCACCTCGATCTCTATGGTTCGACAGCGAATCCTTTCATTCACTTACTATTTCTTTTTTCTCTATTATTATTACTTCCCGAAGTGTGGATAACATAGAACACGAGGAAACCTACTAGGGCACAAAACATTATCAGCGAAAAGGAACCTAAAAAGAACCGCTGTCATCAGGACCGAATTTCCTCGTCGCGATTGGATGGACTTTCTCACGAGCAATTCCATCCAAGACTTACGAATCGACTCCGCCCTGATTACGCGCTATCTCAGTTCTCATGACACCTTCATTATCCGATCAAGAGTATTCTGTCGCGATTCCAGTGGTACGTACTAACCTTCCTCAGGAAGACTTACAGAATCTCTTTTTCGGACAATGAGGGCGATATCATTCTGTGGTCTCGGTTGCCGTCTCGGACACCCACCATCCACTCGTCCCGTCGCAAGTAACCAAGCATTCTCAGAAGCAATCTTGTTCACGACCTACGTGCCGAATGGATGCCGCCCTCGACGTCAACCGGACACCATAATTATTTACTTTAAAATTCAAATTTTTTTTTTTTCAACAAGTTCACTATCAGTTCCTTCTAGCCTCTTAAACACCATCCTACCGTCCCGTCGCAAGTGAACGAACATTCTCACGAGCGATTTCGTTCACGACTTACGTCACGATCGAATGCTGTTTTCGAAACCGTCCAAAACCGATTAAATCCTAAACGAAAGACTAGACAGTCACAAAAAGTACGTTTGGGCGCCATTTGAAATAAAGCAAAAGGATAGGAGGTTGAGGTGGGTAGGGTGGAGGTAGAAGCTGCAAAGAAAAAAATTGAGTAAAAAATATATGTGGGTAGGAAGCGGGTAGGATGGGACTGAGAGGGGGTAGAATGTCCGCTATGGAGGCGATGGCATGCTCGCTATGCTCGACTCAGCTCGCCCGATTAGGGGGGGATCTTGCCCCCATAGCCAGACCTCGCCTATTCCAAAAAAAAAACAAAAATCATGCCAAAAAAAAAACTAGTACTTAGCCACCACCAAATAGTCCACACTTCAGGAACGCTGCGGCTGATGATGCAGCTTGGCCTATACCCACCCCACCTGGAATTCATTCGGCCCGAATCTCGAATTCCCCTTAGTCGCTACTCAGATCGGATTTACTATCGCGATCGAACCATGGTATCCTCAGGCTACTGTATGTCCATCGCTAGCCCTTCTGCACCCCCTGAAAGAAAATTTATTGCACCATATTAAGCCCCTTGGAAGCTCATAAAAACACGTGAAGTTTCATCAGCATTTGACGTGATTTACAGCTTGATTTTATTACTCAATGCAACTTACATAAAATATACCAAAAATTTAAAATTTAACATGGATAACAGGGTTTGGAATTAATCTTAAGAAAAAACTATCAATTAAATTGCTTAACTTTAAAAAAAAACCATATATACTTTAAATTCCCGGTAATTTGGCTAAAAGTGACGACGCGAGATTACCGGCGGTCGAAACGGTGTCTGCTCTGCTCCCGCTATAGGTTTAAGTTTCCAGTTATCCACCGGCCTTTCTAACTGTCCTCCTTTTTTGATCGAAGGTATCTTCAACCCCCGTTATCCTACCTACATAGAGCTCTCTGTGGGTAGCTAAGGGTTCGCAAAATCTTGCTATCACTACCGGAGTATTACGAATACTTAATCCGCACGGGACGGACGACCCCCCCAAGGAAAAATCTTATATCGGCGTTCACTTTTGCCCCACCACCCAGCAATTCAAATATGTAGGTATATATAAAAAAAATCCAAAAAAAACTATAATAATAATAAATGAAAATCAACACTTAATTATAACACAAAATTTCACTATCACGCCAATGTCGTATATTGTTGTTTTTACATATATATACGGCTTCTGCCTATAACCGTCGATCGCCAACCAACGGCGTACGGAATATTTACATAAGCGTGCCCAGAAGCACCAGTCGTTATGAGTATATAGCGATGGTTAGGTAGTCGATTAAAACCAATCGAATCGTAGGTATTCTTGTACCGAAATAATTTTGTTATAGGCATATATATGTTTATATGTTATATAAGTATAAAAAGGATTGCAAATATATTTATAGATGCATATGAGCACTAGGAGGTTTTTACTTGACCGCCCGGGTCTTACACGGGCCTGGATTTTAGTGCTGTAAGCTGCCACTTAACACCAGTGAGGTAGCGGACCCCTTCTTATTCCCAGAGGAGTTCTAGCTTGGCAATATGAGTCGTAAGGCGAGCTCGTTCCCACTTTTCAATACGCCAAGAGCAAATGCACTAGGGGGATATCCACGGTTAGACCGTTAAAAACACCAGCGGCGGCAACAATCCACTGTCTACGTCGTTTGCCGCCGATTCTTCCTCACTAAAAACAGGACATCCTTCAGAATAGCACTTTTAATCGAAATTGTGTTAATATTATTACCTGGTGCCTGTCACTAGCTAAATCCACTTTTCAGTCGGCAACAACAATATTCTTATCCGCTAAAGCACTTTATTTCTTGAAATAAACACTATTAATCCCAACAAATCCGAGGAGAACTCTAAAATAAATATCCTTATGATACCGCAAAAATTTATTACATTCGAATTTCAAATTTTACCCGCGCAATCTATTATATGGAAAATTATGCTGTTTAAGTATCACCTTTAAAGTTTTTAACGACTGAACTCCGCCTGATTTTAAATCGTAATGACAAAGAGAATCTGTCCTACGGTAATCACTAGCCTAACCGTGGCAAATTTCCTTTGTTCTTACGACAAGTTAGTCTAATTGGTGGTTTGCCACCGATAGCTCAACGGCTCGCACAAATACCGGAAAATGAAAATCCGTAGCCTATCCGAAACACTACCATTTACTACAATCCTTTTAGCATCTCAGAAACAAACCTATTTTGTACTCAACCCTTAATTTCAACTCCTATTGTGAATCGCCCACAATCTGTCCGCCACCTTCCCCTAAGTCATGTTGTCTTGTTTCTTATTTAAAAAAAACCTACTTCCCTTTCCAATCTATCCCTACGAATGAAGCGAACCAGCAGTCATTCACCGTTCACTATCCCTGCTCCTTCCTCACATCATCCCATTACATCTTTCCAGAGCTTTGTCCCCTACTAGTATACCTGCTTCGCTCTGGCACACTATCAGCCCGTCGGCTGTCAATACAAAAAAAAAATAAGTCATTCGCGCAACGTGGTAGTTCTGGGTTATGTGATTTTGGTTTCAACAAAAACATCAACCTGCCGTCGAGTCCCCGAGCCAACTTTTTCCGGGAGAAAACTGCATATATCTGCAAAATTAAATCTAAGTTTGACCCAAAAGCAACCTCCGACAATTTACAAAATTCTTCTTAACCCAGCAAATTTAAATCATTAGTGAAAAGTAAAAAAAAACTTAACAAAAAGAAAAAAGCACCTAAGCGTGTAGTGTGTTGATTTTTTTTTTCTTATTTCATTTTCATTCGCATATATAACAAAAAAAAATTCAATTGACCAAAAAAACTGACGGCTTCTCTTTTTTTTTTTGGCGTTCATCCAAACAAAAGGGGGAACTTTTTTCAAAAATCAAAAGAAGATACCCAAAAGAAGCATCACCTTCACCATTTATATACATTCATCAAAACTCAAAAGCAACAGCAAACAAAAAAAAAGCTTGAAGGCTGAAGAATCAAGATCCAAGATTGCTTCCATTTCATCTTTTATCCCAACGCAACGTTACTGCTTACTTCGATAGATAGTCTTGGATTTAACCGATTGCTTTTTTCTTTTTTTTGCCTACTTTTCTTTTCTTCAGACATTTTGGTTCTGGATTTGTATTTAAAAAGATGTTCAGTGTTTTGCATCTTTCGGCCGAACGCGCGTTTATGAGGCATTGGTGTTATACCAATGTTGTCACTTCTTCAAATGAAATTCCGAGCGTTCTTGGTCGTAATATCAAAAGTATGGACGTGCATTTGTTTTATGTTCAATCGGCAGATCCGTGCTTTTGTACAGTATCAACCAGTCAAATATGAGCTCTTCCCACTTTCGCCGGTGTCGCGGCATCGTCTCAGTATTGTTCAAAGGAAAACCCTGGTACTCGATCTCGATGAAACCCTCATACACTCTCATCACAATGCAATACCAATAAAAAGCTGGTTCTCAGATCCAATGGATGTTGCGTTGTTATCGTTATTGCCACTTTTGGACGCTTTAAGATTTACAAATGATGTTCGTTCAGTACTTTCGCGAAATTTACATTTACATCGTTTATGGTAGCAGGTTCGTACTTTAAATTCAATTAAGTAGTGTATGTAAGTAGTAATTAACTAATCTAAAAAAAAAAATTGTAAAGGACTTGAAAACAAATATCAGAACAAAAAGCGCAAGTGGGTTTAGGAACCACCCCACGCCGGAATCGGGAAATCAAAACGAAACCAAGGTGTTTTGACGAACCGAAGGTTCAATTTTTCTCTCTTTTTTTTTCTGGAGCCGCCCAGCAACCCCCACAGTCCCAAAAAGAGGGTCGGATCGTAATCGCTTGTTTCAACGCAAAAGGTATTGGTTTCAGCAGCGATTATTGGAACGAAATAAAAAAAATATTTTATATGCAGGTATTTTCATCGGATGCATCTCAGGGGTGTCCATAACACTTTACCTGGTTGTATAGCTCCATCCTTAATCTCATGTCCTAGGTAATCTATGTTTGTTTTGAAAAATTCACACTTTTTTAAGTTGATTGTTAGGTTAGCTTCTTCTATTATGTGTAAAAACATTTCTAATTTGTGCATTCCGTCTTCAATTGTTTGCGCTGGTATAACCACGTCGTCCATGTAACAGACAGTGGATTTAGGGCGCATTTTTTGAACAATGGTGTTCATAAGTTTCTGAAAAAGGGACGGGGCATTTACTAACCCAAATGGTACGACCTTGAACTCATACAACCCATCCGGGGTTATAAATGCTGTGTAATGCCTGTGTTCTGACTTTATAGGCATTTGGTAGTAACCCGAAGCGAGGTCAAGCATGATGAAATATTTATACCCCACTAAATTATTTAGCTGCTCGTCGATAAGAGGCATCGGAAATTTCATCTTTTTTGTAATGGAGTTCAATTTGCGATAGTCGACGCACATTCTTTCTTCACCATTCTTCTTTTTGACGAGTATGACGGGCGACGCAAAGTCAGATTGAGATTCTGTTATCAACCCACATTCCAACAGTTCAGATACCAAAGATGTCAGAAGTTGTCTTTTCGCATATGGGACTTTATAGGGATGATGAACTACGGCTTCGTGTTTAATTAAGTTGATCTCTAGCTCAACTAGATGGGTACGTCCCAACTCATGCTTGGATGTTGCAATACACTTTCGATATTTATTTAACAGTTGAACCAGAGCTACGGAATCAATTTCTTCGTTCACTTGAATATCTTCTAACGTTATTTGTTTTGGGCGTTCATTGATTGATAAAACAGTCACTTCATGGCTTTTATCAATTGGCTGCTCTTTACGTTCGATGGTCAAAATATGCCCTTGTTTAGTCAGACCGCAAGCTGGATTACTAAGCACATCTTTTCCTATCATGACAGATTCTGTTAAGACATCATCTGTAACAACCAAAGCGCACACCGGAAAAATAGCATCATCAATTTGGACATGACATGAAATACTTCCCTTCGTTTGACAAATACCACCGGCAAATCCATGCAAAGTCAATATGCATTTGTTAATGCGAGCTTTAATATCCCTCGCGACAGATTCAGAAACTATCGAACGCTCACTCCCTGAATCGAGTAATGCAATGTACTTGTTGCCATTGATTGAGACATTTTTGTGGTAACAATCATTATAAACAATATTAATCTTTGATTTTACCGCCGATATTTTCTCGTCTTTACCTGTGGCACGATTGTTATTATCATGGCAAGAAGTCCAAGGTCTCTTTCTTGAATAATTACAATGACGTGCAAAATGTCCTATCTGATGGCAATTATAACACGACACCTTGCTGGTTGTTCGGGACTCAATGTTACTGGCATAGAGAAAATAATTACATAGAGGCGCGACTCGTACCCCCCTTGCCTTAAACACCCGCAAATTTTTTTTGAGTTGAGTAAATTACTCATGTTTTCCTATCCGTGAATACATGTGAGTGGTGGATTAAAAAACCCTTTTGCTCAAACTGACAGCTCATTTTTTTTGTTGATTTGTCATAAGTCAATCTGACAGTTCTCAAATAGCTTACGAGAAATAAAATTATTTACTTTCATTTTCTCAATTGTTTCTTTTTATTTATTAGTTATTTCACAATTTTATTTATTTTAATCAAAAAAAAAAAATTGTGTGTTGATTCATTTGATTCGTCACGAATTCGTTAGTGAAGAATAAAACTAAAGAGATATAAGTTCATTTTAAATTATATTATATTGATTTTAATTTATATTGCTCTTTCTAGCAATCAATTCCGCGGAAAGTTTTTCAATTTAATGCGAAACTCGATCCTGTAACATCACTCTCACAATACTGTGTAGTTAGGCGGTACTCGGAATTTACAAGTACATAGTGTTATGTTAATCAAAGCATTCTTAACTGAAACATCTACATATGATAGATCTAATTTCGGAGGCCGAAATTGAAGCCTACACACTTGGAACCGATTAAACAACCATACCATAGTCTTAGAAGTATTGGATTATGTAACTCATTGTGTGTCGAGAACAAAGATTTGGGCTCGTCTTTTTGGAAGAAATATATCGTGAGTGGCAATATCCTGAACGAGATAGATATGCACATGTTGACCGAAACACCTTGGTCTGTATCTGTTGCTTCTAAGCAGATTTTTGGTCTGTCTGTGGATCAGAATTCAAACAAAGAGAAATAAGGTAAGTTAAATAGAAAAAAAAAACTAATTTGATGTATTTTTGAGTATTTGTTTTTCTTTTAATTTTGTAGGACAAACAGAGCCAGGCATTCATCTCAAAACCATGACGAACAATAAGGTTCGACCACACAACAATGAAGCCCAGCAGGAAGTCATTATTGCCAGATATTATAATTAGATACATAGGCTCAATATTTTAAAGTGTTCTCCTTTTATATATATATATATATGTATATAGCTTAAGAATTGTGATTCACTTGATTTTTTTCAATTACATTTTCTTTAAGGGTGTTCAAAAAAATTCTTTTCTTTTCAAGGGAAATGTAATGTTGTGTGTCTCAATGACACATAGGTAAGTATTATAGCCCTATGCTGAGGTAAATTAACACTCAGAACAGTTACAATCATCGAGAGCAAGCAAGTACTTTGGAAATGACAGCTTGTCCAAAGTAGCAAATCCAAGAAATTTTTACTGATATCAAGAAAAATCTTGAAATCAGTACTTACGCTAAGCTCTAATTTCCAAACTACTTGCTTGATTTCGATGATTGTAACGGTTCTGAGTGTAAATTAACCTTAGCTTCTAAATCCCTGCAATCATTTTAAATTCAAAAAATTATTTCGAAAAATTGCTATCTAAAAGTAGTTTCTTCGTGTTTTAAAAAAAATGAAAAATTACAAAATTACTTTCAGATGCAAATTTTTTGAAATATTTGCTCGAATTGAAAACGGTTTCAAGAATTTACAAGCTGACATAAATTAAAACTCACAACAGTTTCAATCATCGAGATCAAGCAAGTACTTTGGAAATGACAGCTTGTCCAAAGTAGCAAATCCAAGAAATTTTTACTGATATCAAGAAAAATCTTGAAATCAGTACTTACGCTAAGCTCTAATTTCCAAACTACTTGCTTGATTTCGATGATTGTAACGGTTCTGAGTGTAAATTAACCTTAGCTTCTAAATCCCTGCAATCATTTTAAATTCAAAAAATTATTTCGAAAAATTGCTATCTAAAAGTAGTTTCTTCGTGTTTTAAAAAAAATGAAAAATTACAAAATTACTTTCAGATGCAAATTTTTTGAAATATTTGCTCGAATTGAAAACGGTTTCAAGAATTTACAAGCTGGCATAAATTAAAACTCACAACAGTTTCAATCATCGAGATCAAGCAAGTACTTTGGAAATGACAGCTTGCCCAAAGTAGCAAATCCAAGAAATTTTTACTGATATCAAGAAAAATCTAGAAATCAGTACTTACGCTAAGCTCTAATTTCCAAACTACTTGCTTGATTTCGATGATTGTAACGGTTCTGAGTGTAAATTAACCTTAGCTTCTAAATCCCTGCAATCATTTTAAATTCAAAAAATTATTTCGAAAAATTGCTATCTAAAAGTAGTTTCTTCGTGTTTTAAAAAAAATGAAAAATTACAAAATTACTTTCAGATGCAAATTTTTTGAAATATTTGCTCGAATTGAAAACGGTTTCAAGAATTTACAATCTGACATAAATTTAAACTCACAACAGTTTCAATCATCGAGATTAAGCAAGTACTTTGGAAATGACAGCTTGTCCAAAGTAGCAAATCCAAGAAATTTCTACTGATATCAAGAAAAATCATGAAATCAGTACTTACGCCAAGCTCTAATTTCCAAACTACTTGCTTGATTTCGATGATTGTAACAGTTCTGAGTGTAAATTAACCTTAGCTTCTAAATCCCTGCAATCATTTTAAATTCAAAAAATTATTTCGAAAAATTGCTATCTAAAAGTAGTTTCTTCGTGTTTAAAAAAAAAAATGAAAAATTACAAAATTACTTTCAGATGCAAATTTTTTGAAATATTTGCTCGAATTGAAAACGGTTTCAAGAATTTACAAGCTGACATAAATTAAAACTCACAACAGTTTCAATCATCGAGATTAAGCAAGTACTTTGGAAATGACAGCTTGTCTAATGTAGCAAATCCAAGAAATTTCTACTGATATCAAGAAAAATCATGAAATCAGTACTTACGCTAAGCTCTAATTTCCAAACTACTTCCTTGATTTCGATGATTGTAACGGTTCTGAGTGTAAATTAACCTTAGCTTCTAAATCCCTGCAATTATTTTAAATTCAAAAAATTATTTCGAAAAATTGCTATCTAAAAGTAGTTTCTTCGTGTTTTAAAAAAATGAAAAATTACAAAATTACTTTCAGATGCAAATTTTTTGAAATATTTGCTCGAATTGAAAACGGTTTCAAGAATTTACAAGCTGATATAAATTAAAACTCACAACAGTTTCAATCATCGAGATCAAGCAAGTACTTTGGAAATGACAGCTTGTCCAAAGTAGCAAATCCAAGAAATTTCTACTGATATCAAGAAAAATCTTGCAATCAGTACTTACGCCAAGCTCTAATTTCCAAACTACTTGCTTGATTTCGATGATTGTAACGGTTCTGAGTGTAAATTAACCTTAGCTTCTAAATCCCTGCAATCATTTTAAATTCAAAAAATTATTTCGAAAAATTGCTATCTAAAAGTAGTTTCTTCGTGTTTTAAAAAAAATGAAAAATTACAAAATTACTTTCAGATGCAAATTTTTTGAAATATTTGCTCGAATTGAAAACGGTTTCAAGAATTTACAATCTGACATAAATTTAAACTCACAACAGTTTCAATCATCGAGATTAAGCAAGTACTTTGGAAATGACAGCTTGTCCAAAGTAGCAAATCCAAGAAATTTCTACTGATATCAAGAAAAATCATGAAATCAGTACTTACGCCAAGCTCTAATTTCCAAACTACTTGCTTGATTTCGATGATTGTAACAGTTCTGAGTGTAAATTAACCTTAGCTTCTAAATCCCTGCAATCATTTTAAATTCAAAAAATTATTTCGAAAAATTGCTATCTAAAAGTAGTTTCTTCGTGTTTAAAAAAAAAAATGAAAAATTACAAAATTACTTTCAGATGCAAATTTTTTGAAATATTTGCTCGAATTGAAAACGGTTTCAAGAATTTACAAGCTGACATAAATTAAAACTCACAACAGTTTCAATCATCGAGATTAAGCAAGTACTTTGGAAATGACAGCTTGTCTAATGTAGCAAATCCAAGAAATTTCTACTGATATCAAGAAAAATCATGAAATCAGTACTTACGCTAAGCTCTAATTTCCAAACTACTTCCTTGATTTCGATGATTGTAACGGTTCTGAGTGTAAATTAACCTTAGCTTCTAAATCCCTGCAATTATTTTAAATTCAAAAAATTATTTCGAAAAATTGCTATCTAAAAGTAGTTTCTTCGTGTTTTAAAAAAATGAAAAATTACAAAATTACTTTCAGATGCAAATTTTTTGAAATATTTGCTCGAATTGAAAACGGTTTCAAGAATTTACAAGCTGATATAAATTAAAACTCACAACAGTTTCAATCATCGAGATCAAGCAAGTACTTTGGAAATGACAGCTTGTCCAAAGTAGCAAATCCAAGAAATTTCTACTGATATCAAGAAAAATCTTGCAATCAGTACTTACGCCAAGCTCTAATTTCCAAACTACTTGCTTGATTTCGATGATTGTAACGGTTCTGAGTGTAAATTAACCTTAGCTTCTAAATCCCTGCAATCATTTTAAATTCAAAAAATTATTTCGAAAAATTGCTATCTAAAAGTAGTTCTTTCGTATTTTTAAAGTTAGACCGTTTTTTTAAAGGTGAAGTTGAACATTCCCGAAAATAAACAAAGAATCATATACATATGTATATATATATATAAATACTGTATTAATGACAACACCAAATAATTAAAATTATTATTATTATTCATTACAAATAAGTTTGCTGCTCACAGAGATATATAGAACATTAGGAAGAATAGAATAAGATCACATTTTTGCCAGGAACACATTAATGTTAATTATTATGATCCTTTTTTATTTCAATATTGGATGATGTGGTGTCTTCTGTTGAAAATTATGTAGCAGTTTGTGAGGCAAAATCATCTGCAACAGTTGTCGCCTGTGCTTCGCGTCGTCGGTGTTGGTGTGTGTGTCGTCATCGGTCTCATTGACTGCAGCAGATATTTCTCCATTGAACTGAATCAAAACACAAGGCTCAATGGCATAGGCAAGCAGTTTCATAGAAATTGGATTCACACGCAGCAAATTTCCCACAAAAACTATCTGTAAAATAAAAATTAAACAATCTGTAAATATTTAGAGATTATGAAATCCGATTTTATGATTTTGGACTACTAATGGATGCTATGATAGATTTTTCAGGATTCGCAGTAGATTTTCGATTGCGATGGATTCTGTGATAGGGCCGATTTAAAAGTTTTAAATTTCGAGTTTTCTTTATTGTAACTAAACTTTGACGCTGTTAGTATGTAGGTCCATTTATCATTAGGTAAGTTTAAAACCGATGTAGGTAAGTTATTAGTATAATGAATAGAATTATTGTATGTTTCAGGAAATAGTTACTAGGTACCTACCTAAAAATGTATATTTAAATCTATGTTATGGATTTTAATTCTGTAAATTGGGATGGTAAAATGTACCTACATTACAAACATATGTATGTATATGGACCCTAGGTATGTAAATATGTAGGTACATAATAATGTATAATGCAAGTGTTGGGTGGTTATCGTTAGGTAGATCCATATATGCATATAAAACTTTATATGATAGTTTTAATATACATAATATTCATTTGATTGTTAAAGATATATATTTATATAAATGTCAGAGAGTCCACTTAGTACATAATGTATGTAGGTTGGTACCTATTCAGTGACCTAGATATCAGAAACTACTAACTTGATTTGCGTTTTGTACGTAATTTATTATTTTTGAAATGGAAATTGAAAAAATAGTCAAATTTATAAATTTAAAGTTTAAAGTTTATAAATTTAATTTGCTCTGGCCCGATCCAAATTCATAACTTCAAGTTTCTATTTTTAATTTTTATTTATTAGTTTTAAACTAAATTTGAATATTTTTAAATGTAGCTTAACATTGACGCTATTAGTAGGTAGGTCCAAATATGTAGGTAAGTTTTTAGTATAATGGATTGAATGGATGATTCAAGGAATAGTTACTTAGGTACCTACATACCTACAAATTTATATTTAAATCTAGATTAAAGATTTTAATTACGGAAATTAGGATGATAATTGTGTACCTACACTACATACAGATATGAATATGTAGACATGTTAATGTGTATACATACAATGTACATTGAAAGTGTAAGTTGGTGATAAGTAGGTAGATATATGCATATAATTTTATATGATAGGTGCAATATACATAATATTCATTTGATTGTTAATGATATATAGGTATATAAATGTATGAGAGCCCAAATAGTATATACTGTAAGTAGGGAGGTATTCAGTGACGTAGATAGCAAAAACATGTGTATGTATGTAATTTAGTCATTATTATACGTAAAAATGAAATATAATTAGGTAGAAGAAATGGATATACATATTTATATCGACCGATAGAGAGATAGGCGGAGTATCAAGTTTGATTAAAATTTCGGGTTCGATTTTTTTAAAGTGTAAAATTTGCAAAAATGTAATCCGTAATTCTAGATCACAAAAAATTGATTTTTAGTAAATTTGTTATAGTAATTAATTTTTTTATAACATAACTTATTATAATAAAATATACTAGCAATCCATTAAACAAAAAAAAACTTAACTTATTATTCTTACTATGAATTCTTTTCATTTTTCGTCGTTGAGTAGTTCTACCTCTTTGTTGGTTGATAAATATTTTCTTTGTTCCTGATATGGAAATTCATCGGAAAGTAAAAGCTTGCGGCAAATTGTTTCCATATTTTTTATAAATAAATTAAATGCACGATTGGATCGTATGTACTTGCTCTTGTGTTCGATCACATTGTTAGTAGAAAAGTAATATTACGAAATGTTATATTAACAAAAGATTATGTCTCACACTATTCTTACATCCGGTGGGAGTTGCTTTGAAGCACGGAATATTTCTTTTACTGGCAATGCTTTCTCCTTGGAGAATTCGATTGCCATGAAGATGAAGGAACTGTTGGGAGTTAGAAGTTAAATATAACATTTTATTTTTGTGTAAAGTTTCAATTAACTTACCTACAGCTATATGGCGGTTTATTGTTTGTCTGCACCAATGGATTATATGGCACATTGGAAAAGTTTGCTTTGGCGGAGTGGGAGTTTTTCCAGTTCCTGCAGCGCATGGACAAATGTCTCCATTGCAGTGGCCATATAGACTTGTGAAGCCACAACTTCGAGATCGTTCATAACAGCTTCGGTGGCTTTCCATCTTCCCAAGTAAAGCAAGCCCAGTATCGATGAAGGCGGAACGATTCGATCCAGCGTAAAGAAATTCTTAGTCACATAATTGTACCAAAACGCATGAAGCAATTGTTGTTCAATTTAATCAGAAAGCAATAAATGAGCTGTTGCTGTACAGTCATTTGTTGCCATTCTCGCTCAAAACCTTGTCCAGTACAAATCCGGCGTTGGCGAAGCCATTTACAAAATTTGCAGCCAGATTCTGCATTCCTGAGTCCACTTGAATCAATGGGAAATTATTTCTTAATTAAACTTTTTTATGTGTACAACAATTCCCATAACATATTTCAATTGAAGCGAAGAACTAAAACTTGAAAAGAAAAACAGATAGCATTCATCCAATTGTGTAAGACATTCTAATAAGAACAGAATTATAAAAAAATATTTACGTACTGATTACTAGAATAATTTAATATATATTATGTATGGTCGTTAATGTTTCATAAGTTAAATAAATATGTATATATATACCGAAGAGAATGTTTTGAATAAAAAAAGGTAACGGAAACCCTCACTGTATTATTTATAATTTAAGTGCAATATGCATATGTACATAAGATCCATGTGATTTTTAAAGATACATAATTATGTATATATAAATGTATGACGGCCTACATCGTATGAAGTATTCAGTTCAGTTATTTTGGAAATAAATATTTTTTTTTTAAACTCAATTTCAAAAACGAATCAATAGATTTTTTCGAAACTTCGTATTTGGTATTGTTTTGACTTTATCTTAATAGTTAAAAAAATGTTTGCAAGTTTTGAATTAAAGTACTTACAAATCTCATATTCGTCAGTTTCCATGAACATTGTAGAATGTTATAAAACAAACATTTAAAACAAAAATTAGATGTTAGAAAACTAGTAGAAGTAGTAGTAGAGCTGTTTTTATTTAACAATTTTAGGTGATCATAATTTTACATTTTTCACAGTATTAAAACATTTGCTTTTGCCGTCAGCCCGAAAAAAAAGAGTATTTTCCAAACCTAATTTAACTTTAACATATACATTTCAATAAAACAAAAAGCGAAACTTCGTATTTGTTAGTTTTTTGACATTAACTTGAATAGTTAAAAAAAACTATATTCCTAAAATAAAAAACAACGGTACCTCCCATACAAATGCTAAAAATAACCGTTAAAAAAATGTATTTCTCGAAAACGGCTCCAAGAATGTTTATAAAAAAATGTGTGTTCTTAGATTAGTCCACTTTCAAGTATAAAAATATTTTTTTCGTACTTATTAACGGCACTTCCCATAGAACCACTTTTCATATTTTCGACATTCTCAACATTGGATGAACTGAATAAAATAATTTTTTTTATACAAATGCTCCCTAAAATTGTTAATAAAACTTCATACCAAATATTCAAAAAAAAATGTTTCGATTTTTAAAAAATAAATACAATTTTTATTGAAAAATCGATTTTTCAAAAACTAGTTACAGAATTTTTTTAATTTGAATTTTATATGTATATTAATAATATCTTAAAATGCTTTCGAAATTTTATACTTAAAAAATTAATTTACTAAGAAACCGCTCCAACGATTTTTGAATTTTATTTTGATATATTCTTAAAGAATTCAAATTGCATCTTTGTTTTGCCTCAAACTATAAAGACTAAGCAATATAAAACCATTTAATTATGTGTATTATCCATTTATTTCTATACCTCATTATTATTCCCTTTTTACTAATCTTTGCGTATGTCACTGAATACTACATAAAATGTACGACTTCATACATTTATGTATACACATGTGTCTTTAAAAATCACCTGAATCTTATGTATGCATATTGCAGATTGCATATTAAGAGTGATGTATGGGTATTCCTGGAGCTATTTTTGTTAATACAACTTCTTTGCAAAAAATGTTGTTGCTTCCTTTGAAAGTATGAAGTGCTGATTCTAAAAAGATATCGCTCACCTTTATTAGACAACCCGTTGCAAAGATATAGTTCAAAATCTATTCACTGTTCACCTTGAAATACATAATCTGAAAATACTTTGAAGTGTATCTTTGGAACGGGTTATCCTAAAAACTTGGTTGATACCTTTTTGTAATCTACTCTTGATACTCTCAAAATCAGCATCAAAAGTTTTTATGTAGAAGCCTTATTGCAAAAAATCACCCTTGAAATACGCATATTTAGAATGATGTATGCGTATTCCTGGAGCTATTTTTTTTAATACAACTTCTTTGCAAAAAATGTTGATGCTTCCTTTGAAAGTATGAAGTGCTGATTCTAAAAAGATATCGCTCACCTTTATTGGACAACCCGTTGCAAAGATATAGTTGAAAATCTATTCACTGTTCACCTTGAAATACATAATCTGAAAATACTTTGAAGTGTATCTTTGGAACGGGTCATCCTAAAAACTTGATTGATAGCTTTTTATAATCTACTCTTGATACTCTCAAAATCAGCATCAAAAGTTTTTATGTAGAAGCCTTATTGCAAAAAATCACTCTTGAAATACGCATATTTAGAATGATGTATGCGTATTCCTGGAGCTATTTTTTTTAATACAACTTCTTTGCAAAAAATGTTGTTGCTTCCTTTGAAAGTATGAAGTGCTGATTCTAAAAAGATATCGCTCACCTTTATTGGACAACCCGTTGCAAAGATATAGTTGAAAATATATTCACTGTTCACCTTGAAATACATAATCTGAAAATACTTTGAAGTGTATCTTTGGAACGGGTTATCCTAAAAACTTGGTTGATACCTTTTTATAATCTACTCTTGATACTCTGAAAATCAGCATCAAAAGTTTTTATGTAGAAGCCTTATTGCAAAAAATCACTCTTGAAATACGCATATTTAGAATGATGTATGCGTATTCCTGGAGCTATTTTTTTTAATACAACTTCTTTGCAAAAAATGTTGATGCTTCCTTTGAAAGTATGAAGTGCTGATTCTAAAAAGATATCGCTCACCTTTATTGGACAACCCGTTGCAAAGATATAGTTGAAAATCTATTCACTGTTCACCTTGAAATACATAATCTGAAAATACTTTGAAGTGTATCTTTGGAACGGGTTATCCTAAAAACTTGGTTGATAGCTTTTTATAATCTACTCTTGATACTCTCAAAATCAGCATCAAAAGTTTTTATGTAGAAGCCTTATTGCAAAAAATCACTCTTGAAATACGCATATTTAGAATGATGTATGCGTATTCCTGGAGCTATTTTTTTAATACAACTTCTTTGCAAAAAATGTTGATGCTTCCTTTGAAAGTATGAAGTGCTGATTCTAAAAAGATATCGCTCACCTTTATTGGACAACCCTTTGCAAAGATATAGTTCAAAATCTATTCACTGTTCACCTTGAAATACATAATCTGAAAATACTTTGAAGTGTATCTTCGGAACGGGTTATCCTAAAACCTTGGTTGATACCTTTTTGTAATCTACTCTTGATACTCTCAAAATCAGCATCAAAAGTTTTTATGTAGAAGCCTTATTGCAAAAAATCACTCTTGAAATACGCATATTTAGAATGATGTATGCGTATTCCTGGAGCTATTTTTTTTAATACAACTTCTTTGCAAAAAATGTTGATGCTTCCTTTGAAAGTATGAAGTGCTGATTCTAAAAAGATATCGCTCACCTCTATTGGAGAACCCGTTCCAAATATATAGTTCAAAAGCTATTCACTGTTCACCTTTAAATACATATCCTAACTTACATAATTCAAATCCATAACAAAGATTTAAATATACATTTGTAGATTGGTATTTACCTAGGTAACTATTCTTTTAATCATCTATCCGACAATTCATTATACTAAGAATTAAAGTAATCTTAACTACATCGGCCTTAAACCTGCATAGGATAACTAGACTTCATACCTACTAAGCAGCTTTAATGGTTAGATGCATTAAGGTTGTTAGCTACAACAGCAAGTTCGTGCGATCCAGTCTTGCATTTTATTTAATAATGACGGAGAAAAAGCAGGAGTTTTTGTTTTTTATACTATACTATACTATACTATGAGACTTACCTTCTCCTTCCATTCCTTGATCATATCAGTACTATCAGCTGGCATTTGATCCGTATAAACCATACACATGTATCCGGGTTCGCGCAAGCATCTCTCAACTTCCAGTACTTAATCTGCCGAATTGCACAAGACTGCACAACGCTCCAACTGATATGCGGACTTATCCAAACATTTCATAACAACCGACATCTTTTCGGAGTTACTTTGCAATTTAATGGAAACTTTAGCCTTGGCATAGACTGCAGCTTCTAAATAGTCTGCAATGCACAGCAAAGGCTGATTAGCAATCCTTATAAAATTAATAAATCCTAGAGTCCATGTCTTGGAAGTGACCACCAGTTGAAATGGAATCTTTTCATCTTGAAGAACTGGAGAGATAAGCTTGAAGAGGGTTTCATCAAACTCGGGACTCTCATTCGTTATGCTGTCCAAACCATCGATAAGTAAAGTTTGTACTTGGCGTATGTTGAGCAAGTTTTCCTTCTCGTTGGCCTCGAACAAACGCTGCAGCATGGTGGTGTAATTACAAGCACACCACACCCATTGTGCAGTTCAATTTTAACATCTTCGTTGTTTCGAAGTCCATATGCTGGGACAATACTAATTTTTGGTGTTGTGCTAGCCAAAATGCGTCGACAATGACGAGAAATACTCTCAACCTGAACGGACGATGGTGCGATTATAATAATAGCTGGACCATAGGCCATAGACCATAGACCAGTTCAATGTGTGTTACATGTCGCTCTTCGAAGCGTTTCATGAATGCACGTGAAGTGAACCGTTTCTGCAACTAAAATAGCGTGGATGGCACCAAGTTCTTTGGCGAGACCTTGAGCTTCTTCAAAACCGGGTGCTTTTATGATTTCACTGCGAATACCAGCAGACCATAAAATTCGCATTATTTGGGTGAAATATTTTACTGGTGGCCTAGAGCCGGTTACACAAACACCAACATCAATAGCTCGACATTCTTCATCAAATTCAGAACCAACTGCGGCGACTAATTTATCTAGGCAGAACGACAGACCGGTGAAACTTATTCCACGTTTTTCTTAGTCCATAGTTAGTTTCAAGAACTAAAATATATTATAATAACAGTCCACATTTAAATACGTAAAAGCAAAATAAAACTCACTTACTTCCGATTGCGATATTTGTTTTGAAATTAATAATATTTTTTTTTATTGTTTTGTCATCTGTCAAAATACTCACCTCGAATTGAGAAAACTGGTCTTTTCTTGTGGTGGAATATAGACACGCACGCATTAATATGCTATGGTTTGCTTCTACTTTTTGATTGCATTTTCTTCATTTTGAACATAAAATTAATAAGTATTGCTTAATTTGTAAGCCAGAATCAACAAAAAGCTTTTATTAGTATGTTTTATGTTTGATTAAGGCCTTTACAAATACAAATTAACTAAAAAGCAATTAATTTTTCAATTTTTGAATTTAACGGATTTCCATTTTAAATATATATGGTCACCATATCTACCAAAATTGGGATTGCGCACTCCTCCGTTTCGATAAGCCTGTGTTGGTGTCTGCTCCATTTAAAATACACGGGCAACTAACACATGCTTGTCGAAACGGAGGAAATCCTCTCAATTTAGCTTGTTGGGTGAAAGAGAATAAACCCCCGAAGTCGTGCCTCTATATTAGTTTCTCTATGGTTACTGGGTTGCGGTTTCGGTTGCCCCATGCCAGTTGCTGAAGGATAATTTCGGTTGTTGTTGGTGGATCTGACATTAATATTTGATGAGTCTTGTTGAAGATTAGATCTTATGGTGTAAAACCATTTAATTTTTTCAATGAGCTCTGCTATGTCTCTAAAAGACCCAGCTGCTAAGATTGAGCTCATCAAATGATCATTAAGACCAGTTAGTATGTACTGAATTATTGTCTTATCCGAGAGTTTTATCTTTTTGCCTAGCATATTCATTTCAAAACAATAGTCTTCTATTGTTTCAGTAGGTTTGCGTGTTTTCTTTGCTAGTTGTTGATGGATTTCAACTTCGCTCATTTGTTGTGGGAAATTCACTTTTAATCCCATAGAGAAACAAATATAGAGGCACGACTTCGGGGGTTTATTCTCTTTCACCCTACAAGCTAAATTGAGAGGATTTCCTCCGTTTCGACAAGCATGTATTAGTTGCCCGTGCATTTTAAATGGAGCAGACACCAACACAGGCTTATCGAAACGGAGGAGTGCGCAATCCCAATTTTGGTAGATATGGTGACATAATATATTTAAAATGGAAATCCGTTAAATTCAAAAATTGAAAAATGAATTGCTTTTTAGTTAAATTGTATTTTTAAAGGCCTTAATCAAACATAAAACATACTAATAAAAGCTTTTTGTTGATTCTGGCTTACAAATTAAGCAATATTTATTAATTTTATGTTCAAAATGAAGAAAATCCAATCAAAAAGTAGAAACAAACCATAGCATATTAATGCGAACGTGCCAAAATTCCACCACAAGAAAAGACCAGTTTACTCAATGTGAGGTGAGTATTTTGACAGATGACAAAACAATAAAAAAAAAAGATATTCATTTCAAAACAAATATTGGAAGTGCGCGAGTTTTATTTTATTTATTTTGTATTTTGTCCTTTAATTTATTTATAAAATATATTGTTTCGTGAGTTGCTAGTGAAAATTCCGATCCATCCATACGTTCTACGAAAATATTAACTGAAAAAGAATACTTTCGTAATTTAACTAATTCTTATCTTCCATCATACCAAACCAATCTTAATCTTCCCGAAGTCATTGGTAAAGCTACTTTGAAAACAAATTTCGTTAAGCATCTTGTATTGGCTCACAGTAAAAACAATGTTAAACCAATTGAACGCATGAAGAATGCCTTGTTTACAGCAGAAATCCACCAAGAAATGGAGCACATGCGATTGACTAAAATGTATCGCATCCAAGCGTACGCTTGGTCGCATTTAGTTCGTGGCAATTGCTTTTGTGTGATCAACTCGAATAGAACTGGTAAAACCTGGTGTTATTTGCCTCCATGTTGAGTTTCCGTCTAGAATCGATAAGTTATTATAATCGCACCATCGTCCGTTCAGGTTGAGAGTATTTCTCGTCATTGTCGACGCATTTTGGCTAGCACAACACCAAAAATTAGTATTGTCCCAGCATATGGACTTCGAAACAACGATGATGTTAAAATTGAACTGCTTAATGGGTGTGGTGTGCTTGTAATTATAGAAGGAAAACTTGTTCAACATACGCCAAGTAAAACTTTAGTTATCGATGGTTTCGGCAGCATAATGAGTGAGAATCCCGAGTTTGATGAAACCCTCTTCAAGCTTATCTCTCCAGTTCTTCAAGATGAAAAGATTCCATTTCAACTGGTGGTCACTTCCAAGATATGGACTCGGCGATTTATTAATTTTGTAAGGATTTCTAATCAGCCTTTGTTGTGCATTGCAGACTATTTAGAAGCTGCAGTCTATGCCAAGGCTAAAGTTTCCATTAAATTGCAAGTATGAAATGTTTGGATAAGTGCGCATATCAGTTGGAGCGTTGTGCAGTCTTGTGCAATTCGGCAGATGAAGTACTGGAAGTTGAGAGATGCTTGCGCGAATCCGGATACATGTGTATGGTTTATACGGATCAAATGCCAGCTGATAGTACCGATATGATCAAGGAATGGAAGGAGAAGGTAAGTCTCATAGTATAGTATAGTATAGAATAAAAAAAAAACTCCTGCTTTTTCTCCGTCATTATTAAATAAAATGCAAGACTGGATAGCACGAACTTGCTGTTGTAGCTAACAACCTTAATGTATCTAGACATTAAAGCTGTTTAGGCCGATGTAGTTAAGATTACTTTAATTCTTAGTATAATGAATTGTCGGATAGATGATTAAAAGAATAGTTACTTAGGTAAATACCAATCTACAAATGTATATTTAAATCTTTGTTATGGATTTGAATTATGTAAGTTAGGATAGTAAAATATACATATATATATATATATATATATTTATGGAAGCTAAGTATGTAAACATGTGCATATAATAATGAAAATGAAGGATGTAGGTGGGTAGGTAGCTATATGCATATAACTTTATAATTTAGGTGCAATCTGCATACATAAGATTCATGTGATTCTTAGACACATATTATTTAATATAGAATACGAATAGATTTTGAACTATATCTTTGCAACGGGTTGTCCAATAAAGGTGAGCGATATCTTTTTAGAATCAGCACTTCATACTTTCAAAGAAAGCATCAACATTTTTTGTAAAGAAGTTGTATTAAAAAAAATTGCTCCAGGAATACGCATACATCATTCTAAATATGCGTATTTCAAGAGTGATTTTTTGCAATAAGGCTTCTACATAAAAACTTTTGATGCTGATTTTGAGAGTATCAAGAGTAGATTACAAAAATGTATCAACCAAGTTTTTAGGATAACCCGTTCCAAAGATACACTTCAAAGTATTTTCAGATTATGTATTTCAAGGTGAACAGTGAATAGATTTTCAACTATAGCTTTGCAACGGGTTGTCCAATAAAGGTGAGCGATATCTTTTTAGAATCAGCACTTCATACTTTCAAAGAAAGCATCAACATTTTTTGTAAAGAAGTTGTATTAAAAAAAATTGCTCCAGGAATACGCATACATCATTCTAAATATGCGTATTTCAAGAGTGATTTTTTGCAATAAGGCTTCTACATAAAAATTTTTGATGCTGATTTTGAGAGTATCAAGAGTAGATTACAAAAAGGTATCAACCAAGTTTTTAATATAACCCGTTCCAAAGATACACTTCAAAGTATTTTCAGATTATGTATTTCAAGGTGAACAGTGAATAGATTTTCAACTATATCTTTGCAACGGGTTGTCCAATAAAGGTGAGCGATATCTTTTTAGAATCAGCACTTCATACTTTCAAAGAAAGCATCAACATTTTTTGTAAAGAAGTTGTATTAAAATAAATTGCTCCAGGAATACGCATACATCATTCTAAATATGCGTATTTTAAGAGTGATTTTTTGCAATAAGGCTTCTACATAAAAACTTTTGATGCTGATTTTGAGAGTATCAAGAGTAGATTACAAAAAGGTATCAACCAAGTTTTTAGGATAACCCGTTCCAAAGATACACTTCAAAGTATTTTCACATTATGTATTTCAAGGTGAACAGTGAATAGCTTTTGAGCTATATCTTTGGAACGGGTTGTTTTGATCTTGGAGCTAACAACTTTCATGTAGCTAAACATTGACGCTATTTAGTATGTAGGTAATCTAGTTATCCTATGCAGGTTTGAAGTCGATGTAAGTATGATTACCTTGATTCTTAGTACAATGACTTGTCGAGTGGATGATTCAAGGAATAGTTACACATGTACCTACCTACAAAAGCATATTTAAATTTATAGTATGGATTTTAAATTTGTAATATAGGAGAGTAATATGTATGTAGGTACATACATAGATGGAACCTAGCCATGTAAACATATACATATAATAATGAACACGAAGGATGTAGGTGGGTAGGTAGCTATATGCATATAACTAAAAGAAGTTTTTTTTTAACTATTAAGATAAAGTCAAAAAAATACCAATTACGAAGTTTCGAAAAAATCTATTGATTGGTTTTTGAAATTTCGAGTTTTAATAAAAATATATATTTCCAAAATAACTGAACTGAATACTTCATACGATGTAGGCCGTCATACATTTATATATACATAATTATGTATCTTTAAAAATCACATGGATCTTATGTACATATGCATATTGCACTTAAATTATAAATAATACAGTGAGGGTTTTCGTTACCTTTTTTTATTTAAAACATTCTCTTCGGTATATATATACATATTTATTTAACTTATGAAACATTACCGACCATACATAATATATATTAAATATTATTCTAGTAATCAGTACGTAAATATTTTTTTATAATTCTGTTCTTATTAGAATGTCTTACACAATTAGATGAATGTTATCTGTTTTTCTTTTCAAGTTTTAGTTCTTCGTTTTGATTGAAATTTGTTCTGGGAATTGTTGTACACATAAAAAAGTTTAATTAAGAAATAATTTCCTATTGATTCAACGGGACTCAGGAATGCAGAATTTGGATGCAAGTTTTGTAAATGGCTTCGCCAACGACGGATTTGGACTGGACAAGCTTTTGAGCGAGAATGGCATCAAATGACTGTACAGCAGCAGCTCATTCATTGCTTTGTGATTAAATTGAAAAACAATTGCTCCATTCGTTTTTGTACAATTATGTGACTAAGAATTTCTTTACGCTGGATCGAATTGTTCCACCTTCATCGATACTAGGCTTGCTTTACTTGGGAAGACGAAAAGCCACCGAAGCTGTTATGAACGCTCTGGAAGTTGTGGCTTCACAAGTCTATGGCCACTGCAATGGAGACATTTGTCCATGCGCTGCAGAAACTGGAAAAACTCCCACTCCACCAAAGCAAAATTTTTCAATGTGCCATATAATCCATTGGTGCATACACACAATAAACAGCCATATAGCTATAGGTAAGTTAGTTGAAACTTTACACAAAAATAAAATGTTATATTTAACTTCTAACTCCCAACAGTTCCTTCATCTTCATGGCAATCGAATTCTCCAAAGAGAAAGCATTGCCAGTAAAAGAAATATATGCATGGATTTTCTAGCATATTCCGTGCTTCAAAGCAACTCCCACCGGATGTAAGAATAGTGTGAGACATAATCTTTTGTTAATATAACATTTCGTAATATTAAACCTTTTCTACTAACAATGTGATCGAACACAAGAGCAAGTACATATGATCCAACAGTGCATTTAATTTATTTATAAAAAATATGGAAACAATTTGCCGCAAGCTTTAACTTTCCGATGAATTTCCATATCAGGAACAAAGCAAATATTTTTCAACCAACAAAGAGGTAGAACTACTCAACGACGAAAAATGAAAAGAATTCATAGTAAGTAGAATAACTTAAGTTTTTTTTTGTTTAATGGATTGCTAATATATTTTATTATAATAAGTTATGTTATAAAAAAATTAATTACTATAACAAATTTACTAAAAATCAATAAAATCAATTTTTTGCGATCTAGAATTACGGATTACTTTTTGCAAATTTTACAATTTAAAAAATTCGAACCCGAAATTTTAATCAAACTTGATATTCCGTCTGTCTCTCTATCGGTCGATATAAATATGTATATCCATTTCTTCTACCTAATTATATTTCATTTTTACGCATAATAATGACTTAATTACACACATACACATGTTTTTGCTATCTACCTCACTGAATGCCTACCTACTTACAGTATATACTATTTGGGCTCTCATACATTTATATACCTATATATCATTAAAAATCAAATGAATATTATGTATATTGCACCTATCATATAAAATTATATGCATATATCTACCTACTTATCACCAACTTACACTTTCAATGTACATTGTATGTATACACATTAACATGCCTACATATTCATATCTGTATGTAGTGTAGGTACACAATTATCATCCTAATTTCCGTAATTAAAATCTATAATCTAGATTTAAATATAAATTTGTAGGTATGTAGGTACCTAAGTAACTATTCCTTGAATCATCCATTCAATCCATTATACTTAAAACTTACCTACATATTTGGACCTACCTACTAATAGCGTCAATGTTTAGCTACATTTAAAAATATTCAAATTTAGTTTAAAACTAATAAATAAAAATGAAAAATAGAAACTTGAAGTTATGAATTTGGATCGGGCCAGAGCAAATTAAATTTATAAACTTTAAACTTTAAATTTATAAATTTGACTATTCTTTCAATTTCCATTTCAAAAATAATAAATTACGTACAAAACGCAAATCGAGTTAGTAGTTTCTGATATCTAGGTCACTGAATAGGTACCAACCTACATACATTATGTACTAGGTGGACTCTCTGACATTTATATAAATATATATCTTTAACAATCAAATGAATATTATGTATATTACAACTATCATATAAAGTTTTATATGCATATATGGATCTACCTAACCATAACCATCCAACACTTTCATTATACATTATTATGTACCTACATATTTACATACCTAGGGTCCATATACATACATATGTATGTAATGTAGGTACATTTTACCATCCCAATTTACAGAATTACAATCCATAACATATATTTAAATATACATTTTTAGGTAGGTACCTAGTAACTATTTCCTGAAAAATCTATCATAGCATCCATTAGTAGTCGAAAATCATAAAATCGGATTTCATAATCTCTAAATATTTACAGATTGTTTAATTTTTATTTTACAGATAGTTTTTGTGGGAAATTTGCTACATGTGAATCCAATTTCTATGAAACTGCTTGCCTAGCCATGGAGCCTTGTGTTTTGATTCAGTTCAATGGAGAAATATCTGCTGCAGTAAATGAGACCGATGACGACACACACACCAACACCGACGACGCGAAGCACATGCGACAACTGTTGCAGATGATTCTGCCTCACAAACTGCAAGACACCACATCATCCACCTCATCCAATATTGAAACAAAAAAGGATCATTAACATTGATTGCGTTCCTGACAAAAATGTGATCTTATTCTATTCTTCATAATGTTCTATATATCTCTGTGAGCAGCAAACTTATTTGTACTGAATAATAATAATAATTTTAATTATTTTGTGTTGTCATTAATACAATATTTATATATATATACATGTATATGATTCTTTGTTTATTTTCGGGAATGTTTGTTCAACTTCACCTTTAAAAAAAAAACGGTCTAATTTTAAAAACACGAAAAAACTACTTTTAGATAGCAATTTTTCGAAATAATTGTTTGATTATAAAATGATTGAAGGATTTAGAAGCTGAGGTTAATTTACACTCAGAACCGTTACAATCATCGAAATCAAGCAAGTAGTTTGGAAATTAGAGCTTAGCGTAAGTACTGATTTCAAGATTTTTCTTGATATCAGTAAGAATTTCTTGGATTTGCTACTTTGGACAAGCTGTCATTTCCAAAGTACTTGTTTGATCTCGATGATTGAAACTGTTGTGAGTTTTAATTTATGCCAGCTTGTAAATTCTTGAAACCGTTTTCAATTCGAGCAAATATTTCAAAAAATTTGCATCTGAAAGTAATTTTGTAATTTTTCATTTTTTTTAAAACACGAAGAAACTACTTTTAGATAGCAATTTTTCGAAATAATTTTTTGAATTTAAAATGATTGCAGGGATTTAGAAGCTAAGGTTAATTTACACTCAGAACAGTTACAATCATCGAAATCAAGCAAGTAGTTTGGAAATTAGAGCTTAGCGTAAGTACTGATTTCAAGATTTTTCTTGATATCAGTAAAAATTTCTTGGATTTGCTACTTTGGGCAAGCTGTCATTTCCAAAGTACTTGCTTGATCTCGATGATTGAAACTGTTGTGAGTTTTAATTTATGCCAGCTTGTAAATTCTTGAAACCGTTTTCAATTCGAGCAAATATTTCAAAAAATTTGCATCTGAAAGTAATTTTGTAATTTTTCATTTTTTTTAAAACACGAAGAAACTACTTTTAGATAGCAATTTTTCGAAATAATTTTTTGAATTTAAAATGATTGCAGGGATTTAGAAGCTAAGGTTAATTTACACTCAGAACAGTTACAATCATCGAAATCAAGCAAGTAGTTTGGAAATTAGAGCTTAGCGTAAGTACTGATTTCAAGATTTTTCTTGATATCAGTAAAAATTTCTTGGATTTGCTACTTTGGGCAAGCTGTCATTTCCAAAGTACTTGCTTGATCTCGATGATTGAAACTGTTGTGAGTTTTAATTTATGCCAGCTTGTAAATTCTTGAAACCGTTTTCAATTCGAGCAAATATTTCAAAAAATTTGCATCTGAAAGTAATTTTGTAATTTTTCATTTTTTTTAAAACACGAAGAAACTACTTTTAGATAGCAATTTTTCGAAATAATTTTTTGAATTTAAAATGATTGCAGGGATTTAGAAGCTAAGGTTAATTTACACTCAGAACCGTTACAATCATCGAAATCAAGCAAGTAGTTTGGAAATTAGGGCTTAGCGTAAGTACTGATTTCAAGATTTTTCTTGATATCAGTAAAAATTTCTTGGATTTGCTACTTTGGACAAGCTGTCATTTCCAAAGTACTTGCTTGATCTCGATGATTGTAACTGTTCTGAGTGTTAATTTACCTCAGCATAGGGCTATAATACTTACCTATGTGTCATTGAGACACACAACATTACATTTCCCTTGAAAAGAAAAGAATTTTTTTGAACACCCTTAAAGAAAATGTAATTGAAAAAAATCAAGTGAATCACAATTCTTAAGCTATATACATATATATATATATATATAAAAGGAGAACACTTTAAAATATTGAGCCTATGTATCTAATTATAATATCTGGCAATAATGACTTCCTGCTGGGCTTCATTGTTGTGTGGTCGAACCTTATTGTTCGTCATGGTTTTGAGATGAATGCCTGGCTCTGTTTGTCCTACAAAATTAAAAGAAAAACAAATACTCAAAAATACATCAAATTAGGTTTTTTTTTCTATTTAACTTACCTTATTTCTCTTTGATTGAATTCTGATCCACAGACAGACCAAAAATCTGCTTAGAAGCTACAGATACAGACCAAGGTGTTTCGGTCAACATGTGCATATCTATCTCGTTCAGGATATTGCCACTCACGATATATTTCTTCCAAAAAGACGAGGCCAAATCTTTGTTCTCGACACACAATGAGTTACATAATCCAATACTTCTAAGACTATGGTATGGTTGTTTAATCGGTTCCAAGTGTGTAGGCTTCAATTTCGGCCTCCGAAATTAGATCTATCATGTGTAGATGTTTCAGTTAAGAATGCTCCTCAATGAACAGAATTTGGCCAAATTCTCATAAGGATACTCATTAGTTTACGTGCTTTGATTAACATAACACTATGTACTTGTAAATTCCGAGTATCGCCTAACTACACAGTATTGTGAGAGTGATGTTACATGATCGAGTTTCGCATTAAATTGAAAAACTTTCCGCAGAATTGATTGCTAGAAAGAGCAATATAAATTAAAATCAATATAATATAATTTAAAATGAACTTATATCTCTTTAGTTTTATTCTTCACTAACGAATTCGTGACGAATCAAATGAATCAACACACAATTATTTTTTTTTGATTAAAATAAATAAAATTGTGAAATAACTAATAAATAAAAAGAAACAATTGAGAAAATGAAAGTAAATAATTTTATTTCTCGTAAGCTATTTGAGAACTGTCAGATTGACTTATGACAAATCAACAAAAAAAATGAGCTGTCAGTTTGAGCAAAAGGGTTTTTTAATCCACCACTCACATGTATTCACGGATAGGAAAAAATGAGTAAATTAAGAGAGTTTTCTCTTACTCACCTAAAAAAAAATTTGCGGGTGTTTAAGGCAAGGGGGGTACGAGTCGCGCCTCTATTTAATTATTTTCTCTATGTTTAATCCGTTGGATAACTCGAGCCAAGAACCAAAAACACCTTCAGCAGTGTCCCACCAGTAGCGAGCAGCACCTTGCATTTTTGATGCGAGCAGCACCTTGCATTTTTGATAACGCTCTCTCATCCCAATCATACATTTTGGACAGACTCTCTACACGACTGACCCAGCACTCCGCCGAAATTGAAGATAAACTTCCAGGTGAAAACATTGGCATTAAATCCGAAATTTCTCTAATACTGCAATTAATTTTAGACCTCTCTACAACAGGACTCCTTAGATGCCTTAATTTTTCCGCAACCTCCTGTTCCTTCGTAAAAACTATTCGTTCCTTTTCAAGAAGTTCTTTCTCCCGCTTGATTAGTTCCCACTCACGAGCCCTAAGTTCTTCATCTGTTATTGTACCGGATTCGGAGATCGTTGTGATGTTTCGGACCTCTTCAACATTATCACGAGTTGCCTCAGTACCATGAGTCGATGTTTCGTTGGAATGTGTTTCTCTTACGCTTTGATTTTTGTCGTAGTCAGTTATTCTTTTGATCAAAATCCTTTTAGATCCATTGATTGGTAGAGATCTCATTCTGAGCTCTACTTGGAGCTGTTTGATGTTCATATGTTCCATAATAAATCGATCTAAAATCAAAAATTAACGGTGGTTATTACAAAAAAAACTACTTTGAACTCAAAAGTAAACAAACAAATATTCAATTCGCTCGACCTTCTGCAAAACCGAAATATTTACCTATCAAATATTTATTCTCATTTCAAGAAGAAAAACCATACGTTAAAAAAAAATGCCTTTATTCTGTGGTAATATTTTGAGATGATTCATTTGTGCAAATTTCGTATTACCAAACATTTCAGTTGGAAATATTATTTGCATGCCACAACATTACAAATTATCATAGATAGAGAAGAGCATATTTGTATGCCACAACATTACAAATTAACGCAGCCAGAGAAGAACATATTTGTATGCCACAACAATACAAATTATCGTAGATAGAGAAGAACATATTTGTATGCCCCCAACTATGTAATTGATTTTACTTCACCAAAATGAATTTACAAATTAAAATAGCTGCACTTTATTACGGGTCTGGGTCTGGGTTATTTTAACACATATTACAAAACTACACGAGATCCAGGTTTCTATCTGGTTTTGTAGATACTAGTATTAAATTCGGCAAACGGAGGGTACCTATCAGTACATAACCCAGATCGTAATACCTTTACGGGATGAACCACATGGATTATTGGCGACAACAAAACACGGCCAATGCTACATCCAAACAAACAAAACAAACCCAAGGTCCGCACTTCTTTTTTTACCGCATGCATGTACTCACTTAAACTAACTTATTAAAAGTAAACTTATCTTCTTCAGTAGGCTCACAATTCACAGTCCCACTTCTGAACTATAACGTGAGATTAAATATACTCTTATAACGTGAAATTAAATACTTTCTTTATTACAATATAAAATGTATCTTTGCCTTAATACACTTTACTAGTGCTTTACTAATTCGCGACCGCCCTGTTCGACGGTTACTTCTCGACTGCCCTCAGTAGTTGGTTTCTTCCCTCGTCTCTCTCCTCGTCTCTCTATATTCGGTTACATATTATTAAATTTAAGAAAGTTTTGATAAATAATACAAAATAAATAAGAAAATAAATGCTTTCCTAAGCTATAAAAATAAAGAATTTCGGTTATAAAATTAGCAGTCTTCATGTTGTTACAATTAGTCTTCAAACAAGTTTGATGTTCTTAATGTAAATAAATAATAAAGTTAAAATAAGTTTAAATAAAAAATACAAAATAAATAAATAAATAAAAATGCTCTTCTTAGTTTTAAATGTAGATAAGGAATTAAAAATATAAAATAACCAGACTTCAGATCGTTAGGTACAATAAGTTTTTAAATTACTTTGATTAACATTTTTAATGTTTTTTTTTTGTTTTGGTAAACATTTACTTACAATGTAATGTTATAAGGAGACAAGTCTAGCTTAAATTTAAATAGTGAAGCTGTTCTGTTGGTGCCTTTCTTGACTATGGGCTTTGGTAACTTAAGAATAATGTCTGATATATTTACAGAAGCCTAATCTCTCACATCAGGAAATACAAAGGTTCCCGTAGGCTTGCGCTTGAGGAAACAAACATTAAAATCGATGGCTTGAGAATCTTCGTACTTTGATAAAATTTTCGCAACGTAATTCTTGAAAGGTTGTTTCTTTTCTAAGTTCATTATTTTTGCTATTATAAAATCTCCTTCCTGAATATCACTAGCCACAGGTACGGCTATATTAAAGGTGTCATCCTCAGAAGAGCAGAATTCTTCGGAATCAAATGATTCTTGTAATACGACTTCAACAGAACAGTCTGAAGATTCTGATTCCATTATTATAGACTTATTAGATTTTCTTTTTACTTTTCTGATAGGTTTTGCAGCTTCTAGGCCCACCAATGTCTTAGCATTTTTAAGATCAGTTGCTCGTTTTCTTTGTTCTTTTTTTATATTTGCTTCATTCTTAGAGCTCTGTAGTTTTTCCAATCTTTTCTTTTCGGGAGTATCTGTGTAGATTCTTGATTTACCTTTTTCTCTTCCTTTTTTAAGTATCACTTTTTGGGTAATTTTTCAGCTTCAGGCGTTATGCTTAGTTTTGTTGTTGAAACTTCAGAAATTGGCTGAAAAGCTCTTGATGTGGAAGGCATGTTATTCAATTCAGCTTCATTTGTAGCATTTTTGAGCCTGGTAGAGGGAGGAGGTGTTACACATCGCTCACTGATTATTTCTTCGATTTCGGCAACACTTACATAACTTGGATTGTCTTCAGGGACGGCAACAGTATTAGCAGAATCTAAATTTTCCTCAGAAGCATCTTGTGGGTGTTGGTTGCTATAAATCTCACAAGGAGTAAAATCTTCATTTGAAAATGCTAGTCTATTGAATGGTACAATTCCGGGTTTAGCAAAGGCACTCATAATATTTTTTGGAGTGAAGGATTCAAGAAAAGCAATCTTAGCTAGCTTTGGAATTTCGTAAATAGTTAACGCTTTTCCTGGATTATTAACGTGCCAATCATTAAATGCAACCTTTAGCTTTCCTTTAAACGGGCCGAAAACACCAACATCAAGAGGTTATAATTTATGGGACGTATGTGGAGGAAACTATAAGTAAATTATTCCATTGTCACGGGAATAATTAATTGCGTCAACGGAAATATGGGACTCGTGGTTATCAAAAATAAAAAGAATTGGCATTTCTTTTGTACAGCCTGTATTTTCTTGAATGTGTTTAAGGACTTCCAAAAATAGTTCACTATTAATCCATCCAGACCGAGATGCAAGACCTAAGGATCCCTCTGAAGCACCATTCAAAAAATGGCAGGAAACAGGTAAACTGGTGGAATGGTATTACCACAAGCTGTTATAATTCCGCCAAATGTCACCAACTCTCCTCTCTCCGCTGAAACAATTTGACCCACTTGTCGCTGTGATTTGTCAGCGAATATTTTTGGAGTACTCAAGACCGTTGTGATACCGGTTTCATCGAAATTAATTATTCGATTTGGTGAGAAATTAAATCTCAAGATAACATCTTCAAGATCTTTGTAGAATATGTCTACAGAAGTCTTATTAAATGAAAAGGAACGAGCCATACTTGTATTTTCCGGTTTTCTCAAGCTCATATTTGGATTCCTTTTACGGTAACCATGCATCCAATCCAAACCGGCACATTTATTGTCATCCCAGGCTTTTGGATATTTTAGACAAAGTTTTTTTGCGTATTGGTATGCCAACTCTCGTACTTGATTTATTGTCAGTCCGTGATGCATTTTACTGCATTTAATTATGTAGTTGTTTAACTCCTGCTCTTGTTCATTTGTGAAAACTTGGTTGGCAGTATATTTTGATTTAAAACTTCTGTGATCGGCTTCTATTTTCTTCTTTTTCTCAACTCTGTGCTGAAGAGTAGCATGTTTCAAATTATATTTATCTGCTGCTTTTCTGATTGACAATCTCCCTTCCAGCACATCGGATATTGCAGCAGCCACAGCAACTTCATTAATGTTGTTTCTTTCCGTTTTTTGCTTGTATGTTCGCACCATTTTCCTAAAAAAAAATAAAAACATTAACGGGGCACATTGAAACGCATCAAACTACCCCGTAGTTTTGTGTATCAATGTGCCCCAACTGTCTTTACTGAAGGAAAACAAAAAAATCTATTAAACTGATGCTAAACAATTTCTTTTAAGATTCAAATCACATTATGAATAACATTTTCTTACAATCTAACTTTAAATGAAATTTATAACACTAAATATGCTAGGTGAAAAATCACTTGAAAGAAATACAAAAAAAATTACTTACGAACTGGAAAAACACGTTTGTTTTAGCTGAGAGTTAAGTGATGACTGAAGAGAGACGACAGTTAGGTGTGTATATGGGTTGATAGACATGTTGTGTTGTGTGCGTCTTTGAGCGGCCTACTACGATTAGTTTTCAAGCAATATTGAATGTATCTATGTGCCCCATGTATCAATGTACCCAAACTCCCCCTACTACCTTTTCGAAGAGCTTAGGAATAGCTGAAAGCTTTGAAATGGGCCTATAATTGCTCAAGTGCTTAAGTCGGTTTTTATAAATTGGATCTATAAAAGATATCTTCCATTCCTCTAGAAAAATACCTGTTGACAGAGATTTGTTAAAGATATTTGTCAAAACACAACAAAGAGAAGCAGAACATTTTGATAACAGGATAGGTGGGATTGAGTCAAAACCAGCCTTTTTAGTAGTATCAAGGTCATTTAAACTTATGAGAATTTCTTGCTCTGTTAATTTAGTTAACGAGAAATCAATTTGAGGAATAGTATCCGGGTATAAATCATCAATATTTTTAATTGTATCACTATTATATGATGTTTTAAAATAGTGCGCAAAGAGATCACAACAGGATTTAATGTCGCACTTATTGCTGTCATACTCCATACATTGTGGGAAAGATGAACCTTTTCTTTTAGAGTTCATAAATACCCAAAAGATTTCGAATTATTTTTTATATTCGCTTCGGTGTTAAGCAAATAATGTCTATACAAAAACTTGTTAAGAAAGTCAAATTCTTTCCTTAATTGAAAAAACCTTTCACGATCAGCAGAGAGTTTTGATAGTTTAAAACGCTTGAAAGCCTTATTTTTTGCATTTTCTAAATTCTTTATCCTAGGGTTAAACCATGGAAGCTTAAAAGTTTTTTTACTTCTTAGGGTAGGAACAAAGAGTTCTATACCTTCAAATAATAGGTGTTTGAATTGCGCAAACATATCTTCTAATGACTTGCCGTCCATAAAACTCTCCCAATTTACATTATTATAAAAACTATTAAGTCCAATGAAATCAGCCTTTGCAAAATTATATAATTTTTGGTTTTTGATTAAATTTTTTGCATAATCATAATATTCAAAAGATATACATACAGCCTTATGATGAATGGAATTGTATATCAAAGGAAAATCAGACATAACTAGAGAGTATTTTAGATCATTGCTGATAAATACTAGATCTAATATTCCCCCTATACTATTTTTTACATTATTTATTTGAAAAAGACCCATAGCAGATAATGAGTCAACGACCAACATTTCTACATCTTTAATTGTATTAAAACATGATCATCTTCCATATACCGCCAGACGATGTCACCCAAATTGAAATCGCCAAGGACACATGGGAATTGGTTGGTCGTTAATTCATTAACAATTGCTTGAACATTAGGAAGATGTTCATTATAAACTCACAAAAAGTACTTAAAAAAACCAATAACATCCAAGGTTTATCAAAATATTTTTCAAAAAAGTGTTAATGTAACAGGTAACCTTAGTTATATAAGTTTTTAAGCAAATCCCGAAGTTGTCTCACTTGTCACATGACTGAGAACAAAAGAAAACTAATCCAAACTTCACCAGAAGAACACCCTTATTCCAAAGCACCAATTATAAACAGAACGCAAAAAGGTTATAAATCGCACCACGCCATGTCTATTTCTGATAACGATCTTAGAAAAATAAAAAATATAGAAGAATCTCTGCACACAGAGCTTGAGAAAGCAACTGCAAAGTTAGCTACAAAAGAGGATTTTGCAAAGCTGAATGCGGAAATAAATTTACTGCGGACACAAAATAAGGATTTATCCATGCAGGTTCGACATTTCGAAGCTAGGTGCAATGCTCTGGAAGAGGAGTTGGAGATGCAGGGCAGGGAGTTAAAAGGAAAAAACATCATCTTCACTATGCCGAAAGAGAATATTGATCCACAGATGAAAATACAATCTCTCAGTCAACTTTTGCTTGGCGAATCGCATCGAATGCCAGAATCAACAAGACTAACCGAAAACGAAAACATCATCAAACTGAAACTTAACACCGGCTCGAATGAAAATGCAACAAAAATGCTCCAAAACTCCTCCAAGCTCAAAGGCACAGGTGTTTTTATACAACGAGACCTAACGAAACAATCACAACATAAACGTCGGATCCTTCTTGGCTACAGAAAAATAATTAAAACAAAAAAACCAACAGAAGCAGTAGTAATGAAAAACAACAATTCGTTGGTAGTTTCGGATAAAAAATTTTATTTAAATAATGTCAATTCACTTAAATATAAAAACGAAGATGGAGAAAACAAACTACGCGAAATGTTTGGTGAACTTAATTTTGAAGCTGTCAAAGCCATATCAGCAATTAGACGTCGCAGTGAATGGTCTAGACCAGTTAATGTAATTACACCAGGGATGCCACTTTACTCAAATTTGCCGAGTTCTAATACTTTAGTACAAAATTGAAATTGTAATGTCGTCAGCTCAGCACCATTATATTCTTTTAAAATTTTATCATATAATGTGTCAGGGCTAAATAATAAACTTTTATTTATAGATTTTTTTAACTATGTTAATGATTTTGATATATTTTTTCTTTACGACACACATGTTACAAGTGAAAATATAAGTAAATTTTTAATGGATTTAAATTAGTTTCAAATGCGGCAGTTAAAACACATACAAAAGGACGTGCAAGCGGCGGAACACTGTATGGTATAAAAACATCTTTACTAAAAATGTACACTTTTGAACAATTGGATGATGTTACTATTGTAAAACTTTTACACAAAAATAATATGTACATTCTTCCATTTTACATCAATTGTAATAAGTGGACAGCAGACTACGAGCGGTTTAACAACATCATGTTACATTTGTCAAACAAAATTGTTCTTATAATAGGTGATTTCAACGCAAGAACCAACAACTTCCAGGTAACTACAATCCAAAACTCAAATAACCCTTCAATAAACCGCAACAACAGAAATTCCAAGGACAATGTATGCAATCAAAATGGTACCAACCTTCTTGAAGTCTTGCAGATGTATTACTGTATAATTTTGATCGGTTGTACTAACGGAGACACTGAAGGTCAGTATACGTTTATAGGAGGTCAAGGCAAATCTGTGATTGATTATTGCGCTGCAAATAGTGAATGGATTGAGCTTATAACAAAAATCGAAGTACAAAGTAAGAACTACTCAGACCACATGCCAATTGTTGTTGAATGGTCAGAAGAAATAACACAATTTCAAAGAATTCTTCGGCTGATTCCTAGGCTCAAATGGAAACAGGATGACTTATTGACATACCAAAACAGGCTTGATATACATCTTGAGAGACTGAATGAGAGGACTAATTCAGCGGATGAACGTGCAAATCAATTTGTTTCTTGTATAAGAAACTCTGTAACAAGAGTACCCTCAAAATTTCGTAAGGCTTTTAAACAAAAATGGTTTGACAAAGAGTGTATGAAAGCTAGAAAGAAGTCCTTTGTCCTTCTAAATGCACTCCGGAACTCAAACTGTCAAAACTTGAAAAATTGGTACAACATAGCAAATAAAAGATACAAAAATCTGTGTTTCAGGAAGAAAACTGAATTCGAAAACCATCTAACCGATAAACTTGGTAAAACAAGAGATTCAAGAGAATTTTGGAAGGTGACAAAAAAAATAATTGGATCGAATTTTAAAATAGGACCAGGAGTATCTGCTAACGAACTTTCAACTCACTTCAAAAATATTTTAAAAAATAAAGCAGACCTTGTATTTTCTTATGCAGAACCTTTTTTCGTTGACAATATATTGGATATTGAAATCACTGTAGCTGAATTACAGCTTGTTGTCGTCAAGGCAAAAGATGGAAAAGCTCCAGGAGAAGATGGGATTCCATAAGAATATTTCAAGAACGCCACACCAACCTTTATATGTCAACTTACATCCTTTTTCAATGAAGTGTTTTCAAAAGAAGAAATTCCTACATCATTTAAAAAGTCTGTTATATTCCCTATTCACAAAAAAAGGAGACATCAACAATGTAGACAATTATAGAGGCATATCGTTTATGAATGTCATCGCAAAATTGTTCTGTGGAGTACTTGTTAACAGATTGGAGACTTGGGTGGAATATAACGATACATTGACCCAATTCCAAGCTGGCTTCAGGAAAAATTTTTCAACCATTGACCATATCTTCGTACTAACCTCCATCGTGAAAGCATTTCAAGCGAGGAACAAGAAAGTCTATGCATTTTTCGTAGACTTTAAGTCTGCTTTTGATCTTGTGAATCGAAATGCACTCTTCTAGAAGCTCTCACAACTAGGCATATCCTCCAAGTTCATCCGTGTAGTAAAGAAGATGTATGTAGAATCAAAAGCTGCTGTGTGGGATGGATCAATTTATTCAGAATGGTTTGAAACAGATTCTGGTGTTAAGCAAGGATGCCTATTAAGTGCACTTCTATTGGCCCTTTTTATAAATGATGTTGAATCTTACCTACCTGGAGGTATTCGGATTGCTGATTTGACCATAAATGTCCTTTTCTATGCTGATGACTTAGTGATACTTTCCGAGACTCCAGTCAATCTCCAGCTAATGATTAATCGTCTCGCGGATTACTGCAGAAAATGGGGACTTACCATTAACGCAGATAAATCAAAAGTAATGGTATTCTCAAGATCTGCCCGGTATCAATCAACATATAATTGGTACTACAATGGAAATCTTTTAAAGGTAGCTTCTGAGTATAAGTACCTTGGAGTAATTCTTAATAAAACTATAGATTTCAACAATCATATAACCATCAAAGCTAAAACTACACAAAGTCTGTTAAATCTATCTTGGAGAAATATCTTTTCGAATCAACGCATAATACTTTCAGCGAAATACAGGATATTTGATGCTGCTGTTAGGAGTTCACTTTGCTATGCTGCCCAAGTATGGGGAATTAACGAATACGAGTCGATAGAAAAATTTCACAGATGCTTTTTGAAGAAACTTTTTAATTTACCTTTAAACACACCGAATTATGCTTTATATCTGGAAACTGGGCTACCCAAAATTTTTACTGGCACTCTGAAATCACAGGCAGACTACATTGTCAAGGTGTTGTCTCATCGTAATGACCGACTGACTAAACGAATGGCACTATATGAGCTAAGAAACGAGGACTGGTGGGTGTCAAAATGGAAACATCTGGGAAACCATTGTGGTGAAGTAGTATCGTTAAATTCACAAAATTTGAGTCATGTAAAAGAACAGCTTTACAAAATAATACAAGCGCACGAAAATTCTGAACGCGATGGGTTTATAATACAAGCTCGAGAATCAGATAGCAGACTACTTTACTCACAACTGGAACTTAACCTTATGCAATCAAACTACTTTAATGATTCACTTAATTACAGGGAAATATCTTTAATATTTAAAACAAGATGTGAAGTTCTTCCGCTAAACGGATCTCCTTACAACAACAGTTTTAACCGATTTTGCACGTTATGTAATTTGAAAGCCAAAGAGGACTGTTTTCACATCATAGGTATATGCCCCATTTTTGCTTCCCACAGAAAAACATTCGTTGGAAAGGAAACTATGACGCTCCACGAAACTATTTCAGTGCTAAATGATTCCGATTGGAAAAGACTCTATTCTTTTTTGAAAGTTATTTATAAATATAAATATAAATATAGGATGTTACTTCTTACCGAATTTGTTTAAATATTTATTAAAAAAAAGAAAAAAATCAGTATTAATGTTTGTACTTAATTTGCTAACCGAGCTGACGGCAATGCCATAGCTATAAAATTCATCAAAAATTATAAACATTATATCAAAAACGAAAACGAAACAATAAATGAATTCCTTACTTACTTACTCATTAGAGCTCAAAATATGTAATTTGGCAAATTACAGAAAAAGTGTTTTCATTACAAATTATCTCATTTCGTTTGACATCTGGCTGAATTTGGCTGAATTTCATTTGACAGTTCTTTGACATTTTACAACTTCTAAAATTATAAAATTACAAAATCCTTTTCCGAGATGTACTGTTAATGTTAGCTTAATATTAGAAAAATTATATTTGTGGATGCTGATCTTGTGAGAATTTAATTAGTGAAAGGAAATTAGAAAGCTCATTTGTATTCTTGTTTTTATCAGATTGTTCGTGCATATATGAAAAAAGTAAACGAATTGGATTTAAATGGTGTCCCTTATACCTACAATTTCTTTCTGTAACTTGATAAAGGAACTGGAAGGATTTGGAAACAAGGCCAGTAAGCAGCAGATATATTATTTATTCACCAAATGGCGATTAATAAAGATTCCGAAAAATAGCAGCTGGCGATCGCCTAAGGGGCTAGTACCAAGCTCTGTTATAATTTGTTAAATCTCGATCAAAATTTGCCGAATAACATGTTATAGCAAGCGATGGCTATAAAATTTCTTTGAGGATTTGGTGCCAAAAACAGTGATAATTCTTTCAAAAAATAGACAAAATAAAAACAATTGAAAATAGTTGATGAAAACCTTTGTATTTTATTTCATTGTGCACAGAATTAAAGATTCCCAGCAAAGCGTTTACAAGCTGAGTCAATGCTAATTTCGATGTGATAGCTTGTGATCAATTGTTGGAATAGTGACTTCCTGAAAGAGAAAAATCAGTCATCAACATAAATATTCATTGTTGGAACAAAATCGACGTTAGCACATCCTGTAAGGCAAATTGCTTACTCCTAACAACGATTGCAATTTCAGACCACCCATAGATCCTCTGAGCATCGCAGCCTTGAAGGGTGCTAAAGAGATATGCACCACCAGCTTGAAAACTGGAATTTCTTATCAGATCTACTGATACATAAGCATTTCGTAGTTCCATATGTAGCTTTCGCCATGCTGTTGACGATCAATTCTACTGCCGATAGAGACATATCGATGTGTTTACTACAAAAAGAAAACAAAACTTTTTAAGAAATAGGTACATATATAATATGTATACTTTTCATTTAATATGGAAATGATTTTTCACTTGCGATTATAGGTACTATAAGGCAAGTTATGTATTCGTAAAACAATTTTTTTTTCTAACAATCAAACATGGCATTACGATCATAGAGAACACAAAAAATGGGTCCCCCAATTCCGTCTGTCTGTCTGTCCTTGAATCTGCAGCCTAAACGGTTGGATGGATTTGCTTCAAACTTGGTACATATTGGTTTTTCGGTAATATGCCCACACGTTTTTTTTTCATTTTTTTAAGACGACAAATAGCAGTAGCTCCCATAATTTTGTTTTGCCTTACGATTTTTATAAAAAAAAATCAGGGCATTAATGAAGGGAAAGAGTACCTTTTGACAGTTTTTTTTTTAGAAAAAAATTGTTATTTTTGGTACCTCTGGTACAACCATTTTTTTGGTTTTCGATTTTCTGGGAAACGGTTAATTTGATTTTTTTTAATTTTTTACGCAGAAGCTCAGTTTAAAAACTCTTGTAAACCAAAATTTTTGAAAAAAAAAATCTTTTTGGGAAATTAATTTTTTGTTGAAAACTCAAAATTTCGAAAACGACTCAATAGATTTTTTCGAAACTTCGTTTTTGGTAGCTTTTTGACACTACCTTGAATAGTTACAAAATTATTTTCCTAAAATAAAAAACAAGACGTCTACCTCCCATACAAATTTAAAAAAAACCGGTAAGAAAAAAATGTATTTCTTAAAAACGGCTGCAAGAATGTTTATAAAAAAATGTGTGTTCTTATAATTAATGTACAGCCCACTTTTAGTTATAAAAATATTTTGTTTTGCGTACTTATTAATGGTACTTCCCATAGAACCACTTTGCATAATCTCGACATTCTCAATATTGGATGAACCGATTAAAATATTTTTTTTACACAAATGCTCCCTAAAATTGTTAATAAAACTGCATTTTTTTTTATACAAATACTCCCTAAAATTGTTAATAAAACTGCGTACGAAAATTTTCCAAACATTTTTTTTAAGATTTTTAAAAAATAAATTAATTTTTTTTTGGAAAAATCGATTTTTCAAAAACCAGTCAGAATGTTTTCCATGAATGCAAATTGCATTTTTGTTTTCCCTCAAACTATAACGACTAAGCAATATAAAAACATTTAATTATGTGTATTATTCATTTATTTCTACTTTTTATTATTCCCTTTTTACGAATTTTTGCGTATGTCACTGAATACTAAACGCAATTTAGGCCCTCATACATTTATACATACATCTTTAAAAATCACATGAATGTTATGTATGTACAATATTGTATATAAGTTATATGCATATATAGCTATACCTACCCACCTAAATTCGTCATTTTCATTATTATATGTACATGTTTACATACTTAGGTTCCGTTTATATATGTATATGCAGATACATTTTACTCTCCTAACTTACATAGTTAAAATCCATAACTTAGATTTAAATATATATTTGTAAGTAGGTGCCTATGTAACTATTCCTTCAATCATCCATTCGACAATTCATTATATGTACTAAAAATCAAGGTAATCTAACCTACATAGGATTTAAACTATTTGAGTTGCTATTCCAGGAAGTCCAAATACAGTAATAAAATAAGCTTTTTCAAGGAAAGTTGATCGAATTAATAAATTAAATTACAAATATCAAACTTGACATTAAATGATATTGGGAATAATTTTTACAATAAAGTATATATATGTATATTCATGTCTATACTAACATAAACCTGCATAGGATAACTACACCTAACTAACTTAACATCAATAGTTATAGCTACATTAAAGTTGTTAGCTACAAGAGCAAGTTCGTACGATCCAGTCGTGCATTTTATTTTTCCTCCCATCGAAACTAAGTTTTTGGGTCAAAAAGCGTAATGCTGAGTTTATTATAAAAATAAAAGTACGCCTTTAAATGACACCTGCGCTGATCTGGATAAAGTTCGCTTAGCGCGAACTTCTTTCACCATGTTATCATCATCATCAACACGTAACTTAGAACTAATCAATGATAAATTTAGGGGAGTTTTTGATAGCTTCGTCAACCTCTTCATCTGATGATGAAGATATGTTTTTTTTTGAGAAATGTGTGTCAGTCATACACCAATACTACAATTAAATCTAGAAAAAAGTTTCATTGAAAAGATCAAATCTCAATTTTTTTTTTTGTTTTATAATCTACGCGCGCTCAAGGGAGTATGAATACCCTTTAAATGTTTCAACACAGCGCGGGCGTAGGGGTGAGGTTAAGGAAGAGAAAGAATGATAGGAAAGATGTGTGGCGCGATATTCGGAGACTGTAGGTGGTTGTTGTCTCAGATTTTATCTCCAGGGATGGCGGCTGAACTGATGTCCCTTATAATTCGCATTAATTTTTTAATTCTGTTAGTTAGTTAGTTCTATGCCTAAACAGCATGTAATGAGTAAACCAGCAACTCATTGTATGACATTTATTTTTAGAATTGGTTTTTTTTTTAATGGAAAAATAAGAAGACATAGACTACGGCAGGAATCGAACCTGTGACCATGAGGTTGACAGGCGAACACACAACTATCGCGCCACGGCCACCCCCAAAATTTTGAGATATCTTTGAAATTTTAATGAAACTCGCTATAAGTAATTCATTTTGAGCATTATTATTTATATTTTACATTATACTGAGTAGGGTAGTTTCATAATACTCACAGCTAGCCAACATTAGTTCTTTGATATTTTTTAGTTGGCTCAATAATGTGTTTTTCAGTATCAGCAAGATCCTTTTCGATTTCTACATAAACAATTGCATCTACTTGATTTTCAGTAGACTATTCTTTCAGGTATTCATCAATTAAATCTCCACTCTTTGCTATTTGCAGAAAACAATCACCCGCACGGCCCAGAAGACAACTCTTGTGAGATCATAGTATTCATATATTTAACAATAACTTCCGGACAACGATAGGACATTTAGATATACTTTAAGCACTAACCAAACTTTTGCGCCAAATA
Organism: Philhelius pedissequus; assembly: GCA_910595825.1. Classification (NCBI taxonomy): domain Eukaryota; kingdom Metazoa; phylum Arthropoda; class Insecta; order Diptera; family Syrphidae; genus Philhelius; species Philhelius pedissequus. The sequence continues at coordinate 218,067,251 of OU343160.1, read as the reverse complement.
ATTGTGCTCGGCTTGAGTTGTATACGATAAACGGGCCTTATCTAACTGCAGTAACCTTAAGTGTGCATTCCAGGAGCCGTTTTCATAGTTGAGAATTGAAATTCGTTGCAATTTTCTTGCTGTTTCCATCATAAAGAACTGCCGTTGATGTACTAGTCAATGGTGTTGGTTCTTCCTTGACATCTTTGCTCTTATTCGCTTGAAGCCTTTTCTTTTTAGACTTTGTTGGCTTCTTCTGTACGACAACTGGACTCCGTATCTAGACTTTCTGCTCGTGGACTGCTGCATAGAGACTCGTAAGGTAGTGGAATAGGTCTGAATGGTCTAGTGGCAGGAAGTAGGCTTCGATTTGTAAAGACTTTGTCCACGCATTAAACCAACGAAATTATCGATAAGTTCAATCTTCACACATTCGCACTTATTTATTGGAAAAGGCGTCAATTGTAGGCGACGTTAAAATGCATCACTGGCATTCCGACCGACGTCAACAAGGATATTATCACTGAAAATAAAAGTATAGTAAACATATACTACGTTTACGACTTAAAACAAACTGACTTACCAGATCGGTGACATCCGATCCCTATATAGTTCTACATATTCATAGTCTTTGTCGTTCTCGGTGGTCATCCCTCCTTTGAATCTCTCTTCTTTTCGTATGATATTTCAGATCGCCTGTCGATATGATAGCAGTGTTGATCTCTATTTGATGAAGCCCGGTGTATTCCTTGAGAATTCTAAATTAACAAAAAGACATTAGATTAACAAATGCGTTATATAATTAGTTTCCTTGTTGGGTTCGACACAGCTTATTTTCTTCGGTTAAAAAATAAATAACGTCAAATAGCTAGCATGTTTGTTGACGTTTAAAAACGCCAAGTTTGACAATTTGAATCAAGTGGTTCGGTTCGTATTCAGTTTTGATTCAGTTTATTCAGCAAAGGTGTGTTCGATTTGTATGTTTGTTGTATGTTGTTTTAACTGAATGGTTTCATTCAATTTGCAAGATAATTTCGTGCAAATTATCTCAATTTGGAAATTTGATTTTGTATGGGAAATGAGATAATTTGGGACTCAATTTGCAAATTGTGAACGAAATTACGTAATTTGCCCTAATGAAAACGGGCTATAAACTATTAAGTTTTTTTTATTTTTTAAAAAAGATTTATTTTCAAACGGGCAGCGTTTCTGCCTATAAACACAAGAATGACTATGTAATAGCTGGGCGATTCTTCAAGAAAATAATAAACCAAATGTACGTGTTTCTTGCTGCTACAACCACTAGTGAGGAGGATAAACTACCATAAGTCCGAAAAGGAGTTTATCATTAGAATAATTAATCTTCTAGGATCGAATTTCAATACTCGACTTTGCGCGCAGATGGCAATATATCATTTGATTAAGCGATTCAAAGTCGAAGAATTGTAATACGTGAAATTGGCTATCGAAATCGAAAAGGGGCTGGAAGAAAGCCCGAACGCCATGAAGAAATTCAATACAGGTTTGCGATTTAACAATCAAACCACAGGAATCGGATGCAGTTATTGTAGATGTACACAGGAAAATGAATCCAGATTTTACCACTATTGCCGCCAACTGCGAAAAAAAGGTAAGCAGACAGGACTAAGTGTTTTAGATGGTATATTTTAACGTTTTGATTTTTAGCCAAATTTCGATATAATAGTTGTGGCTAGTCCCATTTATAAACTACCTAATCTTGGTGGTATAGCTAGGGCATGTGAAGTCTTGGGCAACAAAGAATTGGTTTTAAATTCATCAAAGTCCATCATATGGAGGAGTGCAAAAGCCTTAGGTTTGTAATTAAATATCTTTCGCGCCAAAAAAACGTACATATGTATATAGAATAATAATTTTTACAGTATGACTGCTGAAAATTGGATAAATATTACCAAGGTCAAACCGAAAGCGTTACAAAAATTTATTCTTACGAAACAGGTCGAAGAATACGAAATTGTAGGGGATGAGCAGACTTCAAATAGTGTGAACTTTATGGACTTTTCCAAAGAAATGTGTCCTTTTGTTAGGGTAAATACTATTTTCATTTTTTGTTTTTAGTTTTCTTAGGTTATTATTTGTTAATATATTCGTTTTGCGTTTTTTTAGACACGAAAAAGAAGGCATTCCTGCTGATCTGATACTTTTGTTAAATCACACTGTTGAAATACCTCAATTTGGAATACTACGTTCGCTGAATGTGCATGTTACTGGTGCGCTTTTTATGTTTGAATATTGTAATACGCAACAAATGCCTATGGCAGAAGAGTGATTCAAGTGCAGATTGTATTTATTATGTTATTTTTAATGTGTTTTTGTTTGAATAAACTTTATTTTTGATACGAAAAATAAAATAAAAAATAAAAAATTACAACATACTTTTCACATAACCGTAAAAGCATTTTGTAAAAAAATCAGCTATATGGATGAACTCTGTGAAGGCATAGTTGCAAAAACTAGGCACTCTGATCAATAAACCTGACAGTAGATAGTTCATCGATTTGAACTTCCCGCTTTTAAGATTCCGTAATGCGAATATTTAACAGTTTAAAAGCACACACATCCGCAATAACGCATCAACGACTTAAATTTGTATGAAATTTGACAGGTAGCTGGCACTGGATTATCACATTAATCATATTTATCCCAAAAGAATGAAAGCTTCCTATGAGAAAGAATTAAATAGGAAAAAATATAAACTTGGGTGTTTGTTCCGCATTCCATTGAATGGCTTTTAATTAAATTTGGTAAGCATATGGATGAGAAACTGGATTATCTTTCTAATAGGACAGTTTGTGTATTTGTTTTGAACTTCCTTTTGTAGCTAACAACTTAAATAAACGTAAGCATTAACGATGCTGTTAATAAAGCAGCTAGTCTCGTTATCATAATGTAGGTATATATGTTTATAGACCGATTCAGGTAAGATTACTTTGGCTCTTAGTATAATGAATGGTGGATTCAAGGAATATGTACACAGAAACAATTGGTTAAATCTATATTATGGATTTTAATAATTATGTTAATTAGGAAAGGTAATCCTACATATATAGATATGGAACCCTGGTATACCTATTTAAATAATAATGTATAAATATGTATATATAAGTAGTTTTTTCGTGTTTTTGAAAAATAAAAAATGACAAAATTACTTTCAGGTGCAATTTTTTTGAAATATTTGCTCGAATTGAAAACGTTTTCAAAAATTTATAAGATGATATAATTTAAAACTCTGAACAGTTTTACTCATAGAGATCAAGCAATTAGTTTGGAAAGGACAGCTTGTCCAAACTAGCAATTCCAAGAAATTTCTACTAATTTCAAGGAAAATCTTAAAATCACAACCTACCCGAAGCTCCCATTTCCAAGCCATTTGCTTCATTTAAACGATTAAACAGGTTTTGAGTTCTGATTGCAATTGTTTTGGCTGTCCTGCAAACCATTTTTCATTTTAGCGAAAATTTCAAAAAAAAAAAATCATAGGACAGGTTTCAAGATTTTTTTTTAAAGCACATCAAATAGCAGATGGAAAACGCTACCATTTCGAAACCGTTTCCTTAATCTGAATGAGTCAAACGGTGTTGATTTCTTATTATATATTTCAAATGTCCTTCAAGCCATTTTTCACGAAATACTCACCCATGTTTTGGAACCACGGCGCAATTATCTCACTGAAATAAAACACAAGGGTATTCATCAACTGTTTAAATTTTTTTTTCATTTTGTCTATTTTTTGAAAGAATTACACTACACCTTTTTGGCACCAAAGCTATATCTCGCAGAGATTTAACAACATATTATTATAATCGATTTAACAAACTCTTAGGAACCAGACTTAGAGAGCTTAGTACTGGCCCCTAGGCTATTTTTCGAAATCTTTATCAAATTGACTACATTTAGGGTGAATAGATGATATCGGCTGTGCCACTAGCCTTGTTTCCAAAAACGGAAACCTTCCATTTTCGTTATCAAGTTTCAGAAAGAAATTGTAGATTAAGGGGCACCAATTAAATCCAATTGGTTAATTTCTTTCATATCTGCACGAACAATCTAATAAAAACAAGAATAAATATGAGCCTTCTAGTTTCCTTTCATACTCACAGGATCAGCATCCACAAATATAGTTTTTCTAATATTTAGCGGGAACAAGTACATCTAGGAAAAGGTTTTTGTAATTTAATAATTTTACAAGTTATTTAATTAAATTTTAAATGTCAAAGTACTGTCAAATGAAATTCAGCCAAATTCAGCCAGATGTCAAACGAAATGAGATAATTTGTAATGAAAACACTTTTTATGTAATTTGCCAAATTATGTAATTTGAGCTCTAATGAAAACCCACTATTACTTAAAATATTCAAGCTTAAATACTAATTTTTGCACATTACCAAGCCAACTCATTCCCACAGATATCCAGGTATTCAGATTTCATTATTTTTCTCATCAAAGCGTTAGACGCTGACACCTGCATTCCTCTTTCTCATATTCGGCTCGTGCAATACGTTTCGCCGGCAGCTTCGGCGTCGTCATCGTTAACTTACATTTTCTTTTGCAATCTGTTAACAGCCTGTAAGACTGCTGTAATTAAAAACGCCCATTCTTATGCTAATACTCAATATGACTGACCACCAGGCGTTTATTTATATCAGTGTTAGTAATCTTCGCCGCTATATGTTACATCTGTCGTTTTATAATGAAAAAAAAAATAATAATAGTCAATTCATTCGCAGAGAAAGTCATAACTACGTTAAGTAACAATTTTTGGCAAACAATCTTACTCTTTGAAATATTTTACTACAGCTACTTTACTTTAATAAGATGTAAACATAACGAATTAATAAATTTATTTTTTAATGACATGATGGATCAAATTTTTGAGTTGGTTTTATGATGCGTCCAAATCTAGAACGTTTGGGTGACTTTGGCTCGTAACTTGTGGTTGCGACCACTTCTTCTGAGGATGTTTTCTTTTGGATGGCTTTGTCATTATTGCTAGTTGAATCCGGCACTTCGTTTTCTTTTGGCGATAGACTCTCGATGTCGATGGTATTTTCTATAATATCAGCTTTATTTTTGTGCAGATGGATGTTATTTCTGCGACTATTTGTGTCCAGTTGTTGTTTTGACAACAACTGATCATGGATATTGCGTTTTTTCTACCACAGTAGCTGCTTTCTAGTCACGATGCGCTGTTTGTAAACGCACCTTATCCCCAATCTCATATTGCTTTGCTGTTAGAAATGCAACGCGATCGACATCTTTTTTGATTGATTCGCAAATCCCGTAACTCTGCTGATACTCCCGGAATAATTGTTGGTTTAAGTTTTTCTAGGTTTATTGGTAGAGTCGTTCTGGTTTGACGACTGAACAATCGTTCTCCTGGTGATTTGAGTGTGTCGTTGTGTGGTATATTACATAACATGGGTAACGCTAGATATGGATCTGAATTATCCAAATGACGCCGTTTTAAAATGTTTTACGCAAATTGAACATTTCTTTCTGCAAAACTGTTAGAACGTGGATAATGCGGTGACGATACTTGATGTTTGAACCTCCATTCAGTTGCAAATGATTTAAATTTCATAGGACTAAACTGTGCTCCGCCATCGGTTTCAAATAGTTCTGGAATTCCATGTGCAGCAAACCTTTGTCTTAACAATAGAATTACATCTGATGATGTGAGCGATATTAATTTACGGAAGTCTATAAACCCCGAATGGTGGTCAGCAATAAGAAATTTTCACATATGAAATGGAAAATATCTGATGACACATTTTGAAAAGCATATTTAGGAATTGCTTTCATCAGCATTGATTCTCGTTGATTTGCACGTTGTATTTGTTGGCAAATAGCAGCTTTCGATTAAGTTTTTGATATCGTTCGATTGACCGCAGCAGTAAAGTGAAATTCGGGCTCTAGCCAGCATGTCCAGCTTGTATATGCTGAATTTATCTATATACACATACCTTTAACTGTTCTATTTCAGTATTTATCTTACCACCGGAACATTTTTTTGTTTAAATAATAGGTAAAATTAATAAAACTTCAGTCTGCCACGAGCACATTTTACATTAATATTCAGCATTATTTTGAAATTCGAACGAATAGCTAATGCGATGAATATATCTATTCATTGAATGAACTGTATATTTTGACATTCGAACGAATAATATTCATTTTTAATCGATTCTACAAAAGCTGCTTTTTTGCAATCCCCGGGGGAATTAGTGCAAAACGACTAAGGCGCTTAGTGAAAACAGTTGGCAACACTGTTAGTTTACATATACATTTGTGAGATGATAGTAAACTATGGCTACGCTTATGTTTACCTTTTTTTAGTTAAACGATTTTAACTAGCTTTTCATAACCAGGAGTAGTAACCTGAAAATATTTAAGTGTAATCTTAAGGTAAGGGATTCTTGCTCCTGGGAATTTAAGAAAATATATTTTTAGGGACCTTGGCAATGGTCCAAAATAAGTCAGAAGTTCAACGTTATAAAATATAGGTCTTTATTGATTCACACTCAATTATAGAATGATTTTAATAAAACATAATTGCGGTGATTGCACTTTAGGTTACCATGCAACCCCGAGACATTCACCTGCAGTCGGATTACCCGGTGGGATGGCAATGTCGAAGTCGAACGGAAGCTTGTGTGCTTCGTTGGCATTTTTATATGCTGGAGCAATGACTGATCGTACTAACTGCCGCCCATTTAAATATCTGCGTCACGCAGATCACAACACGGGATGAACAATCTGGGCTTCCGTTGGGGTCATTGGTCTTCTGAGCGGGTGTTGGCATTGAAATTGGTCTTCGGCGGAACGATTGACGGAGTTATGGAATGTTGACCTTCCCGTAAATCATTATCCAGAGCAGGTACATGATGACCATGATTATTATGACTATAAAGATCATTAAAAATAGAAGAATTAAGAGTTCTATGTAGGGTGTTAATTGATTTAATATTTTCTGCGCTGAGACGGTGCACAAATTCCAGATTGGGAATCGTCCTTAGGCTAGTGATATTGGACAACACAGGGGGTAGTGCTTGTGGAATGGTAGCAACTCTGCTCTGGTCTTACCCTTGATCTGCACCGTGTCGTTAGCCATTTGTATAAGGAAGGTACTTTCTAAAGGAATAGATGCATTTTTATTTAATATTGTTTCATTTAAGTTTGACACCAATATCGTATTTTTGCCAATTTGTTCAACTATTTCGTCAGTGTTTGTCTCAGGCCGGTATTTACGAATCGCTATTAAGTGGATCTTGAGTTTATGAGGCTCATAACTTGAGAATTATTTGTGCTATTCACTAACCACTTATAACTATTTTTCAAAGTTCGAAAATGAGAACAATTCTCTTTTCATCAGGCACGCTCAAACTGTTTTCGAAAACGAGTGACAGCCAGCTTACGGTAAACTGACAACAAGATGCCAAAAAACCAGAATTCAAAGAAAACACAACACCAAAAACAAATTTCGGTGACCAATTCAAAAAGCCTTGGAACGAATTGCAGTGCTCGGCGTGTAAGGTAAGAAATAAGGATGTCGTTGATGAGTGTGTTCGTGTGTAACTCTGCGCACAAAGCCCGCAGCAACCAAAGGGAATTTAGGCTGGAGTTTGGCGGTACTCCCCCAAGTAGATGGACCATTATGAGGCTGGTGAACGTGTTTGCCGAATTTGGAAGTATCGAACGAAGACTGTATCATCGAGATCCCAATGTTCGGGTTCAGGATACAATCGTGGCTGTTGCATCGGCAATACAGGCAAATCATAAAGTGTATCGACTCGAAACTTATCGGGTCAAATTGAAGTTAGCAGACGGTCATTACAACGGATACTTCATGATGACTTAAACTTATTTTCGTACAAAGTCCACATTACAAGGAAGTTAAATTCTCAGGATTTGCCTGTTCGCCTGGAAATTTGCCGACAAATGATTACAATGGCCGAGGAAGATAACACATTGATAAATCGTTTGTTCGTGGAGTGAATCTAATCCAGAAATGCTGCATGAGAAGGAACTGCACCCAGAACGAGTCACTGTGTGGTGCGCAGTTTCATCAAGGTGTATTGTCGGGCCACACTTCTTTGAAGAAATAGGTGTAACAGAAACTTTCAATGGGGACATTTATTTAAAGATGTTGAAGGAGTTTTTTTTACCCAGAACTTCTCCGAAGACGTATCCCTTTCAGCAGGATTTGGTTCCAACAAGATGGAGCAAGTGCACACGTAGCCACACAAGTTATAGCGGAACTCTAACGAAAATTACCAAACAAATTGATATCCAGAAACTGCACTTTCCGCTGGCCCCCAAGGTCACCGGACCTGATTGCAGCAGACTTTTTTGTATGGGATTATGTCAAGCAGCAAGTGTATAAAACGAAACCCAGGAATTTGACTGAATTGAAGCAGTCCATTAAGACAATAATAGAAGCTATCCCAATTTCAACCCTTCAGGCCGCAATGAACAATTTTCTTATCAGGTGCCGCATATGTGTGGATGACCGTGGAGGTCATTTGCGGTCTATCATCTTTAAAAACCATTAGTTATTTAAAATAAAATTTAATTTTTAATCCAATAAAAAAAATTAATGAAATACATCGACTAAGATAAAAGTTATTTAAATTTCTTATTGTAGCGCGTTTCATGCTCCACCGTGTATAGCGAAACTATTGCTACGAAACTGTTTGAAAATGCACAGCATTATGTCTTGGTAAAACTAGAACAAGATTACCTGAATGAGTTCTTGAAAAGTGACGCATATTGCAGATACTGCATCGAATTTCTTAGTAGCTCTGAGATGATACTCAACGATATACTCTATAGTGAATCTGCTCTCTTTTATTTCATGGAGTACTTGGAGCAAGAAACCCAACGAAATTGGCTGGATTTTTTGATCGCCGCTTTTAATATTCGTAAGTATTATGAAAATGCTGCGATTTGCGATTACAATCGCAATGAAGTACAATCAGATGCGATGATTCTGTATGAGAAATACTTTTCTTTGTAAGCTAATTATCCTCTCAAAATTTCTCCGAATATTCGCAGCACAGTCGTGGAATATATTTGTAGTAGTGAATCGACATCAAAGATTAGTCATTGCTTTGACCTACCGTTGAAAATCATCAAACACTACTTGGAGAGGTAATTCTTTTCAAATTTTCTTGAATCTCAACTCTACTCAAAGTTTTTGATCGAACTTCAATCGAAATTGAGTGATTATAACAGAATGGATATACGAAGTAATCATCTTACAACTCCAAGAATTAATAAACACCGCCAAACCATGTCAAAACCTCAAAGGAATTAAAGAAAAAAAACATTTTATTTCACAGCACAATACACTATTTGCTACGGAGAGTCATATCAGCACACAATCAAAAAAGATTGCCTCCTCATCAACGAACAATTCGCCAGATATGCACATCGATTCCTGGCACTTTGTCGATCCAGATATGTTATGGCAACTTCATCAAGGAAACGGAAAGGTGTTGAAATTTGGTCGTGTGAATTCGCTTGGACGTTATGAGAGGGATTTCAAAATGTGTGCAACAGCTCCAGAGGGAAGGTCTTTGGCTAGTATGGGAAGTAGTACAGTTAAAAATGTTGTTAGAAAGCTCGTTGATATGCCTGAGTATAAAATAAGAGATCGCTTGGCAGATAGCCGAGATAATTATTGATGATATTTTGAGCATAACCATGAACAACTTTCATCACGCAAGTCCATTTAATTTAATACTTTTTAAACATTTTTTTCAAAAGTTTGTTAAATTTGAGGACTTAGAGGATAAAAAATGATGTAGAATAAGTGTCGCAAATATGGCCACGTTATTAATATGGTCCACCGCAATATTTCCTGAATGAAACAAAGTAGGCACCCAACTACCAGTTCAAATCATACACATTGAAACCGGTTCTGCTTCATTGTATGTCGGTGACAGTACACAGTAGCTGATCAACCGTTCAAGATAGAACAAGTTATGACTTTTTTCGTTTTCGATTTAATTTTTAGGTGAGTTTACTAAGGATTTCTAAATTAAATTTCTTGGAAATTGAATAAGTTTTTTGAAATACATGTGTTGTTATATTTTATGTTACGAAATATGAAATTAAAATTTTGATTAAAGTTAATTGATTATTTTAATTGAGTTTTTTTGCGACCTTTAGTCCAAATTAATATGCGTTTCACCCAGGTACTACAGTTGGGCTCATCAGTTAGATGCTGCTGTACCTATCTAAGACGCAATATATTAGTCGATGGCTACCGACACAAATAAAATGTACAGATTTTAAGCACTGTGAATTATATTCTACTACGGGAATTCGGTCGAGTTCAGAAAATAATACCCGTGGTCTGGCTTATTTAATTTTAAGAATAAATTCAAAAACTGTAGTACCTGGGCGAAACGCATATTAATTTTAACTAAAGGTCGCAAAAAAACTCAATAAAGATCATAATTACAGTCCACAAAATATGCAACAAAAACAATACCTACGTATGTAAATGCGTTTGTATTGTTTGTGGTTTTGCATTTATTCTTAAGGCGGCTTTACATGGATCTGCATCTGCAGACTTGAAGAAAAGTAGAGCGGGCCAATAATATAAAACAAACATAAAAGTTAGACAGGGTACACACTAATAACTTACTCGAACTCTGCTATAACTTTCTTGACACATCTCACAATCACATGTTCTTAGCGTTCAGGTATGTAGTTTTGAGAAGAAAATTTTCGCTATTTTCGTTGTTTTTAAACAAACTGAGGTGAAATGGTAAAAAAAAATTGAAAATTCGTTATCTGAACGGAACAAATTATGGTGCAGATGAAAATGCTATAATGAAGATGAACATGTTCATCTTCACTATAATCTGCAATCTTCAGGTTCGTACTTCCAATAATCTTCATACATGAAGATGATCTCCATGTTAGTTTTCGCTCTCTATCGCACAAGTATGATTTTTTTATTTTGTTTCCTCTTTTTTTGCAGATGGCAATGCAGATGAAGATGAAGATGCATGTAAAGCCTCCTTTAAAGTTAACTGAGTATATTAAAAATTAAAAAAAGTGAAAAAGTCATAGTGTTGATAATATGGCCCATCACAGGTGTTCATAATATGGACCATTGGGCCATATTTGATAGATTGCTTTATTTGAGCCTAAATGTTTTGTTTTTGTTTTAAAGATATATCATGGCGTCAAGTTCTAAGCCACCGACAAAACAACGCCAAATGTGGTATACATAATATATAATCAAAGCAATATCTGCATATAAAGACAAAAAATGGGGTTCTTAAAAGCGTCAACGGAATTCAACGTACCTAAGACCACATTACGGCGTTTGGTAGCATGGGATAATGAACCTTTGGAAAAACTGGTGAGTGCTAAACTAGGCAGAAAACCCATCTTACCGCCAGAGCTCGAAAAGTCTGGTTGATTATATTCTACAAATGGAGGGAAAACTTTTTGGACTAACTCGGAATGATATTAGATCATTTCAGCATTTCAGCTAGCCTTGACAGTATACCAAACCCGTTTTCATTGCTAAACGAAGTTGCACGTAGGACCTGGTTGCGGCTATTCCTTAGGCGTCATCCGTTTTTGTCGTTCCGGCAGCCGACTGGAAAGTTCGTTGTTCGAGCTTATGGATTTTCAAAAAGAAAACGTTCAAATTTTCTTCAATCACCTTGAAAAACTTATGGTGACGTACCATTTCCCCACAGACAAAATATTTAACGTGGACGAAATAGGGATTTCAGTTGTTCCATCAAAGATGCCGAAAGTGTTGGCGCTCAAAGGTCGAAGACAGATAGGAGCACTAACATCAGGTGAAAGAGGCTCGTTGATAACCTCAGTCTTGTGCATGAGTGCTGGGGGATCGTTTATACCACGGTTTATTTTCCCAAGGAAGTGGGAAATCCAATGCTTATGAAAGGTGAACGGCCAGGTTCCATTTCCGCTAATCATCCATCCGGATGGATTCAAACGAATTTATTCACAAAGTGGTTCAAACACTTCTTAGATAAGGTGTAGCCATCGGCACATTTACCTGTGCCCAGGAACAAAACTTCACATTTCAAAATCTTCTTACATAACCCTTCATGAAATATCGTCTTCATCAGAAATTGAGGAAGATTTCGTTTCGGACGAATCATCAGATGTGAGCCCTGATCGTAGTAACCAGGAAGATGCCAAATGCATTTATTGTTCTAATTTGTTTTCCGATTATAAGGAAAGAGAGGCATGGGTGCAATGCGTCGTATGTACAATGTGGGTCCATGAAGATTGCTCCGGTAATGAGAAAGAATGCTTTATATGTGAAATTTTTACAAATTAAACTTTCAACATATTTGAACACCATTGTTTCTAATATTGACCACCCTGGCCATATTACAAGCATTTTTTTAAATTGAAAAATGAAGTTGCTTTAATTTTTTGTCAATATCTTTTTTTAAATTTACTTTTTACTTTTTAAATTAATATAGACTGAAGTAAAAATAATTTCTAAGACTCTTAAATATATATATATATGTGAATTCCAGTTAAATTTGTTGTTTTATTAACAAAAAACTTAAGGGTGGGCCATATTTGCGACACTTACTCTACCTATTTATTTTTAATTAAAATCTTTGCACTATATACATACATAATTTTTGCTCTCGTTGCCTTCCATTAAATTGTATTATACAAAAATAATTATTATACATACATATATTTTTCCATCGGCAGGCCGACATAAAATTTATTCAATATAAATCGTATTTTTATTTTCTTATTAAATTGTTTTAGTATACATATCTATTTATGTATGTACCTACCCTAGTAGCACCGGTTACGATTTATAACAAAAATTTGATTGTATTTCAATTATAATGGAGCTAGCTTTAACATACAGGGTTATAGCCCGTTTTCATTAGGGCAAATTACGTAATTTCGTTGAAAATTTGCAAATTGAGTCCCAAATTATCTCATTTCCCATACAATATAAAATTTCCAAATTGAGATAATTTGCACGAAATTATCTCGCAAATTGAATGAAACCATTCAGTTAAAACTAACATACACTTAGAACACAACCTTTGCTGAATAAATTGAATCAAAACTGAATACAAACTGAACCACCATTTCATTCAAATTGTCAAACTTGACACACGGCGTGTTGTTTGTTGTGAGGAGAAACATTTTGCCAGTTTAGGTTCTTGGTTTCAAAATAAAAATTGAAGATACGCGATTGCACAGGAACATGAAATTAAAATTCCATTCTCTCCAATGGTTCAATTAATCTTCTGTTTTGTGGTCACGTTGGGCGGCCATGATTTTTATCGAATTTTCAATGTGAAAAATCAGCCTCAACAAATGAAATTAATAAAGCATATCGCAAGCAAGCCAAGGAACTACATCCCGACAAGACCAAGACCATCAACTAAATTTCAAGATTTGCGCGCTGCCTATGAAGTACTTTCCGATCCTGAGAAGCGCAAAACTTACAATCGATGTGGTGAGGATTGTCTGAAGAAGGATGGCATGATGGACAGTTCGGATCCTTTTGCCAATTCCTTCGGAGTGTCATGTTGAATCATTTTTCCAAAGATCTCTTCCATTTGGTACAGGTTTCGGATTGGCTTCATATTTTAGTGTGAAAAACGGCTACTTGAAGGCTAGCAAACATTTTAGCCAATTGTGAAATTCGGGGATCTACCAAAAGTGATGGTTCGAATGATTGTTAGTTATTTTCTTGGAAAATTTAGTTATCAGCAGAAATGCGCTGAAAAAATAATGAGACTTCCGGGGTCAAGACTAGGCGAGATGCTAAGACTGAAGAAAAATAATAGCATATTCGGTGTCTTGAGTCTTGATCAAAATCTAGGATCCGGGATGGCCCTTTCGCAATGTTGATATATTTTCTAATGAAGCCTTTAGGTATGGAAAATCAAGTTCTTTAGAGGTACGACACGGCAGAGCGTCCCTCACTTTCTGGACTGGACGATATTGATCGACCTTCCGTAGATGGTAACAAATACCGTGAAGTAATAGGTCCACCATTTTAGTTACGAGTTTTGTTTTTAGATCCATCACCGAATTTGGAAACTGATCTTCCTGTGGTGTCTCCAAACCATCAATGATAAATTGAGTATGAAAACATTGCAGGAATATTAAAAAAAATCCCTATTCGAGGCCGTTACCTGCACAAGCTCCAATAGCAAGACGGTTAAGTTAAATCACTGACAGTGCCGACACTCAACGACTAGCAGGAGAAAGAAATAAATATGGAGACACTTGGACAAACTAATATTTTTTATTATTGTATGAAAAACTAGGTTTTTGTGAAGCTTGGGTATTTTATATTTAGCCTTTGGCAGGAGAACCAACTTAATATATATGCACCTGAAAGCTTAGTTTGAAAGTGTTGAAAAATTATTGTTAAAAATAAAATCTAAAGAAATTTAATACTTACTCCTTCCATGCAATTACGGATATTTATTTTGTCTGTGAGTGGGCACCGTCATCCCTAGCTCCAACTGGGATTAAAATAACATTTTTTCCTGTCGCTTTTTGAAATGTTATGGTCACCGGGATAGAACGTTGAAGGCACAAGAAGTTTCTCAATTAAAATGAAAAAGTAGACCACTAGAGCAAAGGAATCTAATGATCGACTTTGGCAAGTCGTGAAATAACTATAATTTCAGCCAAAAATAATTGAGAAAACTTAGTGGTAGGACACTCAAGTTGTTGTTGGTCATTCAATAGCTTCGCACATTGATAAAAGAGTGGTTAAAATGTATGGATGTACCTACATATGCTGACTTGTTTATCTTACACCGTTCCGCCAAAAACTACACTATTAAGGTTTTTTACTGCACACTCTACTTCGATGTTATAATAAGCTATTCCCGTAAGCTTATATGTCAAACATGGTCGGTTTGGAGAATCCAATCAACGACACTCCTCGCGGAGCATATTTACATGAAAATGTTTCTCACCTTGGAGGAATTGTATCGTGTAATTTTGTGAAGATTGTTCGTAATAAATCAGTCGTTAAGCCGGCGGTTGGCATGAGAAAGTGCAACTGCCGACAGGAAATGGTCACTCTAAACATGGGACCAGAGAGGTTCCAGATGATGTAACAGACACGCTGTGATGAATGTCCTGATGTCAAATTGGTCAATGAGGAAAGAAATTTCGAAATCGAACGTATTATTTTCGAATCTCTCCAGAAGAAGTTGATATGGGTGATGTTATCTACATCGAAGCTAATAGAGGAGTTGTTAAACGAAAAGATCGTAGTGACAGTTTTCCATCTGAATTCGCTTTAGAAATCGAAGAGTATGTACCTCTGCCATTGGGAAAAGTTCACAAGAAGAAGGATATTATTCAGGACGTTATATTGAACAATTTAGATTTTGCAAATTCACGCCGGCAAGTTGAAAGTTTTAATAACATGTAGTATATACACATACATTTAGCTTACATTATTATCCTACCAATATTATAAATGTGAACTTTTATATGTATGTCGCCTAAACGAATCTGGACAGACATAGATTATAGTACGGAATAGCACACAGGATACCTTTTATCCCGGTAAAATGTATGTTTCCCGTGCGATAGATTTGTTTTTATTAAACATAGAGCATATTATAACATATTTGGTCATTCCACGAATAGCAACATAAGCGTTTGTTCTCAAGAAGCCAAAGTGCACACACATCCGCAATAACGCATCAACGTCTTAAGGTTGGATGCAGTTTGATAGGTAGAGGCACTGGATTATCATATAGGTTAAATATATCCCAAAAAATGAAAGCTTCCTATGGGAGAGACTTAAATAGGAAAAAATATATACTTGGGTGTTTGTTCCGCATTTCATTGAATGGTTTTTAATAAAATCTGGAAAGCATATGGATGCGAAACTGGATTATCATTCAAATGGGAGAGTTGGTGTATTTGTTTCGCTTTATACCTCAACGACTCTGGCGGGTTTTTAATGAAATTTTGTAGGTGGATGGAGATAATGTCATTAGATTCTCGTGGGATAGAATAATAATTTCCGTTGAATTGTGGCTATATAAGAGTAAGTAAAGTACGGTAATAGTGATTATCGTGAATAAGAATCCCTGAAAATTTGGGGGCACGCGAATGATGTACAAGTATCCCTCGAAATTTATTGGTATAGGGAATTAGCTTTCCCAGGGAATTTTGCTGACATTTCTTATTTCAAATGTCCTTTAAACCATTTTTCACGAAATACTCACCTATGTTTTGGAACCACAGCGCAATTATTACATTGAAATAAAATATAAAGGTTTTCATCAACTATTTTCAAATGTTTATTTTATTTTGTCTATTTTTTGTAAGAATTACACTACCGCAGTTTGGCACCAAAGCTATATCTCGCAGAGATTTAACAACCTATTATTATAATAGATTTAACAAACTATTAGGATCCTGAAAGAAATTCTTGGTATAAGGGACACCATTTAAATCCAATTAGTTAACTTCTTTCATATCTGCACGAACAATCTAATAAAAAACAAGAATAAATATGAGCCTTCTAATTTCCTTTCACTCTTTAAATACTCACAGGATCAGCATCCACAAATGTAGTTTTTCTAATATTAAGCGGGAACAAGACATCTTGGAAAAGGTTTTTGTAATTTTATAATTTTACAAGTTATTTAATTAAGTTTTAAATGTCAAAGAACTGTCAAATGAAATTCAGCCAAATTCAGCCAGATGTCAACTGAAATGAGATAATTTGTAATGAAAACACTTTTTCTGTAATTTGCCAAATTATGTAATTTGAGCCCTAATGAAAACGCACTATTAAACTCAATTGTAAATTTGTAATTCAGAAAATATTACCAACTTTGTGATTTAAATTGTTATAATTGAATGTTATTACTGTTGAACTTGTATCATCAAATATATTATTTGTTGCTATAGAGTTAAAGGATGTCGCTACTAATTACCCCCCCAACGAAGGAGTGTTTCCCACCAAGGCACTCCCAACAGATTTGACGGTAGCGGAAGAATTCTAGCGATGGAATCAACGGTAGCGTCACTAGTTCCAGTCAGGTTGAACTACTTGGTGAACACCTTGTATAGACTACTCAGAAGTTTTCAGAGCACAGACTTATAAGGAGCGATAAATCCAGACTCTCATCCTTGGAGTTATTAAAGGACCTGGCCCTCCAGGTTTTGGGGTCCTGCCGCTGGGGTAACTGCCCAACGTAGGAGTATCTAGATAGTTATGAAACAACTACAAGCCTCGGATATGGATGATCCAAATGTTGATGACCTTGGCAAACGAAATACTGACAACGAATTTCGGATCTGCACGTGGAATGTCCGGACCTTAAACAGGCCACGTGCAGCCGAGCAATTAGTGAGACCCTGGATAAGTACAAAGCTGATATAACAGCACTTCAGGAAATGCGATGGGATGGAGAGGGCATGCGAACAATTAAATCCTGTGATATCTACTTTGGTAAGTGCTACAGGGAAAGGAGACAGCGGTTATTTGTATGCGGCTTTGTGGTAAGACTTAGGCAAGAATTTATGTATTTTAAATACGTTAGCGAGCGCCTTGTCACAATCCGCATCAGGGCCAAATTTAAAAACATCTCGCTGATCTGTGTCCATGCCCCAATGGAAGAGAAAGATGACTCGATCAAGGAGGAATTCTACGAACTTCTCGAAAAGACGTACGATAAGTGCCCGAAGTACGACGTTAATAGCCCGTTTTCATTAGGGCAAATTACGTAATTTCGTTGAAAATTTGCAAATTGAGTCCCAAATTATCTCATTTCCCATACAATATAAAATTTCCAAATTGAGACAATTTGCACGAAATTATCTCGCAAATTGAATGAAACCATTCAGTTAAAACTAACATTCACTTAGAACACAACCTTTGCTGAATAAATTGAATCAAAACTGAATACAAACTGAACCACTTGATTCAAATTGTCAAACTTGACGTTTTCAAACAACAATAGTTTATTCTTACACGCTGTGCAGATGAAGAATTCTGAAAAACAAATTCTGCAATGTAAAATTTGGACGAAAATCTCGGAAAAAATTAAATGCATAACAGATTGTGTTCTTTCGGTGGATGGAAAAATTTCCGATATACAGGCTGATATCTCATACGGATTTGCTTGGAGCTACCGAAGACAATCAAGTATAAAAATGTATACTAATTCCAGAAATCAAGAGCATTGCTTAGGCAAAACTCGAACTTGGGACGAGAAGTTCTGCTGGATATATATACGATGAACTACCCAAATATGTTATGATAATGTGGCAAAAAACACTTTAAACAATGAATGATTGCGATCTGAATTTGTTTGTTTCTGGGCTCGCAAACAGATTTCTTTGTTACTTGGCTACACGAACTATTACAAAAACTCCAAGAAGTTATTTTACTAGCTGTAAGTATATATTGAATTGAAAATAAAAACAAATGATTTTCATTCTTGCAAAAAAAAAGGAAAGATAAGAAAGCAAAAAGACAAAAAACACTTAAATAGCCTCGGAACACAAATCAAATGAATCAATTTATTATCGATGTCTCCGCCGTCAAACTTGGAGCAAAAAATTGTTTTGAGGTCGATGGCAATGCTGTGCACAAAGACAAGACAAGATGAATCGGAACACAAAGATAAAACGGCTTTGATCTTAGCAGTATGTTCGCCACCACCCAATGGGAACACAATTGGTAAGTAGTATTATGTATCCCAATTCTTGTGTCCATCGTCACACTAGAACAACAATATTTCTCAAGATATTTTTTTTAAATAGGAATACCTTGGCAAGCATCCCGAAAAGAAAAAGGAGAAAACACACCCTTCTAGAAGACCTTCGATAAGTTGAAAACCTTATACACACACGTCATCACGTTAGATTACTTCTAGTATACAAAATGAATTATAAACAAAAACTATGGTACTGTCTACCGATGCCAAATACAAGTTTCATTTCCCATATAACATAAAAGAAACCATATTCAAAATTTGAATTCTTCAAGGATCTTAGCCAAATAATAACTACATAATTGGAGGCAGCCCATATATCTGATGTTCTAGTCGACAACAATAGAGGACTTTGTTATAAGAAGTAAGCTAAGTATAGTGGTTTTATTGTTTGAAACTATCTTGCTATAATGTAACAGTAATGCAATGAACATGAATTTTAAAACAAATACTTTTTTGTTGTCTTAACCAATAACGCTATTGAGCTGATAAGTGAAATCATATTATTATACTGTCGTGTAAATTAAAAAAATACAAGTTTATTATAAATTTGAATTCAATTGTTTTTTATTTGTGATTTTAGATCTGTGATCTGAAATAAAATGGGGAAATTAAAATTAAGTAAGAATTTATAGCAATTCCTTTCTTTTTTGAGAAATCGTTTAGCTCATTCTTACAAAATTCGTCCGAGTATAAAAAACATTACAAACGTTCCAAATTAAAGCTAGTACAATAAAGTGTGTAAAATAACCTTATTAATATAGGTATATCAATTTCGATACAATTTTTTACACTTAAATTAAAATAGGTACGTGTGTATGATTTTAAATTATGTAAGTTGGGAGAGTAATATGTATCAAGATGGAACCTCTAGGTTTGTAAATGTGTACATATAATAACGAAAATGAAGGATATAGTTGGGTAGGTAGCCAAATACATATATCTATAATTTAGTTGCAATATGCATACAAAAGGTCCATGTGATTTTTAAAGATACTGTATGTAGTATTCAGTGACTTACGCAACAATTATTAAAAAGGGAATAATAATAAGGTAGAAATAAATGGATAATAACACATAATTGAATGTTTTTATTTTACTTAGTTTTTATAGTTTGAGGGAAAACAAATATGCCATTTGAAATCCATGATAAATAAGATTATTTAAAAAAAAATATCGTTGCAGCGGCTTTTTTTTTTAATAATTTTTGTATGTATAACATTTTATATTGCTTAGTTGTTATAGTTTGAGGGAAAACAAAGATGAAATTTAAACTCATGGATAAACAGGAATATATCAAAACAAATTTCAAAAATCGTTGCAGCTGTTTTTTAATAAATTAATTTTGTATGTATAAAATTTTGAAAACATTTTTAGAATAAAAAATTGAAACGCCATTTTGAAGATATTATTAATATTCATATAAAAATTTCAAAAAATGTATTTATTTTTAAAAAAATCGAAAACCTTTTTTTTTAAATTTTCGTACGCAGTTTTATTAATTTTTTAATTTTAGTGAGCATTTGTATAAAAAATTATTTTAATCGGTTCATCCAATATTGAGAAAGTCGAAAATATGAAAAGTGGTTCTATTTGAAGTACTGTTGATAAGTACGCAAAAAAACAATTTTATAATTAAAAGTGAAAACACACAAATTCTTGGACCCGTTTTTGAGAAATACATTTTTTCCTTAAACGTTTTTTTACATTTGTATGGGAGGTACCGTTGTTTATTATTTTAGAAAAATATTTTTTTTAATATTCAAGATAATGTCAAAAAACCACCAAATACGAAGTTTTGAAAAAATCTATTGAAACGTTTTCGATACGAAGTTTTGAAAAAAAACTATTGAGACGTTTTCGAAATTGTGAGTTTTCAAAAAAAAAATTAATTTCCAAAAAAAATTTGTTTGAAAAATTTTAGTATACAATAGTGTTTAAATTCTCTGGGAGCTTCTGCGTGAAAAAATTCAAAACAATCATATTAACCGTTTCCGAGAAAATCGAAAACCAAAAAAATGGTTCTACTAGAGGTACCAAAAATTACTATTTTTTTCCAAAAAAAATTATCAAAAGGTACCCTTTTCCTTCATTAATGAACAGTTTTTTTTTTATGAAAATCGTTGGAGCCGTTTTTGAGAAAAATAAGATTTTTGTTCTTGACCAAAAAAAATTTATGGGAGCTACTGTTATTTGTCGTCTTAAACAAACAATGAAAAAAACGTGTGGGCATATTACCGACAAATAATATGTACCAAGTTTGAGGCAAATCTATCAACGCGCTTAGGCTCTGTAGACTCGAGGACAGACAGACAGATGGGATTGGGGGTCCCACTTTTTTGGTGTTCTCTATGATCGTAATGTCATGTTTTATTGTTAGAAAAAATTTATTTTTTTTTTCGAATACATATCTTATGCATATAGTACCTATAATCGCAAGTAAAAATGTATGTAAATACATACATATGCTATCCGTAGCCCAATAAGGAATTGTATGTTCTCCCACTGAAACAGAAATAAAATGCAACTTTTACCCAATGCAAAAACATGAAAATGTATTCTTTTTTTTGACAATTATTTAACATATATTTGACTTTTAATTCCTCAACTAAGAACAAACATAAAACTTTAACATTTTCATCTACATGAGAAGGATACTCCCACAGACTGGATAACCGAATCGAGTCGAATCCCTCTCGGCAATAGGCCGAGGCATTCCTTCTTACCTGTTACAATTTTTTTATATGACGTTCAGCTTGATATCGTTCCAGGATGGTTTTCGTAAAATCAATAAAGTCCTGCATGAACCACGTTCTATAGAAGATTTCGGAAACTGGTTCCTAGTAATTTAGCCAAAGCACTAATTTGCCTCAATGCTTCCTTTGTACTCTTGACAATGTCTTCGAATACACTGAACATAATGGCCAGTTTATCACAGAATGGACCACCTGGGTTCTTGTTTTCCAGGCATTTTGTTTTAATTGCTCCAATTGAATTGCACAATGATTTACCACGTTTCTGAGCAGTTTGCCATTTGGCGAAATTATCGAGCACGACCTTTGTGATTGTATCAAGACGTTTCTTGCAGGACAACAGTTGGTCACTTTGTAACTTTTGTTTGGGGATATCGAGAACTTTGGAAAGAATTTTGTTTCTTGCTTTTTATTAGACAATGTATTTTCTTACATCTTACAGGTGTTAGGGTTCAATGGACTTGAAGACGGCTTTAAATAAAAAAAAAATTGAAAATCCAAAACATTATCATAAATTATAGCGAATTACGATCATTCATATCCCGAATATGTACTCCAATAATAGTCTATTTTCATGGACATACAAAACTCTATCTAATATATCTCTTTCATGTTCCTAAATAGTAGAAAACCGTCAATTTAAACAGCTAAACATATATTTTTTTTTAAATTACCAATATCAACGATGGATCGATTTTCCAAATCACTTGAAATAACTCTGTAGTTTTGTGGGGCTGTGGAATAAAATTAATAATTAAGGTTTTTTTCTTTTTTGTGTACAATCATATTTATTATTTTCTTTTGTACCATTTTTAGTATGGAGCACTATATTTTATGTAGGTTTTGGGAAAGGCCATCGATTAATAATCAACTTTTAACAACTTTTAGAACTGTCAAATGAAATTCAGCCAAATTCAGCCAGATGTCAAACGAAATGAGATAATTTGTAATGAAAACACTTTTTTTGTAATTTGCCAAATTACGTAATTTGAGCTCTAATGAAAACGCACTATAAGATTGATCTTGGCGACTTTAACACCCAGATCGGAAAGGAGGGTATCTTTGGTTCGACGGTGGGAGGACACAGCCTGCACGACGAAACTTCTGAAACCGGGCTTAAACTGATCAGCTTTGCGGCGGTGAGAAATATCACACTAGCAAGCACTCGATTCCCCCATCTCAATATACACAAGGGAACTTGGAAGTCTCCAGATCAAGGCACTGTTAACCAAATTGATCATGTCGCGATAGACGCCAGCCATGCATCCAGTATCCGCGATGTCCGAACTTTCCGAGGGGCAAACATAGATCACTACCTGGTAGTATCTAGAGTCCGGATGCGGATATCCTTGGCGCCTCAGGGTAGAGAGGATATTAGGAGAAAGTTCAACGTCGGTAAACTTTTATCACCAGAGACTGCCACAACTTTTGCCGACCGCGTCGCCCTCAATCTCTCAGAAAACGCACCAGCAGCACCAACTATAGACGAACAGTGGAATCATTGCCAGCTAGCCATTAGAAGTGCCGCCTCTGAAAGCTGGGTTTCAATCGACAACCAAAGCGAAACCTCTGGTTCGATGAGGACTGTCGGCAGGCACATGCAGCCAATAACGAAGCGTATGAGTCAATGCTGCAAGCTAGGACTAGAACTGGCGAGAGAGCAGCCCGCGAGGTCTATGTGCAAAATAGAAGAGAGGAACACCGACTCCTAAGAAGGAAGAAGAGGGAGCACGAAAAGCAAGCGGTCGAGTCTATTGAGGGATGCTACAGCAGGGGTAATGCTCGAAAGTTCTATCAAAGGGTGAAACGATCTACACAAGGATTCCTGCCCAGAATAGAAGCCTTCTGTGATAAAAATGGTAATGTCGTAAGAGATACGCAGACGGCGCTGAGAATTTGGAAGGAACACTTTTCCAAGCTGCTAAGCGGCGCAGACTGCCAACCATCCATTGCTATGCAGAACAACCCATTCAACTTGGACGATGATGGTCAAAATATCCGTCCACCTGAAGAAGTAAGAACGGCGATATTCAAACTTAAGTCGCACAAGGCCGCAGGTTCAGATGGCCTGCCAGCTACAAACTGTAGTCTTAACACAACTGATTAAAAACAGTTTTAGAAAAGTTTTTGACAATTATATTATTATAATCTATCATTATTAAAAAAAAGTTAATTTAACAATTCTGAATTGATATTAAAGTAAGCTCAGAACATTATCTTGTGTTTTTTCATTCAAATATAAAAAAAAAAGACTTTTTATAGCCAAGATACATTTTCATTATTGCTCAATTTTCCTTGAAAATTTTTCAATAAACCCATCTACTGTGAGTTTCACTATTTTAGATATCCGTACGAAAAAAAATATTTTACATGTAATTTGACATTTGCTTTCGAAAATAAATCTATAATACTGAAACTCACAATAAGGGCGATTGGATTTACAAATTAACAAAAACGCATAATCTAATAGCCCGTTTTCATTAGGGCAAATTACGTAATTTCGTTGAAAATTTGCAAATTGAGTCCCAAATTATATCATTTCCCATACAAAATCAAATTTCCAAATTGAGATAATTTGCACGAAATTATCTCGCAAATTGAATGAATCAATTCAGTAAAACTAAAATACAAATCGAACACACCTTTGCTGAATAAATTGAATCAAAATAGAATACAAACTGAACCACCACTTGATTCAAGTTGTCATACTTGACGTTTTTAAACATCAATAGTTATTCCACAAAATAAAAACACGAAGAAGAAAGCGTAGGTATCCTTTTATTATTATTATAGTAAATATTATTTTAATAATTATATCATACAGATATGCCGAAACAGATCATTGTAACCAGAAAGGGAATGTTGGATCCTTTGGAAGTGCATTTATTGGATTTCCCCAACATTGTAATTAAAGGTTCCGAATTGCAGTTGCCTTTCCAGGCGTGCCTGAAAGTATAAAAATTTGGTGATTTGATTATGAAGGCAACCGAACCTCAAATGGTGTTGTTTAATGACGATTGGTTAAAAACCATTTCATTTTACACAGCTTTCAGTCGATTAATTTTGATCCTGAGAGCCCTGCACGTAAATACCGAACGTACAAAAATCATTCTGAAGCCAGACAAAACAACAATCACAGAGGCTCCTCACATTTGGCGAACACTAACAGACGAGGAGTGGATAAAGGTCGAAGTGCAGTTGAAGGATATGATTTTGGCTGATTACGGTAAGAAGAACAACGTCAATGTAGCTTCACTGACACAGTCGGAAATTCGAGATATTCTGAGTATGGAGCTTTCAGCTCCTTAAGAGTCCGTATGCTGTGTGCAAGTAGGTAAGGCAATAATTTTTTATTTTGTTTTCGTGTCATCTATGTATGTATTGTATTTTTGGTGTTTTAGATTAGTGTTTCAGGGAAGTTATTAGAAGAACCAGCATCAGCAGCAGGCCCAATAACAGTCAACTATAAATTAAGTGGAGAAGGTAATCCATTCCAAGCAATCAAACCTTCAAATTCAAATGAAGGCTCACTCAAAGAATTATGAAGACCTCATTTAGGTTGGAAACCATCAGCAAGAGCACGAAGAGAACACTTCAACTAGAAAATCAAGTCATTCAAAGCGTTTCAGAAGAAGAAGGCGCTCGTTCTAAAGGGAGCTTCTACACATTTGTTGACGAAATTACATAATATGCACAAATCTTTAGGATTAAAATTTGTTCATGCAAATTAACACGGTTTCTAAGTTTGAAATTATCTGCGTTATTGATCGAAATTTGTATCAAAAAAAGAAAAGATAATGAAAACAAAATAAGAAATTACGTTGGCTCGTGTACATTGTAAATTGTTTTTATATAATTTTTGAATACAAATTCTTTTACAGCTGACCTAAATGTAAGCAAATAAACAATTAAAATGAGACTGACCGCAATTTCTACTATATTATTACCTAAGAAATAAAATGCACGACTGGATCGTAGGAACTTGCTCTTTTAGGTAACAACTTTTATGTAGCTAACCATTGAGGTTTAGTTAGTTAGGTGTAGTTATCCTATGCAGGCTTAAAGCCTATGTAGGTAAGATTACCTTGATTCTTAGTATAATGAATTGTCGAATGGATGATTCAAGGAATAGTTACATAGGTACCTACCTACAAATGTGTATTTAATAAATCTAAGCTATGGATTTTAATTATGTAAGTATATAATACTATATGTATCTACATACATATATAGATGGAACCTAAGTATATAAACATGTACATATAATAATAAAAATGAAGGATGCAAGTAGGTAGGTAGCGTTTGCATTGCATATAACTTTATAATTTAGGTGCAATTTGCATGCATAAGATTCATGTGATTTTTAAAGACACATGTATATGTAAATGTATTAGGGCCTACATTGTATGTAGTATTCAGTTACGTACGCAAAATTACCTAAAAACAAGGGAATACTAGTAAGTATAGTAGAAATAAATGGATAATACACATAATTAAATGTTTTTATATTGCTTAGTTGTTATAATTTGAGGGAAAACAAAGATGCAATTTAAACTCATGGATAAACAGGAATATATCAAAACAAATTTCAAAAATCGTTGGAGCTGTTTTTTAATAAATTAATTTTGTATGTATAAAATTTTGAAAACATTTTTAGAATAAAAAATTGAAACGCCATTTTGAAGATATTATTAATATTCATATAAAATTAAAATTTCAAAAAATTTATTTATTTTTAAAAAAACCAAAAACCTTTTTTTTTTAATTTTCGTATGCAGTTTTATTAACAATTTTAGTGAGCATTTGTATAAAAAAATATTTTAATCGGTTCATCCAATATTGAGAAAGTCGAAAATATGAAAAGTGGTTCTATTTGAAGTACTGTTAATAAGTACGCAAAAAAAATATTTTTATACTTGAAAGTGAACTGTACTAATTTAAGAACAGACAATTTTTTTATAAAAATTCTTGGAGCCGTTTTCGAGAAATACATTTTATTCTTAACCGTTTTTTTTACATTTGTATGTTTTAATTTGTATTATTTTAGAAAAATATTTTTTTTAATATTCAAGATAATGTCAAAAACCACCAAATACGAAGTTTTGAAAAAAATCTATTGAGACGTTTTCGAAATTGTGAGTTTTCAAAAAAAAAAATTTATTTCCAAAAAAAAATTGTTTGGAAAATTTTAGTATACAATAGTGTTTAAATTCTATGGGAGCTTCTGCGTGAAAAAATTCAAAACAATCAAATTAAACGTTTCCGAGAAAATCGAAAACCAAAAAAATGGTTCTACTAGAGGTACCAAAAATAACAATTTTTTTCCAAAAAACATTATCAAAAGGTACCCTTTTCCTTCATTAATGAACAGTTTTTTTTTATGAAAATCATTGGAGCCGTTTTTGAGAAAAATAAGATTTTTGTTTTTGGCCAAACAAAATTTATGGAAGCTACTGTTATTTGTCGTCTTAAACAAAAAATGAAAAAAACGTGTGGGCATATTACCGACAAACAATATGTACCAAGTTTGAGGCAAATCTATCAAAGCGTTTAGGCTCTGTAGACTCGAGGACAGACAGACAGAAATACAGACAGACCGACAGACAGACGGATTGGGGGTCCCACTTTTTTGGTAATGTCATGTTTTATTGTTAGAAAAAATTTCTTTTTTTTTTCGAATACATAACTTGCCTTATAGTACCTATAATCGCAAGTAAAAATGTATGTACATACATATGCTATCCGTAGCCAAATAAGGAATTGTATGTTCTCTCACTGAAACAGAAATAAAATGCAACTTTTACCCAATGCAAAAAATTGAAAATATATTCTTTTTTTGACAATTATTTAAAATTTATTTGACTTTTAATTCCTCAACTAAGAACAAACATAAAACTTTAACATTTTCATCTACATGAGAAGGATACTCCCACAGACTGGATAACCGAATCAAGTCGAATCCCTCCCGGCAATGGGCCGAGGCATTCCTTCTTACCTGTTACAATTCTTTTATATGACGTTCAGCTTGATATCGTTCCAGGATGGTTTTCGTAAAATCAATAAAGTCCTGCATGAACCACGTTCTATAGAAGATTTCGGAAGATGGTTCCTTGTAATTTAGCCAAAACACTAATTTGCCTCAATGCTTCTTTTGTACTCTTGACAATGTCTTCGAATACACTGAAAATAATGGCCAGTTTATCACAGAATGGACCACCTGGGTTCTTGTTTTCCAGGCATTTTGTTTTAATTGCTCCAATTGAATTGCACAATGATTTACCACGTTTCTGAGCAGTTTGCCATTTGGCGAAATTATCGAGCACGACCTTTGTGATTGTATCAAGACGTTTCTTGCAGGACAACAGTTGGTCACTTTGTAACTTTTGTTTGCGGATATAGAGAACTTTGGAAAGAATTTTGTTTCTTGCTTTTTATTAGACAATGTATTTTCTTACATCTTACAGGTGTTAGGGTTCAATGGACTTGAAGGACGCTTTAAATAAAAAAAAATTGTAAATCCAAAACATTATCATAAATTATAGCGAATTACGAACATTCATATCCCGAATATGTACTCCAATAATAGTCTATTTTCATCGACATACAAAACTCTATCTAATATATCTCTTTCATGTTCCTAAATAGTAGAAAACCGTCAATTTAAACAGCTAAACAAATATTTTTTTTTTAATTACCAATATCAACGATGGATCGATTTTCCAAATCACTTGAAATAACTCTGTAGTTTTGTGGGGCTGTGGAATAAAATTAATAATTAAGGTTTTTTTTTAGTGTACAATCATATTTATTATTTTCTTTTGTACCATTTTTAGTATGGAGCACTATATTTTATGTAGGTTTTGGGAAAGGCCATCGATTAATAATCAACTTTTAAGAACTTTTAGAACTGTCAAATGAAATTCAGCCCAATTCAGCCAGATGTCAAACGAAATGAGATAATTTGTAATGAAAACACTTTTTTTGTAATTTGCCAAATTACGTAATTTGAGCTCTAATGAAAACGCACTATAAAACAACACACTCAATTAACAACTATAGTGTTACTTAAAAGTTATAACCAAGTTACAAAAATATGAAACATGTTATTGAAATAAAACGTCAAACTACATGAATCATATCGCGGTGGGCCATTTTGGCAGACAATATTTATTTCATCTCTTGTGTTGCAAAGTGAATAAATAGTGAAATAAAGTGAAATAAATATTTAAAGAAAAATGGAAAACAGTAAAAATAAAAATAAAAAAAAATAACTCATTGAGCTTATGGAAGAAAATAAAATCAAATGGAAATGAAAGAAAAAAAAAGAAAAGAATTTTTAAATTCCTTAATGTCCCCTTGCTTAGTTATTCCGAGATAGTACTATTAATATCAATAGACATTAATAGTACTATCATGACGACGAAATTCATCCAGCCTGCAATAAGTTCTACTACTCATCATGGGTTCCACTACCAAATCGGAGGCTAGGTAGTGTTGGTGTGTTATGGAAATGCGTATGAAGAGAAATAGTGTGATAATAAATTGACTAGAGAAATATATACAAGCTTTATTATAACCCAGCAAACATTTATCTGAAGGTTCAGATTCTAATCACCAAAAATGAGGAATAATATTCAGGAAACCTTCTGTTTTTTGAATGAATTATGAATATATACAAAGATCCTGCAAATTCTTACCAGAGAGACACAAACAGATATGTATTCTGTGTCAAAAAAAAACAACACTCAGATTTTGTTGTTGGATCCTTCATATGGAGATCCTCCTTTTTTGTTCATCCTTTTATTTTTCTTTTTACCAATTGGTAATGACGGGTCATTGTAATGACAAAAGTTTCATTTGCATAGTCGATTATCAGTTCGGAAAAGGTTTTCGAAAGATCGGTTTAGATAGGTATATAACTATCAGCTTGTGTCTTAATAGTAAATGGGTACCTACTTACTTAACAAAAAATATATATAAAAAAAGCAAATGATAAAACATAAAGGTATGTAAAAAATGGTGTTAAATTTTTGTTAGAAAAATTAAAAGATGCGAAAAAAGAACTTTGATTAAAAATGTCTTTATTTAATGAAGGTTAGGAAAAGAATGTGCTTTTCATTATTAGGTTATATAAAAGAAGAAAGAGTCAACTTGATTTAATGAAAACAGAGACAAATGCATGGTCAAATAGTGACGTTTGATGTTTATATGCTGCAACACTTCCTCCATAAACAGCAAACGGATTATTTTGTTCTATTTTGTTGAGTGGTCAAACCGATCTTGTGACGAAGTGCTTCAAAGCGAATCCGTGGCAGTGACTTTGTCAACAAATCTGCTACTTGGTCTTCTCCAGGAATGTGTTCTAGCTTTATAAATCCTTTCAGGAAACACTCTCGCACATAAAAATGCCTCACGTCGATGTGTTTTGTCCTTTTATGGTATTCGGGATTCTTACCTAGTTTCACAGCACTTGCGGAGTCGACAAACAGTTCAGGTTTAAAATTCGTTTGTAAAGCTAGTTCTTCCATCAGACGCTTAAGCCACATTGCCTCTTTTGCTCCTTCACTAGCAGCCATAATTTCAGATTCGGTGGTAGACAGTGCTACTGTTCGCTGTAGTTGACTGGTCCAACAGACTGCTCCACCAGAGAGAATAGCAACAACTCCTGTTATCGATCGTCTTGTTTTGACATCACCGGCAAAATCGGCATCGCTGTATACTTTTAAATTCTTGGTGTCTTTTTGGTATTTAATACATGCGTTGCTGGTTCCATGTAGGTATCTAAAAATTCTCTTGACATCATTCCAGTCTTTCTTGGTAGGATTCTCTACTGAACGTGCTGCTGAACAAACGGCATAGGCGATATCAGGTCGTGTTGCTGTTGCCAAGTATTACAAGCTTCCAATAGCTTCGCGGTATGGAACTGATTCCTTCATGCATTCGTTGTCTTCGGTTTCAATGTTAACCATAGGTGTTGTCACAGGATTGCATTTGTCCATATGAAATCGATCCAAGATTTTGTTCGTATACCTTTCTTGACTCAGACAGATCGAATCACCTTGAAGACTAATTTTCATACCTAGAAAATTATCTAGGGAGCCAGTTGTAATTTTAAATTCTGATTTTAATTGAGAAAGAAAATTTTGAATCAAATTTTCATCATTACCAAAATCGAGTCCATCGTCAACATATATTACTACATACAGAATAATTCCATTGCGGTTGCAATAAAAGAGACAAGGATCAGCCTTACTGTTTTCCATTCCAGAATTCGTCATGAACTGCAAAAATCGTGTGTGCCAACAACGCGGGGCTTGCTTGAGTCCATACAAGCTTCCTTTCAAGAGACATACCCTGTCGGTGCCATCATGAAATCCTTCGGGTTGTTCGAGATAAACTTCCTCCTCTAGATTACCATACAAGAAAGCCGTCTTAACGTCGAATTGCTGGATTTTCAAACCTTTCGATGCAGCTATGGCCAACAGCAAGCGAACAGTATCATAGCGCGCAACAGGACTGTACGTTTCATTGAAGTCGACGCCTTTCATTTGGGCATAGCCCTTCGCCACAAGACGAGCTTTAAAACGGGGACTGCTTCCATCGACAGAGTCTTTTATTCCAAATACCCAGCGGTTTTGAACAACTTTTGCATTTTGTGGTCGAGCGACAAGATTCCATGTGTGGTTTTCTTTTAAAGAATCCAGTTCATCATGCATGGCTAAAAGCCACTGCTCTTTTTCCGCCGACTGCAGGGCTTGTTGAAGAGTTGTTGGATTTTCTGTAGATTGGCCTAATTCGACAAGCATCGCATACTCGTTCATCCAGGCTGGTCTTTTCTTTTCTCGTGAACTGCTTCGAACTTCCTGCATCATGGTTTCATCGTCCTCCTCTTCGTCCAGACTTTCGTATTCTGCGCTGGTATTGTTGTCTTCAATCAATGATTCTGTTAATGTACTTTCGTCTCTCATTTCAGGCTTTTCTTCAACGATTGTTCTTGCTGATAATTTGTCATTTGCAATGTCATCAATAGTTTCATCACTATTAAGGGTTATGGAACACACAACTTCTGGTTTGAAGATCACGTCATGGCTGCAGACAACTTTTCTTAGTTTAGGTACCCAAACGCGATAGCCATCTTTGTCGTTGACATATCCAACCAAGTTTCCAAATACTGCCTTTTGGTCGAATTTTCTGCGACGTTCTTTGGGAATGTGCACATAACATCCAGTGCCAAAGATTCTCAGAAGATCCAATTTGCCTAGGTCTTTGTTGTACCATAACTCATAGGGGACTTTGTTGTTGACTTCAGTTGGGCCAGTGCGGTTCAGAATGTACGCTGCCGTATTGCAAGCTTCGGCCCACAATGTTTTTGGCAACTTGCTTGAAAGCCTCATACATCTGGCTGCTTCGACTATCGTTCTATTTTCTCTCTCCGCTGCTCCGTTTTGTTGCGGTGTATACGGAGGTCCGATGCAGTGTATTATTCCTCGTTTCGCAAGCACTTCGGCGACATCTTTGTTGTTGAACTCTTTTCCACCATCGCATCTAAGCATCTTCACAGTATGTTCGTTGGTTTTAGCTTCGTTTAGGAACTGCTCTAGAGATCGACAAACTTCACTTTTATTTTTCAAAAAGAACAACTTACGAAACTTACTAAAATCGTCTTTGAAACAGACATAGTATCGAGCACCTCCAACAGATGGTATTAACCGGACCGAGAACGTCAGCATGAATTATTTCGCCTACTTGGCCGATGACTTCGACTCTTGAATGACAGTCTGTGCATTTTGCCGACTGCACAACCATCACAAAACTGTTCATCGCTTTCAGCTACTTCGATATTCATTTTATTCAAAATGTTTTTAACATGCCTTTTGTTCTGATGAGCAAGACGTTCATGATACAACTGCAATGTATCTGTTGCTTTCGATAAATAAACTTCGGCTGGTTTCGTAGGTCTTATTACTCGAATATTCAATACATATAGCTCGTCTTGAAGATGTCCGTAGATAACTAACTCATTGCTTTGCGTTTCAGATATTTTGACTGTTTGGCTGTCAATCGTTGTAAAAAAACCCTCTTTGCGCTGCTGCTTTGACAGAGAACAGATGTGCACTCGCATCGGGTACGTACCAAACTTCTTTCAGCGTTGCATCTTTCCATACACCTTCTGAGTATGATTGTATAGTTATGTCTCCTTGACCATAGGCTTTCATTGAGATACCTCGTTTTCCAAGACATACATCCTTAGGCACAGAAAATTTTGTGAAGGTTTCAAAATACAATTTACTTGGTGTCATGTGCTTGGACACTCCGCTGTTGCAGTACCATTGGTCGAGTTTGGTGCAGGTAGTTGTTGCATTCAAAGAATGTGCCATCAAGCCAAAATTCTTCTTCGGATAAATTTTTTTTTCTCTTGCCTCTCGCCGATCTGACTTGTTTTGCGGACACTCAGCTGCCCAATGACCAAGCTGTTTGCATTTGTTGCACGGGAACTTTTTCTTTGCGCGTTCCATATGGTCATTCTTCTGCTTCTTTTTCTTAAAATTGCTTTTGGCTATAAAAGCTGTCATGTCACTCGATTCTTTGTCAATTCGATTTTCGCGTAGTTCGATAGAACATAATTTTTCGATAAGCAAATTCAGCTTTTGATTTTCGGATGAGATGGTATCCAAAAGATCACGGAAATTGTCATAGTCTTTTCCAAGAGTAGACATAATTCGTCCAATTAATATTCGTTCTGAAAGAGTATTTTCTTTATGATTAGAAAGCTCTGTATTCAGATCAACGAATAGTTTCTGCAACTTTGCTATGTGCATACTTATATCTTCTGTTTCATCTCGCTTTGCTTGGAAAAAAGACTCGATTAGCAAAGTCAGTCTTTGAGTACTACTACGTTCAAAGCGAGCACATAATTTGTCCCAGATTTCTTTGGCATTTTCACATGTGAGAACAAGTTCAGCTATTATTCTACTTAGCGCAGATGCAATTAGACCGGCAACTCGTGCATCGTTCTTCAACCAAAGAATACGCTTTTTCAAATCTGCTTCAGCTGCTCCAGCAGCTAGCTCTGGACAAGGTTCTTCACCGTTCACAATTTTTTGTAAGTCGTAAGCACGTAAAAGCATTTTTACTTGCCATTTCCATTTTGGCCAGTCACTTGGTCCTTCAAGGCAATCAACCGAAACTTTGTAGTCCATCGATGACGATGCCATTTCTTACAAAAAAAAATTTGAAGACAAACGCAGTTTTTTTTTATTTAGAAGGATTCTGGGCTCATAACCTGTTAGAAAAATTAAAAGAAGCGAAAAAAGAACTTTGATTAAAAATGTCTTTATTTAATGAAGGTTAGGAAAAGAATGTGCTTTTCATTATTAGGTTATATAAAAGAAGAAAGAGTCAACTTGATTTAATGAAAACAGAGACAAATGCATGGTCAAATAGTGACGTTTGATGTTTATATGCTGCAACAATTTTCTTAGAAATATAAAAATCATTTCTTTAATTATAGCACAGTGTAACAATTAAGAAGTCCTGGAAGCTATAAAAGCCAAACAAGAGGCAAATCAAAAAATGTTCCAGAGGCTCACCGATGAAATATTCAATCATAAATGAATCAGAAATATTGAATTCACTTATGATGCAATTTGAATCCTTTTACCTGGGCTCTTAGACACCGATTTGAATCATTTTAATGATACATTCATGATCTGAAAATTATGCAATTAAATGAACGTATATAACCGTTCCATATATTCCTTTAAATGATTTATCCCTGAGCCTTTTCTGAATCGCAAAAATGATTCTTGTACGATTAACTAAAGTGAAGGTATATACTTAGAAATCCTTCACTTAATTGAATTGTATTAGAATTATTTTTATGATTTAGAAAATATTCAGGCATTAATCATTTAAATGAATATATAGAGCTATTATATACGTTCATTTAAATGACGAATTTTCAGATCATAAATGAATCATTACAATGATTCAAATTGGTGACTAAGAGCCCAGGTAAAAGGATTCAAATAGCATAAAAAGTGAATTCTTTTTCGGCCGGTTTCTTCACATTTATGAATTAATTATTGTTCATTTCTGAATTAAAATGTTTGTTGGGAAGTTAGAGGAGAAAAAGAAAACAATTTATTTCATATTTTGTTTTTGTTTTTTATATGAGGATTTTTTTGTTGAGTAGGCGCTGGTTGTGTGTGTGTGTGTTTTTTATTCTACGGGCAGATAGAATGAAAATTGTTTGATGACTGTAGGGAATATTTAAAAATTCAGGTATACACTTGTGTGCAACAGTCACTACTCAAAAAAATAAAGTTTTTTACCAAATGCACAAACATGATAATAATTCAACAGTTAAAATTTGAGATTTCTGTTAATCGTTGTTAATAAATAATAAATAAAAAAAATATTTTATATTAATATTTTTTTTTGATTTTGAAAAAAAAAATTTTTTTTTTCAAAATTCAGATTTGTTAAGTAATTTCGTAAAAATCGAGTTGACGAATTTTTAAATAAGAATTGTTTATTAATAGGTATTATATATTTTTTTAAGTCGTTTTTTACTTATTTTTTTTAATGACTATTCAACAATATATATATACATTTGAAAATATTATTTAAAAAAATCTTCACAATATTTAATTGTGGAAAATATTGTTTTTTTTTTCAAAATCCAAGAAATAATTTTTTTTCTTAACGGTTTTTAACATTTGTATGGAAGGTACCGTTGTTTTTTATTTTAGAAAAATTGTTTTTTTTTTTAATTATTCAAGATAATGTCTACTAAATATGAAGTTTCGAAAAAATCTATTAAGTCGTTTTCGAAATTTTGAATTTTCAAAAAAAAATTAATTTCCAAAATTTTTTTTTTTGAAAAATGTTGGTATACAATAGTGTTTAAACTTTCTAGGAGCTTCTGCGTAAAAAATTTAAAAAAAAATCAGATTAGCCGTTTCCGAGAAAATCGAAAACTAAAAAAAAATGGTTCTACTAGAGGTACCAAAAAAACAATTTTTTTCCAAAAAAAAAATTATTAAAAGGTACCCTTTCCCTTCATTAATGAACTCATTTTTTTTATAAAAATCGTAGCCATTTTTGAGAAAAATAAGATTTTTGTTTTTGGCCAAAAAAATGTATGGGAGCTACTGTTATTGGTCGTCTTAAAAAAAATTAAAAAAAC
This sequence comes from Philhelius pedissequus, assembly GCA_910595825.1. NCBI lineage: Eukaryota > Metazoa > Arthropoda > Insecta > Diptera > Syrphidae > Philhelius > Philhelius pedissequus. Next base: position 218,031,531 of record OU343160.1, on the reverse strand, counting down.
ATGTGAGCATACTACCGAAAAAACAATATGTACCAAGTTTGAAGCAAATCTATCAAAGCTTTTAGGCTGTTGACTCGATGAGAGACAGACAGACGGAATTAGGGGACCCACTTTTTTGGTGTTGTCTATGATCGTAATGTCATGTTTGATCAAAATCTCTAGCATAGAGATCATAAAGATCTCGAGTTCGATTTTTTTCGAATCCATAACTTGTAATATAGTACCTACGCTTATAATATCGCTAGTAAAAAAAAAATTATTAAAAAATACTACCTAGGTATACCTACTTTATTTCCTAATAAAACTGTCTGGAGAAAAAATTAAATTATTCTCAATAGATATTATATTTGAAAAAAAAATTACCTATGTATATACATATTGTATGTAGATGGGAATCTGGGTACACATGTACCTAGCTAAACAAAACATATTGAAATATCTCAACATTACTTTGCTAGTTTTGCATAGAAAAAGTGAAAAGTAGCAACGTTGCTACAATTCAAAATCCTAAAATCCACCAAATATCTAAAATTTGAACGAAAAATTTAAAATAAATTCTATAATAACCTATACATGCATGTATATCCATATACATTCTTACTTCAAATTCATGTACACGCCAATAGCCTTGATATAATTTATTTATACCCACCATATTTTGAAGGTTGCCATGGCAAAAACAGCTTATTCGGTTTTCTCCCTTACCCTCTATATTGTTGTCAGAACTAATAAGTTTCGACGCTCTCTCTTGCTTTTTTTCGTATTTGCCTCTACCTTTACTTCTTCCACATCAACAATTCAATATCAAGAAAAGAGAAATTAGCGCCCTCATCCACGGAACTACTAGGTAAAAAATTCAGTCTCATATGGCGTTTTTCTTTTTTAGCTCCGAGTAAAGAACACAGCTGTCAAGAAAAGATCTGTGTTTCTTTTTTAGCTCAGACACATTTAATCTCTCAACGCGTTTCTTTTTTAAATCAATGCCAAATCGGGGCATGAACCATTAGCTCAGAATAAAATGACCGATCAAACGGAGCAAAGTGCTGGGCGCGGCTAACTTTACACATAATGTAACTATTATCACTAAAGTAAAACCCATTAAAAACAAAAATGAATTCGGAAAACGAAAGCTTTGGATTTGCTGGTAAATAAGTTTTAATAAAAACAATTATAATAATATATGACAGTTCTGCGCTTAAGTTTATTTCAAAATGAAATCGGATATATCTGACCATACTCTACTCAGATCTAAATTGGTTTACTCAGGCCCTGCTCAGGCTCTGCTCAGAGATCTGCTCGGAGATAAAAAAGAAAAACGACAATAGTAGCACTATAGGTTTCATATACAATGATTGTAGCAAATACATTACAAAATTGGCGACAAGGAATTTAAAAAATTATTTTACATCGTACCTACACATTTTTTTAAAAGAAAAGCATCGAATTTCGATCAGTTTTATTTTAACTACTTTTTTTTAATCGGAGTATAAGACGTGTAAAACACGTGTTGCGAATATTTTCTATGTGGTACGACAAAGGTACAATAATCAAATGGACGACCATTAATGAGTTCAATCCAAATGAAGACAAATGGAGTGTTTGGAAAAAACGTTTAGACATTCGCTACACAGAAATAAATTGCACCGACGACAAAGCAAAAAAAGCGATTTTATTAAAATCAGTTGGATCATCGCTATATGAATTATTACGCAGTTTATGCGATCCAAAGGCGCCAGTGGGAAAAGATTTGAGTGAGCTGTGTAACATTTTTGATTCCCACTTCACACCGCCAGCAATTGTGTATCATGAACGAAAAAAATTCCATGAAGCCTCGCAATGAATACGAAAGTGGGTCATCATGGTATGCTCGTATCAAGAAGCTGGCTCTAAAATGTAAATACGGTAGCAATTTGGATGTTATGGTAAAAGACAAATTTATTACACAATTGTATGAGAAAATTTTCACACGCATTTGTGAAGAAGATGAAAGTTTGTCATTGGCCGATGCTCTAAAAAAGGCGATGATATTCGAAACGAAATTTGCATTGAAAACCAACACGGATTCCAATGTTAACTATTTGAGTTCTGAGAAAGGTCAAAAGCATCGCAATAAATGCAAAACCAGCAACCGTAAAGTAAAAGTGCAATCACATGGCAAGAAAACTGTATGTACGCGATGTAGGTGGAAGACGCATGAGGCTAATACATGTCCATACAAAGAAGCCACGTGTCATTCGTGTTCAAAGAAGGGACATTTAAGCAATGTTTGCCATTTCAAACTGCAAAATAGCAAAACTAATTTTAACTTTATTAATTCTAATAATCTTTCAAACACTAATCCATATGTAAACTCAAATTCTAATACCAATTTTTTTGATTTTTCTTTATACAGTTTAACTGATGATGAATCCAACGGGATGTACTGGTTGAAGGTCATGTTCGGAAGCACAAGGATGGATATTGCATGTGACACGGGGGCACCGTGCACATTTGTTCCGAAAATTTTCTATGATAAACATTTATCGCAGTATCCGTTAACAGTTTGTAAAATCCCGTATAGTAATTCTGTTGGAAATAAAATCAACATAATTGGTGAGTGTTTAGCAAGCAAGTATTACTTATCGTGGCACCAGTAAAGGTATTACAGTTATAGTGACCGATGCCAACGCACCACCTTTATTGGGTAGAAATTTTCTACGCGCATTTAATTTTTTATTAGTGCAATTGAATCAACACTTTGTTCATTCGATTACATCGCCAGTAAGTCAAAATTTTTCCGTTATTGTCGAACAGATTATACGTTAATTTTCCGAAGTTTTTGATGACCAATTGGGCAAATATAACTTGTAAAATTTCATTGCAAATTGATAATGACGCCAAACCGATATTTTGTAAACCACGGCAAATTCCAATCGTTTGGAAGTCTGAAATTGATCAAAATCTTCATGATTTAGTTGCAAAAGGCGTTCTTGAGCAAATAGAAACTTCGAAATGGGGAACACCGTTAGTCCCCGTTCCAAAACCAGATGACAACTTTGCGTGTGCGGTGGCAACAAAATTACAATTAACAAGTTTCTTGTTGATGTCAAATACTCATTGCCTCTCATTGAAGAAATATTCACATCATTGCAAGGTGGAGAATTATTTAGTAAATTGGACATAAGTTCTGCCTATAATCAATTGTGTTTGGATAAACCATCATCTCTTTTATGTACATGGAGCACCCACATTGGTATATGTATATAAAATGAAACGTTTACCTTTTGGCATTAAGCCAGCAGCCGCAATTTTGCAAATGTGCATGGGAAATTTACTAAGAGGTATCAGTGGTGTAGTTGTGTATCAAGATGATATAACAGTCACTGGAAGGAATTTCAAAGACCATCTTTTTAATTTAAAATCGGCTTTGAAGAAAATGGCCGATGCTAATTTGAGATTAGGTGTGTTTTATTGGGAATCTATCCATTGTATCGTAAGTAATTCCCAAAAAAACGCATCGACCGTAGCATGGACCGTAGCTTTTTTATTTTTGTAAAATTGGTACCCCTGCACAGCAGTCACAAGTAATGAAATAGTCTTTTGCAAAATAAAATTAAGAAAATATCAAAGTTATGAACAATAATTAGCTTTTATTCATATAAAATAGAAAGTAGAAAATCGTACCAATATTTAATTTATGTTACAAACCTATTTCTTATTTTCATTTTTTCTGCAATTGCAGTTTTAATTTCGAACATTCATTTTGCACCAATTGAACGGAAATGATAAGTGAATGGCTTTGTTCATAGACTATGGTCAAGTCCCTTTTTACACAGTCTAATTTTTGTATTGCTTTAAAAATGGTCTATGCATTTCACACGAGGAAACAAAAGTGCCGGTGATTTAATTGTTTCCTTTTAATGTTTCTTGGTTTGGAACGCACACTACAACGTAGTTTAAATTGTTCACTCGCCTTATATTTCATGCTTTTATTTATTTTCTGAGCTTATCGATATCTAGAGTTTTATTTTTCAAGTCAATTTACAAATTTATTTTCTGAGTATGTTTTGCTTTCAATTCAATATTTACTCATCAGACTGCACTTAACATACACGGAGTAAGTAACAAAAGTTAACATTTGGTTTGCCATTTCACCATTTTGGATCACAAAAATATATGCCCAGTCCATGTCCATGTAGTGAATCGAATACCGCCCATGGCCAACGTCCATTAAACAGTGAAGAAAAAGCACACTTTGTGAGTGCAGTTTCCGCTTAGTGCGTTTAAGCTAGACACGCACATGCAATTTTGCCGAAACGAAATAGTTTAATCACTAGTTGAACGATGATCGCGCACATAAGCAACTTAAAAATCAATCAATGAGATAAACGAACACACAAACATCAATTTGATTTAATGTGCGCGCAGTTACATTATAGTTCGATGTGATACAAACTGAAGAACTTATTGGGGCGATCGTTCAATTTGTGCCAAAACACAATTTCTTAAGTTGCTCGAATTGCGGAGTGAATAGCAACCAAACTGTTTCAGAACTGAAAGTTTCTTATGTGCGCGCCTATGGCCTTATAGCTAATAGAATTTTATACGAATAAATATTTTGCGGCGCATTGTCAAGCAATTCCTCTATAGTGCAGTTCCAACCAATGCGGTTTGTCTTCTCAAATTGCTTTTTGTAGATCTAAATAAAAAGATGATTTTTTCACCAAACTCCGTTTATTTACAACTATCAATAAAAATTGAACACAAAACGAAAATTGGGCTTGGTTAGTCAAAAATAAAAGTAAAACGAAATTCATTCGATAATATTGGTTTCTTTTTCAAAATAGATATCAAAATTTGTTAAAATTGATAAATTGACATTAGGGGTATGCAAAATTGCAGATATATGTGCAATTTTAGACGTACTTCAGAAAATAATTGAGCAAAGAATACAATTTTTAATAGTGAAAGTCAGAAACTTTTCAAAATAACAGCTTATAATTTATTAAAAAATGGGGTTATCTAAGATTTGAGAAATAATAATTGGCCAACTATTAAAAAAAAAATCAAAAAGATCGATTTGTCTTACGAATGAAATTAATAATTATAACACTCCATGAACACATCCATCGAGATTCAATTCAATTATCAATCGTACCAACAGAACTCACAAAATGAGAATCGAGACTCGACTGAATGTCAACCAACCATCACCCGTAACTTCTACTTTAGCTTTTTATCGACCGTAGCGAATTGTATGTAAAATACTACGACGGATAACCTTACGGTGGATAAATTTCCCAATAAAACACGGCTATTGAATGCAAATGAATGCTTTTTCTTTCAAAAACAAAATTCCTATCTTGGATTTACCATCGATTAAGATGGACTTCATAAGAACAAAGACAGATTTGCGTCCATTTTGGATGTACCTATTCCTAAAGACATTCATGAATTAAGAGCATTTATTGGCATGGCTAATTTATTATTCGCGCTTCATAAAAGATTTTGCAAGCAAAATGAATCCATTGTGTATTTTACTTCGTAAAGACGTTCAATTCGAATGGAATACAGATTGTGATAAGGCGTATGATTTGATATAGCATGACATTTCGTCAGAGCAAGTGATGACTCATTTCAATCCAAAACTTCCAATCGTTCTAACGAGAGATGCCTGTAAACATTCTGTGGCCGGAGTTTTATCACACTGGTTTCCAGATGGCCACAAGCCCGTTGCTTTAATTTCGAGATATCTATCCAAAAGTGAATTGAACTACACCGTAATTGAAAAAGAGGCTTTTTTATATTTTTCTCTGTCACTAAATGGAAACAAAACTTATTGGGAAACTTTGTCACCATTTCAATTGATCATAAACCCTTGTTATCAATTTTTGGCGAAAAGCACGGTTTACCTTTGATGGCCGCAGCTCGAATGCAGCGCTGGGCATTGATATTAAGTGGTTTCAATTATTAAATTAAATATGTAAAAGGCATTGATAATGAGGCTGATAGTTTGTCCAGTTTAATGATGCGAACTACGTACATTTAATTGAAAAAGATAATGCACTACGAATCAGCTTTAAGAATATTGCCATTGAAACCCGTCGTGATCCTATTCTCATTTAGCTTTCAGAAGCTATTAAAAACAATACTGTTGACAAATTGGATTCCAATTTTGATGCGTTCAAAAACTTACAGTCCAGTATGGATGTGTCATGTGGGGTTTTCGAACGATCGTACCACTAAAACTTCGGCAATACATTCTTAACGAATTACTTGCATCACATATGGGAGTTGTCAAAACCAAATCATTGGCAAGGTCATATGAATGGTGGCCGAAAATTGATTCTGAAATTTAAAATTTAATAAAAAAATGTATATCATACCAACAATTGCGGGCAAATCCACCGAAAGCCGAATTACTACCACGGCTACCGATGAATTCAGTTTGGAGTCGGATTCATATAGACTTCGCTGGACCGAAATTCAACCATTATTTTGTAATTGTTTTGGATTCACACACTAAATGGGTTGAAGTATTTAAAACAAAAATAAATTTGAAGAAAACGCAAATAATAATTTAATATTATTTTTGTTTTTGTGGACTGCATGGGTAAAAGCCAAATTGAAGATTTTAATGACCTGTAGTCCAAAATGCGTTTCGCCCAGGCACGATAGTTGGCTCGTCTGCAAATTACATTATTTAGTGGAATTTGGTTAAATTCGTGCACCTAAATGTATGTTATGCCCGTGGTCTGGCCAGTAATAATTTTGAAGAAAACGCAAATAATAATTTAATATTATTTTTGTTTTTGTGGACTGTATGGGTTAAAGCCAAATTGAAGATTTTAATGACCTGTAGTCCAAAATGCGTTTCGCCCAGGCACGATAGTTGGGCTCGTCAGTTAGATGCTATCGTACCCATCTAAGACGCAATATTTTTCGGTCGATGATTACCGACTGTTATAAAATTTGCAGTAAAACAAAATAATCACGTCTGCGTTTACTATTGCTAAATTGCGTGAATTGCTTAGTCGCTATGGTATTCAAGACAGAATTATCAGCGACAATGGAATTCAATGTACGTCTACCGAGTTCAATGACTTTATCACACGCAACAACATAGAACACATATGCACTTCTCCAGGGCATGCTGCAACGAATGGCCAAGCCGTGAAAACGTTCAAAAAGTCATTTATTGCTAGCGTAAACAGCGCAGAGGCAAATAATACATCGCATAATTTATACACAATTACACATCGAATTTTGCTTGATTATAGCAACACAATCCACTGTACAACAGATGAAACACCCCCAAAACTGTTTTTTGGACGAACTTTGCGTACTCGTTTCAGTAATTTGAGACCACCAACCGTAAGTGAAGTGGTTGAAAACAAGCAAGAAAAGAAAAACGAAATATAACTTTTAATGTAGGCCAAAAGGTCATGATTAGAAATTACAAAGATCCTAACAATGCATCGTGGTCACAAGCAACTATTAAACGAACAATGGGCCCACGTACTTATACTTGCGTCTACACACACAACAATAAAGAGATAGTTTTGTCGTGTTTCAAAAAAAATTAAAAAATTACACTCAGATGCAATTTTTTTGAAATATTTGCTCGAATTGCTCGAATTTGCAAGAATTTACAAGCTGATATAAATTAAAACTCACAACAGTTTAAATCATCGAGTTCAAGCAAGTACTTTGGAAATGACAGCTTATCTAAATTAGCAATTCCAAGAAATTTCTACTAATTTCAAGTAAAATGTTGAAATCAAAACATACCCGAAGCTACTTAAAACCATTATAAAATCAAACGAAGATTTCGACAAATGTCTATTTAAGAGTTGTCTTCTCGTTTTTGAAAAATGAAAAATCACAAAATTGCTTGTATAGAATTTTAGAAAATTGGAAGGTTGGTGGTTGTTGACCTTCCTGCTACGAAGCCATGTTGAAATCATAGAGAAACTGTACTACATAGAGGCGCGACTCGTTCCCCCCTTGCCTTAAACACCCACTATTTTTTTTTTAGGTGAGTAAAAGAAAACTCTCTTAAATTAGTGTATTATTCCTATCCGTGAATACATGTGAGTGGTGGATTAATAAATCATTTTGCTTAAACTGACAGATAATTTTTTTGTTGATTTGTCAAAAGTCAATCTCACAGTTCTCAAATAGATGACGAGAACTGATTAATTTAATTTCATTATTTCACAATTATAAAGTTTTATTTATTGGTTTTTCATTATTTTTTATTTAATTTATATATATTGTGTGTAAGCAGTGAATTACACTTGATTCGTCACCAGCTTTATCGTCTGTATGTTCAGACTTACTCACTCGCTTTGGGCATTGAAAATCAAAAGTGAAGAATGCAACTAAGGAGATTCAAGTAATTTTTTTTAAATTATATTATATTGATTTTAATTTAAATTGCTCTTTCTAGCAAACAAATCCGGCCAAAGTATTCCAATTTAATGCGAAACTCGATCATAAAAATAAAAAGTAAATTACATCAGTCTCACAATATTGTGTAGATAGGCGGTGCTCGGAAGCCGAGTACATATTCTTCCCATATGAATATATCCTTATGAGAATTTGGCCAAATTCTCTTGTGTCATATGCTAGGGCGATTTTGGAAATCAAAATTCAAGTAGTGTTAATTTTCCTATGTGCCCCGACTTCGATCAAGATTAACTTGGAATAGATTAAACCACCATACCATAGTCTGAGAAGTATTAGATCACTACATTATGTAACTCTGTGTGTCGACAACGGAGATTTGGACTCGCCTTTTTGGCAAGAAATATAGCTTGGGTTTGGCAATCTCATGAACGAGATCGAAATGCACATGTTGAACGAAAAACCTCTGCCTGTATCTGTAACTTGTAAACAGATTTTTGATCTATCTGTGGATCAGCATTCAGTCATGCAAAAATATGGTAGGTTAAGTTAAAAAAAACCTAATTTGAAATATTTTTGAGTGTTTGTTTTCTTTTAATTTTGTAGGACAAACAGCGGCTGCCATTCATCTTAAAATCATGAGAAACAAAAATGTCAGACCACACAATCAAATAAGAAATGCACGAAATTTACCATGAAGCCCAGAACGAGGCCATTATTGCCGGGTTATAAAATTAGATACTTAAGGATCAATATTTTAAAGTGTTTTTCTTCTTTATATACATTAGGCTTGAGATTTGTGATTCACTTATTTTTATACTTGCGATTATAGGTAATATAAGGCAAGTTATGTATTCGTAAAAAAAAAAATTTCTAACAATCAAACATGACATCACGATCATAGAAAACACCAAAAAAGTGGGTCCTCCAATTCCTTCTGTCTGTCTGTCTGTCTGTCTGTCCTCGAGTCTGCAGCCTAAACGGTTCATTGGATTTATTTCAAACTTGGTACATAATGTTTTTTCGGTAATATGCCCACACGTTTTTTTTCATTTTTTTTAAGACGACAAATAACAAGAATTTTTATAAAAAAATTTGTGTATTTTCAGATTAGTATAGTTCACTTTTAAATATAAAAATATTTTGTTTACGTACTTAGTAACGGTACTTCCCATAGAACCACTTTCCATATTTTCGACTTTCTCAATATTGGATAAACCGATTAAAATAATTTTGTTTATACAAAATCCAAAAAATTGTTAATAAGACTGCAAACTGAAGTTTTCAACAAAAAAAGCTTTCAATTTTTAAAAAGTAAATAACATTTTTTAAAAATTGATTTTTCAAAAACCGGTCACAGAATTTTTTTTAAATTTGAATTTTATATGTATATTAATAATATCTTCAAAATGGCGTTTCAATTTTTTTTCGAAAATGTTTTCAAATATATTATATATGTTAATACATAAAAATAAATTTATTTAAAAACCGCTCCAAATTTTTGAATTTTTTGTTTATATATTCTCATTTATCTTCTATCAATATGTATATATATGTAAATAAATTTTACTCTCCTAACTTACATAATTAAAATCCATAACTAAGAATTAAATATACACTTTGTATATGAAACCTATAGTACTACTACGAGACTGAATTTTTTAGCTAGTAGTTCCGACGATGAGGGCGCTAGTTTCTCTTTTCTTGATACTGAATTGTTTATGTGGAAGAAGTAAATGTAGAGGTAAATACGAAAAAAAGCAAGGGAGACGGTCAAAACTTATTAGTTCTGACAACAATATAGAGGGTAAGGGAGAAAACCGAATAAGCTGTTTTTGTCATGGCAACCTTCAAAATATGGTAGGTATAAATAAATTATATCAAGGCTATTGGCGTATACATGAATTTGAAGTAAGAATGTATGTGGATATACATGCATGTATAGGTTATTATAGAATTTATTTTAAATTTTTCTTTCAAATTTTAGATATTTGGTGGATTTTAGGATTTTGAATTGTAGCAACGTTACTACTTTTCACTTTTTCTATGCGAAAATAACAAAGCAATGTTGAGATATTTCAATATGTTTTGTTTAGGTAGGTAGGTAGTGTACCCAGATACCCACCTACATACAATATAGATACTTTTTGTTCTTGTATGTATTGAGAATAATTTAATTTTTTCTACAGACAGTTATATTAGGAAATAAAGTAGGTATACCTAGGTAGTATTTCTTTAATTTTTTTTTGACCAGCGATATTATAAATGTAGGTACTATATTACAAGTTATGGATTAAGATAAGATACTTGACATTACGATGATAGCGAAGACGAAAAAATGGGTCCGCAATTCCGTCTATGTCTGTCTGTCCTCTAGTTTACAACCTAAACGTGTTTTTTCATAAACATGTCCCAAGCTTTTTTTCAGCTTTTTTAAGACAAAAGATGACAGTACCTACTTAGGTACCTGCCAAACTTTCTTTAGGTAAATATTATTTTGCTGAAAATTTTTTTTTTCTAACAATTAAACATGACATTACGATCATAGGGAACACCAAAAAAGTGGGTCCCCTAATTCCGTCTGTCTGTCTGTCCTCGAGTCTACAGCCTAAATGCTTTGATAGATTGTCTTCAAACTTGGTACATATTGTTTTTTTTCGGTAATATGCCCACACGTTTTTTAAATTTTTTTCTAAGACGACAAATAACAGTAGCTCCCATACATTTTTTTTGGCCAAAAAGAAAAATCTTATTTTTCTCAGAAAGGGCTCCAACGATTTTTATAAAAAAAATGAGTTCATTAATGAAGGGAAAGGGTACCTTTTAATAATTTTTTTTTGTACCTCTAGTAGAACCATGCTTTTAGTTTTCGATTTTCTCGGAAACGGTTAATCTGATTTTTTTTTTAAATTTTTTACGCAGAAGCTCCTAGAAAGTTTACACACTATTGTATACCAGAATTTTTCAAAACAAATTATTTTGGAAATTAGTTTTTTTTTGAAAATTCAAAATTTCGAAAACGACTTAGGTAATAGATTTTTTCGAAACTTCGTATTTAGTAGTTTTTTGACATTAACTTGAATAGTTAAAAAAAAACTACTTTTCTAAAATAAAAAACGGTACCTCCAATACAAATGTTAAAAACCGTTAGGAAAAAAATGTATTTCTCAAAAACGGCTCCAAGAATTTTCAAAAAAAAAATTGTTGCTATTTTTTGGATTTTGAAAAAAAACAATATTTTGCGATGCTACATTAAAGTTGTTAGCTACAAGAGCAAGTTCGTTCGATCCAGTCGTGCATTTTATTTCTTTTACATTTTCCTTTAACTTTGTCGCTCAAGAAAATTATTTTCTTTTCAAGGGAAATGTAATGGTGTGTCTCACATGTCTCACTTACATGATTTCTTGAATCATTCAAATAAGGTAACTGGTTTCGAAATGGCAGTATTTTCCATCTACTGGTGTAGTTAATTACAATAACTGATTAAAATCATTTTATAATGAAACAATTATTTCGAAAATTTGCTACCTAAAAGTAGTTTTTTTTGTGTTTTTAAAAAAATGAAAAATTAAAAAATTACTTTCAGATGCAAATTTTTGGAAATATTTGCTCGAATTGAAAACGGTTTCAAGAATTTGCAAGCTAACATAAATTAAATCTCACAACAGTTTAAATCATCGAGATCAAGCAAGTACTTTGGAAATGACAGCTTGTCCAAATTAGCAATTCCAAGAAATTTCTACTAATTTCAAGTAAAATGTTGAAATCAAAACATACCCGAAGCTACTTAAAACCATTATAAAATCAAACGAAGATTTCGAAAAATGTCTATCTAAGAGTTGTCTTTAGGTGTTTTTGAAAATGAAAAATTACAAAATTACTTATATATAATTTGAGAAAATTGAAAGATTGGTGGTTGTTGACCTTCCTGCTACAAAGCCATGTTGAAATCATAGAGAAGCTATAGTACATAGAGGAACGACTCGTACCCATAGAGAAATTATACTACATAGAGGCGCGACTCGTAGCCCCCTTGCCTGAAAAACCCGCAGTTTTTGTTGAGTTGAGTAAGAGAAAACCCTCTTAAATTAATCTTTTCTTCCTATCCGAGAATACATGTGAGTGGTGAAATAAAGTTCACTATTGCTCAAAATGACAGATAAGTTTTTTTTGTTGTTGATTTGGCAAAACTGTGTCTGACATTTCCAATTACCAAAACAGAATTAATATTTTTGTTCACATTTGGTAAGTTTATTTAATATGTATTTAATTATTCTTTATTTCAATGAGAGAAATATATATATACAAAAAATTGTTTTTTTTTAGGTTTGTTATAAAGATTTGGCTACAAGACGGAGATCCGATGGAAAGTGTACAACCAAAAGGTGCGCTTAAAGAGGAAATCAATACACAATTGATGTTAATCTACGCCTAAGACAACACTCGCAACAGAAACCATCATCAAGGGCCCCTGGAACAGCGGAATTGTTTCACAGAAGAAACCCAAATCATTGGAGAATGTAAGTGTAGTCAGCTCAAAAGTCCCAGTCAGAATCTTGGAGTCGAAAACCAAACTCAATTGCTTCTTGTTTTCAATTTTAATGTTTTGTTGTTTCTTTTTTAGATTATGAATGAAGACTTGCTTAGTGCATCTGGGAGTGATAACACCTAACTTTACACAACAACCAATTCCTCAACAAAAAGTGAATATCGAATTACTTATTTTGAATAGGAGACTTCACATTGGCGAACACAATATGAAATTTCACGAATAAGCGATTCGCTGCCACATGAAGTGTCTCGTCTATGTAAAGAGAAACAACGATACAATGGGCTATTAGAAGTGGCGAGTATTTGCTGTAGCACAGCAGCGATTGGATCGCCTGTGGTTGGTCCTAATGCTGTTCCTGGATGTGATAACAATAAAGTGTTAGTTCATTTTCTTGTTTCTCTGGAATATCTATTCAATTATTTAATTTCAGAGTGCAAAATGATAACTCATCACGATCAGTATCAACGACAAAGACCACAATCAAGGAGCAAATCATTTTCAAGAGCTTAAGGATAAAGAAACTGAGTTATTGGTTGGAGGACGGGCAATACAAACAATCGAAGAAGATTTGGTAAAAATAATAAAAAATGAATACCAACATTATTTAAACAAATTCCATCTAATAATGGGTCTTGAGAAAATAAAATATAAATAAGAAATGTTACAACATATTAAATTGGGTCATACTTTTTTGTCGACAATAAGGCCAAATTCCTAATGAGGTATGCTCGAAGTTTATTTTTGCAGTTTTCAAAAAAGTATTTCATCTATGGATTGTACTCATTAAATCTTGCGCTCCATTTTTGTTCTCTTGAATACTCTCTCTACGACACCGAACATTGGCTAGTGATTTGGTTCAATCAATACTAGACCTCGCGCAGGAAAAATGGAATAAACTGGGTTTTGGCACAATTTGCAATGTAGGAATTTTTTTTTTTTTTTTGAAAGTATTGCTAAAATGGAAAAAACGTTCAAAGGATAAGAACTCAAAACCGTTTTAATAGTCTAAATAAGGCAAACGGTTTCAAAATATCGGCGGTTTTCATCTGTCATTTAATGTGCTTTTAAACAAAAAAATTTTGAAAACTGTTCTTTATGAATATTTTTTAAATTTACGGAAAAATGAAAAATTGTTTAAAGAACAACTAGGACAATTGCAATAAGAAAACAAAACCGTTTGAATCATCCAAATGAAGCAAGTACTTTGGAAATGACAGCTTGTCCAAATCATAAACTAATAACTTAAAGACCAGAAACCTCTGCTGTCATTTGACATTTGCCTACAAGCTGAAACACGCACACAAGTAACATTTCTGTTCCTCTTCCAATAGACCCATTGATAAAAACGCACACAAGAATCTTTTCTGTTCCTCTTTCTATAGACACATAGCCAACACAGCCCTAGTAATTTGTTTTTGTTTTGCTTTTCGATTTCCCATCTATTCATGGATAGATGTTTCAAAGCTACAAATACAACAATTTAAACAAATGGGTTTTGGGGGGGGTGAAACGTACGAAGGTTTCCAATCCTTATTATGGCTTATTTTTGGTCCAAATTAGCAATTCCAAGAAATGTCTACTTATATCAAGGAAAATCTTGAAATCAGCAAATACGCAAAGCTCTCATTTCCAAACTATTTTATTGATTTCGATGATTGTAACTGTTCTGAGTGTTGATTTATCTCAGCTTCAAATCCTTAAACCATTTTAAAATCAAACGAAGATTTCGAAAAATTTCTATCTAAGAGTTGTCTTTTCGTGTTCCTAGCTTAGGCTGTAATCACAGCCTTAAAGCCCTCATACATAAAATCAAAGAATTACTTTATTTGATTGAAAGTGATACGTTTAATTGTAAATCAGGATAAAGCGCAGCGATAAGCAAACGAAGTGCTTCTTTAAACATATATTTAAACAAGGAGTTAACTATACAGCGATATCGATATCCTTTTTTTAAGTAAGTAAAAAACAATGGGATATATTTATTCTTATAAATAAAAAGAATTTTTTAAAATTTTAAAACGTTCTTGATAAACTTTTATTTAAAACATTAGGTTGACGTAGACGTTGGCGTTGCGACTGGAAACTCCGCCAATACTATCCCTACCACGGTAACGTGCGACCGATTGTATAGTCTTAGAATATACTTATCGTTTGTTTAATAGTTAGATGGGGGAAATCTAAAATGGATATGGTAGCATTATTTGTAAAACATTCATCCTCACTCGAACGAATGTGTATTACGTTGATTCTGCGGAATAGTTTTCGGCTTTAGCTGCAGCTGTTGTTGCTGGTGGTATTGATGGCTTTTAGTGGCTGATGTTACCGGAATATCTAAGATGTGCGTTGAGACTGTGGATGAGGCTGTGCCTTCGGAGGTACCGTCTACATCTGTCAAAGCATTAGCCTCCATATTAGTTGGATGATAGTGCTGTGAATGTTGATATTAGCGAAATGCAATGTTAGCTACTGCACTACTCGATGATGTTGTTATTGTTGTAGTGGTAGTATAAGGAGGCTTAACAAAAGCCTACAGATTTTATTTTTCTGTGACAAATCGCAAATTCGCCGGGAGGCTATCGCTTGAAGGCACGTTGAGGGTGGTGAATTTCTTTCAATTGATGATGTTATATCTGGGTTGACTCAAATAATAAAAAGAACATTATACATTTTTTAATTACAACTTTGTAACCTGTTTTCTCTGTGTCCAGAGAGCAGGCAGCTAGACTGACAGGAGTTTGATTTATAAATAAATCCAAGAGCGTTTCCTCATTTGCAGAATGATGAATTTTTGGATTTCGTATTTCATGCTTAATGCCTGAAAGTTGACATGAATAAGCTTTAGTAAAAAAAAACAAATATCACCTTGAATTTCTTATTGTAACAAAGCAGTCGTTTTTGATCGGTAATTACTTTTTCATTATTTACAATTCTTACTTGCAGTTCGATCAATCTGTGTTTGGCGCTCTCGAATTGTGAAGTTTTCCTCCATGGCACGTCTCCAAGGTATGAAGATTGCATCGAATTCTGCTAAACAATCGCGCAAGTTAACTTGCACTTCGTATATAACAAGAAATTCAGATTCCAATCGAATTAGTTCACTCTTACTCCAATCCTAGATTGGGTTGTAATTGGGCGTATTGCATTTTATTATACGCGTGCCAAAAAGCGGACCGCTCAGCGAGTCCACTTCAGAAGTAATTTGTTTTGGATTTTCTTCGTTTAATTGTGTATGCAGAATTTCATTAGTGGATTGCAGAATATTAGCCTTATTTTTAGCACCCTGTAGGAAATAGAAAAATTAAATAATTATATTTGTTCAGGAATGCACCGTTAAATTATTTTATTTTTCATCCTAAATTATTATTTTTCTATCAGAAATTATTTATTTTCATCACAAATTCATTAATTAATTGCTTCTTAAAAACTTAAGCAATTTTCATTTCAATTTTTAAATATTTTATTAAATTGCCAAACATAGTCATATAATACCCTATGTATTATTGACTTTATTTTTTTTGTTGATTTGTTTTTCTCAATTTGCTAAGTCCGCTAATCCCTTTGACCCCTTTCACACAAGGAAACTGAGTTGCCGGCAACTGGGAGTTTGTGGGTTAGAAGGGCAAGAAGTAAGGGGAATGAAAAAAATCTCCCCGGTCAACGATTTGAAGAGATTTTTTTGACGTTATGCTTTGAAATTTTCTTAGGTTTCCATTTTGACTTCTGTCTCTGATAGATGTCAAACATATTTTTTTAAAAGAGAAATTGTTTCTTACAATTTTATTATTACATTAACCAAACCAAGTGAGCTACTTAAATAAATTCATTGTGAAAGAAAATTTCAAGTTTAAATTCTTGTAGGCAAGGCATTTAATTCAATCCAATACGAGTTGGTACACATTACATACATACAATTATGCGCCTAGACATGGAAAATCGACAACTAAACGGACGGACCAACTAAGCTCTCAGCTTGTTGCTTCATCTTCACATTTGGTTTATAATAACGTTTCGGTATTAGCCAGCAGCAGCAGGCAGCACCACAGGTATCAGTCATATCATCCAGTCAGTGGCTTATGTGCCCAACTGTACCAATAAAGCTTCGGTGCATTCCAATAAGCACAATATAATCTTCCCATCATCACTATCATGTGTTGGGTCCAAGATTTGGATGGCAAGAGAAACGCACAACAAAACTGCACACAAATCAATTTTCTCCTGGTTCATTGTTTTTCCGTGACCTTTTAATATATTAATTTAGCAAACCATTATTAACAACCACAATAAAAAAAACAACATTTACCTATATAATCGCACCAGGTTTCTTTATTTTGAACTTATTTTTCTAAAGATAAGCTGCTGTTAATTTATAACTCAAAATTGTGTAGAATTTTCCAGCCGCGAAGCAAATTGTTTGTTTACAAAAAGCGAATGTCAAATTAAAAGCAATTCAAAAAACGAGCAACTCAGTTTCCTCATCAATATCTTCGTGTGAAAGCTACAAGGCAATTAAAGGAAAACGTCAAAAAAATCTCCAGCAACTGGTATCCCTGTGTGAAAGGGGACTTTGCACTTGCAAAGCATTGGGTATGCAAGATAATTGTTTTTTTGTTGTTGTTTGAAGATTTAGCATCGACCGATGGTACAATCATGCAATGTAATATTTGATCTCTTTCCTAAGCAACCACCATCGAGTCAACACCTACAGTCCGCTTATTGCTTGTAACATCGAATTTGGCTTGATCTATTTTTTCTAATAAAACAGTAATTATAACGTTGTTTGAAATTTGTTTTTTATTTATTTTTTTTTGAAATTATTATTGCTGATCAAAGTTGGTCCTTCGTAAAGCCGGATTTTTGTAAGCTTGAATCGCGTTTGATACTTATGGTGGTTGCTGGATCTTTTGGACTTTTTGGAGCTGGATATATTTTGGGTATTGGCATACCTAAAGGTAAAATTGTATCGATTTCTTTGTGAAAATCTTTTGCTGTTGTTTGCTGGGTTTGCTGTTTTGCTGGTTTTGTTGCTTGTTAGGATTTTTTGGGTGTGTGCAGGATAGTTTGCTGCATTTTTCTGTGGGATTTACCTGCATACATTTGTGAAATCGTGTTCTTATATATTGTTGCTCTCACGTGTTCGGTTTAGACTTTGAATTAAAGCCATAATTGCAACAATCATGAATACGCTAAGGCAAGCGCGTGGACATTTAAAGGGTGCGATAACGCGTGCTCATTCATACATCCTAGATGTAGCCGATGAAGACGTAGAAAATCTAGAAACGCGGTTAGAACGGTTAGAGGAAACGTGGAAGGATTTTTGCTTTAACCATAATGAGTTCTTTCAATATTGCGATGAAGAGGGATACGTTGATCCCGAAACTGATTTTGTAACTACGGAGAAAAAATACCTTGATGCGAAAAGTGCATTTGTTAAAGCGATTCGAAAAAACACTCCTTCACTTCCACCGCCTCCTCCACCGCGTCTTGGAACTAACGGTGATTCGCCAAATGAACAATCTAAGCAACAAGCCGCCTTGTTAGAGACTATTTTGAGCAATTCGTTTAACCTTTCCACTGCAAAACCATCGAACGAAATTGAGTTGCCAAAGTTCAAAATAACTCCTTTCGGTGGCGATTACCGCGAATGGCCTGAGTTTCGGGACATGTTCTTAGGAAGCATTGGTTGCAAGGAAAAACTTTCGGGTGCTCAGAAAATGCGTTACCTCAAGTCGTTTTTAACTGATGAAGCTGCAAAACTTTTAAACGGTATCGAGATATCGGATTGCAATTATGAACAAGCGTGGGAAAAACTCGAGCGTCGGTATAATAAGCCGTTATACATTATAAACGCGCATATTGAAAGTTTTATGAAGATGCCAACGGTAGCGGTCGCGGATAGTGGACACTTGCGTCGGTTAGCGGATAAATCAGATGAAGTTATTCGTGGTTTGAAGGCTCTGAAATCTGAAAGCAGAGATCCTTGGCTGATTTATCTAATGCTTAGTAAAACTGACTTAGAAACGCGTAAGGCTTGGGCTCTTCATAATGACAATTCTGAAAAAGCGACCGTTCAAGAACTTATTAACTTTTTGGAAAAAAGATGCGATGCTTTAGAAGCATGCGCAACCAAATCAAGTGATTCGAAAAACCGTGGTAATAAACAATCATTGCGCTCGGGTAGTTCTTCGAATAATATCAAAAGCCTTTCCGTTTCAAATTCCGTGTGTCCTATGTGCAAACAAAATCATAATCTGCCACAGTGTTCTCAATTTCTTGCCTTGCCCATTACTTCTCGTCGTAGCTATGCTAGAGATCAAAAACTTTGCTACAATTGTTTAGGAAGCAATCATTCGTCGTCGAGATGTCGCTCGAAAACTCGTTGTCCGCACTGTCGTATTCGTCACCATGTTCTTGTACATTTGGATTCGTCGATGCCGGTTAGTGAAGCTAATAATTCAAATGCTGAAATTGCCATACCTCAAACTGCCTCGTTGTCAATTGTTAGCAATCACATTCAAAACGAAATCCGTCCCTCCGGTATTCTGCCTACAGTTGTTGTTCAGGTTCCAGATTTCTTTGGTAAAATACACCTTTGTCGCGTTTTGCTCGATACGGGGTCCCAGGCTTCTTTTGTAACTGAAAGTTTGGTGAAAAGGTTACATCTTCGTCGTCGTCACGCTCGCGTTCCTATTTCTGGAATCTCTTCGCTGGAAGCTGGTGTTACACAGGGTGTCGTAACCTTAAATCTTAAACCTTGTTTTGATTCAAACGAAATGGATGTCGAAGCCTTCATTTTGAATCAAATAACGTCGAAAACTCCTCTTTTGCCTCTTGATTTTGATAAATCGTTACTGTTGACTGATTTGAGATTGGCTGACCCAGGCTTTGACGTCCCTGGTCCTATTGATATTTTGCTAGGATCGGACAGGGCCTGGAGTATTTTGCTTGATGGCCGTCGCACAGATAAACACGGTAACTGGATTGCCCACAATACCATTTTTGGATGGGTTATAACCGGTAAATCTCCGATCAAGGAAATTGTTTCTTTGCCTGTTGGGATTATGCAGGATGTTGATGTTCTTCTTAAATCGTTTTGGGAAATTGAAGAACTTCCTCACAATTCATATTCATTAGATTCCGGTGACCTTGCAGACGCTCATTTTTGTAAAACCTTCTCTCGTGCGCCTGATAGCAAATATATTGTGGAGTTACCTTTCCGGCAAAAGGATGTCGCTTTCAGTAATACTCTCTCTGGAGCATTGTCTAGGTTGTTTGCTATGGAGCGTCGCTTCTCTCGTCAGGAAAATCTTCGCTCGGAGTATTGCCGTTTCATGAAGGTTTACCAGAAGTTAGGGCACATGGAACGTATTCCAGAAAACGAGATTGAACCCACTACTGGGCAGATTTTCTATTTGCCTCATCACGCGGTTGTCACCAATAAAATTCGGGTTGTTTTCGACGGGTCTCATAAGGATGGAAGCGGTACTAGTTTGAATGAGATGCTACATATAGGAACTCCACTCCAGCGTAATTTGATAAACGTTTGTTTGCGGTTTAGAGTCCATAAATTTGTGTTTTGTGCTGACATTGTCAAGATGTTTTTTTCGTGATTTTCAACGTATTGTGTGGCGAGAAAATCCTGATGAAACCATTGGACACTATCGACTGTGTACAGTCACCTATGGTACTTCACCTGCTCCATTTCTGTCGATGCGAGTTCTGAAGCAACTTGCTTTAGATTACGTGGATCAGTTCCCTACTGCGTCGCATGCCATATTGCATGATTTTTATGTTGATGATATCATGACAGGCTCGGATTCTGTATCAGGTATTTTGGGATTGAAAGCAGAGTTGATCGAGTTATTATCCTGTGGGGGGTTGCAGCTGAGTAAATGGAGTTCAAATTGTTGGCCAGTTTTGCAGGGGTTGGATTGTGAAACAACAGTTTCTCTTGATTTGGATATTGCTGACAATTGTACCAAGGTTCTCGGACTAGTTTGGAATCCTCATCGTGACAGTTTCACCTTCAAAATTTCTTTAGAGAAAGAGTCGTCTTTGTCGCCCACTAAGCGAATGTTGTTGTCAGAGATTTCGAAAATCTTTGACCCATTGGGTTTCCTGGCTCCTGCCACCATTTTGTTTAAAATGCTGTTCCAGGAGTTATGGGTGTATGAAACGAAGATCGGATGGGATGATCCGCAGTGGATATAGTGAAATAGCTGACGAATGGATTTCCTACCGAAAGGATTTGCTCTACTTCGAAAAGGTTGACATTTTGAGAAGGTTCACGTTGAATTCGAAGCATTTTTGCTGATAGGATTTTCAGATGCATCCGAGAAGGCATATTCAGCGGTCGTCTATATGCGCAGTTTGTCGGAGAATGGAGAAATCGAGGTTCATCTTGTTGCTGCTAAGACCCGCGTTGCGCCTGTGAAGCAGTTAACAATTCCACGCCTTGAACTTTGTGACAGGTTTCTTGCTCTGCTCAGAGTTGCTTTATGCAAAGCAGAAATGTCTCTTATGGACTCAAGAGGAGTTCTTCGTGGAAATACAATCCTTGAAAACCAAAAATTGTGTCTCCAGTCGTTCAAAACTGTCATCTTTGTCTCCGTTTCTGGATGAAGTTGGGCTGCTTCGTGTCGGGGGAAGAATTTCCAATGCAATTGATGTTTCTTTCAGTCTTAAACATCCTATAATTTTGCCGAAAGGTCATCCGGTCTCTCTTTTGATTATAAAGGATGCTCATCATAAATTCCTTCATGCAGGAGTGTCAGAACTTTTTTCGTTGGTACGTCAGGAGTTTTGGATTTTTGGAAGCAGAAATCATATAAGGAAAGTTGTTCATGACTGTATGGGTTGTTTTCGTCAGCGTCAAGCCACCTCATCCCAACTCATGGGAAATTTGCCCTCTTCCAGACTTTCACCATCTTTTGCCTTCGACCGAACGGGCTGTGACTATGCTGGACCGATAACGCTTCGACTCGCCAAAGGAAGAAATCCAAAGTTCGTGAAAGGTTACTTCGCATTGTTTGTGTGTATGGCGACAAAGGCGTTACACTTGGA
The DNA here is from genome assembly GCA_910595825.1 of Philhelius pedissequus. Taxonomy (NCBI): domain Eukaryota; kingdom Metazoa; phylum Arthropoda; class Insecta; order Diptera; family Syrphidae; genus Philhelius; species Philhelius pedissequus. Next base: position 218,009,531 of record OU343160.1, on the reverse strand, counting down.
AGTCGTCAGTGACCTGTCTACCGACGCCTTTTTTGCGGCGTTGAGGCGATTTATAGCAAGGAGGGGAAAATGCAGCGTCATCTACTCGGACAATGGTACCAATTTTCAAGGGGCTGCGAGAACCCTACGTGAATGGGTTGAGTTGGTGCGATCCGAGAAACACAATCATCTTGTGTCTGCAGCATTGGCAGCGGAAGGCATCAAATGGGAATTTATTCCTCCACATAGCCCTCATTTCGGGGGCCTTTGGGAAGCGGGGGTCAAAAGTGTCAAACAGCACCTCCGGCGAGTGATAGGGAACAATATTTTGACCTTTGAGGAGATGTCCACTTTGCTTTCCCAAATTGAAGCATTATTAAATTTTAGGCCTCTTTGCTCTATTTCTGATACAGATTTGAACCCTCTAACACCATCTCATTTCCTTATAGGTAGACCATATTCGGCGATACCAGAGCCCAGCTGTCTAGATGTCCCACTTAATAGACTTGGAAGATGGCAACTCATTCAAAATATGTTGCAAGGGTTTTGGCGTCGATGGCACTCTGACTACCTAACTTCGCTTCAACATCGTCCCAAATGGCAAAAGAAGACGAGGAATTTTAAAGTTAATGACCTGGTTGTCATCAAGGAGCTCAATATGTCACCTTCAAGATGGGCGCTAGGACGAGTTGAAGAACTTCACCCCGGAGAGGATGACCTTGTGCGAGTTGTATCCGTTCGCACCAAAAATGGCATTTTTAAGCGACCAATAACGAAGCTGGCTATTCTACCATGTTCCTGAAATTCCTTCAGGGGGGCCGGCGTGTTCAGGAATGCACCGTTAAATTATTTTATTTTTCATCCTAAATTATTATTTTTCTATCAGAAATTATTTATTTTCATCATAAATTCATTAATTAATTGCTTCTTAAAAACTTAAGCAATTTTCATTTCAATTTTTAAATATTTTGTTAAATTGCCAAACATAGTCATATAATACCCTATGTATTATTGACTTTATTTTTTTTGTTGATTTGTTTTTCTCAATTTGCTAAGTCCGCTAATCCCTTTGCACTTGCAAAGCATTGGGTATGCAAGATAATTGTTTTTTTTTTTTGTTGTTTGAAGATTTAGCATCGACCGATGGTACAATCATGCAATGTAATATTCGATCTCTTTCCTAAGCAACCACCATCGAGTCAACACCTACAGTCCGCTTATTGCTTGTAACATCGAATTTGGCTTGATCTATTTTTTTCTAATAAAACAGTAATTATAACGTTGTTTGAAATTTGTTTTTTATTTATTTTTTTGGAAATTATTATTGCTGATCAATATTAATTCATCAAAACTCAATATCATCAACATACGTCTCCATTAAATTTCTGTTTTAATTCGGTTATCTTTGACTTCTGCGCGCCACGTTGAAAATTTTTAGAGCCTACTTTTTTATAATCAAATTCCACAGGTTTATCCGAAGATTGTCTAACCTTATATCTCTTGATTTTTTTTATTTTTCTTAAAATTGTTATTGATTGCTTTGAGTACTGAACCTGGTGTAGGATTTTCGGTTTAGAATTTTTTTGTTTGTGGCGATTGGTTATTTTAGGGATTTGAGCCCTTTTGATTTTTGCTTTTGAGAGATTATTTTGTAAATTTCATCACATTCGTCCCTTGCTGTCTCCTCTATTTTTGGCGGCTAAAAAATAGATGGTTTTTTCATTATAGTAAACAAATTAAGAATAGGGGATAGATAGACAGAAATAAAGAATAGATACTCAAAGCGTGGTGTTCTTGTCGCCATCAGAAGTCTATACCTACCAAGTTTTTTCGCACTGAAATTCTATATTGCACCAGGAGGAACAATATTTTTCTTTCGGACTGAAGGCAAGACAAACAAAAACAATTTTTTTTACCGTTGTACTGAGTTAGCTTTGATCTTAAATGAAGAAGTAGACAACAAGCCAAGCGAAAAACGTACGTTGTGACATTAGTACGATTTTCTTTTCATTCCTAACAAAAGTAATATATCTACCTACTTGATTTCCTCGTCCTTACACACATTTTCGCAGCGAAACAAATTGAGACATACACTGAATTTTGCCCTGTCTTCATAATAATATATTATCCATTCTGTCTGTATTCATTCGATAAAAAGTTTTAAAATTACCATTTCAGACTTAATTGGACAAAGTTTTTTTTCGCATTTTCAGCTTCAATCCTTGCCAATTCTTCTTGCTTTTCAAGCTCAACCAATGGAAGCACGGTAACGTAGCGGGCATACATGCTGATAAACTGCACCTGCTGTAATTTTTTCAGTTTTTATTTAACTTGATCATCCTAAAAAATAAATTAAAATATAGAAGTACTTTCCTTAAGAAGTTATTATTTCTAAATTACTTCCTCCTTCTCGGGTGTGCCAAACACACTAAATGCTGGCTTGCATAGATTTCTGACTTCAGTAAATTCGTTATTTTGAGTTTCAGAAGATTTTGACAGAGTTGCAAAGTCATCACGAAACTCTTCCAGTTGGGAGAAATCATTTGGGCAGTATAACTTTCCGTTATAGTCCTTAACATTTAAAACCACTGATCTGAGTGTTGATTTACCGCAGCTTCTAAATCCTTAAAATCATTTTATAATCAAACAATTATTTCGAAAAATTGCTATCTAAAAGTAGTTTTTTCGTGTTTTTGAAAACTGAAAAATTACAAAATTACTTTCAGATTCAATTTTTTTTCAAATATTTGCTCGAATTGAAAACGGTTTCAAGAATTTAGAAGCTGACGTAAATTAAAACTCAAAACAGTTTAAATCATCGAGATCAAGCAAGTACTTTGGAAATGACAGCTTGGCCAAATTAGCAATTCCAAGAAATTTGTACTAATATCAAGGAAAATCTTGAAATCAGAAACTACGCAAAGCTCTTATTTCCAAACTACTTTCTTGATTTCGGTGATTGTAACTGTTCTGAGTGTTGATTTATCTCAGCTTCAAATCCTTAACCCATTTTAAAATCAAACGAAGATTTCGAAAAATTTCTATCTAAGAGTTGGCTTTTCGTGTTACTAGCTTAGGCTGTAATCACAGCCTTAAAGCCCTCATACATAAAATCAAAGAATTATTTTATTTGATTGAAACTGATACGTTTAATTGTAAATCAGTATAAAGCGCATCGATAAGCAAACGAAGTGCTTCATCAAACATATATTTAAACAAGGAGTCAACTATACAGCGATATCGATATCCTTTTTATAAGTAAGTAAAAAACAATGGGATATATTTATTTTTATAAATAAAAAATAATTTTTAATATTTTAAAGTGTGCCTGATAAGCTTTTCTTTAAAACGTTATGTTGACGTAGACGTTGGCGTTGCGACTGGAACCTCCGCCAATACCATCGCCACCACGGTAACGTGCAACCGATTGTACAGTTTTAGAATATCCTTATCGTTTGTTTAATAGTTAGATGGGGAAAATGTAAAATGGATATGGTAGCATTATTTGTAAAACATTCATCCTCACTCGAACGAATGTGTATTACGTTGATTCTGCGGAATAGTTTTCTGCTTTAGCTGCAGCTGGTGTTGCTGGTGGTATTGATGGCTTTTAGTAGCTGATGATACCGGAATATCTAAGATGTGCGTTGAAATTGTGGATGAGGCTGTGCCTTCGGAGGTACCGTCTACAGCTATCAAAGTATTAGCTTCCATATTAGTTGGATGATAGTGCTGAGAATGTTGATAGTAGCGAAAGGCAATGTTAGCTACTGCACTACTCGATGATGTTGTTACTGTTGTAGTGGCAGTATAAGGAGGTTTAACAAAAGCCTACAGATTTTATTTTTCTGTGACCAATCGCAAATTCGCCGGAAGGCTATCGCTTGAAGTCAAGTTGAGAGTGGTGAATTTCTTTCAATTGATGATGTTATATCTAGATTGACTCAAATAATAAAAAAAAACATTATACATTTTTTAATTACAACTTTGTAACCTGTTTTCTCTGTGTCCAGAGAGTAGGCAGCTAGACTGCCAGGAGTCTAATGTATAAATAAATCCAAGAGCGTTTCCTCATTTGCAGAATGATGAATAATGAAAACCCTCTTTTAATTTTATAAGATATCCAGCTCATATTAGAATCGCCTCTGTGTCAAACAGTCAGAGAAGATGAAAGGAAACGATAAGAAAATACTATAACTACCCACATACTTGTAATGTACATTACCTGGTATATCCATTCTTGAACTTACAAAATATTTTCTCATAAGTTCTGAAGCTTCATCTGAAAGATATACCTTTCTTTTCTTATGACAGCAAGATAATCGCCCATATCGTCTTCACCGATTGAGAGTTCATCAAGTGTAGATTGGATTGGTTTTGTTGAAGCCTAAAACTTCATGATTATCATCTTCAAATATTAGAGGATACCAAAAATTATATATAAGAAAAATATGAGATTATTTTTTCACCAAAACTTTTAACAAAAAAATTATTTACTCGAGAAATTTATTAAAAGTATCTTGAGCTTTATTATCACGCTTGAAAGACCGCCAATATGTATATATAGCTGCTTCCAACGGAAAAGTAATTACAGTCCATTCAAGCCTTATTCGACTGCAATCAACAGTTAAAAAAAATGATATCTTCTAGATGGTCTTAATCGCCACCAGTCACCCACATAGTATATTCCACCTTTAGCCATTACAATGGGATTGGCTACAATTCACTTAAGTCCTTTTTTTTGGCTGGTACCTTGAACTATCGTGTGGGCCGACGAATCTACTGAATTAGGTGGGCGATTAATATTATTCCCTATTGAGGCTATGCTAAGCAAAAGACCGATTTTTAAATGAACAAAGCAATGCATGGGTACTCGAACTTGGCACAATTGTAGACTTAGCGAGTATATAAAAGCAAAAGCAAGATCCTTTTGTACATTTTGATATAAATCAGGTGAATCAATTTGAGTGTTTGTAGTTTCTCTTTCTTCTTCTTGAGTAAAAATTTCAATGGTTGATTTATCAAGCACTTGGGCCTATTTGACACGTATCTGTGTCATCCGATATAGACGATTCATTTGGTCTCACAGCCGAACACCTTGGGTAAACTAGATCTGCTGTCAACTCAAAATCTATGTCGTCATTAGAATTCCTTTCTAACTTGGATGTTGTAGCGGAAAATAAAGAGCGATGGCACAGAAAGATCCAGTGGCTCTTCTTTAATTTGGGGATGAACAAAAAATACATTCTTCAAGCATTTTGGATTGCAGCTAAGCTCAACTCTATCATTGTTTTGTGAGTTTAATACCAAGGTTTGATATGGAGTTCCGAAACACAACGACAGATTAAATTCTGGGGGATACTTTTCGGTTTTTTCGTTCGATGGACGTTCATTATTTTTCATCATCACGAAAAAAGTCGGCTGTGTGTAGCAGAAATTCCATTATTTTGTGATATTGAAAATCTGAAAAGTCGGCATCTTCGTTTGGTTTTTGGGTAAGACCTAGATCATCAAGGTCTTTGCCAGGAAATGATTTTACACCAGAAATCGAGCTGCTTGTAGTTTCACTAGATTCCATGCTATGGAATCAATAGTTTTAAAATCTAAATGTCCAGTTATAGTGTACGTATCACCAAATACTAAGTCACAATCAAAGGTGTAATCTTTAATATAGAAGCACTTATTAAATGGCATACAAAAATATTTACATAATAGTTTTACCTTTTACATGAACGATTTGGGACCGAAAGATTTTGTTAAACAATCTGGGAGTAGATACATTTCGGATTGAAAATACCTTGAGCAAACGACATGTTCCCGTGCAACGCAGTGAGGAGTATTCGCTTATAGGACGAGCACATTTAAAACACTTAGGTTCTAAAACGAACAAAAATAATATAGATACAAATGAATATTGAATTAAATGAATTAAATTATTACATAATAATAAAATACGTTATAAACAAAATACAACTCACTTTCTTCCGTTTTGAAATTTAATATCTTTTTTTTTTTATTGTTTTGTCATCTGTCAAAATACTCACCTCGAATTGATTAAACAGGTCTTTTCTTGTGGTGGAATTTAAGCACGTACGCATTAATATGCTATGGTTTGCTTCCACTTTTTGATTGGATTTTCTTCATTTTGAACATAAAATTTATAAATAATACTGAATTTGTAAGCTAGAATAAATAAAAAAACTTTTATTAATACGTTTTTTGATCGATAAAAGCGTTTAAAAAAATTTAACTAAAAAACAATTAATCTTTCAATTTTTGAATTTAACGGATTTCCCTTTTGAATATCTGAGCGCAGGTATCCACCAAATTTGAGTAATGGGCATATGCCCGAATTTTTACACAGAGTGTGTTTCTTTATTCATTCTGGTATGTCCAGTATATTCGGAATACCAGTTTTGCGTTTCTTTATTCCATGGAATATTCCGGATAAACTATTTGGTTGTTTCTTTATTCATTCCGGAACGTTTGGAATGCATTCTTTTTATTCCATGTTAAACACGGAATGAAAAGAATATTCTCGGAATAACCCTTTCATATGAAAGCAAAACAAATGACAGCAGCCAAAGACGAAAACCAACTAAGTAAACAAAATGGATGACCAAACATTGTTTATATTTTTATTATTGAAATAAATATATAAATAACAATTAAATGTGACTTATTAAATTAATAATAATTTATTTTTACTATTTTCCATAGAGATATCTATTTTCTTTTCATCAACACAACACTTTAAAAGAGCTGATTGATGTCATCTTTTTTCTTTTCTATTCCGGAGAGAATTTTTGTTTCTTTATTCATTCCATTCTGGATATTCTAGATAAACATTTCGTCTTTTCCATCCATTCTATTCCTTATCCGGAATAAATAAAGAAACACACTCACAATGTTGGTGATCTATCCCATTTAAAATGCACCGGCTACTAACACATGTTTTTCAAAATTTTGCTCTCAATTTGGCTTGTAGGCTAAAAGAGACCCAACCCCCGAAGCCGTGCCTCTATGTAGTATAGTTTCTCTATGCTCGTACCCCTTGCCTCAAACACCCGCAATTTTTTTTTAGGGGAGTAAGAGAAAACTCTTTTAAATTTGTCCTTTATTCCTATCCGTGAATACATGTGAGTGGTGGATTAATAAATCATTTTGCTTAAGCTGACACTTCATTTTTTTGTTGATTTGTCAAAAGTCAATCTGAAAGTTCTCAAATAGGTGACGAGAACTGAAAAATTTCATTTTCACAATTGTAAAGTTTTATTTATTGGTTTTTCATTATTTTTTATTTATTTTACTCAAAAAATATATTGTGTGTAAGCAGTGAATTGCACTTGATTCGTCACCAGCTTTATCGTCTGTATGTTCAGACTAACTGACTCGCTTTGGGCATTGAAAATCAAATGTGAAGAATGAAACTAAGGAGATTTAACTTATGTCCTTTTCGATTGGTAATCAGGAATGTATTATCCAATCGAAAAAGTAAACACTAGATTCCAGATTCTGAAAATTTATGTGAGAGTATTTGTAAGATGGGAAATGTCGAACGCACATTTGTGATTATTTTATTTTGTAAACATGGCTGACACAAATGTAGAAGATTTCGAAGTTATTCCTGATGAAAATGCGAAATTACAGTTATTGAAGGTAACATTTGTCTTCGGAACAGATATCCATAATTACAATTCCATACAGATTGAAATTGAAACTACAAAATTTTAGATAAACCAAAACAAAACAATGGTATGAATAAATTAATTTGATTTTGATATTTAGTGGGTATGAGTGTGTGCGTGCTTCTGGTTTGGAATCTGACTTCAAATCCAGGAGAAAATTTCTCTTCTATCCAGGAGAACAACTGTCATGTGATACCAATCAAACAGTTTCAGAAGCATTCAGAAGACTTCGGAAGCCTTCCGGACGACCTATCGAAAATGCCATAAGTTTACTTTAATTTATATTATATTGATTTTAATTTATATTGCTCTTTCTAGCAAACAATTCCGGCAAAAGGGTTTAATGCGAAACTCGATCATATAAATAAAGAATAAATAACATCAGTCTCACAATACTGTGTATTTAGGCGGTGCTCGGAAGCAGATTCATATTCTTCCCATATGAATATATCCTTATGAGAATTTGGCCAAATTCTCTTGTGTTATATCCTAGGGCGATTTTGGAAATCAAAATTCAAGTAGTGTTAATTTTCCTATGTGCCCCGACTCCGATCAAGATTAACTTGGAACAGTCTAAACCACCATACCATAGTCCGAGAAGTATTAGATCTCTACATTATGTAACTCTGTGTGTCGACAACGGATATTTAGGCTCGCCTTTTTGGCAAGAAATATAGCTTGGGTTTGGCAATCTCATGAACCAGATCGATATGCACTTGTTGACCGAAAAACCTCTGCCTGTATCTGTAGCTTGTAAGCAGATTTTTGGTCTATCTGTGGATCAGCATTCAGTCACACAGAAATATGGTAGGTTAAATAAAAAAAGCCTAATTTGAAATATTTTTGAGTGTTTGTTTTCTTTTAATTTTGTAGGACAAACAGCGGCTGCCATTCATCTTAAAATCATGACAAACAAAAAGGTCAGACCACACAATCAAATAAGAAATGCACGAAATTGACCATGAAGCCCAGCATGAAGCCATTATTGCCGGGTTATAAAATTAGATACTTAAGGATCAATATTTTAAAGTGTTTTTCTTCTATATATACTCGTACATTAGGCTTGAGAATTGTGATTCACTTATTTTTATACTTGCGATTATAGGTAATATAAGGCAAGTTATGTATTCGTTAAAAAAAAATTTCTAACAATCAAACATGACATCACGATCATAGAAAACACCAAAAAAGTGGGTCCCCCAATTCCTTCTGCCTGTCTGTCTGTCCTCGAGTCTGCAGCCTAAACGGTTCATTGGATTTATTTCAAACTTGGTACATTTCGGTAATATGCCCACACGTTTTTTTTCATTTTTTTTAAGCCGACAAATAACAGTAGCTGCCATACATTTTTTTTGGCCAAAAACAAAAATCTAATTTTTCTCAAAAACGGCTCCAACGATTTTCATAAAAAAAATCAGTTCACTATAGAAAGGAAAGGGTACCTTTTGATAATTTTTTTTTGGAAAAACTTTGTTATTTTTGGTACCTCTAGTAGAGCCATTTATTTGGTTTTCGATTTTCTCGGAAATGGATAATTTGATTTTTTTGAAATTTTTTACGCAGAAGCTCCTAAAGAATTTAAACACTACTGTGTACCAAAATTAAAAAAAAAAATTTTTGGAAATTAATTTTTTTTTGAAAACTCAAAATTTCGAAAACGACTTAATAGATTTTTTCAAAACTTCGTACTAGGTGATTTTGTGACATTATCTTGAATATTTAAAAAACTATTTTTCTAAAAAAAAAACAATGCAACTTCCCATACAAATGTTAAAAAAACCGTGAAGAAAATAAATTATTCCTCGAAAACGGCTCCAAGAATTTTATAGAAAATTTATGTGTTCTTAGATTAGTACAGTACACTTTTAACTATAAAAATATTTAATTTTGCGTACTTATCAGCTGTATTTTCCATAGAACCACTTTAGCAGATTACCCGATTAAAATAATTTCTTTTATGCAAACGTTTCCTAAAACTGTTAAAAAAACTGCATACTCAAATTTTCAAAGAAAAAGTTCTTCGATTTTTAATAAATAAAAAATATTTTCTTTTTGAAAAATCGATTTTTCAAAAACCATTTAGTGAATTTTTTTTAAATTTGAATTTTATATGTATATTAATAATATCTTTAAAATGGCGTTTCATTTATTTTCCAAAAAATTTTTAAAATTTTATACATAAACAAATGATTAAAATTTTTTTTTTTGATATACATCTTATTTATCCAGGAATTCAGATGGCATCTTTATTTTCCCTCAAGACTATAACAACTAAGCAATATGAAAACATTTAATTATTTGTATATTATCCATTTATTTCTACCATAGTATATTTCATATACAATGTAGGTCCTCATATATTTATATATATGTACATACATAAACAGACGGCAAAGACATGTTTTAATGATTTTTTTGTAAAAATATTGTATTTTAAATTTTAAAGATAAAAATAAAAATCTATCTATCTATCTAAATAAACAATTACATGAATCTATTTATGCATAATGCACATAAATGGACCTCATTATAAATAGCGAATCGAACATTCGATAAGTTGCGAACTCCGACTTTCACAGTATTATTAATAGTGAACTTCAACATTCGCTTAAAAATAAATAGTGCCTTAAATAAATTCCAATAAGAAAACATATGTTAAACGTCAAATGCTGTCTGTGTTGCGTTAATTTTTTTGTGAATTTTTGTTTTGTGTAATTAATTTTGTATTTTTCGACGATTTAATAAAAAATAAACGATTTATGTTTAGAAACATTTTATTTTTTGAGGTGATTGAGTTTGAAACGAAAAGTCAAGAAAAAACATTCGTTATAGTTCTTATCCCCTAGAACTCCCGAACAATTTATAAGCATTCAAAATTTAATTAATTATTCCAAAAAATCAATGTTTTGTTTTCCATTAGGTTTATTTTGTTCTTCCGATTGAACAAGTATGGTGGTGAGTATATCCCCAACCAAATAAAGCATAGAACTTCTATGCAGATCCATCTCTTTTAAAACTGGCTTGGAAGTAGTTGCAAGCAAAATTGTGTCAGTAATGATTTCGGTTTGGGACTTTCACAGTCAACTGTGTCAGGCGACAAGAAAATTTGGCAGTATGGACCGCAACCAGTAACATTTTTTTTGTTAAGTGCAATTTGTTGGTTCAGCTTTAACTTATAGCCCGATCAAATCTTTGTACAGAAACAATCAAAGGTGCAAATAATAAAATATTTTCTTATTAACGATATGCAACTCTTTTCCCTCTCGAATCGGATGCTTAAGAGAATTTAATTCGACAGGGAATTGTTCGCATCAATATTTTGGTTTTCTTTGAAGAACATACAAACGACCATATTCGATTCCATCAAAATAACTAGTTTTGCAAATTGATTTGCATTGGTCCTTATGATAAGTTATTATTTTTACTTATTTAATACTCACATTTTGCACATCAATATCTTTTCCTTTTGTCGGTCATTACGAAAAATAACTAGGGGCTGGTTAATGCAAGTAAAATCGCAACTTTTATCAACAATAAATAGAAAATGTTTCCCGGCACAACAATTCGCTAACGTTATCACTAAATATTTTGATTCGATAGTATATCACACATACATGGGTTAGATAAGTTTGAGCGAATCGCTATTCGTAATAAGAAATTAGCGAATTCGCAAGATCTTAAGTTCGATTAGCTATTCATAATGAGGGCTTTTAGTTATATGCATATAGCTACCTACCCACTTACATCCTTCGTGTTGATTATTATATGTATATCTAGGTTCCATCTATGTATGTACCTACAGATTACTCTCCTTTCTTACATAATTAAAATCCATACTCTAAATTTAAATATGCTTTTGTAGGTAGGTACATGTGTAACTATTCCTTGAACCATCCATTCGACAAGTCATTATACTAAGAATCAAGGTAATCATACTTACATCGGCTTTAAACCTACATAGGCTAACTAGATTACCTACTCGTACATACTAAACAGCATCAATGTTTAGCTACATTAAAGTTGTTAGCCCCAAGATCAAGTTCGTACGTTCCAGTCGTGCATTTTATTTTATAAAAATTCTTGGAGCCCTACATTTTTGTCTTAATGGTTTTTTAACATTTGTATGGGATGTGCGGTTTTTTTATTTTATGAATATAGTCTTTTTTAACCATTCAAGATAATGATAATGTCAAAAAACTACCAAACGATGTATGGGAGCTACTACTAAAAAAAAAAACAATATGTAGCTAGTGTGAATCAAATCGATACAACCATTTAGGCTGCAGAATCATTGAGGGAAACACTTTTTTGGTGTTTTCTATGATCGTAAACGTAATGTCCTGTTTGATTGTTAGATTTTTTTTGCGAATGTATAACTTGCGTTATAGTACCTATAATCGCAAGTAAAAAATACATACATTATGTTAATTGAATTCTTAAGTTTTAAATATGTTTCGTTTAATTTAAAATATACATACTCACTTTGTTCCTTGTATTGAAAGCTTATAGATGTTGCACTCCGACATAGAAAGTGTTGCAAGATTCTTTAAGCATGTATACATTTGAATCAGGATACCAAATATTACCAATATAAGTGACCAAAGGAAGAATGACTTTAAAAAGATGCAACAAAGTTCTTCAAATTACGTATTAATTTTGAGCAGAATGATCGTTCCTTGCTCTTCAAAGAAGCCAGGAACATTTTAAGTTCATCTTCAAACACTATCTTACTTGCAGACTATTTGCCTTTAAGATAAAATATTCAATTTTTCAATTTGTTTACGCAAAGTTGCATACAAATAGTTGATGCAGCAATCTGCGCTCGTCAAGGTGATGGATTTTAATTCAAAATTCAGACACAGATCAGTCTAGAGATTCAAATATTTTATAATAAAATCTAAATATAATCGACAACTTCTCACCTGATCCGTAATTTGTCCACTGAACTTCTCAGGAATTTATGAATAATTCCAATTTCTTTAGAAAAAACTGCGTTGTTTTTACAAGATTCTAGAATTTTTTTTTCAAGCTGCGAAGACAATTATGTAGACTTTGTTGATGAAGTGTTTTGTGGCATAATATGCAATTGAAGATATAATTGTCACTGCTACTAGTACTAGCTGATGAAATGTGTTTTTTTTTGTCCCAAGAATTAACTACCCGTGGCACCGTCTTAATATTCGGATTAATTCTTGGCAATAGAATATCTACGTCAGGATCTTTGATTAAAACCGATGTAAGCATATGAGCTTCTTTTGTAGCATGCATCGGTGAATCGTTTTATTGTAATACTTCACTCAGAATGGTTTTGCCTTGCTTTTCCACTTCTATGTGCGCTCCAGGCAAGTACTTCTGACTACGTGTAGAATAATCTTAGCTGGCAGGATTGACGTGACGGGGTTAAAATATTTATTGACTTGCGGGCTTCTCCTTTCACAGAATTGCTATGTTGTCTCTGCCCTTTTTACCGCTTGAAGCGAAGCTGGCTGAAATATAATAGGAAAAACTAATTTAATAGTAAAATTGTTATGTAAACAACTAAAATAAATTATAAAATATTATAATTAAATTACAGAAATAGTAAAATACTTAGTAAACAAATTGAAACCCGCTCACTTCCGATATTTGTTTTGAAATTTTAATTTCTTTTTTTGATTGGTTTGTCATCTGTCAAAATACTCACCTAGAATTGAGTAAACTGGTCTTTTCTTGTGGTGGAATGTAGGCACGTACAGATTAATATGCTATGATTTGCTTCTAGTTTTTGATTGGATTTTCTTCATTTTGAACATGCAATTATTAAATATTGCTTAATTTGTAAACCAGAATCAACAAAAATCTTTTATTAGTATGTTTTTTGTTTGATAAAGGCCTTTAAAAGCAAGTCATTTTTTAAATTTTGAATTTAGCGGATTTACATTTTGAATATATAAGTTCACCATATCTAACAAAAGTGTAAATGAGCACTCCTCAGTTTCGATAAAACTGTGTTAGTTTCTGTCCCATTTAAACTGTACGGGCAACTAACACATGCTTGTCGAAACGGAGGAAATCCTCTCAATTTGTCTTGTAGGGTAAAAGAGAACGAACCCCCGGAGTCGTTCCTCTAAGTAGTATAGTTTCTCTATGATTTCGTTAATGAGATTGCCAAGCTCACGCTATATTTCTTGCAAAAAAGGCGAGCCCAAATATCCGTTGTCGACACACAGAGATACATAATGTAGAGATCTAATACTTCTCGGACTATGGTATGGTGGTTTAATCTGTTCCAAGTGTTACGGCAGCCCTTGCTCGCCTTATTCGCGCACCCCACTCGCCCTGCAGCTCACCCTTTCGTGCAAAAGGCACTGTGGCAGGAGCAACCACCGGCTGGAAGTATCAGCGTAGCTGATAAGTTCAGCCGCACATAAAAAAAAACTATTTAAAAAGAAAGTAAAGGGAAGGCTTAACTTACGGCTTTTCCCGGGGATGTTCCTGTCCAAGAAGGGTATGGTTTGACGGGCAGAGGAGCGAGTTGTCCAGCCATTGGCCTCGTTTGGTGCGCGGCCGATAGGCTATCCAAGATACCTTTGTAGCAGATTTATTTTCGAACGATGCAGGTAGCTTTCTTGGATGTTAGATGTATTGCATACACATCGGAAGTTTTGGATCAGTTGTTCCCCACATTTCCAAACTAATCTCGACGAATCCAATTATGTTTGGGTCGCTTGAGATGTTTTAGTGCCAACAAGTTTAGTTAACCATCAGTTTTTCCTTAGGCGTCACAACAACACTAAGCAATCCGGTTCGGTTGGTTCGGGCCACAGAACACAGAACAAGGCCATTGATGCACCACGGAATAATCTCTGGCACAGCTGGTGGTCCATTTGACCTTATGGGACACACCAGCAAGACAAAAAAACAAGGTTAAAAAAATAAAAAAAGAACATTTGGCAAATGCCGGCCAAATCCAAAATGCAAAATTTCAAAACAATTGTTTTTTTTTTGGCATATAATTTGATTTGTCAGAGAATGACAGATAGACTTGATGGTAAGGTCGAAAAAATGGGTTTATACCTTCAAGTCAGATGTTCGAAATGGATCGTAGATGGGATAACCGTTTGGGGTAGAACACACTGGGAGGAGAAAATTTAGGAATGAGATTAATGAAAAGGGGGGATTGACGGAAAGGGTCGGCCCCTTCATACTAGTGCTGCTAACCCCAAACGGTTCTCATGTACCTAGAGAACCAACGGAGCATGTTTTCCATTTTCGATTAAGTTCGAAAATCGGTTGGGTGGATGTTGATGGGAAAGAAGAGGAACAAAGTTTTTTTGTGTCTCAAGGAAAATTGTGCTGGCGGGAGTTTCAAAAGAAAAAAAAAAGAACAAACAAAATTAAGAAGTGGTAAATTACCATATCACGTAGAAATTTACGTTTAAAAAGTGACGGGTTTTTTTTTGTTAAATTTTATGAAAACAGGTTTTTCTTTATCAAAAGACGTGGTTTTTTTATTGGTGAACCTTTTTTGAGTAATTGGATGAGGTTTGAGGGTGAGTTGTGAAGTGACGGTCGATTTCCTTCTAGCCACTTAGAACTGGCGTTTATTTCCTTTTTAGGTTCCTGGCGAAGGATTGGCGACATCGACGAGGACAAAGTCGGTGCCGTCGGATTTTCTTAAAGTGTTGGTGTTGTAAATCATATTAAGAAGGATTCCGGCAAAGAGACAAAAAAAGGCCCTGAAGTACGCCGTTTCAAGCACCAACGGGTATCAGGAAGCGATAAGTACCAATTTTGATTTTTTTGTTCAATTAAACAAAAATATATTCTACGTCGCCATTGTGACTTAAGCGCAACCCCTCATTCGCAAACCATTAAATAGCCAAAACCAGAACCCTTTTCTTCGAAATTTCGAACACTACTTGTTCCGAATTGTGGAACCTGTAGTAAATGTGGACGGCGTATGTATTCAGCGCACCAACCAATAGTCGAGAGCCGAACCAGCCCAAACGCCATCCGGCGGTTAATTTAAATTTTTTTTTTTGGTCGTTGGCAAATTATTCAAATTTTAAAGTTTTTTTTGTGTTAAAAAAAGATATTTTTTTTTATGGTGTTACAATTACCTTTAGGAAGTAGGCAATTGTGCGGGCCGACACGGCCATCGTCGAAGTACGAAGTCGACCGGTCGGCGTAGTGTCCTCCGACTGTTTCTATCATTATTGTCTGAATATTTTTTCGTGCTACTACCGCGGGCTTATAGGCCGCCACCCCCTTAAGAGCGCTCTGTAGGCAGGTTACCGGCCAAAGCGAATTAGCCGTAAATCAATTATCGGAGGAGGCTAGGGCTGGCCCAATTATTAATGGTCGAATAGATGCTTGAGGGTAGTGGGAACCTCTTTCGGCCAAAAACCTAAAGCTGTTCCAACCCGAGTGAGGCGCAAAGGCCCGCCGATGTTATCGGCCGCGCGGACATAGCGCTATTGTTTGCGTCCTGATAACTTACATTTCTGTTTTTGATCACATTTTATATTTTTTTGTTATAGATAATTATTTGCCAGTTTTTTTTATTTATATTACCTTTACTTTTGGTTAACGGTAACGTTTTTTTATTTCTGATATCTATGTAATTTCACTAAAATAACATTTCATTTTTTTTTATTTTTATTTATTCGCGGCGCTACGAACTGTAGCCGTCGTTGTATTAAGATTAGTGAATTTTTTTGTCCTTTTTATGAGAATTTTTTTTTGCTATTTTTCTTATCTGTTTTTGTTTTAAAATTCATGGTAAATAAAATGACTTGCTTGTAAGCCACGCCAACATACTGCTTTTCAATGGTCTGAGAAAAGTACCAAAAATGCATTAAAGTTTTGAAAATTTCAGGGGGTGCGGAGGACAGCCAGGGCATGGACGGAGCGGATTAAGCCCTTCAGCAGTGGTAAGCGTAAGGGGAGTCGGATGTAAAATCGGCCTCCCGGCTCCAGGAGTGGTGAGGGAAGCCATCGGTTTGAAAACACCCTAAACCGTATCGATGAGTGGTAGCCAAATTCAAACGGGGTTGAGACGAAAGAATTGGCATGAAGATATTTTTTTGTGATGAGGTGAGGTCCGACGGAGGGACAAGATCCCCCCCTACATCCGGCGAGCTAAGCCGTGCGACGCCAGCATGCCACTGTTCCGACCGTTGGACATTCGGACCCTGCCGTTTCCCATCCTATCCACATCCCCGTATCCTACCCATACCACACCCCGGTCCTCATCCAGTTGCCTCATTACAAATGGCGCCCACACGTATAGCACCGTCTAGGCCAATTAAAAAGGAGGCCCAGACGTTAAAACAGCTCGATTTTGTGTGAATGATTGTTTAAGTGAACTGTCTAGGTAGTTTCTGGGGGTTGTCATTGGCGGTGGCGGAATTACTTGCAAGTCTTGTTCAGTAAAGCATATGCATACCTGATCAAATGCGGCAAGTGGTTTCGGTATCGTCGGTGATAACAACCAGAAACAAATTACCACTAAATGTTATAGTCACATCCGAAATCAAATGAGACTTCCCGTATGTCTTTGGAAGGAAGGTCTCGGACGTACCTATCAAATTGCGACGGGAAGTTGAAATGATTGAGGATGTGATTAAGTGTCTTGTCGGAACGTACGTTGGTTGCGGCGATCAGAGTCGGAATTAAACGTAAGTCTTGATCGGGATAGCTCTTGAGAATGCCCGATCAATTGCGACGAAGAATTCTGAGTTTGAAAGCAGCAATCAAAGTACCAAGTGTGAATGTAAGTATAAATCGAGGAGTGAAAGAAAGTGTAAATATAAGTGTGAATGTTAGTCGGAATGTAGGTATGAATGGAAGGGTGAATGGAAGAGTGAATAGAAGTATGAATGTAAGTATGAGTTGAGGTGTGAATAGAAGGTGAATGTAAGTGTAAATGGTGGATGGAATAGTAGTGTGTATAGAAGTGTGAAAGGAAGTTTGATTGTAAGTGCGAATGATGGTATGCATGGAAGTGTGAATGTGTTATGATTGAGTTGGCTATCAATCAGAGATGAAATTATTTAGATAGAATACCCTGCTGTAGTGGCGTTCCGGAAATAGAGAAAAAAAAAGACATCCGTTCAAGGCTGTCCAAAACACCCCCGCAATCTTATGAAAAAAACAAATCACCCATTAGAAAAAGTGCTATAATTTGGTTCGTAAGAGCAGAGCAATACAAGTTTTGCTATTAATAAGTCAGAAAGAAAATATAATAGCCAAAAGAAATTACAAGTAAAACCAAAGTGTTAAGTAAGAATTGTTGAAATTGATAATTTATTAGTAATTTGATAGTTAATAGTTTTTTTTTGTAATTAAGTCATAGTTTTTTTTTAATTTTTGGTGTTGGGTAATTTATATTAATTTAGATTTATTATTTTTGATCTTAAATTTTTGGTATAAGGTATTTGTTTAAAAGTTAAGATTTTTTTTTCTATTTTTGTTTATTGGTGTTTCGTAAGCTTATAATAGATAGTTGTAGTTTTTTTTGGCATAACAGTTTTTGTTTCATTAGCTTTAGTTTAGATTAAGTTCTTTTTAATAAACCATAGTTTTTTCATTTTAAATTTAGGGTTAACATTGAATAAGCGTTAGATTGGATAAGGTGTAGTTTGTTTGATTTTTGTTGTATTTTTTTTGTAATATTAAAATTAGTTAAGATTTAGTTCTAAGACATAGTGTAAGATCAATGTAGGTTTAGTTTTGTTTAAACAAGCAATAGTCTTTTGTCTTTTTGTTTTTTTTGTTCAACATTAATGAAGGTTTAGTTTTTTTGTAAGGTATAGTTTTTTGATATTAAGTTTTTTTGTGGTGTTACATATTTTTGGTTTTTGATTACAGATTTAGTTTAAATAAGCATTTTTTTTGTGATTTCAGTGGTTATGTAAATTAAGATATTTAGTTTAATGTTATGTTGTTAATGTTTAATTTGTTATAAAATTGTTTAGGTTTATGTTAAGTTGGTTATCAGTAAAAAAAAAAAAAAAAACAGTTTTTGTTTAATAATTTTAGAAGATAGCATTTTTAGTTTTTTTGTATAGATAATTGTTTTGTTGTTCATAGTCCTTCTTACTAAAGGCATAGAATAGGCGTAGTAGGTTCGACTGCGGTACACCTAGAAAAAAAGGATAATTAAGTATACCATAGAGAGAAAGTTTTTTTTTATATACATACATTCATACAAACCTCTGGTCTTACAAACTTCCTTGGTTTTTATTTGCGAAGCCGAGGGGTTGGAGAAAAAAATTAAGGTTGCCAGGTCGGTTCGTCAGGGCATGAGTTTTGAAAAAGATAAAGAAATTTATAACGCTGTGTATAGAGAAAATCGTACCGTCACTCGATCTCATCTAACAAACCTAATTAAGAATATTTCCAGGATGCCTTTAAGTCATTCTCCCAATATGAAAACGGGCGGTGCAAAACCACCGGTGAATCCGCCCATATTTTCAGTGCCACCACCCGACATACCTAGGTCGCTCAGTAGGGCTGGAAGTTCGGCTGACTCGGTAACATCACCAGAGTTCAGCGCATTAACCGATGCCGGGGCCGTAGCGTCTGGGGGGCAATCCAATCTGATGGCGAACGCGAATGGTTCCAACCCGTTAGTCGATTTTAGTGGTCCGGGTGAGAATCCTGCTGGGGGTTTCCTTATCTCCAGTGGCAGGGACACGCGTACTGCTATTAGGCCACCTGAAGGAGTGGCTGACAAAATCAACACCAACGTATCGGCGGAGTTAGTTACGGCGATTAACGTGGCGGTGAGTCAGGCGTGCGAGCGCTATACGTCGGCTTTGAGAAATGAGCTGGCCGAGTCCCTGAAGTTGGAGATGAGGAAAAACCTGGCCCAGGCGAATAATATCAGCAGGTCTCAGGCGGGTCTTCATGAAGCGAGCGGTCGAGGTTCGGGTACTCTGGATGCATTGGCTGAAGCACCTGTCCGACAACCTACTCCGGTGCTTCCACGCCAGTCGCAATTGGATCCAACGGCTAGACGCTTCGAGCCCATTGACCCACCGAATGGCGCAGTCAACCAAATGCCATACTGGGGTCAAAGGCCCGACAGCAGAGGAGGCCGACTGGCTGATACTCAAGACGTGAACGGCGGAATGCGGAATCCTGGCGGTGGATACTATCCTCATCCGCATGTAGATCCTCGGGATTTTCTAAATTTGAACTGCAAAACCCCTATAAAGGTAAACAAATGGGGATTAAATTTTAATGGTAATTTGGAAGTGCTTACCGTGGAGGATTTCGTGTTCCGGCTGGAGATGTTGCAGAGCCAGTATGTCTGTCCCTGGGCGGAGATCCTGAGAGATTTTCATTTGCTGCTCTCCGGCGCCGCGCAGGAATGGTATTGGCAATTCCAGCGGTCTCATTATCGTCCCGATTGGCCAATGCTACGGGACGCATTAATGCGCCAATTTCGGAACTCAAAGTCCGACTACGAAATAATGAGGGACATGATGGATCGCAAGCACGGCTCCGGAGAGACTTGTGATGAATATTTTGCGGCAATTAATCGGCTTAGGTCTCAGCTCAGGGTACCGATTCCAGAAGCGGAGCTGGTTCTAATTCTGAAACGCAACCTGAATAGGAAGTTGAGCCAGTTGGTATATCCACAAGCTATATATACGATGGACCAATTGCGGAAGGCGTGTAAGGATGCCGAATACGCGTTTCCGGACAGGGACCGAGAAAATCCAAGATTTCAACGGCCATCAACTCGTTATGTCGCCAACGAGCTGGATATGCAGGAGGAGCATGTTCCGTTCGGGGATGAACAACTCGCGGCATTTCAGCAGGCAGTGACTCGGCCGAAGACTTCTCGCGGATTGGGGGATTCCAAGTACCTGACGTGCTGGAATTGTAAGGTACAAGGCCACTCGTTTATGGATTGCCCCTCAGCAACGAGGAACCTGTTTTGCTACCGCTGCGGTTTGGATGGGGTTATCACTCCGAAATGCCCTAAATGCAACCCGGAAAACAGGGCCAGGAATGCTATGTCGAAGGGGGAATCGTGTTCCACACAGACGCCCCCAGCCAAAGAGTAAGAGAACCTTCTAGGGAATGTAAAATTAAAATTTTAAAACGTATTAATGATGAAAAGAGTGAAGAGCTCAAGACCAGGCGCAAAGAGATATTACCATTACACATTAGACTAAAGGAATATGAGTTGGCAAGGAGTAGGATTTTCAACGGACAGAATACGATAGTGAGTAAGAGAATACTTAAAACTAGAGCCCGCTATCAAGTTAGAAAGGAGACTAAGAAAAATCTTTCGTCGACCATAGTAGATGTTGTCACCGACCCTAGACCCTATGCTAAGGTGGGGATTGGGGGTAAGGAAATGCTGGGTTTGTTGGACAGTGGCGCCAGCGTTAGCATTTTAGGGAAAGGATGTATGGACTTGGTGAATGCTACTAAAATGAAAATTCTTCCCTATAAGGCGGGCGTAAAAACCGCCGATGGGAAATCCCAATCGATAACAGGGAAAGTGCAAACACCAGTCCAGTACAAAAATATGTCGCACACTGTCACACTTTACCTGGTACCCACCTTAGAACAGGAATTGTACCTAGGGGTTGATTTCTGGAAGATTTTCGGCATTGCACCCAATATTGTCAGTTCTGTTTCGGTACCAGAGGAGGAAGCAGATCTACGTGAAGCTCATCTACTAACACCAGAGCAACGATCTGAATTGGAGATGGTCAGGCGGAAATTTCTCGATTATGATCGACATGGCCTTGGAAAAACATCATTGATGGAACATGTCATCGATACCGGAGACGCGGAGCCTGTTAAGCAGCGACACTACCCTGTTTCGCCAGCGGTACAAGCCTTATTATATCAAGAAGTAGACCGGATGCTTGAGCTCGGCGTTATAGAAGAGAGTGAGAGTCCTTGGTGCTCGCCTGTTGTCCTTATCAAGAAGCCAGCCGGACACGGTACTATTAAGTATCGCTTCTGTCTGGATTCGCGTAAGGTCAATGCGTTGAGTAAAAAGGACGCGAACCCTCTTCCTCATATAGACGGGCTCATCAGCCGGCTACCCAATACCTACTTTATTAGTAGTGTAGATTTGAAAGAAGCGTTTTGGCAAATACCGCTGGAAAAGGAGAGTAGAGAAAAAACTGCGTTTGCGGTACCGGGGAGACCCTTATACCAGTTTAAAGTAATGCCGTTTGGGTTGTGCAATGCAGCTCAAAGGCTTTGCCGATTAATGGATAAGGTGATTCCTGCACGACTCAGGGACAACGTTTTCGTGTATTTAGACGATTTGTTGATCATCGCGCCAGATTTTGCCACACATATCGCCTTGTTGAGCGAAGTAGCTGAGTGCCTAAGGAATGCTAATCTTACCATCAACCTTAAAAAGTCCCGTTTTTGCTTCAAGGAGTTGAATTATTTGGGTTTTATCGTTGGTGGTGGGAAGTTGAAAACCGATCTGGCCAAGGTCGAAGCGGTGGTCAATTTTCCGATTCCGAAAAACGCCAGACAAGTCCGCCGGCTGCTTGGCTTAGCAGGGTGGTATAGGCGTTTCATCAGAGATTTTTCCAGCCTGACTGCTCCTCTAACGGATACGCTGAAAAAGAAGGATGCGAAATTTAAAATGACGGATGAAGCAGTGTCAGCATTTGAAGAGTTGAAACGGGTTTTAACCACTGCACCCGTGCTTTCGCATCCTGATTTTAAGAAGCGTTTTTATGTTCAGTGTGATGCTTCCGACACCGGAATCGGAGCAGTACTATTTCAGAAGGACGATGAGGGTGGAGAAGTTCCGATTTCGTACTTCTCACAGAAGTTAAATTCCTGTCAGCGGAACTACAGTGTGACCGAGAAGGAATGTATGGCGGCGTTAATGGCAGTTAAAAAGTTCAGGCCCTATGTGGAGGGTATGGCTTTTACCGTCATCACCGACCACTCGAGTCTGAAATGGTTGATGACTATGAAGGATTTGAGTGGGAGGCTGGCTAGGTGGAGCTTGGAGTTGCAAGCCTATACCTTCGACATAGAGCACCGAAAAGGAACATTGAATGTCGTGCCGGACGCACTCTCTCGGGCACACCTGGATAGCATTGAGTTTGAAGACATTGCTCCGCTGATTGATCTTACCTCGGACGAATTTCGGTCCGAAGAGTATAAGGACTTGATCAACACGATTCGTTCCAACCAAGAAAAGTTGCCGGATCTGAAAGTGGACGATAATTTCGTATATAAACGCTCATTCGCCGCAGGGACTGACGAGCCAAGGTATGAGCATAATTGGCTGTTGTGGATACCCTCCGGTTTGACGGAAGGGATCATCGAAAGGGCACATGATCCACCTCAGGCAGCTCATGGAGGTGTTGCCAAAACTCTCCACCGGATTCGCCAATATTTTTACTGGCCAAACATAACGGTTCAAATAAAAGAATTCGTGTCGAAATGTGCAATATGCAAGCAGAGCAAATCGTCTAGTCAGATTTTACGTCCACCTGTCTCTAGTTCTTTTAGTGTCGATCGTCCTTTCCAAAAGTTATATGTTGATTTTATTGGTCCCTACCCTAGGTCTAAGTCCGGAAATGCCTACGTGTTTGTGGTGTTAGAACATCTAACAAAATTTGTGTTTTTGGAACCTTTACGGTCAGCTAATACCGGAAGTATTATTAAATTTCTTAAAAATGATATTTTTAATACTTTCGGAGTACCGCAAGTCATACACTCCGATAATGGTAAACAATTTGTTTCGAAGGACTTCCAAAATCTTTTGCAGAAATGCGGTATTTGGCATTTCCGAACCGCCAATTATGCGCCTCAATCGAATGCCTCAGAGAGGGTCAACAGAACGCTACTGGCGGCTATACGGTCATACTTGAAAGAAGACCAACGAGACTGGGATATGCACCTGAGTGATATCGCCGGAGCGTTGAGGAGTTCAGTTCATGCGGCTACCGGTGTTTCGCCTTATTTTGCGTTGTTTGGGGTAAACATGATGACCCATGGTAGTGGGTATGAACTGACTCAGAAACTAAGTATGGTCGATGATGGCGAGCTGTTGACTCTTTCAAGGCAAAATAGGTTGCAGTGCATAAGGGATAAAATCAAAGATAGCATTGTGAAAGCAAAAGAGAAAAGCGACAAAGTTTACAACACACGCACTAGGAATGTGAAGTACGTACCTGGTCAGGAAGTGTACAGGCGAAATTTTATATTGAGTGACACGTCGAAATGTTTGTCGGCGAAATTGTGTCCTAAGTTTGTTAAATGTCGGATAGTTAAAGCAGTAGGAAAGAATAACTATGAATTAGAGAATTTAGCGGGGAAGAAAATTGGGATATTCCATGCCAAGGATATTAAGCAATAACAACACCAAAGAAATCTAAGTCTGTAATGAATAGTTAGATCTGTGATAAAACACCAAATCCTGTGATATGAATATTGGTCGTCTTACGGCCAGCCGATATTCTTGCCTGACCTCTGGCATGCAATTTTTCTTTTCTAGTCATTTCTGCGATATTTTAATTATTAGATTATTTATTTACTTATCAGAGTTTTATTTATTATAGATATTGATTTATTAGAGTATTATAGTATTTATCTTATTTATTTATTTTAGATTTTATTTATCAGATTTTATTTATTTATTTATTATAGTTTATGTATTTTTATTTATTTGTTAATTTATTTATTTAGTAGAATTTATTTATTTTTTTTTTGTTTATTTATTCATTTTATGTACTTATTTATTTTAAATTTTATTTGTTTATTTATTCTAATTATTTATTCATTTTATGTATATGTTATTTTGCTTATTTATTAGAGTTTATGTATGTATCAGAGTTTGATCATTTGTTCATTTTATTTACTTATTTGTTTTAAATGTTATTGGTTTATGTATTCTAATCATGTATTAATTTTACGTATTTGTTAATTTATTTATTTATTAGAGTTTATTTATTTAACAGAGTTTAATTATTTATTTGTCATAGTTTGTTTGTTATTTATTTTTTTTTATGTATGTCAGTGATTGTTTTTTTTATTAACATTTATGTTGATAAATCATAACTTCACATTTTTTTTCCAGTCAAAATCATTTTTGTTATTTATTAATTATTTATTACCTTATGGTCATTTAAGTATTGATTTTTTTTTGTTAGAGTTTTGTAAAATGTAAATAAGCATTAGAAGGTCGTTAATTGAGTTATATTTTTTTTTGGTTTGGCCAGTGTCGGGGCGGTTATGAAGTAAAAGGATAGTTGTATTTCTTTTTGGGGTTACAGATTTTTTTTTGGTTATATTGCCGAAGTTCCGAGAAGTAATCTAATTTTTTTACCTAAGAACCGTGCTTCCGTGCCAATTGCCATAGGAAAAGAAACCAAACGAGAAGCGATTAATACCCAAATGTTTCTGAACACCAACTACTTAAGTAATCTGATGTGCAATAGCCTAACGTGCAATAAAAATTTGTATAACTCTGTGTTGTTTATGTTGTCTGTTTTGTGTATGTTTTTTGGTAATAGTAAATTACTATATACCTACAAACGTCCCGCTATACACTTACTGAATCCATTGTTATTCAAGTCCATTTCTTAAAAGAAATAGATAAATTGAGCTAAAGGAGGTTAAAGAAAACGACAACTTCTCGGTATCTCGAGCATTCGAAAGAGTTTTCAAGTTTTTACGGGAAGTGCGATAGGAATAGCCTAATGAAACCAAAACCGAAAAAAAAAAAATTTAGTCAGGTTTTATAAATAAGATTAGGTAGGTAGGTAGAATAAAGCGAATTGCCCGGCTGAGTTCGGGTGGGTTTCTTCCCCACGTAATGTTTTTTTTTGGGGCCGCCTGTCACCCTCTTTGGGATACCTAAATTATTCCCAAATCCGGAGGTTTGTTACGGCAGCCCTTGCTCGCCTTATTCGCGCACCCCACTCGCCCTGCAGCTCACCCTTTCGTGCAAAAGGCACTGTGGCAGGAGCAACCACCGGCTGGAAGTATCAGCGTAGCTGATAAGTTCAGCCGCACATAAAAAAAAACTATTTAAAAAGAAAGTAAAGGGAAGGCTTAACTTACGGCTTTTCCCGGGGATGTTCCTGTCCAAGAAGGGTATGGTTTGACGGGCAGAGGAGCGAGTTGTCCAGCCATTGGCCTCGTTTGGTGCGCGGCCGATAGGCTATCCAAGATACCTTTGTAGCAGATTTATTTTCGAACGATGCAGGTAGATTTCTTGGATGTTAGATGTATTGCATACACATCGGAAGTTTTGGATCAGTTGTTCCCCACATTTCCAAACTAATCTCGACGAATCCAATTATGTTTGGGTCGCTTGAGATGTTTTAGTGCCAACAAGTTTAGTTAACCATCAGTTTTTCCTTAGGCGTCACAACAACACTAAGCAATCCGGTTCGGTTGGTTCGGGCCACAGAACACAGAACAAGGCCATTGATGCACCACGGAATAATCTCTGGCACAGCTGGTGGTCCATTTGACCTTATGGGACACACCAGCAAGACAAAAAAACAAGGTTAAAAAAATAAAAAAAGAACATTTGGCAAATGCCGGCCAAATCCAAAATGCAAAATTTCAAAACAATTGTTTTTTTTTTGGCATTTAATTTGATTTGTCAGAGAATGACAGATAGACTTGATGGTAAGGTCGAAAAAATGGGTTTATACCTTCAAGTCAGATGTTCGAAATGGATCGTAGATGGGATAACCGTTTGGGGTAGAACACACTGGGAGGAGAAAATTTAGGAATGAGATTAATGAAAAGGGGGGATTGACGGAAAGGGTCGGCCCCTTCATACTAGTGCTGCTAACCCCAAACGGTTCTCATGTACCTAGAGAACCAACGGAGCATGTTTTCCATTTTCGATTAAGTTCGAAAATCGGTTGGGTGGATGTTGATGGGAAAGAAGAGGAACAAAGTTTTTTTGTGTCTCAAGGAAAATTGTGCTGGCGGGAGTTTCAAAAGAAAAAAAAAAAGAACAAAGAAAATTAAGAAGTGGTAAATTACCATATCACGTAGAAATTTACGTTTAAAAAGTGACGGGTTTTTTTTTGTTAAATTTTATGAAAACAGGTTTTTCTTTATCAAAAGACGTGGTTTTTTTATTGGTGAACCTTTTTTGAGTAATTGGATGAGGTTTGAGGGTGAGTTGTGAAGTGACGGTCGATTTCCTTCTAGCCACTTAGAACTGGCGTTTATTTCCTTTTTAGGTTCCTGGCGAAGGATTGGCGACATCGACGAGGACAAAGTCGGTGCCGTCGGATTTTCTTAAAGTGTTGGTGTTGTAAATCATATTAAGAAGGATTCCGGCAAAGAGACAAAAAAAGGCCCTGAAGTACGCCGTTTCAAGCACCAACGGGTATCAGGAAGCGATAAGTACCAATTTTGATTTTTTTGTTCAATTAAACAAAAATATATTCTACGTCGCCATTGTGACTTAAGCGCAACCCCTCATTCGCAAACCATTAAATAGCCAAAACCAGAACCCTTTTCTTCGAAATTTCGAACACTACTTGTTCCGAATTGTGGAACCTGTAGTAAATGTGGACGGCGTATGTATTCAGCGCACCAACCAATAGTCGAGAGCCGAACCAGCACAAACGCCATCCGGCGGTTAATTTAAATTTTTTTTTTTGGTCGTTGGCAAATTATTCAAATTTTAAAGTTTTTTTTGTGTTAAAAAAAGATATTTTTTTTTATGGTGTTACAATTACCTTTAGGAAGTAGGCAATTGTGCGGGCCGACACGGCCATCGTCGAAGTACGAAGTCGACCGGTCGGCGTAGTGTCCTCCGACTGTTTCTATCATTATTGTCTGAATATTTTTTCGTGCTACTACCGCGGGCTTATAGGCCGCCACCCCCTTAAGAGCGCTCTGTAGGCAGGTTACCGGCCAAAGCGAATTAGCCGTAAATCAATTATCGGAGGAGGCTAGGGCTGGCCCAATTATTAATGGTCGAATAGATGCTTGAGGGTAGTGGGAACCTCTTTCGGCCAAAAACCTAAAGCTGTTCCAACCCGAGTGAGGCGCAAAGGCCCGCCGACGTTATCGGCCGCGCGGACATCGCGCTATTGTTTGCGTCCTGATAACTTACATTTCTGTTTTTGATCACATTTTATATTTTTTTGTTATAGATAATTATTTGCCAGTTTTTTTTATTTATATTACCTTTACTTTTGGTTAACGGTAACGTTTTTTTATTTCTGATATCTATGTAATTTCACTAAAATAACATTTCATTTTTTTTTATTTTTATTTATTCGCGGCGCTACGAACTGTAGCCGTCGTTGTATTAAGATTAGTGAATTTTTTTGTCCTTTTTATGAGAATTTTTTTTTGCTATTTTTCTTATCTGTTTTTGTTTTAAAATTCATGGTAAATAAAATGACTTGCTTGTAAGCCACGCCAACATACTGCTTTTCAATGGTCTGAGAAAAGTACCAAAAATGCATTAAGGTTTTGAAAATTTCAGGGGGTGCGGAGGACAGCCAGGGCATGGACGGAGCGGATTAAGCCCTTCAGCAGTGGTAAGCGTAAGGGGAGTCGGATGTAAAATCGGCCTCCCGGCTCCAGGAGTGGTGAGGGAAGCCATCGGTTTGAAAACACCCTAAACCGTAGCGATGAGTGGTAGCCAAATTCAAACGGGGTTGAGACGAAAGAATTGGCATGAAGATATTTTTTTGTGATGAGGTGAGGTCCGACGGAGGGACAAGATCCCCCCCTACATCCGGCGAGCTAAGCCGTGCGACGCCAGCATGCCACTGTTCCGACCGTTGGACATTCGGACCCTTCCGTTTCCCATCCTATCCACATCCCCGTATCCTACCCATACCACACCCCGGTCCTCATCCAGTTGCCTCATTACACAAGTTAATCTTGATCGGAGTCGGGGCACATTGGAAAATTAACACTACTCGTATGTCTGCATTAGGAAGGCCTCAGGCGTACCTAGATGTATTGCGACGAGTGTTTGGAAATTCACAGCGACTGCGGTTAATGAGTGTAATGCGTTTGTCATGGTATTACTGGAGTTTTAGCAAAAGGCGTATGTCTGCAACAGGAAGGTCACAGACGAACCTAGTTGTATTGCGACGTTCTTTTGCGAAAGCTTGAGTAAGATCAGATAGCGTATTTTAGTATCGTTTTCCCTATTCCCATCCTTACTTTTTTTACTTTACTATTTCTAATTTTCAATTTTCAAATCCTATAGTCTTGTTATTTCTATTTGGTAGCGGTGATTGTGCGTGACGTTTAGTCCGACATTACCGTTCCAAAAATTTTGTCGAGTTTTATCTCACCGTTTCATGTCTTCTAGCAAGGTTCTTTGCGACAGACTAGGATTGCGGAAACGGTGAGAGAAAACTTTGTAACGTAATTCGTTAGTGTTTCTATTAGTTTTCCTAGTATATTACCATCACATCAAGGGAGTTTTGTTTGTCTGTCTGATGTCTTTTTACCTATGGTTATCAGGATGGTCATACCATATCGAAAAGAAACCACCGAAGACGCCGCCTGAAGCACCCCGAATACTCATGAAAAAAAGCAATCTTTCATAAAAAAAAAAAAAAAAAAGAGAAAAACAAAAATTCTATTTGTTTCAAAAAAAAATATATATATAAAGAAAATACGTTCTCCCGCTATATATTCAACTTCGCTTTAGTTAATTAAGCTATTAAGACGTTTCTTCACAGTTTTCTTTGTTTTTGTCGTCCTTAAAATTACTAGTAAAATATATTAAATTTTTTTTTGTTCACGATTTTCAAGAAACCAAAATAGGTAGTCATATAAAAAAAAAAAAAAAAAAGCTTTGATTTCTTTTTGATGTTTTTTACGTTAGGTTTAAGTTTTTTTTGCGGTGTAGGGTTTAATATTTAATAAGATTCTTAATAGGTCATATGGTTGCAAAGAAACAAAAAAATTTCTTAAATAAGTGTAAGAATATAATCTTATATTAATTTTTCGTTAAATTCGTGCTTTATTTAATCATTTCGTACAATTTCATAGTGTTATGTTATATATTCAATCATTGATTTTCCATAGATTTCGTTAATTTTTTTTGGTGCATTTTTTTTTGTATTTTGATATTTTTCGTTAATTCTTTCGTTACTTAGTTATTATTTTTTTTCGTTATTTATTTTGAATGCTGTCTTAATTCATTTTATTATTTGTTTGCAAAGAAAAGACACATTCTTTGAAATATTTAATAGATTGTTTCCATATTTATTTCTAATGAAATTGATTTTTGGTTACATCTTAGAGAAATAATTATATAGATTGTTATTTTTGTTCTGACACATTACTTTTCGTTGGAAATAATTTCGTTACTTATCGACCGTCTTTCAATAAGTAAAGAGAAATATCGATTACGTTTCTTATATTGTCTTTGTCGTTATCCAAATATAATATTTAGATAACTTGTATGTAGATAATTTATATATATAATTTTTCCCTATAATTTAGTTTTTTTTGGAAACAAAAATTTATTTAAAGTTAAGAGGAAATAAAAATATTTAACAATTTTCGTTTTTGGTTTGTTAGTTTCAGTTTCGTTTTGATATTTGTACTATATTTTTTTTTACTTTCAATTAGGCAATAATTTTTTTTTTAAGCTCACCATTTATTTTGTTGTTTTATTAATTATCTTGAAAAGTTACGGTCCCATATAAAA
Organism: Philhelius pedissequus; assembly: GCA_910595825.1. Taxonomy (NCBI): domain Eukaryota; kingdom Metazoa; phylum Arthropoda; class Insecta; order Diptera; family Syrphidae; genus Philhelius; species Philhelius pedissequus. The sequence continues at coordinate 217,979,198 of OU343160.1, read as the reverse complement.
TTCCGATATGAATCCTACCGGTAAAGAAGAGGATAACCGCATTAATAGCATGATTAGGAACGCTGAAATTAGTGGAAATGATAGATTAACGAGGTCAGTAAGCCAGAATTTAGATATTACCGAAAGACAACGGATAATGCACTCTCCTCTGATATCCGAAAGGCAATTTAGAACCGCCTCCAACATACCCGCTAGTTCAGGCATTCCAAATCTGGATCAGGCCAACATCTCTATTGACTCAGTACCTACTCCTTCGTATAGCGATCTTAGTGGAATAGGGGCGGAAGCACCATCGCCGCCCCACGAAAGTTTCGGTTCTCAGAACGAAACGATTAGGCCTATTAAAGGTAGAGGGGCGATTTCTAGACCCGGCAGCGTGAATTTGCTCAGCTTAGGAGGTGCTCGGGACATTCTAGATAGTTTAGCCTCCAAACCGCCTATAAGTAAAAGAAACGAACAAACAATACAGTCGGAAAATTTGAAAGCCTATATAAATTCGGCAATAATAGATACCTTTTCTACTTATAAGCAAACGGTGCAAACCGAGGTAACCAATACTGTTAGGGAGGAAATCCAGAATCAGTTAGGAGAATTCCTCCGCAATCTGAATTTAGGGCGTCCAAATCCTACGAGCACTGAACAGGTAACAAGACCAGCCGTACATCTCCCGAATTTTCCATCTCCAGTTCCCCCACAGCCGCAACAGTTTACTCAATCGGATCCAAGTAGAAGCGCGTTTGTGAATCCTGGTCAACGTAGAAAGCCGCAAGAGTCATACCGGAGAAGCCAGGATAGAATCTGTCAACAGGACGGTTTCTACGACACTCGTCAAGGTCCGGCCCGATACTCGGCAGTTCCATCTCATCCTCCAAATTTGTATGCCCACCCACCGGCCTATCCTCCTCCGTTGTTGGCTTCTGGGTTTAAAGCCCCGATAAAAATCAACAAGTGGGGGCTTAAATTCGAAGGCCAACCGGCAACTCTGACGGTAGAAGATTTTGTTTTTCGTCTGGAGACATTACAGAGCTAGTACGACTGTCCGTTGGCGGAAATTTTGCGAGATTTCCATCTTTTACTTGCCGGCAACGCCCACGACTGGTTCTGGCAATTTCAGAGAAACCATCATAGACCAGACTGGCCAACTCTACGAGAAGCTCTCATGCGCCAGTTCAAAAATAATCGCTCCGATTATGATATTATGCGTGAGATCATGGACCGGAAACAAGGCTTCTCGGAGAGCATCGATGATTTCTTGGCAGCCATAAATAGGATCAAGTCTCAGCTAAGAATTCCTATACCAGAAGTTGAGCTGGTAAGGATCCTAAAGAAGAGCTTGAGCGACAGATTTTTAACTCTGGTATATCCAACACCAATTTACTCCTTAGACCAACTGAGGAACGTCTGTAAAGATATAGAGACAGCTTTTCCACGAAGAGATAAAGAAGTTCCCAAATCTGCTAGGCCTTATGTAAAATACATGGCGAATGAAATAGAGTTAGACGATAGATGCCAACTTACGGACGAATATCTCGAAGCGTGTCAGTTTGGTGGAGCTCGTCCAAAGTATCCTCCTCGCAAATATCCAGAGACGACAAAGTTAGTTTGTTGGAATTGCAAAACGCAAGGCCATACCTTTTTTGAATGCGAGTTCGACGTCCGCAACTTGTTTTGTTACAAGTGTGGCTTAGAAGGCGTTAAAACTCCCCATTGCGCTCGATGTCATTCGGGAAACACGACGGGGGACGCGAAGAATCCGGCGGATTCGCGTACCACTCCATATCCGAACCGCAATTAAGTTTTAATGTTGCAGTTAATCCTGTAAAGAAAGAGGTTGAAAACCCTCTTAAAGAAGAGGGTGAACAAAAAATTATTATTTTAAAAAGAAACCCCGAAATAAAATCCTCCGAGCAAAACCATTCCAATAAAGCTCCATTTTATATGAAACCCCTACACGTACGAATCGCAGAATATAATGAAAGAAGGGAGAAAATATTTAATAATGAACTTTATGTAGTGTCTAGAAAAATAATTAAAGCTAGATCTAGGTTCCAAGCTAGAAAACAAGCAAGGAATAGAATTTCGTCCACAGTCTTAGACTTAGCAGCTGATCCAAGGCCTTATGCAAAAATTAAAATAGGTGACAGGGAAATGTTAGGATTGCTTGATAGTGGAGCCAGTGTAAGCATCCTAGGCAAAAACTGTTTACAACTGATGACACAATTAGAACTTCCTGTCACAAAATATACTTCGGGGGTTAAAACGGCCGACGGCAAGAATCAGGCGATTGTGGGCAGAGTTAGGACTCCTGTAAACTACAGGGTAGGATAGAGGTGCTTACATTCTACTTAGTTCCGAATTTAGACCAAGAGATCTACCTAGGTGTAGACTTTTGGAAGGTATTCCAGCTAGCACCGAACTTAATCTGTTCGATTTCGTTGACGGACGAGTCAGAACTTGTAAGTGCTCACCAATTGTCTACCGATCAGCAGGCCAGACTAGATGCAGTCAGGCAGAAATTTCTGTGTTTCGACCGAGATGGTCTGGGAAAGACGGCACTTATGGAACACGTCATTGATACGGGAGATGCACTCCCTGTGAAACAGCGTCACTACCCTGTGTCCCCAGCGGTGCAAGCCATTTTATACGAAGAATTGGACCGGATGTTGAGCCCCGGCGTTATTGAGGAGAGCGAGAGCCCGTGGTGCTCACCGGTGGTTCTCTTGCGGAAACAGAGATTCTTGCAGGCAAGAATCGACTTTGCCTGGATTCCCGCAAGGTGAATTCACTGACAAAAAAAAAATGCAAATCCGCTTCCGCATATCGAGGGGCTCCTCAGCCGGTTACCAGATACCTACTTCATAAGTAGTATCGATTTGAAGGAGGCATTTTGGCAGATACCGCTGGAGAGACAGAGTAGGGAAAAGACTGCATTTGCAGTACCGGGAAGACCCTTGTACCAATTCACTGTCATGCCCTTTGGGTTGTGTAATGCAGCTCAAAGGTTGTGCCAGTTAATGGACAAGGTAATTCCTGCCCGACTTAGGGATCGCGTCTTTGTGTACCTTGACGATCTCCTCATCATGGCACCAGATTTTGAAACACATATCGCCCTGCTGAGCGAAGTAGCCGACTGCTTACGCTTGGCCAATCTCACTGTCAACATGAAAAAATCGAAGTTTTGCTTCAAAGAGCTTAAATATCTAGGTTTCATAGTTGGCGGTGGGAAGCTTAAGACTGATCCGGCAAAGGTGGAGGCCATTGTAAATTTCCCTATCCCCAAATCTACGAAGCAGGTTCGAAGGCTGCTTGGTTTAGCAGGGTGGTATAGGAAATTCATCAAGGACTTCTCGAGCCTGACTGCACCTTTGACTGACCTGCTGAAGAAAAAGAGCGAAAAATTCACAATGACCGACGACGCACTAGAGCATTCGAGGAGTTAAAGCAGACATTAACCACGGCACCGGTTCTATCGCATTCGGATTTTTCAAAACGTTTTTACATCCAATGTGATGCGTCGGATGCGGGAATCGGTGCAGTGTTATTCCAAAAGAACGATGAGGACGAGGAGGTACCCATTTCATTTTTCTCTCAAAAATTTAATAAAAGCCAGAGAAACTACAGTGTAACCGAGAAGGAGTGCATGGCTGCGGTGATGGCGGTGCAAAAGTTCAGGCCGTATGTCGAGGGCATGGACTTCACAGTCATTACAGATCACTCCAGTCTACGCTGGCTCATGTCAATGAAAGATCTGAGTGGCAAATTGGCCAGATGGAGTTTGCTACTGCAGTCTTATGCCTTCGACATACAGCATCGGAAAGGCAGCCTAAATGTCGTACCGGACACTCTTTCTCGGGTGCACGTAGATACTCTGGCCATAGAAGACGTAGCTCCCCTCATCGACTTAGAATCCCCTGAATTCCAGTCCGAAGAATACAAGTTTGATTAGAACTATTAAAGATCACTCAGAGGAACTCCCTGATCTAAAGATCGAAGATGGGTTTGTGTATAAGCGCGCCTTTAGAAAGACAGTACCTTCGGGTCTAACCGAAGATATTATAAATAAAGCACACCATCCCCCCAAAGTAGCCCACGGAGGAATAGCCAAAACGCTAAACCGAATCCGTCAACATTTTCACTGGCCGAATATGACGGTACAAGTTCGGGAAAATATCTCTAATTGTTCTGTGTGTAAAGAAAGTAAATCGTCAAACCAAGTGTCTCGTACACCTATTGTCCATTCTTACTGTTCTGTTCGTCCGTTTAAAAAATTGTACATAGACTTTTTAGGTCCTTATCCCAGGTCAAAGTCAAACAATGCGTACGTGTTAGTGGTACTGGATCATTTATCCAAGTTTGTTTTTTTAAAAGCGTTGAAAAGCGCTAACACAATGAGTGTGATAAAATTTTTGCAGCAAGAGATTTTTAATATGTTTGGCGTACCGCGTATAATCCATACGGATAATGGAAAGCAATTTCTAGCAAAGGAATTTCAAAACCTCTTGCAAAAATATGGGATTCGACATTTTAGAACAGCGAACTATGCGCCCCAATCGAACGCGTCGGAAAGGGTTAACCGCACATTGTTAGCAGCAATTCGGTCTTATCTCAAAACCGATCAACGAGATTGGGATTACCATTTAAGCGACATCGCTTGTGCTTTGAGAAGTGCTGCTCATAACTCTACCGGCGTATCTCCATATTTCGCGTTGTTCGGTACGAACATGAAAACGCACGGTAGCAGTTATGAACTGGCGGAAAAGTTAGACGCGGTCGAGGACAGTGAGTTGTTGATTCTTCCGCGACGTGATCGATTGGAGTGCATACGGAAAAGAATTCGAGAAAATATTCTGAAATCCAATGAAAAATCCGCAAAAACGTATAATATTCGCACACGAAACGTCCGTTACCTGTCCGGTCAGGAAGTCTACCGACGAAACTTTATTTTGAGTGATTCGTCTAAAAACTTGTCCGCCAAATTATGTCCTAAGTATGTTAAGTGTCAAGTAGTTAAACAAATTGGGCGAAACATGTATGAACTGGAGAATTTATCCGGTAAGAAAATTGGTATATTTCATGCAAAACACCTAAAGCAATAAAATAACTTCCTATTGAGGCTTTACCACTCAAATAAGAATGAAACTCTTCCAGTTTAACCCAACTTTTTTTATGCACAACAGTAGTTATATGTACGTGAACTTCATGTTCAATGTCACTGTGTAAAGATTGTCTTTTGAAACAGTCCACCTTGTTCAAATACTTAAACCGTACCCTAATCGGGGGAAAATGATCTTTGTGATCTGACGAAAGGTTCTTCCAAAATACTTGAAAACCGATAAACAAGTTCGCTATAAGACCGAGTTATTAATGACAAGGACAACCGATGTGCACTGAGATTTCTTCCTCATAAACAGAATGTTAATATTCCTTGTCTTCGCGGCGAACCTTCATGAACGAATCACTTTTAAATGTATTAACCTGTCAGTAAATGTGTTGTTTTATTTATGTTCACTTAATACCTAATAAATTGCTTCTTTTATAGAGTTATTTCAATTCAATTAAGTTCAATTTCATTGTCTTGTGATTGACCTTATTGGTTAACCATGGACAAAATTACATCACTAGGTACCTGTTGTCAAAGCACTCATTTTTATTTCGTCAAAAGTACCTGAAGCTGTGTCTAGTCAAACATTTTTTTATAAATTTTCTTATATGTTCGTTTATTTATTGCATGTCTATATCTATTTTAACATATTATTTATTTATTTATATTAGCTATTACTATTTAGTAATTATTAATGTCTATTCTATTTTAATAATAAACTAATCTGTGGTAAATGATCCGAGATGATTTAAAACTAATCTGTGATATGCCATCCGTAATGATTTAAAACTAATCTGTGATAAACAATCCGAAAGGATTTAAAACTAATCTGTGATATTTTCAAAATAATTTAGTTAATTAGTCAACTGTGATATTTAATCTTAAGTGTTGTGATTTTCTTTTATTAGCTATTAACATTATTGCATGCAAAGGTATTCGTTTGAACAATTGTTATTGTTTGCTACGGGGAACATAATCTCTATATACAAAAACGCTCACCCAAAACAAATCGTTTGCATATGATTATTTAGTTGAATTGTTGATCTCGATACTACGGCGGCCGTTGATACCAACTTCTCCTTGATTATTCCCTTATCTGAAGAAGAAATTAAACCAACTATTAGCAGAAAACATACTTGACTGGTGTAAAGTACTTACAAGTTTTTTTGTTGTGCCCGGCTGTCATCGTGGGTAACTCCCCACGTATCCTCCTCCTTCGACAATAACTGGGCGTCCTTTAGTTTCTGCGGTCAATGACCTTTAAATATATTTCCCGCGGTACCTCCTAAGGGGGGGGGGGGGGAAATAGGTATTGACGGCCGAGATGGGTGTTCCGCGGTGCTGTGGAAATCTAAAATGAAAAATTAAACAGTTAAACCAAGTTAAAAATGAAAAAGAAAAACATACCTACCGTTGGCATCAAAATAACCCATCTGATTCGTTCACAGATATACTCGGATAGATTGGTATCCGAGATAACATATCTAATAAGTGAGTGAACACCCACACTCTCAGCAATCTGGAATAACTTTCTGTTGTAGCAGCACGTCCAAAAGCACTTCTGATGAAAAAGAAAACAGCGGCTTTCATGAAAGCTATCTTGAGTTTTCTTTAAAAAAATTTTGGAATAACTAGCTATCCGAGAACAATCTTGTGGAACAGCTGACTGCAAACCTCAGTTTGTATGAGTTTTGTTCTGGTTTTTCTCGACGGCTTTCAGCTAACCTATCTGAATTGTTCACAGATATACTCGGACAGCTTCGTAACCGAGATGATATAGCTGATAAGTGAGTGAACGCCCGGATTAGTGATCTGAAAGGAAAACAACGATAAGTACAAACACTTAACAAATTAAGCCCTGTAAAAAAAATTTTTTTTTTGCTATACTTACTTGGCCTCAACTCCAATTTGTTTTTGGGCTCCTTGCCCGGCTCCCATCGTGGGTAACCCCACACAGTCATCACCGAGAACGACAATATACGCGTCCATTTTCTTTTTTTGTTGAATGAACTACCTACATTCAATCAACGAAAAAAAGTTTTGTGGTGTACGCCCAGCCGGGATTCAACACAAACCTGAAAAAGAAAGAGGAGATTCATCAGTATCGTCAGAAAATAAAAAAATCTAAAAATATTTTTAATAAATACGAAAGTATAAAATTAAAAGATTCACTTACCCAAATAAAGCACGTCCATTTTTCGTGGTTTATTGTTTTTATTATCCAGCCACAGATCATACGCAACATAGAAAACACAGATGAAGCTTACCAAGATGGGAACAGTCAGACGGTTCACTATCCAAACTTCATTCGCTTACCTTGTTGTATTTGTAAATTTGACCATACATTGATGGAGGTGAAATCCAACCGCCGAATAGGTATACCCACAGAGGCAAAAATATCGGTTTTATGCTACAGATGCATAATATCAGTTTCACCACAGTATTAGCTTGCAGGCAAACGTAAATAGCTTTAGAAATGTTTTATATTGGTGGGACTCATCTATGGTCAGGACCACTCCAAGGCTGTAAGTGAGCACGTTCACTTGATTATTGGATTGGAATCTGGGATTGGGGAGTAGGGTAGGTTGGCAGAAAGTAGTCAAAAGTCAATTCTAATGTCAAATGAATGTTGCAGTAACTTGTCTCGGAATAATCCGAGGAAAATTGTTAGAGCCACCCTATACTTAGGACGTTACCCAGCACCATCTATACTTTCAACTAGTCAATAGAGAACAGCTGGAAATTGGTTTAGATTTGGTGAAACGTCAATGGGTATGTAAGAGTAAGCTTACTAATACCCACACAACTCCATGTACCATACATTTAGCCGGTGTTTGATCGGATGATCAGTTTTATGTGTGTGAAGTAAAAAGGTAAACAAAGTGGCGTGTTCAAAGTGCTGTAACTGATTCGGCAAGTATCGGAAGACAATGTTGTTTTTTTTTGGCTTACGGACTGCAGGACGGTATAATCGTGCGATCCAAAGTTTTTGTTTGCTTTTGGCGAATGATTGAGAGAATTCAGTTGCTGGTGAAAGAACATTAATTTATTTATTCCTAATTTACTGTGGAAAATTCTTAAAGCAAAAAAAAACAAAAATCTTTTAGTGAATTAATAAAAAAAAAAAACCTACATTAAACAAACAATTAAAAAAACTCACACACCAATTTGAAAATTATCTAAAGTTTATTTTTTCAACAAAAAAATTAAATAAAAAAAAATCAACAAATAAATAAATATACAAACAAATCGTTAAAACCACAATTGTGTTTGCTGAGAAAAAGATAAAAAGTGTTTATATTTTTAGTTTAACACTTAAATTTAAAACAAAGTAAAAACAAAACCTATGATAAAAGTTCACCCATGGCTTTTATTTGTAAAATAATGTAATTTATATTTTTGGATGATAAAAATAAAAACCCAAAAAAAAAAAAAAAAAATCAAGAAAAGAAAACAGTTTGTGGACCAATCAGCTTAAGCTATATTAGCGGTACCAGGTTGCCAGCGGAGCGCTGGGCCGCCTCATGATTTTATTCGGATTTATAAAACGATCGAGTTGTTCTACTCGCCTCATTTGCAGACATTTTTTTTCACAAGCGGTTAGAACGTATTGGTAATCTAGCGCACCGGATTGTCTCTGCTGCTCGGAAATCCTGAAACGAAGCAAAGGAATTTTTTTTAAAATACAAGAAAAAAATTAAAACGCCATAAGTAAGATCATTCCATTTATTTTAAGCTAAACATTTTCATGCATATAATATATACAAAATTTAACTATTTTTTTTTTGGGTTAACCATAAGTTTTTTTATTTAGTCAAATTAAATTAATACCTTGAATTATTGACCTTGTTCGAATTTAAAGCTAAACGTTTTCTGTTTTTTTTTAAATTAGTTTACATTTGTAAGTGATAGGAGGTTTTTCCCTAGAGCGGATCGGGTTAGGTTGAGTGATCCGTTTAGGATTGTCTCGTTGTTTTTGTTTGGTATTTACCTCCAGAGAGCTCTATAGGGGTAAGATAGAATTAACTCGAACGACAAAAAATAGTAAAGTGCCAAAAAGGGCAAAACGCTAGTTTTTTTTGGGTGAACGGGAAAACTATCCAAATCACGGTTTTGAACGTTCATTTTTGTGAGTTTTTTTGTTGTTCTTAGTTTAGCTACGCGAGTTAAATCTTACTTACGATTTGTTTTTTTTTGAAGATATGATTGTAAATGTTTTGGTGTCGAAATTAAACGCCTTTGTTATGAAAAATTGATTTTTTTTTACTGTTTCGATAAATCGAAACATGATTTATTGAGGTGATTTTTCAGGGGGTGCGGATGGCGGGCAAATTAGGACGGTGAAGATGGTATGATCGGGAGCAGGTAATCAACTTATTTGGGGAAATCCAAACATGGCCGCGGATTTCCAGGTTGGGAGGGTATAGGCCACACTGCAACAACACTAGCAGTGCCCTTGGAGTGGTGATAGTCCGTCCGCTGTTTATAGTTTTTGTTTCCGGCCTGATTTATGTATTTGTTGTTGGTGAGGTTAGGTTTCCGGGGGCAAGATCCCCCCGTCCGACGAGCTAATGCCGTGCATAAGCAAGCAGGCCACGTCCCTCGGAACTTAACGTTCTTTCCCTTCCGTTCCAAACACTTCCTATCCTATTTTCCGATCCTTTCCTTTGGTCCTGTCCTACTCTCTCCAAATCTTTCCCCTCCTCTTGCCCACAACACTGTTCTGAGTGCTAATTTACCTCAGTTTCTAAATCCTTAAAATTATTTTATAATCAAACAATTATTTTGAAAAATTGCTACCTAAAAGTAGTTTTTTCGTGTTTTAATAAACTGAAAAATTAAAAAATTACTTTTAGATGCAATTTTTTTTAAATAGTTGCTCGAATTGAAAACGGTTTCAAGAATTTACAAAACTGACATAAATTACAAATCACAACAGTTGTTAATACAAATTTTGTTGATTGGGCTTTTTTGGTCAATTCTGTCTGACTATGTAAATGAAAACACGTACATAAATTCTATCCCGGCGTTTCGCTGGACCCCTGAAGATGCTGAGAAACTCCAGCGAAACGTCGGGATAGAATTTAAGTACGTGTTTTCATTTACATAGTCAGACAGAATTGACCAAAAAAGCCCAATCAACAAAATTTGTATTAACAACTATTAAATTCAAAAAGAATTGGTCACATAGATAGTCTCAAAATCACAACAGTTTAAATCATCGAGTTCAAGCAAGTACTTTGGAAATGACAGCTTGTCCAAATTAGCAATTCCAAGAAATTTCTACTAATTTCAAGTAAAATGTTGAAATCAAAACATACCCGAAGCTGCTTAAAACCATAATAAAATCAAACGAAGATTTCGAAAAATGTCCATCTAAGAGTTGTCTTTTCATGTTTTTGAAAAATGACAAATTACAAAATTATTTGTAAAAGATTTAAGAAAATTGAAAGATTGGTGGTTGTTGACCTTCCTGCTACAAAGTCATGTTGAAATCATAGAGAAACTATACTACATAGAGGCGTGACTCATACCCCTTGCCTTAACACCCGCAATTTTTTTTTGAGGCAAGTAAGAGAAAACTCTCTTATATTTTCTTTCTAGTCTTTCATTTCAATCCGTGAATACATGTGAGTGGTGGATTAATAAACCATTTTGCTTAAACTGACAGATCATTTTTTTTGTTGATTTGTCAAAAGTCAATCCGACAGTTCTCAAATAGATGACGAGGACTGAATAATTTAATTTAATTTTCACAATTGTAAAGTTTTATTTAATGGTTTTTCATTATTTTTTATATATTTTACTCAAAAAAATATATTGTGTGTAAGTAGTGAATTACACTTGATCCGACCATAGTTTTATCGTCTCTATGTTTAGACTAACTAACTCGCTTTGGGCATCGATAATCAAGTGTGAAGAATGAAATTAAGGAGTTTCAAGTAAGTTTACTTTTAATTATATTATATTGATTTTAATTTATATTCCACAGTTCCGGCAAAAGTGTTCCAATTTAATGCGAAAGTCGATCATAAAAATTAAAAATAAATAACACCAGTCTCACAATACTGTATAGTTAGGCAGTGCTCGGGAGCCGAGTACACATTCTTCCCATAAGAATATATCCTTATGAGAATTTGGCGAAATTCTCTTGTGCCATATCCTAGGGCGATTTTGGAAATCAAATTCAAGTAGTGTTAATTTTCATATGTGCCCCGACTCCGATCAAGTTTAACTTGGAACAGATTAAACCACCATACCATAGTCTGAGAAGTATTAGATCTCTACATTATGTATCTCTGTGTGTCGACAGTGGAGATTTGGGCTCGCCTTTTTGGCAAGAAATATAGCGTGAGTTTGGCAATCTCATTAACGAGATCATAGAGAAACTATACTACATAGAGGAACGACTTCCGGGGTTCGTTCTCTTTCAACCTACAAGATAAATGGAGAGGATTTCCTCCGTTTCGACAAGCATGTGTTAGTTGCCCGTGCAGTTTAAATGGAACAGACACTAACACAGTTTTATCGAAACTGAGGAGTGCTCATTTGCACTTTTGGTAGATATGGTGAGCTTATATATTCAAAATGTAAATCCGTTAAATTCAAAATTTAAAAAATGAATTGCTTTTAAGTTAAATTCTATTTTAAAGGCCTTTACCAAACAAAAAACATACGAATAAAAGATTTTTATTAATTCTGGTTAACAAATTAAGCAATATTTATTAATTGTATGTTCAAAATGAAAAAAATCCAATCAAAAACTAGAAGCAAACCATAGCATATTAATCTGTACGTGCCTACATTCCACCACAAGAAAAGACCAGTTTACTCAATTCTAGGTGAGTATTTTGACAGATGACAAACCAATCAAAAAAAGAAATTAAAATTTCAAAACAAATATCGGAAGTGAGCGGGTTTCAATTTGTTTACTAAGTATTTTACTATTTCTGTAATTTAATTATAATATTTTATAATTTATTTTAGTTGCTTACATAACATTTTTACTATTAAATTAATTTTTCCTTTTATATTTCAGCCAGCTTCGCTGCAAGCGGTAAAAAGGGCAGAGACAACATAGCAATTCTGTGAAAGGAGAAGCCCGCAAGTCAATAAATATTTTAACCCCGTCACGTCAATCCTGCCAGCTAAGATTATTCTACACCACTGATCTCTATAATACACTGGATAGTGTATTCACACAAAAAATTCGACCCCAATAGAAAACTGTAATAATTGTAGAGGGTCCATATCAGTATAACAGTATAACATTTTTTGTTGCCAAAGTTACATTTCAAGATGGTTGCTTATGCTTGAAATTAAATTTGTTTAATCAACCATACCAAGGGCACCTTCTTCAAAAAAATATAAAATTTAAATTACACATCTATTTTCAACAAATGTAAGTACGAATTTTTCTTAATAAAAAAGCCATACTAATGATATATTTGATTGTTTCTAGTGTGTATTAAATATTATATATTAAATATTGAATTGAAAGTGGTTTCGGTGCTAGCTTAATATTGCCAAAAGCGGCTTCTTAAGCCGCACCACCTTGTATCACTGATAACGGCAAATTTATTTTAGGCTGGCGGTGAGGGTCAACTGTTGAAATTCTCATAAACCATTGAGATTGGATAAAAATCGACCAGAAAATCGAAAAAAAACAGCATAATCATTCAACTCCACCAACAAGAAAACACATTTCCTTGAAACGTTCTGTTACCAGATTTTTAATATATATTGTAAATAACCTAGAGAAACGGCACAATATTGACTTTAATTTGTAAAAGAACTTGAACTTCTTTTATTTTCCCAACAATTACATTGCAATAATTTCAGCTTCCATATTTAATGATAATTTTTCTGCAACATCTTTCACGTTCTTGTGACGTGGTTCATCTTCTTTGTCGTCTTCTTCTAAATCTGATCTGTATTCGGCAACATGACAAATTGACATCATGTTGATCGTGTTTATCACTACCAAAGTCGTCGACTTCATCTTAGTCTTCGAAATTCTTGCATTTTGATTTTTTTCTTTTCAACTTTGTGCTTAGCTTTGACAATTTCCTTGATACGTTCTTATCGAATTTATCCTCTTCACGAAGGACTTCTTTGCAGTATCAATATCAATTCATCCCCCGTCTTGATTGATATAATCTCTTGCGAGATCCAATTGTCCAGGTTCCGTCTTCCGTCTTTCCTTTTCTGAATTGTTTGTAGTTCTTATTATCTTGATTGAAACTGACAATAAAAATAAATTGTTTTTCAATTTTTTTTTTGAAATGGAGTGCAATCTATCTCTTCCTCTCTTTTTATAAAAAAACGAGATAGGCAATTGCAATGGTGCTACTGTCAAATTCAAATGGAGTCAAAAAAACTGTTATACTTTGTAGGGAATACACTATCCAGTGTATTATAGAGATCAGTGTTCTACACGTAGTCAGAAGAATAACTAATAACGGAAGGACCGGAAACCTCTGCTTTCATTTGACATTTGCCTACAAGCTGAAACACGCACACAAGTAACTTTTCTGTTCCTCTTCCAATAGACACATTGATAAAAATGGACACATTAAAATTTTCTGTTCCTCTTGCTATAGACACATAGACAACACAGCCCTAGCACTGATCTCTATAATACACTGGATAGTGTATTCCCTACAAAGTATAACAGTTTTTTTGACTCCATTTGAATTTGACAGTAGCACCATTGCAATTGCCTATCTCGTAATTAAATAGAAAGAAAAAAAGGGACAGATCCTACTGCCTTTTTCAATGTTTTCAACAACAACAAAATGACGTAAACAATTTATTTTAAATGAGGACGATTGAATTGAAATCGAATAGTGAAATTTAAATAAATATCAATTGCAAATAATTATTGATTTTAAACATTCGATTAAATAAAAGTAAGAATTATTTATTGATTTAGAAATTTGAAAATATATTTTTCGTGTTGGAAGCCTTCTTTTAGTAATTGGTTTTAAGCAAAAAAAGTTAAAATTCTTCATCATAATTTGCCTTTGAATAATTTAATCAAGTGCTTTATATAATGTGACTTTTTTAGAGAAAGTTGTTGATTAAAACAAACTCGTGGAAATAAATTTGTGGTGAGAGATTTCGTATACATGAAATAGTTGGCTGCTCTAAAAAACGAAATCACTAAACTGATGTTCATTTATAATTAAATGCAATTTGACCATCTCGTAAGATGATTAAAATCAAATTTCAGAGAATCTTTTTGCGCTTTAGTACATGCTAAGGCGCTACGTTTTCCATTGAGTTCATTTTAAGGTATGTACCTGCAGTAAATTGTAAATTCCCAAGCTATTCTTATCCAGCAAAACAAAATAAAATGCACGACTGCATCATACTAACTTGCTCTTGGAGCTGACAACTTCAATGTACCTAAACATTGACACTGTTTAGTAGGTAGGTAGTCTAGTTATGCAGGTTTAGAGCCGATGAGGAGGAGGTAAAAGTGAAGCAAACTGCTGGAGGAGTTGGCCGAAATCTTGCTGAAGGAATCTACAAACTTTATGGCTCAGTGCACTTCATTTCTGCTATTGGAAATGACGAGTTGGAAAAAATTTTCTGAAATTAATACCAATGCACTTACGTTCCATTCGTTTTTATCCAACAGACGAGATTAAAAATCTTGTTAATGTATCAGGAGCTGGTGATAGTTTTTCGAGTGGTTTCATTGCAAATATGTTACGTGGAAAAACTGAGAAAGAATGTATTATATGCTGCTAATAAAGCCCTGCAGTCAGATGGTGCTGTTCCTAAGGACTATTTTAACAAGAAACCTATTTTAGATTCGTCCATGTGGAAAGATATATAGATGGGCTTATAATGTATTTGTCTAGATTATAAAAAAATAAAAGATTTACTTTTCTACCTTGATTCTTAGTACATATAATGATATAATAGGATAAGAATTGTTCATATAAAACAAAACGGACAAAATTGAAAAAGTTCTTTGTGAAGTTGAAGATAGTAAGTGCTGTGCAGTGAAAAAAATTGTGAACTGTATACCTACATATATGGTTATAAAGATTATATTGTATTTAAATAAGAAAGGTGTATGAATTTATTAAAAGTGCAGCCTGTAAATTTCAAATCAGCTGTTCTTTATAATAAATACATATAGCCTTTTGGAGTTCATCAACATTAATTGTTTACAACTTTTAACATACATAACAAATAAAAACCGCAAAAAATTGAAAAAAAAAATAAAACATTAAACCTACATATCTACCTACATTTTAATACGAAAAAAATTCTGATGTACATACGAGTAGTTCACAAAAATACATATAATAAAATTTGTGCTCAGTTAATGGTGTAAAAAGTATTTTAAAAAAATGGTACTACTAGAGGTACCAAAAGTAACAATTTGTTTCCAAAACAAAAATTACCAAAATGTTCCCTCTGTTCATTAATGAACTGATTTTTTAAAAAAGTCGTTGGGGCCGTTTTCGAAAAAAAACAAGTTTTTTTTATTTTTGGCCAGAAAAAAATGTATGGGAGCTACTGTTATTTGTCTTCTTAAAAAAATGAAAAAAACCTGTGCATATTACCGAATAAAAACAAAAAATACATACCAAGTTTAAAGCAAATCCATGACCCACCTTTTTGGCGTTCTCTATGGTCGTAATGTCATGTTTAATTGTTAGATTTTTGTTTGCACGAATACATAACTTGCCTTATAGTACCTATAATCGCAAATAAAAATGTTGATTTGTGAAGTTAAAGTTGGTGCATGATGTGCAGAAAAAAGTGAAATTGGAAATTGGTGTTGTGGTTATCTGGTCATACACTACGGTGCACTCAAAACTTGTGAATTTAAATCCAAAACAACTCTCTATAAACTTGTAGGAACGCAAACCGATTGAAGACCTTCTTTTTTCTCAATTCATATGACAGTCTTAATAATTTTGTCCAAAGAAATTTCTTGGGGTGGGGAAACATATTACTCTTTCATCAGCGTTTTCTTCTGTGAAAAACTACGAAACGCAGCCAGAAATAAAACCTCTTATCACGCCTAACAGGGCGCTCCCCGACTGTTTTTTTTAAGGGACACCTCTTATATACTAGGAGTGTTATATGTGCTAAAAAATTGAAATTATAAAAAACAAACAACTTCACATGGGAACGACCAACGACCGACGAAGAAAGGAATCAATTCGATTTAAACCAATTTACCAACCTAAATTCTTCACAATTTCTAAGCAAATTTTGAAATATAATTATTTATATTAAAGTTCAGACACAACCATTTAATTTTTAATTGCCAAAACAAGATAAATTTAGGAAAAAACAATATTGGTGATCTCAAATTGCACCTGATTGTTAATTGTTACGAACAGTCAACTATATCCGCATTCAATATATCATCCACACTCCACTAGGTCAATGATAAACCAAAATTTTCTATTTGTTAGTGAGTAAATTATATGTATATATATTTATTTTTCTTTAACCTACACATAATATAAAAATTCTTATAAAAGTTAGCTAGCAAAAAAAAGAATACTTATTTTAAACGTTAAGTAAAATACATTATATCTTTTTTAATCTTGAACTCATTATAATGAACATTGATATACATATATTTTATTCATTTATATACTTATTTACAAACAAAAAATTCATATTTGTTTTTAATTAAATTTCTATTTCTAATTATCAACATCATTGTCACTTGAAAGAACAAACTCAATTACCTCGTCGATTGAATAATTATTCAATAGTTCTTTTATAGTATCATTTTGAATGACAACAGTAAAGACCAACTTAACATACTCTCTCATTCTAGTGAAATAGTCATCGGGAAATATTATCGGTGTCATATTGTAGCCACAGTTCTCAATAACTTTACAAGGAACCTACATCCAAAATAAACATTAATTCAGTGGAAAGAAAAAATATTCTCATAAAACATATTTAACTTACCTTTTCAACAGTATCCGCTGGCCAGCCAAACTTAGTTAGTGTCTCTACGTCCACTAACACATCAAGTAGTTTTCTAACATTTTCAGTAATCTGCATCTCTTCCTCGTTTACACCTGCTTCAAATTTGTTTACATTCGATTCACGTAAACATTCCGCCATAGATTTTCTAAGTTCAGATCGAAGTGCGGCTTTTGTCATAGATTTAAGAGGTTTCACATATTCAGGAGAAACTTCGTTATTCTTTGCAATGATGGTGTAATTTTGAACAGATTGTGTTTTAGGAAGTTATATTTCGGGAATGGACTCAAAAACGTATTCTTGAATAACGACCGCTTCGGTCACAGTTTTAACCATTTCTACATCACTTGATAATCTAAAATTTTGAATTATTGGAAAACGTAAAAAAAACATAATACATATTAGAACTCACGAATTATCCATTGTTTCATGGTATTTGAGTACATGAAATTGGAGGGCCTTTGTATTCTTCAGTTCCAAACCGTATAGCTGGCAATTTTTTTTTTTGCGTTTACTAAATATGTAATTTATATTGTATAAAATTTAGTGAACAATTAATTAAGAAATAAATAGTATACCCATATGTCCCTGAGATAACTCATAACATAACAACTCGTAGCTATCACCGCAACAAAAGCAAATATCCTTTTTATGCATGTGCAAAGATTCCTTTTCAATTTTATCAATGTTCTTTAGCATCTCGTCCCTTCGTGATACCAAGTCGCTTTAGAGCCTATCATTATTAAAAATATTCACAATTAAATATATGCACATAGAATTAAAAATATTTTACCTTTAGTGTTTTAAATGACTTAAAACATTTACCGCAAACATGCTCGACAATTTTTTGCGTCCTTACAACTATTCGGTGCATTCGGGTACTGGTCGTTCATTGCAAACACTTAAATTATCCGTTAGTACAAAGTTAATCTCGTTCTCTTGTTCCTCGTCATCATTTATGAACTCGGTTAGGACATAATGTTCAGTTGGAGCTTCGGTTTCAGTGAGTATAAATTCTACATCATCATCTAATTCGGCACGAATTTTAAATTAATAATCGAAGGTTGTGGCTTGATTGGCCACTTCACCCTTTTGTAAGTGTTGAAATGGGTTCCCTGAGGAAAGAATTTTTTTTAACACATTTTTTAAAGTAATTTAAAACGAAATGATAAATCTAAAAGAAATGTACGTATACAGAAGCAAACTGATGGAAAATAGAACGAGTAATAAGGAATTCACACTAAAATAATTGCTTGAAATAAATATTTACATAAATACATTGCATTTTGCGCCGAGCAATATATCCAACACTGTTGAAGACACACTAGAAACAATCAAATATATCATTACTATGGCTTTTTTAATTAAGAAAAATTCGTACTTACATTTGTTCCTTTTATGTTGAAAATTAATGTGTAATTTTGTTTTTTTTTTTTGAAGAAAGTGCCCTTTCTATGCTTAATTAAACCACTGATCTCTGATTAAACATAATTTCAAACATAAGCAACCATCTTGAAATGTCACTTTGGCAACAAAAATGTTATACTGTTATACTGACATGGACCCACTACAATTATTACAGTTTTCTATTGGGGTCGTTTTTTTTGTGGGAATACACTATCCAGTGTATTATAGAGATCAGTGAGCCCTAGTAATTTGTTTTTGTTGATAGAGTTTCAACGCTACAAATACAACAATGTAAACAAATGGGTTTTGGGGGGTGAATCGTACGAAAGTTTCCGATCTTAGTATGGCTTATTTGTGGTCAGAAGTACTTGCCTGGAGCACACATAGAAGTGGAAAAGCAAGGCAAAACCATTCTGAGTGAAGTATTACAATAAAAGGATTCACCGATGCATGCTACAAGAGAAGCTCATATGTTTACATCGGGTTTAATCAAAGATCCTGACGTAGATATTCTATTGCCAAGAATTAATCGGAACATTAAGACGATGCCACTGGTAGTTAATTATTGGGACAAAAAAAAACACACTTCATCATCTAGTACTAGTAGCAGTGACAATTATATCTTCAATTACATATTATGCCACAAAACACTTCATCAACAAAGTCTACATAATTGTCTTCGCAACTTGAAAAAAAAATTTAGAATCTTGTAAAAACGAGGTTTTTACTAAAGACATGGGAATTATTCATAAATTCCTGAGAAGTGCAGTGGAGAAATTACGGATCAGGTGAGAAGTTGTCGATTATATTTAGTTTTTATTATAAAATATATGAATCCCTAGGCTGATCAGTGTCTGAATTTTGAATTAAAATCCATCACTTTGACGAGCGCAGTTTCCTGCATCAACTATTTGTATGCAACCTTGCGTAAACAAATTGAAAAAGTGAATATTTTATCTGAAAGGCAAATAGTCTGCAAGTAAGATAGTGTTTGATGATGAACGTAAAATGTTCCTGGATTTTTTGAAGAGCAAGGAACGATCATTCTGCTCAAAATTAATACGTAATTTGAACAACTTTGATACATCTTTTTAAAGTCAGTCTTCCTTTGGTCACTTACATTGGTAATATTTGGTATCCTGATTCAAATGTATACATGCTTAAAGAATCTTGCAACATTTTCTATGTCGGAGTGCAACATCTATAAGCTTTCAATACAAGGAACAAAGTGAGTATGTATATTTTAAATTAAATGAAACATATTTAAAACTTAAGAATGCAATAAGTATAATGTATGTATTTTTTACTTCCGATTATAAGTACTATAACGCAAGTTATACATTCGCAAAAAAATCTAACAATCAAATATGACATTACGTTTAAGATCATAGAAAACACCTAAAAAGTGTTTCCCTCAATTTCGTCTGTCTGTCTGTCCATGATTCTGCAGCCTAAATGGTTGTATGGATTTGATTCACACTAGCTACATATTGTTTTTTTTTAGTAGTAGCTCAGTAGCTCCCATACATCGTTTGGTAGTTTTTCGACATTATCATTATCTTGAATGGTTAAAAAAAAACTATATTCATAAAATAAAAAACCGCACCTCCCATACAAATGTTAAAAAACCAATAAGACAAAAATGTATTTCTTGAAAAGGGCTCCAAGAATTTTTATAAAATAAAATGCACGACTGGAACCTACGAACTTGATCTTGGGGCTAACAACTTTAATGTAGGTAAACATTGACGCTGTTTAGTATGTACGAGTAGGTAATCTAGTTAACCTATGTAGGTTTAAAGCCGATGTAAGTATGATTACCTTGATTGTTAGTATAATGACTTGTCGAATGGATGGCTCAAGGACTAGTTACATGGATTTTAATTATGTAAGATAGGAGAGTAATCTGTAGGTACATACATAGATGGAACCTAGATATACATATAATAATCAACACGAAGGATGTAAGTGGGTAGGTAGCTATATGCATATAACTAAAAGCCCTCATTATGAATAGCTAATCGAACTTAAGATCTTGCGAATTCGCTAATTTCTTATTACGAATAGCGATTCGCTCAAACTTATCTAACCCATGTATGTGTGATATACTATCGAATCAAAATATTTAGTGATAACGTTAGCGAATTGTTGTGCCGGGAAACATTTTCTATTTATTGTTGATAAAAGTTTCGAATTTACTTGCATTAACCAGCCCCTAGTTATTTTTCGTAATGACCGACAAAAGGAAAAGATATTGATGTGCAAATTGTGAGTATTAAATAAATAAAAATAATAAATTATCATAAGGACCAATGCAAATCAATTTGCAAAACTAGTTATTTTGATGGAATCGAATATGGTCGTTTGTATGTTCTTCAAAGAAAACCAAAATATTGATGCGAACATTTCCCTGTCGAATTAAATTCTCTTAAGCATCCGATTCGAGAGGGAAAAGAGTTGCATATCGTTAATAAGAAAATATTTTATTATTTGCACCTTTGATTGTTTCTGTACAAAGATTTGATCGGGCTATAAGTTAAAGCTGAACCAACAAATTGCACTTAACAAAAAAATGTTACTGGTTGCGGCCCATACTGCCAAATTTTCTTGTCGCCTGACACAGTTGACTGTGAAAGTACCAAACCGAAATCATTACTGACACAATTTTGTTAGCAACTACTTCCAAGCCAGTTTTAAAAGAGATGGATCTGCATAGAAGTTCTATGCTTTATTTGGTTGGGGATATACTCACCACCATACTTGTTCAATCGGAAGAACAAAATAAACCTAATGGAAAACAAAACATTGATTTTTTGGAATAATTAATTAAATTTTGAAGGCTTATAAATTGTTCGGGAGTTCTAGGGGATAAGAACTATAATGAATGTTTTTTCTTGCCTTTTCGTTTCAAACCCAATCACCTCAAAAAATAAAATGTTTCTAAACATAAATCGTTTATTTTTTATTAAATCGTCGAAAAATACAAAATTAATCACACAAAACAAAAATTCACAAAAAAATTAACGCAACACAGACAGCATTTGACGTTTAACATATGTTTTCTTATTGGAATTTATTTTAGGCACTATTTATTCTTAAGCGAATGTTGAAGTTCACTATTAATAATACTGTGGAAGTCGAAGTTCGCAACTTATCGAATGTTCGATTCGCTATTTATAATGAGGGCCATTTATGTGCATTATGCATACATAGATTCATGTAATTGTTTATGTACATAGATAGATAGATAGATTTTTATTTTTATCTTTAAAATTTAAATTACAATATTTTTACAAAAAAATCATTAAAACATGGCTTTTGCCGTCTGTTTATGTATGTACATATATATAAATATATGAGGACCTACATTGTATATGAAATATACTTTGGTAGAAATAAATGGATAATATACAAATAATTTAATGTTTTCATATTGCTTAGTTGTTATAGTCTTGAGGGAAAATAAAGATGCCATCTGAATTCCTGGATAAATAAGATGTATATCAAAAAAAAAAATTTAATTATTTGTTTATGTATAAAATTTTAAAAATTTTTTGGAAAATAAATGAAACGCCATTTTAAAGATATTGTTAATATACATATAAAATTCAAATTTAAAAAAAGTTCACTAAATGGTTTTTGAAAAATCGATTTTTAAAAAGAAAATATTTTCATTTTTTAAAAATCGAAGAACTTTTTGCATAAAAAAAATATTTTCATCGGATAATCTACTAAAGTGGTTCTATGGGAAATACCGCTGATAAGTACGCAAAATTAAATATTTTTATAGTTAAAAGTGTACTGTAGTAATTTAAGAAGACACACATTTTTTGTATAAAAAAATTCTTGTAACCATTTTTGAGAAATACATTTTTTCTTAACTGTTTTTTAATATTTGTATGGGAGGTATCGTTGTTTCTTATTTTAGGAAAATAGTTTTTTTTTTAATTATTCAAGATAAAGTCAAAAAACTACCAAATACCAAAGTTTCGAAAAAATCTATTGATTCGTTTTTTGAAATTTTTAGTTTTCAAAAACAATATGTATTTCCAAAATAACTGAACTGAATACTTCATGCGATGTAGCCCATCATACATTTATGTATACATTATTATGAATCTTTAAAAATCACATCGATCTTATGTACATATGCATATTGCATTGAAATTATAAATAATACAGTGAGCGTTTCCGTTACCTTTTTTTTATTCAACACATTCTCTTCGGTATATATATACATATTTATTTAACTTATATTTGAAACATTAACGACAATGCATAATATAATTAAATTATTCTAGTAATCAGTACGTAAATATGTTTTTAAAATTCTGTTCTTATTAGAATGTTTTACACAATTGGATGAATGTTATCTGTTTTTCTTGACTTGGCCCTGATTGACAAATATTTATATGCTGTTCAATGCAGTCAAATTCATGGGTTTCGTTTTGCACCCTTCTTGCTTGACATAACCCCATTAAAAAAAGTCTGGTGCAGTCAGGTTAGGTGACCTTGGGGGCCAGCGGAAAGTGCAGTTTCTGAATACCAATTTTTTTGGGAATTTTCGTTGGAGCTCCGCCATGACTTGCGTGGCTACGTGTGCATTTGCTCCGTCTTGTTGAAACCAAATTCTGCCGAAAGGGATACGTCTTCGGCGAATTTCTGGGTAAAAACACTCCCTCAACATATTTAAATAACGGTCCCCATTGACAGTTTGTGTTACACCGTTTTCTTCAAAGAAGTATGGCCCGACAATGCACCTTGATGAAACTGCGCACCACACAGTGACTCGTTCTGGGTTCATTTCCGTCTCATGCAGCATTTCTGGATTAGATTCACTCCATGTACGTCAATTTTGCTGGTTAACATTGCCGTTTAAGTCAAAATGGGCCTCATCAGACATGAACGAACAATTTATCAATGTGTTGTCTTTTTCGGCCATTGCGATCATTTTTCGGCAAAATCCCGGGCGAACAGCCAAATCCTGAGGGTTTAACTTGCTTGTAATTTGAACTTTGTACGGAAGCAAGTTTAAGTCATCATGAGGTATCCGTTGTAATGACCGTCTGCTAACTCAAATTTGGCCCGATAAGTTTCGAGTCGAAACACTTGGATTTGCCTGTATTGCCGATGCAACAGCCACGATTGAGAACCCGAACATTGGGATCTCGATGATACCGTCTTCGTTCCATGATTCCAGATTCGGCAAACATGTTCATCAGCCTCCTAATGGTCCATCTACTCGGGGAAGTACCGCCAAACTCCAGCCTAAATTTCCTTTGGACGGAAATGACGGACTGCAAAGAATGGTAAAGCTGCACTATCCAAATCCTTTTTTCAGTATCCCAAGTATTTATTTTGATAAATCTAAATAGTAGTCTATAAAATAAAAAAAATAAACCGATAACTCACACTGTAAAAAAGTTAGTACGTTTTATTTTTGTAGCACGATTCGTGTGCCACCCTGTAGAATCCCAATTGTGGTATTCGGAACCAAGTGGATCCAGCTCATTCATTGCTTTCTGACTACATTGAACTACAATTGCTCGATGCGTTTTGGGACAATTATGTGACTAAGAATTTCTTTACGCTGGATCGAATCGTTCCATTGTCATCCATACTGGGCTTGCTTTACTTGGGAAGACGGAAAGCTACCGAAGCTGTTATGAACGCTCTGGGAGTTGTCGATGAGCCTCACAGGTCTATGGCCATTGCAATCGAGACATTTGTCCATGCGCCGCAGGAACTGGAAAAACTCCCACTCCACCAAAGCAAAATTTTCCAACGAATGTGCCATATATCCATTTGTACATACACACAATAAATCGCCATATAGCTGTAGGTAAGTTATTTGAAACTTTATACACAAATAAAATGTTATATTTAACTTCTAACTCCCAACAGTTCCTCATTTCCATGGCAATCGAATACTCCAAAGAGAAAGCATTGCCAGTAAAAGAAATATATGCATGGATTGTCTAGCATTTTCCGTGCTTCAAAACAACTCTCACCGGATGTAAAAATAGTGTGAGACATAATCTTTTGTTAATATAACCTATCGCAGTATTAAACCCTTTCTACTAACAATATTGTGCTTAATTTATTTATAAAAAAATATGAAAACAATTTGCCGCAAGCGTTAACTTTCCGATGAATTTCCATATCAGAAAAAAAAATGTTTATCAACCAAAAAAGAGGAGACCTACTCCACGATAAAAAAATGAAAAGAATTCATAGTAAGTATACTAAGTTAAGTTTTATTTGTTTAATGGATTGCCAGTATATTTGATAATAAGTTGTTACAAAAAAAAATAGTTATTATTACATATTTACAAAAATCAATAAAAAACGTTTTTTTTTATCTCGTATACAAATTACCTTTTTTTAAATTGTACTTTTATTTAAATCGAACTCGAAATTTTAATTATACTTGATATTCCGTCTGTCTCTCTGTAAGTCGATATAAATATTTATATCCATATTTTCTACCTAATTAAATTTCGTTTTTGCTATATACGTCACTGAATACCTACCTATATACATTATTATACTATTTGGGCGCTCATACATATATACCTAAGTATATATCTTAAAAAATCAAATAATGAATATTATGTACATTACAACTATCATATAAAGTTTTATATGCATATATGTATCTAACTAACCATCACCATCCAACATACATTAGTATGTACCTTCATATTTACATAAGTAGTATCCATATACATATGTATACAGTGTAGGTACATATTACCATCCTAAGTTACAGAATTAAGATCCATAACATAGATTTAAATATACATAGGTAGGTACCTAGTACATATTTCCTGAAATATACATTCGATCAATTATACTCGGAACTTACCTACTTCGGCTTTAAACTTACCTAATGATAATTGGACCTACATACGAACAGCATCAAAGTTTAGCTAAATTAAAGAATACTCAACGTTTAAAACTAATAAATCGGGCCTATCACAGAATCCATCGTAATCGAAAATCTTATTATCTTAATTAGTTTTAAATTTGTTGATTCATATCTATACCTAGGTACAAGTTTTCATCCATATCAAATTGATTGCATGCACCTCTCAGTTGTTTTCTTTGAATTTTAAGCTTTTGCCTTCTAAACAATTTTATTATTTGTTTCATCATTTATTTCTACGCTTTCGTACAATTTCTTGAAAAACGAACAATCGCTTTCACTTTATTTATTACAGAATCTTACCCATGAAGTAAGTAGAAGGTAGTTTAAGACCAAAAATTTGCACCTGAAAGTAATTTTGTAATTTTATATTTTTCAAGAAAACGAAAAAACTACTTTTAGATAGAAATTTTTCGAAATCTTCGTTTGATTTTGAAACGGTTCAGGATTTAGAAGCTGAGAAAAATTAACACTCATCGAAATCAAGCAAGTAGTTTGGAAATGAGAGCTTTGCGTAGGTTCTGATTTCAAGATTTTCCTTGATAAAAGTAGAAACTTCTTGGAATTGCTAATTTGGACAAGCTGTCATTTCCAAAGTAAAAAAGAACACCCAATTTTGGGTGAATCGCTGGAGCATAACTGCACTATTGCGCATTTCTACCAAACACGATCAATCACACTATTATCTTGAGGCTTAGGCATCGACGTAACCATCTGTTGATATTGTCGTGTTTGTCCCGGTCGTCTCGACGGACCCAGAAATTCGAACATAGTCTGCAGATATTGCGATAACATTTTGCTCAAATCATATGTGTCTGTCTTTGACATTCCGCTTGTGTTCTCTTGGCAACTCAACAGTCTTATACAGTTCCAGTTCTTCGAAGCCTGGCCAAACACCAGGAGTGAATGAGCCACAAAGTTGTGATACCTAAATGAGTTGTTGTTGCTCGGTGTTTCCTTGCATTATCGGCGGACGTGTATACGTCACCGCCATGATGCAACCAGCTCCCCACATATCAACTGGTGGGCCATAGTTTCGGTCGCCCAAAAGAAGTTCTGGAGGTCTATACCAAAGTGTTACTACACGGTTTATGAAGCGGTTTTTCTGTTCGTTATTTGGAATGCTAAATGCACGCGAAAAACCGAAATTGTATAGTTTCAGGGTGCCATATTTGGTTATGAGTACATTAGCAGCTTTCATATCACGATGTAAAATCTAAAATTACTGGAAACAAATTATGGTTATTCTAAAAGTTGAATAATTGCAAAGGATTTTTTTTTCAGAACTTACCTTGTTGCTGTGAATGTAATACAATCGATTTAGAAGCTGTTGCATTAAATTTCTTGATCTTGCTTCGGGTACCCAACACCGGCTAACTACACAGTCTTGTGAGAGTTATGTGAGAGTATCGAGTTTCGGACAAAATTGGAAGACTGAATTAAGAAATTAACTAGAAAACTCAATATTAAAATCAGTATAAAATGCAACAACTTTAAATGAACTTACTTGAATATCTTTAGTTTCACATTTGGTTTTTGATCACTAAAACGAATTGGTTGGTCCAAACCTACAGATGATAGAGCTGATGGGGACAAATCTAAAGAGTTTCACAACTAACGCACTATTAATTTTTTAACTGCAATAGAGAATACTTCTTTAAAGAATAAATAAGACTTGAAAATGAAAACAAATGGATTTTATTTTTTTGAACTGTCAGATTGATTTTGACAAATCAACAGAAAAAAGAGCCGTCATTTCTGAGCAAAAGTATTTTTTAATCCACCACTCATATGCATTCACGGATAGGAAAATAGGAGTAATTTAAGAGAGTTTTCTTTTACTC
This sequence comes from Philhelius pedissequus, assembly GCA_910595825.1. Classification (NCBI taxonomy): domain Eukaryota; kingdom Metazoa; phylum Arthropoda; class Insecta; order Diptera; family Syrphidae; genus Philhelius; species Philhelius pedissequus. Next base: position 217,951,939 of record OU343160.1, on the reverse strand, counting down.
GCCTCAAAAAAAAATTGCGGGTGCAGAAATATGGTAGGTTAAATAAAAAAACCCTAATTGGAAATATTTTTGAGTGTTTGTTTTTCTTTTAATTTTGTAGGACATACAGCGCCTGCCATTCATCTTAAAATCATGACAAACAAAAAGGTCAGACCACACAATCAAATAAGAAATGCACGAAATTGACCATGAAGCCCAGCACGAAACAATTATTGCCGGCTTATAAAATAAGATACCTAAGGATCAATATTTTAAAGTATTTTACTTCTATATATACATTAGGCTTAAGAATTGTGATTCACTTAACTTTATACTTGCGGTTATAGGTAATATAAGGCAAGGTATGTATTCGTAAAAACAATTTTTTTTTCTAACAATCAAACATGGCATTACGATCATAGAGAACACCAAAAAAGTGGGTCCCCCAATTCCGTCTGTCTGTCTGTCCTCGAGTCTGCAGCCTAAACGGTTCGTTGGATTTGATTCAAACTTGGTACATATTCTTTTTTCGGTAATATGCCCACACGTTTTTTTCATTTTTTTTAAGACGACAAATAATAGTAGCTCCCATAAATTGTTTTTTGCCAAAAACAAAAATCCTATTTTTCTGAAAACGGCTCCAAAAATCGATTTTTTAAAAACCAGTCACAGATTTTTTTTTTAAATTTGAATTTTATATGTATATTAATATCTTCAAAATGGCATTTCAATTTTTTTTTCTAAAAATGTTTTCAAAATTTAATACATACAAAAATAATTTATTAAAAAACCGCTCCAACGAAATTTGAATTTTTTTTGATATATTCTTATTTATCCATGAATTCAAATGGCATCTTTGATTTCCCTCAAACTATAACGACTAAGCAACACAAAATCATTTAAGTGTGTGCATTATCCATTTATTTCTACCTTGTTATTATTCCCTTTTTACAAATTTTTGCGTACGCCACTGAATACTAAATATGTATAATGTAGGCCCTATACATATGCATATACATATATACATAATATGTGTCTTGAAAAATCAAATGAATCGTATTTATGTATATTGCACTTAAATTATAAAGTTATATGCATATAGCTACCTAACCACCAACATCCCTCATTTTAATTATTATATGTACATGTTTACATACTTAGGTTCCATCAATATGTATATATATGCAGATACATTTTACTCTCCTTACTTACATATTACACATAATTAAAATCCATAACTAAGATTTAAATATACATTTGAAGGCAGGTAACTATTTAACTATTCCTTGAATCATTATACTAAGAATCAAGTTAATCTTACCCACATAGGCTCTTAAACTGCATAGGATAACTACACCTAACTAACTAAACCTCAATGGTTAGCTACATTAAAGTTGTTAGCTACAAGAGCAAGTTCATGCGATCCAGTCTTGCATTTTATTTCATTTACATTTTCCTTTAAGTTTGTTGTTCAAAAAAATTATTTTCTTTTCAAGGGAAATGTAATGCTGTGTGTCTCAATGTCACATACGTGAGTATTTCTTGAATCATCCAAATAAGGTAAATGGTTTCGAAATGGCAGTATTTTCAATCAACTGGTGCAGTTTATTAAAATAATTAAAAATTCAGTTTTCAAAAACACGAAAAAAGAATGAAAAATTAAAAAATTACTTTCAGATGCAATTTTTTTTAAATATTTGCTCGAATTGAAAACGGTTTCGAGAATTTACAAGCTGACACAAATTTAAGCTCACAACAGTTTTAATCATTGAGGGCAAGCAAGTACTTTGGAAATGACAACTTGTCCAAATTAGCAATTCCAAGAAATGTCTACTAATTAAAGTAAAATGTTGAAATCAAAACATACCCGAAGCTACTTAAAACCATTATAAAATTAAACGAAGTTTTCGAAAAATGTCTATCTAAGAGTTATCTTTTCATGTTTTTGAAAAATGAAAAATTACAAAATTACTTGTATAAAATTTGAGAATATTGAAAGATTGGTGGTTGTTGACCTTCCTTCTACAATTCCATGTTAAAATCATAGAGAAACTATACTAAATAGAGGCGCCACTCATACCCCCTTGCTTAAACACCGGCAGTCTTTTATTCCTATTTGTGAATACATGTGAGTGGTGGATTAATAAATCATTTTGCTTAAGCTGACAGATCATTTTTTTGTTGATTTGTCAAAAGTCAATCTGACAGTTCTCAAATAGATGACGAGAACTGAATAATTTAATTTCATTTTCACAATTGAAATGTTTTATTTATTGGTTTTTCATTATCTTTTATTTATTTTGCTCAAAAAATATATTGTGTGTAAGCAGTGAATTACACTTAATTCGTCAGCCTTATCGTCTGTATGTTGAGACTAAATGACTCGCTTTGGGCATCGAAAATCAAATGTGAAGAATGATTTCTAAGGAGATTCAAGTAAGTATACTTTAAATTATATTATATCGATGTGTTCCAATTAATGCGAAACTCGATCATAAAAATAAAAAATAAATAACATCAGTCTCACAATACTGTGTAGTTAGGCGGTGCTCGGAAGCCGAGTACACATTCTCCCTATATGAAGATATCCTTATGAGAATTTGGCCAAATTCATAGCGCGATTTTGGAAATCAAAATTCAAGTAGTGTTAATTTTCCTATGTGCCCCGGCTCCGATCAAGATGAACTTGGAACAAAAATTAAACCACCATACCATAGTCCGAGAAGTATTAGATGTAGATACATTATGTATCTCTGTGTGTCGACAATGGAGATTAGGGCTCGCCTTTTTGGCAAGAAATATAGCGTGAGTTTGGCAATCTCATGAACGAGATGGATATGAACAGGTTGACCGAAAAACCTCTGCCTGTATCTGTAGCTTGTAAGCAGATTTTTGGCCTATCAGTGGATCAGCATTCAGTCAAGCAGAAATATGGTAGGTTAAATAAAAAAAACCTAATTTGAAATATTTTCGAGTGTTTGTTTTTCTTTTAATTTTGTAGGACAAACAGCGCCTGCCATTCATCTTAAAATCATGACAAACAAAAAGTTCAGACCACACAATCAATGGTTATACACAAATAAGATATGCCCGAAATTGACCATAAAGCCCAGCAAGAAGACATTATTGCCGGGTTATAAAATTAGATACTTAAGGATAAATATTGTAAAGTGTTTTCTTCTATATATACATTAGGCTTAAGAATTGTGATTCACTTAATTTTTTTTTCAATTACATTTTACTTTAAGTTTGTTGCTCAAAAAAATTATTTTCTTTTCAAATGTAACAAAAATTTAAAGAATTAAAAAATTACTTTCAGATGCAAATTTTTTGAAATAGTTGCTCGAATTGAAAACGGTTTAACAGTTTAATTCGTCGAGATGAAGCAAGTATTTTGGAAATGACAGCTTGTCCATATTAGCAATTCCAAGAAATTTCTAATAATTTCAAGTAAAATGTTCAAATCAAAACATACCCGAAGGTACTTAAAACCATTTTAAAATCAAACTAAGATTTCGCAAAATGTCTATCTAAGAGTTATCTTTTTGTGTTTTTGAAAACTGAAAAAATTACAAAATTATTTGTATTACATTGTACTTGCGCGAAGAAGAACAAATTGAAAAAAATCGGCTTTGGCGCATCATATTGTTATTGCTAGCACACTCAGGACAAAGGGCAGCAATAAGCAAACGAAGTACATATAATTTACTTGCTTCATCAAACGTATATTTAAACAAGAAGACAACTATACAGCGATATCGATATCCTTTTTTTGGTAAGTAAAAAACAATGGGATGTATTTTTTTATAAATAAGAAATAATTTTTGTATTGTTCCAAAAAATGTTCTTGATAAACTTTTCGTTAAAACGTTAGGTTGATGCAGACGTTGGCGCTGGAACATCCGCCAGTATCATCGCTACCATGGTAACGTGCAACCGATTGTACAGATTTAGAATATACTTATCGTTTGTTTAATATTTAGAAATGGGGAAGTGTAAAATGAACATGGTATCATTATTTGTAAAACAATCATCCTCACTCGAACGAATAGTTTTCTGCTGTTGTTGCTGGTGGTATTAATGGCTTTTAGTGGCTTATGATACCCGAATATCTAAGATGTGCGTTGAGCTTGTGGACGACGCTGTGCCTTCGGAGGAACCGTCTACAGCTATCAAAGCTTTAGCCCCCATACTAGTTGGATGATAGTGCGGACTTATTTATTATATGGGCAAACATGCTCGAATTGCTTTTACACTTTCCGACCAAAAAAAAAAAAAAAAAAAAAAAAATGATAAGATACCAAGTTTCTTGTGTAAAAGTTTCTTGAAATATAAAATAATTAAAGAAAATTAGATTTAATTAAAATAGTTTTTAGGTCGAAAGACATTAGTTGTAAGAGTTATTGTTTAATTTAGAGCGCCCGTAAAGGGCCAGTAAATTAGTTGTAAGTTATTGATAATTAGGCTAGTTTTAAACATTTTTGTCTAGCTTTAAGATAGTTATAAGTTAATATGAAATAAAAATGAATTAAAAAAAAAAAAAAAATTATAGTGCGGAGAATGTTGATAGTAGCGAACGGCAATGTTAGCTACTGCACTACTCGATGATGTTGTTATTGTTGTAGTGGCAGTGCAAGGAAAACCAAACCCTGCAGATTTTATTTTTCTGTGACCAATCGCCGGAAGGTTATCGCTTGAAGGCACGCTGGGAGTGGTGAATTTCTTTCAATTGATGATGTTAGATCTGGATTGACTCAAATAATAAAAACACGATGCATTTTTTTGAAGTTTCTGGTGTATGCGCTGAAGGGAAAGAAGGAAGTGATTTTTGGTAGACACTGTATCCGAGTTGGACTGTTTTTGGTGTTATGTTATTCGATTTATTTCTCAATTGAACAGTTTCGTTGTCATCTGATTCATTTGTGCTGTAAGTAAATGCTGCTACTGCTAAGTAAATGCCGCCGCTGATGTGCTTCTGTTCGTTGTTGTCGATGTCCAGCAGCCGCTCTCGGTGAAGTGATCAATTTTGTTGAGTAAAAGCCAATGAAAGAGCTCGATTTGAGGGAAACCACCGGTTTTAATTACGAGAATTGGAATCCATTGATAGTAGCACTGCTCCTATATTTCCAAATGGCTTATATTGTGATTGATGGATGGATCGGAAAGCAAAGAAAGTTTATAATATTTACCTTTGGAATAGTAGATTGAGTTGAAAACAAACTGGGATCGAACGTCATTCTTGAGCTAGGTTTTTGTAATCCGGGTAGGCGGATTGCATTTGGCGGAATCGCAATAGACTTTCGGGTTAAGATTTCTTGTCGCTTCTGGTAGAAGGGATTCGTTAAATAAACCTTATCCTTTTCTGCGAATTGTTCGCTCCAATCCCACATCGGTCTTAAGACTAATTTCAATTCCTACATACATATTAAAGCAATTATATATTTCGAGAAAACAAAATCAAACTCACTATTGTCGCCTTAAATCGATCGTGCTCCGTATTAAATTGGAATGTATCAAATATTGGTAGGAACTCTGAATCCCATATTGTTGTCAAACATGTTTGACTGTATTCAAATTCATCTGAAAATCGTTGCCACAATTGCCACACGCAGTGTAGAAAAAGGAGCAGCAGAGGAGACTCATTTTTCGATTCGGCAGAGAAAAAATGACCCAGACGATCGAGATGTTCCAAAGCCACCCATTCTTTTTGTTTCAACGATTGAAAACCGTTAATTGTTCAAAACAAAGGATCCAGGATTATTTGTGTGAGACTGGATATGACACAACACAAGTCACAAGCGTTGTTTTCTTGCAGCATGACGGTTCTGACTTGTCGCATTTTCATAACGATAGAAAATTCACCCACTTCCGATATTTGTTTTGAAATTTAATATCTTTTTTTATTGTTTTGCCAGCTGTCAAAATACTCACCTCGACTTGAGTTAACTGCAACGATATTCAACTATTTCGGCGAGTGAAGTGAGATGACTCGCCTCACTCGCCGACTCATCTCACCTCTTTCACACAAGTGATTTAGCTATTTAAGTGGAATGAGTAAGTTCGAACTTAGTTTCGAATACGCTCAAATGTCATTGACGAAGTTTAATGGAACATGTGTTAGCTATTTGATTTATGAAATTGCTTTTAAAAAAATAAAATGTTTGTGGTAAATTATTTTAAAAAAATACATACTGTACGAATAAAACATTTGAACGAAAGGTTACTTAAGTTGATAGAGTAATAGTAGAAAAAGTGTTAAAAAGAACAAGAGAACATTGATGGATTTAATTGTGGAATTCGATATAATTGATTTCTTAAATATACAGATTATTTTATAACGGACAAAAAACGTTTAAGCTATATATTCATCAGTACATCGTCATACAAACCAAAATAATAAAACCAGGAATCTACATAGTTATTTTACATTTCCCAAATCCTAAGCAAAAGACAACATCATAAAGCCCGTCACAAAATAAATCATTAGATACTTCAGACGATACTTCTGAACTTTCATGAATTTATTACAAGGATTTGAGGAATCCAATTTAAATGCTTGGTAATTTATTTATGAAGCGACTGGAATCAGTCAGGTGAGTTCTGTTTATATATTTTGTGCACATCGAAATATAACTCAGAATCGTTTAATTCAAGTCTGTGTCTTGTTTTTTTTTAGTAATTTGTATCATTCCTATTCCAAGAAAAGCGACTGCGTATATAAAATCAATCGCAAAGCATTAAAATAAACAATTTTTGTTATTTTTGTTCAAATATTCACAATTCTTAGTTTGAAATCGCATAACACACGATTGTATTTAATAATAAATATTTTCACCATTTAAACATCTAACTGACACTTTTGTGCTTTTTTCTTACGTTACTGAAAATTGTTAGTGCTTCTTCTCAAAAAGAAAATTCATGAACTGAACGGATAAGGGAAAAAGATTTCCTTTATGTTTCTTGTGCTGTAAATGGGATGTGAGTAGCCTAAGTAACCATCAAATGTCCGGTCACACACCGCAGAAGCAACGCACCGATGAAGTTGAATTAACTGAACGATTTTTTGAACAAATGGCTCAATTGTGCATGTATGATGATTACTGTGGTATTGCATTCATTGTCGAAGATCAAAGTTTACCGGCACATCGTGTAATTAGCTGCCAGAAGCGAGTACCTACTTCCGGGCTCTGCTGTCTGGCGGATTATCTGAAACTAATCAGAGTGAGATAAAGTTAAAAATACCGCTGGAGGCCTTCAAGACACTCCTAACATATATCTATTCAGGACACACGCCCCTCTCTCAGATGGGCGACAGTAATATTCTTGACACTTTGGGCCTTGCCAACCAGTATGGTTTCTCTGAATTGGAACTATCCATTTCCGAGTGCCTGCAACAGTGCTTATTTTTGTCTAATGTTTGCGCAATTTTAGACGCAGCAAGACTGTACAATATGGATCAATGTGTGTTTGATTCGGTTGTAGTACGTTCGTCTTCCGTTGATGCATATAGAACATGTACTGCAAGTTGTTGTTGTTCTGGTATCCTAGAACCGAATAAACTTCTTAATGCTATCGAAGAGCAAACTACATCCAAATCTCTATCTACCGCGGAGCTCTTTGGCCCGAAGAAAAGATTGCTACAGAGAAATTTGGTTCGGCCATAATTGTAGGCGAATGCCGTTCGGCACTTCTCGATGGCGATACAACTTCCTATGATATGGAAAAAGGCTATACCCGTCATTGTATTACAGAACAGAAAAAACGGCATAACCGTTGAGCTGGGCAGCAACTGTATTATAAATCAAATCAAAATATTGCTCTGGGATCATGACAATCGCACCTATTCACACTTAGTCGAAGTTTCAGTCAATCAGACGCTGTGAAGGTGTAGTCGGTTATACCAAATACCACAGCCGGTCGTTGCAGTATTTGTATTTCCAATCCAATCGGTACATAAAGCTAATACGTACAAAACACTAAATAGAGTATTCTATGTTGTCTGCCTTGAAGCATTTCCTCGAAATTGTTATTTTTGGTACCGCTGGTAGAATCATTTTTTTTCTTCGATTTTCTGGGAAACGGTTAATTTGATTTTTTGAAATTTCTTGACCAGAACCTCCTAGAAAGTTTAAACACTATTGTAAGTTTTTCTAAAATAAAAATCAACGGTACCATATAAATGTGAAAAAAAAACATTAAAAAATGTATTTCTCGAAAACGGCTCCAAGAATTTTTATAAAAAAGTGTGTGTGTTCTTAAATTGTACAGTCGACTTTTAAGTATTTTTTTTCGTACTTATTAATGGTTCTTTCCATAGAACCAATTTTCATATTTTCGACTTTTTCAATATTGGATGAACCCACTAAAATTTTTTTTACACAAATGCTCCCTAAAATTGTTAATAAAAATGCAAACTTTAGTTTTAAAAAAAAAAGTTTTGGATTTTAAAAATGAATAAATTTTTTTTTGACAAATCGATTTTTCAAAAAACCAGTCAACGAATTTGTTTGAAATTTGAATTTTAGATATTAATAATATCGTTAAGATGGCGTTTCAATTTTTTTTCTAAAAATGTTTTCAAAATTTTATACATACAAAACTAATTTATTAAAAAACTGCTCCAACGATTTTTTATTTTTTTTATTTATTATTTATCCATGAATTCAAATGGCATCTTTGTTTTCCCTCAAACTATAACGACTAAGCAATATAAAAACATTTAAATATGTATATTATCAATTTATGTCCACCTTATTATTATTCCTTTTTAACGAATTTTTGCGTACGTCACTGAATACTAGATAAATGTAGGCCCTCATATACATTTTTATATACACATGTGTCTTTAAAAATCACATGAATCTTATGTATGCATATTGCATCTGAATCATAAATTTATATGAATATTGCTCCCCACCCACCTACATCCCTCATTTTCATTATTATAAATGTACCTACATGTTTACTTACTTAGGTTCCATCTATATGTATATGTATGCATTTTACTCTCCTAACTTATACATAACTAAAATCCATAACTTAGGATTACATATATATTTGTAGGTAGGTATGTAACTATTCCTTGAATCATCCATTCGACAATTCATTATACATACTAAGAAAAAAGGTACTCTTACCTACATAATGCAGGTGTATTGGATAACTACACCTACAAGTTGTTAGCTACAAGAACAAGTTCGTACCCCAGTCGTGCATTTTATTTTTTAAACATGTAGGTTATTGTATTAAGTATCGTAAAAAAAATATTGATAATTATATGATTCTTCATTTTGAATAATATGTTCTTGAAAAAAGAATAAAAACTAATCCTTGAATGTTTAGATTTTGAAATATATTATATATATAAACTCGAGGCCTAATAATGATTATTTGCAATTTCTTTCAGGCACTGGGAAATTCAGGAAGCAAATTTAGGTGATTTTGTAGGTATTTTACAGAAAAAGATTCTTGGAAAATATTCTTGAAATATATGTACGTATTGCTGAAAGTCAATATAAACCAACAAAATGAATGCTGCAATTTTATATTATCATCAAAAACATCATCTCCGAGTTAAGAGACGGGAAATATAATAGACGCAATGAACCCTTTCGATATCCCCGAGATGCGGTAAATGGCTTTTTATATTTTATGATCACGTATTAAAAACATTCATAATATATCTTTTAGCTTCAGAGAAATATACAGATTCACAATTGTTGCACTTTTTTTTCTCGCGATGAGGTGGGTAGGTATTTATTTTTAATAAATCTAATTTTTGTGTAAGTTACGGTTGTATTAAAAAAAATACCGCGAACAAATTTAACTTATTATTACAAATAATCCATTAAATAGCACTTGCGCGAACCGACTAACCCGAAATGACTTAATTTATTTTGATAACTCGAACCAACCGAAGAAGAAAGTACAAAATAGAATTAGAAACAAAAAAAAAATGCACATAAACAGCACGATAAAAAAAGCTGTCACCACGACTGCTCAGCTGGGGGTGGGTTCTATTGTGAAAGAATTTATATGCAAACAAAACAATACAATTGATTCGAAGCAATTTATTTCTTATTACCGATCGAAATTGTTTTATTACAAGTACAGTGGGATACTTGTAACAAAAAGTGGACGCCGAGTATTTTAATTAAGCTAAATTAGCAAAAAATCTAATTTTCAAGATAGAATTAAAAATAAAAATAAAAGCGAAAATGAAATGAAACGCAAGTTTTGTTATATACCCAGAAGGGGACTTCAATAATTTTATTTGGGAAACCGTGGACAAGCCCTGGATTAAACCCAAAATTTTTTCCAACGAATAAATAAGTTCAATGTAAAAAATATTAAGGAAATAAAGAATAAAAGCAAATAAAAGAACGGCTATATTTAAAATAAATGGGCCGTTACCGCACTGTAAAGAAACCGAATTCCCATATCCCACAATTAACTGGGATTAATAATAACGAACTATTACAATCGGAAATAAAAAAAGACCTATCGGAAAATTTCTCATACAAAAAAAAACAAAGAAAATAAAATATTTATGAAATGTCTGCTCAACTTATCTTTTCCTTTTAAATTTTATTCTCCTCCTTGCTCGAAATTTCTCCTTCCTCGTACCTCGAATCTCCATCACTCTTTTTTTTTAATTTTCCCGAAATTTTTCCTTTTAACAAAATATCCTCCAAAAAAAAATTTGTCTCGTCCTTTTCTTTCTAGTTAAAATTTCTCGAAATTCCTCAATTAGAATCTTCACGCTTGGTAAGCTCCCACAAGAGTGAACTTTCCTAGCTACCACCAATTCCTCCCTCGACCATTCCAGTCACTCACACATTCAGCCATTCGTTTTCGTTGATCATTTGTCAAGACCACGGCTTCCTGGAAAGCTTTTCCGCCTCCAAGAGAACATCCGTTGTCGAGTAACAACGAAACTTACTCTCACTCCCACATTCGCGGATTCAGCAAGTTGTTGGATGTATTTCCAAAACTTGCCATATCTTAATGTCGAGTTCAGACCTATTTAAAACTAAGTTTTCCGAGAAAAATTAAAAAGAAATTAAATCAAGAAGAAGCTTCTTCTGAGCATTATTCTCAGATGATTCTAAGCGCGATTGAAACAATTACACATTTGAGAGAAATTAAGGGAAGGCATATTAACAAAATTAGAAACCTACTCTGTTAACTCTATTCTGATAGCTCTTTTTTCAAAAAGACGGCTTAAACTTTAAAACCAGTCATATATTCACAACTTGGCAGCATTATTATAGCCTGTATGCATTCCTTAAGAATAATTTGAATGGATAAAACGTACAACTGAAAAATATTAATGGCTTTGTAATAAAGTATCTGAAAGCAAAAAAGTACGTAGTGATTATTATTATTTAATAAAAAAGGTGTGGTTAATATAAGATACAAAATAATATTAGTACTGACGAATACAATAGTGGCGACGAAGACGAAAGTACCTAAATAAGCGTGAAAAATAAAAACATTTAAAATAATGCCAGGGAATAATAAAATCCCCAAGGACAATCAGAGGTGGCTGTGGCGCGATAGTTGTGTGTTCGCCTGTCTACCCCATGGTCACAGGTTCGATCCCTGCCGTAGTCTATGTCCTCTTATTTTCCATTCCAAACCAATTCTAAAAATAAATGTCATACAATGAGTTCTTGGTTTACTTATTACATGCTGTTTAGGCATATAACTAACAACATGTGATTAAGTAAAACTAGTATACCGATAAAAATATGACAAAAAATGAAAAAAATAATGAGAATTATAAGGGACATAGATAAACAAGATACGGAAATTTCTCCGCATTAGTTCAGCCGCCATCCCTGGAGATAAAATCTGAGACAACAACCACATACAGTCTCAGAACATCGCGACATACATCTTTCCTATCATTCTTTCTCTTCCTTAACCTCACCCTCACGCCCGCGCAGTGTTGAAACATTTAAAGGTAGTATAATCCCTTGAGAGCGTGTAGCATACAAGAAAAAAAAGGTGGCTGATCCTGATAACATTAATATACAGTCCTTAATAAGAATTTTACAATCTTTTCAAATTCCCACAACATCCACAGTCACAGCAAATTTACAATTCGAAGCTTTTAGGGAAGGCGAAGACACATTCTGGGTATACAAGCAGAGAATTAATCAATTTTCAATCAAATCAAAATTAATCAAGAATGAATCAATTAAGAAACATTACAGATGGCGCCAAGAAAATGCAAGTCCTAATAAACTGCATTGGGACCAAGCACTACCAGCTCTTGACAAATCTTACAGCACCGATTTACCAAACTCAAAAACATACGAAGATTTGATTAAAATTCTGGAAAATCATCACTGTCCAGCGCCAGACGAAGTTATGGAGCAACAAAAGTTTTCACTTCGCATCCAACACCAAGGTGGAACTATTGCAAGTTATGTTGCTGAGCTTAAACATCTTCCTACGTTCTGTAACTTCAAATGTGTATCCTGCCAAAAGCCCACCATAGATACACATCTACGTGCACAATTTATCAGGGGAGTTAGATACAGTGATATCCGAGAAAGACTTCTATAAGAGAAGATACAAAAGTTCGATGATGTCATTAAACTTGCTCTTACTATCGAATCATCAAAAAGCCAAAGCAGAACAATGCAAGGTGTTCACCAAGTACGAATTTGTAACAGCAAAACAAAAACACCATCGAACGCAAAAAAATCAAATACAAATTCCACAACTTCTAAATCACGTCAAACCACATGTAACCGATGTGGAGAACAAAATCATAAATCTTCAGAGTGTGCAATCGGACCATAAAAGCTTTCATGTTCATCGTGTAACAAAATAGGACATGTTGCATCCGTCTGCATGAAACGTGAAGCAGGCACACCAAGACGACGTACGAAGAACTCAAGACAGAGAACCCCATGTGCACTACAAATCCAGGACCAACCCATCAGCTACGATGAAGTACACACCATAAATTCCTTACCGCTACATACAAAATCCGTAGAAGTTAAGTTTTTCATCAGACTTATTATAGAAAACAAACCATACTCTGGAATTCGATACGGGATCGGCAATAACGACAATGGGTGAAGATATTTTCCGAAAACTTCCCAGAAACACAAATACATCCGGGATCGGCAATAACGACAATGGGTGAAGATATTTTCCGAAAACTTCCCAGAAACACAAATACATCCGACTTCAATACATCTCAGAGTTTTTGATAAACATGTTTTCCAAGCAGTAGGTGAAAGCAAAGTACATGTTACACACCAGGGTAAATCATTAATAGGGAAAATCTACATAGTTTCATCTGACCTTGATTCTGTCTGCGGACGTGAATGGATCAATGAATTGGGCCTTACATCAACCATGAACATACATAGTGTCGAAAATGCATATCAATATCAAACCATTTAGTTTTCAAATAAAAGAATGCATGATTACTCTGATTTATTTCAACCAAAAATTGGTACTATACCCAATTTCAAGGTTTGCTCAAGATTCGCGAAGGTGTCCCTCCAATTTACATCAAACCACGTTCTGTGCCTTACGCATTAAAAGAAGAAGAAAAAATTGATGATCTCGAGAAATGTTGAATCTTGAGAAAGTTTCGTACTCCGATTGGGGTACACCCATCCTGCCGGTTGTTAAATCTCCAACTGAGTTGCGTCTTTGTGCCGATTACAAGGTAACATTAAACCAGTGTATAGTCAATAATAAGTACCCCATTCCAAAAATTGATGACATGTACAAACAATTAAAATACGGCGAATACTATTGCGTATTCGATATGCACAAGGCATATTTACATATGGAGATGACCGAAGAAAGTGCGCTAATGCAAATTGTTAGTACGCACAAAGGTTCATACAAAGTTTGGAGGCTAATGTTCGGGGTAAAATCAGCACTCAACATTAGGAAACGTTTCATGGACGACTACATGATGCGAGGACTCGAAGGAACTGTCTGTTTTTTAGATGACATCATTGTCACGGGAAGTTCCCTAGAGGAGACTGATAAACGAGCTAGAGTAGTTTTAGATAGCTTACGTACAAATGACTTACATATTAATTTGCGTAAAAGTCAATTTTGCCATAAACCCGTAAATTACTAAGGTCATACAATCGATATGGATGGATTGCAGAAGAATAAAGAAAAAATACAAGCAATTCTTGAAATGAGTGCTCCTACCAACATTAAAGAACTACGCGCATTTTTAGGTATTGTCCATACCTGACCTAGCCGCAAAATTACATAGCTTACACCAGCTTCTTCAGAAAGATACAAGCTTCAAATGGACACCAGAACTCGAAGAAGTATTTCTTAATGTTAAAGACGACATCATGAGCAAAATGGTTTTGGTACCATTTGACGAGAAACTGCCTCTGGCCCTTGCTACGGATGCTTCACCGTTTGGCTTGTCAGAAATACTCTCCCATGTTACGTCCAACGGAGAAAGATCAATTGCCTTCGCATCCCGAAGTGTTACGAAAGCCAAAGCAAATTACAAATCGATAAAGAGGCCACTGCAATTTACTGGGGTTTGTATTAATTTTACAATTACTGTTACGGCCGTGAATTTACGCTTATCACAGACAATAAACCACTGACATCTATTTTTAGCCCTGCTTGCCAGTACTTACCGCACAGAGAATATTACATTACGCTCAATTCTTAAGCGGCTTCAAATACAAAATTACTTACCGAAGTACTAAAGAGCACACCAACGTTGATTACCTGTCACGATATCCGCAAAGAATAAATCCAAGCGAGACGATACATGAAGTTCATATGTTCCAGCTTGCTGACTTCGTACTACCCATAACGAGTAAAACAAAAGCAAATGAAACTAGTAAATACCAAGAATTGTGTAAAGTATACAATGCTCTCTAAGTTGGTCCAAAGCTTTGCAAAAATATATACAAAGGCAAGGAAAAAAATACAAAAACAAGTGCTAAACGAACTACATACAGCCCATGTCGAAATAGTAAAAATGAAAATACTGGCAAGAAGCTACTGTTACTGGATCGGAATGGACAACGATATAGAACAACTAGTAAAAAGTTGCAAGAGCTGTGTTAAGGTTGCCAACGAACCTGCTAAAATACCTACACATCCATGGGAAAATCCATTCATGCCATGGCAAAGAATTCACATTGAGTTTGCAGGACCATTCATGGAGTAAAATTTTCTTATCGTTGTCGACGCAAAAAGTAAATGGCTAGAAGTAGTTATGATGAAAAGTATTACAAGTACCAACACGATCAAAGCACTACACGAAATGCTTGCCAGATTCGGACTGCCAACTACAGTAGTATCTGATAATGGCACTAATTTTACATCAAGAGAATTCCAATAATTCTTAAAATCTAATGGAATTATACACCAATTGACAGCACCAGCGCATCACGCTACGAATGGCCAAGCCGAAAGATACGTCCAAACTGTGAAGAATGGACTTCGAGCAGCAACAAACGATCCAGAGGAAGAAGCAACGCTTATTAATGCAATATCGGAAAATAACAAACACAACTACAGGCAGAAGCCCAGCCGAGGTGATGCTGCGATATAATTTGATAACTCGACTTGATCTGATGAGATCTACATTAGTTATTTTGAAACTAATACCAATTTTAAAGCTATTCGCAGTTTTGCCATGGGAGATTATGTACAAATCCGATATTACCTCAATAAACTAATAAAGTGAAAGTTTGAAAGGGTTATTCGGCAAGATGGTTCACTGCACTACATCGTTGACGTCGAGGGTCAACATTCCAGACGACACATCGACTAAATCAATCTTTTTTTTTTAATTTTAACTATATGCCTCTAAGACCTAAGGTCTTTTAAATGCAACCTGAATTGCACGGCACTAGTTTGGCACAGTGGATTTGAGAACCAGGTATTGACTGTCTCATTTTAACCCATGGGTGGCATCCAATTAAAATTGGAGGTATAGAAAAGAATGCGCCTAGCGTGGGGATCGAACCCACACGTCTAAGTTAGCAATCGAGCACTTTATCCACTGCGCCATTGCCACCTACGTTCTACAAACGTTCACAAGGAAACACATATTCCGCAAGCAACTAATCCACATTATATGGTACTATCATGCTCTCATAACAATAACACGAACAGCGCAAAATCAATCGCATTATATCCAGACGAAACAAACAACACCGAAACTGATTTGACACAAAATATACCAAAACCAGATGTAACCACGGATAATTCACTAAGCCCAGAAAATACAAAAATACTAAAGAACTCATTGCATCCGAAAGTCAACCCGATGGATGCAAATCAAACTCTAATTAAAATGCATGTGACGGAGCAGAACATCCAGCAAAATAGAAGTCCAATAGTTTCACAACAAATAAGAAAATCTACAAGAATTCGTAAAACACCAGTAGGATTGAATATTTAATATCAATTATATTAATCAAAACAAAAATCATAATAAATTTAATTTTCAATCCTTCCGATTTTTCACATTTTTTGTGTTATGATAAATATTTTGTTTGCTCTCTTGAAATGTTACTTAAAGAAATCAGAGGTTGCCAAACTTTTAAATTTTATAGAATTTTCAGGGGTTACCAACCTTTTATTTACGTAAAGAAATTAAATTGATGTGATTTATGTAAACGAAAAACAAAATGTACGAAATGTTAAATAAGCCTTCCTATTTTTATATCATGAGTGGGAGAGTGTTATATATTCACAACTTGGCAGCATTATTATAGCTTGTGTGCATTCCTTAAGAATAATTTGAATGGATAAAACCTACAACTGAAAAATATCAATGGTATTGTAATAAAGTACCTGAAAGCAAAAAGAACGTATTGATTATTATTATTTATTAAAGAAGGTGTTGTTAATAAAAGATACAAAATAATATTCGTACTGACGAATACAATAACAAGAATCACTTTCTAGCTATATCCTCACGAAGTTTCCTAAACTGCCTATCAATTTCCCCACTATCTTGATCCCTATTACTATCCCTAATCCCTACATTATGGCCGCTAGTCCAAAATTAGCAAAATACAGTGAAACGCCTAACACCTCATGTTGCAAAGTTCGGATCGCACAGGCCACTTTAGCCAGCTGGGAGACCCAACTCCGGTGATTTTCAGAGACATAAGCTGGAAGAGTGGTCTTAATAATTTGATTGATGCGTTCCGCAGGATTCGCTTGCGGGTCATAGTGCGCTGTATATCGAAGTTGTGACCCGTATGCTTCGCTTAGCGTTTTCAGTTTTTTACAACGGAACTGGGCAACATTGTCACAGACGATCCACGTTGGAACACCGAATAAAATAAAAACATTTTTCTCTAACTCCCTACATACCGCTATAACAGTTGCCGACCGCAAAGCGAACAAAAATGGAAACTTCGTAAAATAGTCTACCACCGTTAAAATATAAATAAATCCCCTAGACGACTTCGGCAATGGACCCACCAAGTCCACGCACACCATTTCCCAAGGCTTTGAATTCCCTACTCTCTCTGTCATAAGACCAGCTGGTTTCTCGTTAACTGGTTTCACTTGTTGGCAAATCTTACAATTCCTAACGTATTTGGTTATATCCCCCTTCATTTTGGGCCAGTACTATTTTTCTCCTACCCTAGCAAGGGTTTTCTTAACACCTATGTGTCCTGTTAATGGACTATCATGGCACTCACTCAAAACTCTCGACCTATCACCTTTCCCTACCTCCAACCCTCACTATCCTCGTGGACTACGACATGATTCACCCTAACATGTTTGTATAGCCGCCCAACTTGTATTCTCCAAGACGGGTCTGTTAAAGGGCTCTTTTCTACCAGCGATTTCATCTTAATCACCCAAGGGTCCCAATCCGCATCTGAGACTCCAGCTAACTCTGGAACTCCTCACGACAACATATCAGGAACGACATGTTCTTTGCCCTTTCTGTGGATGATTTTGAAATCAAATTGCTGTAGCCGTATGGCCTAACGAGTTAACCTACCCTGAGAATTCTTAAGGTTACTTAACCAGACAAATGTTACTTAACCGATCACCACTGGTCACGATAGTAAATCGAACACCTTCGACGTACGGGCGCAACTTTTCAACCGCTCAAAGAACTTCCAAGCATTCTTTTTCGGTCGTCGAGTAGTTCCTTTCATTCCTATTCAATGCCCGACTAATATAACAAATAGCTTTTCTCTATCTTCAAACTGCTGAGAAAGTACAGCCCCGATACCATAATCTGACGCGTCTATCTGAACAACAAAAGGCAGAGAAAAATCCGGAGTGTTTGGTTACGGTGCCATAACCAAACACTCTTTGGCTTTCCTAAAACACTCCTCACACTCTTTTGTCGACTCGAATTTCTTACCTGCTTTAAGTTATCATTAAGAGGCCTAACTAAAATTGAAAAATTTGGTACGAATCTACAGTACCACGAAATTGTCCCTACAAAACTCCTAATTTTCTTCACATTTTTGGGTGCAGAAATCCTCAACATGCTTTTCACTTTTTCAGGGTCGATGTGAAGTCCGCTCCTATCTACTACATACCCAAGAAATTTAAAAGAAGGTCTACAAAAATTACATTTTTCCCTACCTGCTTTAAGCCCTACTTCACTAAGTCTTTTAAAAACTGAAAATTCCAAGATGTTTTTTGAAGGAATCGGTGACGATGATAATGTCATCCAAGTACACAATGACAAATGGTTCTAAATCGGGATCTAGAACATCGTCAATAAACGTTTTCCATGTTGCCGGAGAATTGTGTAAGCCAAAAGGCATCCTCAGGAACTGAAATAGGCCTCTTCCTGGCACAGTAAATGCTGTGTACTTGCGCGATTCCGCCTCAATGGGTACCTGCCAGTATGCAGACTTAATGTCCAAAGATGACAAAAACTTCGTTTTTCGCAGTTTGTATAAAATCGACGAAATAAACGGGAGTGGATAAGCATCCCTATCAGTAACTTCATTTAATTTCCTATAATCTACGCAAAACCGAAAACTACCATTCTTTTTCTTAACGAGAAGAATCGGAGATGCCCAAGGACTTTTGGATTTTTCTATCACTCCAGCTTCGAACATCTCTTGAAGTTCTTGAACGATGTGTTTTTGTATCGCAGGTGACACTGGGTAGTATCGCTGCCTTATCGGTTCGGCGGATGTCCTAATTTTGTGCTCAACTAAGTTGGTGCACCCTAATCCTTCGGTCATTGATTTAAAAAGCTCATCTAACCCTAATTATAGCGGTCTATTCTCACTTTCATTCAAATCCGATTTTCCCTGTCATCGAAGCTACCATATCTCGGCTTGAAAAATTCCATTCACCTGATCTCAAATCCGGGACTATGCCCAAAATCGTCTCCTAAAATCAAAACATGAGGAAGATTTGTTATGACCAGACATTCTATTAACACGGATTTGTTCTCTACTTCCAATGGTAAAGAAACAGATCCGTCTACTCCTACACCAGCTCTATCTGCTAACGCTACTGAATCAACACTACTGTCATCTAAAACAAATCCATAACTCTTTCAAAATTTTCCACCTATCTCCTCCTACAATGGTGCGTGAAGGTCCTGAATCAAGCAATCCTAAAAACTTGATTCCAAAAATGTTTACTTCTAAATGTGGCCTACTATCCCTATCATTTGCCGCTAAAGTGAAACACAGTTCTGCCCTACGATCAACCAGTTGACCGCCAGCAGACGACCTAACTAATCCCGACGGGTCTCTCGTCCTGCTGAAATAAGAGCCCGTTCCCCATTTCCCGAGCACCGCCTATGGAAAACGCCTACCGACCCACAACCAAAACAACGTATTGTTCCCGAACAATTATGGGCGAGTTGTAACACTTAATAACCAGACGGAATGGATTCTGGGGAGCGGTAGTTACAGCCATCACTCGGTTTTGCCCCGATGTACTTGGCCGGTACCAACACTCCGGTTCTAACAAATGTCTGCCTCTAGAAGGCGGCATAAAAGAGTCCACATTGACTTTCAGAGAATCTAATTCCCTACCTAACACAGCAAGTTCCTTAACCGTCTTTGGTTCAGCACTCGCAATCTGCAACTGGAAGAAAGGGTCAACATTATTCCTCAAAATCGAAAGCATCTTCCCTCTGACATTGGTTCCGACAATCTGCGAAACAATGTCCTCACTGTGGACAAACAAGCACCGAAGGACTCATCCTTTCCCTGCGAACAGCGATTGATCTCGTCCAACAAAAGATCTTCGTAATTCGCAGGTAAGAAATCCGCGTTCAGTTCCTGCACGAATTCCTACCAATTTGAAATATTTTCGAGTGTTTGTTTTTCTTTTAATTTTGTAGGACAAACAGCGCCTGCCATTCATCTTAAAATCATGACAAACAAAAAGTTCAGACCACACAATCAATGGTTATACACAAATAAGATATGCCCGAAATTGACCATAAAGCCCAGCAAGAAGACATTATTGCCGGGTTATAAAATTAGATACTTAAGGATAAATATTGTAAAGTGTTTTCTTCTATATATACATTAGGCTTAAGAATTGTGATTCACTTAATTTTTTTTTCAATTACATTTTACTTTAAGTTTGTTGCTCAAAAAAATTATTTTCTTTTCAAATGTAACAAAAATTTAAAGAATTAAAAAATTACTTTCAGATGCAAATTTTTTGAAATAGTTGCTCGAATTGAAAACGGTTTAACAGTTTAATTCGTCGAGATGAAGCAAGTATTTTGGAAATGACAGCTTGTCCATATTAGCAATTCCAAGAAATTTCTAATAATTTCAAGTAAAATGTTCAAATCAAAACATACCCGAAGGTACTTAAAACCATTTTAAAATCAAACTAAGATTTCGCAAAATGTCTATCTAAGAGTTATCTTTTTGTGTTTTTGAAAACTGAAAAAATTACAAAATTATTTGTATTACATTGTACTTGCGCGAAGAAGAACAAATTGAAAAAAATCGGCTTTGGCGCATCATATTGTTATTGCTAGCACACTCAGGACAAAGGGCAGCAATAAGCAAACGAAGTACATATAATTTACTTGCTTCATCAAACGTATATTTAAACAAGAAGACAACTATACAGCGATATCGATATCCTTTTTTGGTAAGTAAAAAACAATGGGATGTATTTTTTTATAAATAAGAAATAATTTTTGTATTGTTCCAAAAAATGTTCTTGATAAACTTTTCGTTAAAACGTTAGGTTGATGCAGACGTTGGCGCTGGAACATCCGCCAGTATCATCGCTACCATGGTAACGTGCAACCGATTGTACAGATTTAGAATATACTTATCGTTTGTTTAATATTTAGAAATGGGGAAGTGTAAAATGAACATGGTATCATTATTTGTAAAACAATCATCCTCACTCGAACGAATAGTTTTCTGCTGTTGTTGCTGGTGGTATTAATGGCTTTTAGTGGCTTATGATACCCGAATATCTAAGATGTGCGTTGAGCTTGTGGATGACGCTGTGCCTTCGGAGGAACCGTCTACAGCTATCAAAGCTTTAGCCCCCATACTAGTTGGATGATAGTGCGGACTTATTTATTATATGGGCAAACATGCTCGAATTGCTTTTACACTTTCCGACCACAAAAAAAAAAAAAAAAAAAAAAATGATAAGATACCAAGTTTCTTGTGTAAAAGTTTCTTGAAATATAAAATAATTAAAGAAAATTAGATTTAATTAAAATAGTTTTTAGGTCGAAAGACATTAGTTGTAAGAGTTATTGTTTAATTTAGAGCGCCCGTAAAGGGCCAGTAAATTAGTTGTAAGTTATTGATAATTAGGCTAGTTTTAAACATTTTTGTCTAGCTTTAAGATAGTTATAAGTTAATATGAAATAAAAATGAATTAAAAAAAAAAAAAAAATTATAGTGCGGAGAATGTTGATAGTAGCGAACGGCAATGTTAGCTACTGCACTACTCGATGATGTTGTTATTGTTGTAGTGGCAGTGCAAGGAAAACCAAACCCTGCAGATTTTATTTTTCTGTGACCAATCGCCGGAAGGTTATCGCTTGAAGGCACGCTGGGAGTGGTGAATTTCTTTCAATTGATGATGTTAGATCTGGATTGACTCAAATAATAAAAACACGATGCATTTTTTTGAAGTTTCTGGTGTATGCGCTGAAGGGAAAGAAGGAAGTGATTTTTGGTAGACACTGTATCCGAGTTGGACTGTTTTTGGTGTTATGTTATTCGATTTATTTCTCAATTGAACAGTTTCGTTGTCATCTGATTCATTTGTGCTGTAAGTAAATGCTGCTACTGCTAAGTAAATGCCGCCGCTGATGTGCTTCTGTTCGTTGTTGTCGATGTCCAGCAGCCGCTCTCGGTGAAGTGATCAATTTTGTTGAGTAAAAGCCAATGAAAGAGCTCGATTTGAGGGAAACCACCGGTTTTAATTACGAGAATTGGAATCCATTGATAGTAGCACTGCTCCTATATTTCCAAATGGCTTATATTGTGATTGATGGATGGATCGGAAAGCAAAGAAAGTTTATAATATTTACCTTTGGAATAGTAGATTGAGTTGAAAACAAACTGGGATCGAACGTCATTCTTGAGCTAGGTTTTTGTAATCCGGGTAGGCGGATTGCATTTGGCGGAATCGCAATAGACTTTCGGGTTAAGATTTCTTGTCGCTTCTGGTAGAAGGGATTCGTTAAATAAACCTTATCCTTTTCTGCGAATTGTTCGCTCCAATCCCACATCGGTCTTAAGACTAATTTCAATTCCTACATACATATTAAAGCAATTATATATTTCGAGAAAACAAAATCAAACTCACTATTGTCGCCTTAAATCGATCGTGCTCCGTATTAAATTGGAATGTATCAAATATTGGTAGGAACTCTGAATCCCATATTGTTGTCAAACATGTTTGACTGTATTCAAATTCATCTGAAAATCGTTGCCACAATTGCCACACGCAGTGTAGAAAAAGGAGCAGCAGAGGAGACTCATTTTTCGATTCGGCAGAGAAAAAATGACCCAGACGATCGAGATGTTCCAAAGCCACCCATTCTTTTTGTTTCAACGATTGAAAACCGTCAATTGTTCAAAACAAAGGATCCAGGATTATTTGTGTGAGACTGGATATGACACAACACAAGTCACAAGCGTTGTTTTCTTGCAGCATGACGGTTCTGACTTGTCGCATTTTCATAACGATAGAAAATTCACCCACTTCCGATATTTGTTTTGAAATTTAATATCTTTTTTTATTGTTTTGCCAGCTGTCAAAATACTCACCTCGACTTGAGTTAACTGCAACGATATTCAACTATTTCGGCGAGTGAAGTGAGATGACTCGCCTCACTCGCCGACTCATCTCACCTCTTTCACACAAGTGATTTAGCTATTTAAGTGGAATGAGTAAGTTCGAACTTAGTTTCGAATACGCTCAAATGTCATTGACGAAGTTTAATGGAACATGTGTTAGCTATTTGATTTATGAAATTGCTTTTAAAAAAATAAAATGTTTGTGGTAAAATATTTTAAAAAAATACATACTGTACGAATAAAACATTTGAACGAAAGGTTACTTAAGTTGATAGAGTAATAGTAGAAAAAGTGTTAAAAAGAACAAGAGAACATTGATGGATTTAATTGTGGAATTCGATATAATTGATTTCTTAAATATACAGATTATTTTATAACGGACAAAAAACGTTTAAGCTATATATTCATCAGTACATCGTCATACAAACCAAAATAATAAAACCAGGAATCTACATAGTTATTTTACATTTCCCAAATCCTAAGCAAAAGACAACATCATAAAGCCCGTCACAAAATAAATCATTAGATACTTCAGACGATACTTCTGAACTTTCATGAATTTATTACAAGGATTTGAGGAATCCAATTTAAATGCTTGGTAATTTATTTATGAAGCGACTGGAATCAGTCAGGTGAGTTCTGTTTATATATTTTGTGCACATCGAAATATAACTCAGAATCGTTTAATTCAAGTCTGTGTCTTGTTTTTTTTTAGTAATTTGTATCATTCCTATTCCAAGAAAAGCGACTGCGTATATAAAATCAATCGCAAAGCATTAAAATAAACAATTTTTGTTATTTTTGTTCAAATATTCACAATTCTTAGTTTGAAATCGCATAACACACGATTGTATTTAATAATAAATATTTTCACCATTTAAACATCTAACTGACACTTTTGTGCTTTTTTCTTACGTTACTGAAAATTGTTAGTGCTTCTTCTCAAAAAGAAAATTCATGAACTGAACGGATAAGGGAAAAAGATTTCCTTTATGTTTCTTGTGCTGTAAATGGGATGTGAGTAGCCTAAGTAACCATCAAATGTCCGGTCACACACCGCAGAAGCAACGCACCGATGAAGTTGAATTAACTGAACGATTTTTTGAACAAATGGCTCAATTGTGCATGTATGATGATTACTGTGGTATTGCATTCATTGTCGAAGATCAAAGTTTACCGGCACATCGTGTAATTAGCTGCCAGAAGCGAGTACCTACTTCCGGGCTCTGCTGTCTGGCGGATTATCTGAAACTAATCAGAGTGAGATAAAGTTAAAAATACCGCTGGAGGCCTTCAAGACACTCCTAACATATATCTATTCAGGACACACGCCCCTCTCTCAGATGGGCGACAGTAATATTCTTGACACTTTGGGCCTTGCCAACCAGTATGGTTTCTCTGAATTGGAACTATCCATTTCCGAGTGCCTGCAACAGTGCTTATTTTTGTCTAATGTTTGCGCAATTTTAGACGCAGCAAGACTGTACAATATGGATCAATGTGTGTTTGATTCGGTTGTAGTACGTTCGTCTTCCGTTGATGCATATAGAACATGTACTGCAAGTTGTTGTTGTTCTGGTATCCTAGAACCGAATAAACTTCTTAATGCTATCGAAGAGCAAACTACATCCAAATCTCTATCTACCGCGGAGCTCTTTGGCCCGAAGAAAAGATTGCTACAGAGAAATTTGGTTCGGCCATAATTGTAGGCGAATGCCGTTCGGCACTTCTCGATGGCGATACAACTTCCTATGATATGGAAAAAGGCTATACCCGTCATTGTATTACAGAACAGAAAAAACGGCATAACCGTTGAGCTGGGCAGCAACTGTATTATAAATCAAATCAAAATATTGCTCTGGGATCATGACAATCGCACCTATTCACACTTAGTCGAAGTTTCAGTCAATCAGACGCTGTAAAGGTGTAGTCGGTTATACCAAATACCACAGCCGGTCGTTGCAGTATTTGTATTTCCAATCCAATCGGTACATAAAGCTAATACGTACAAAACACTAAATAGAGTATTCTATGTTGTCTGCCTTGAAGCATTTCCTCGAAATTGTTATTTTTGGTACCGCTGGTAGAATCATTTTTTTTTCTTCGATTTTCTGGGAAACGGTTAATTTGATTTTTTGAAATTTCTTGACCAGAACCTCCTAGAAAGTTTAAACACTATTGTAAGTTTTTCTAAAATAAAAATCAACGGTACCATATAAATGTGAAAAAAAAACATTAAAAAATGTATTTCTCGAAAACGGCTCCAAGAATTTTTATAAAAAAGTGTGTGTGTTCTTAAATTGTACAGTCGACTTTTAAGTATTTTTTTTCGTACTTATTAATGGTTCTTTCCATAGAACCAATTTTCATATTTTCGACTTTTTCAATATTGGATGAACCCACTAAAATTTTTTTTACACAAATGCTCCCTAAAATTGTTAATAAAAATGCAAACTTTAGTTTTAAAAAAAAAAGTTTTGGATTTTAAAAATGAATAAATTTTTTTTTGACAAATCGATTTTTCAAAAAACCAGTCAACGAATTTGTTTGAAATTTGAATTTTAGATATTAATAATATCGTTAAGATGGCGTTTCAATTTTTTTTCTAAAAATGTTTTCAAAATTTTATACATACAAAACTAATTTATTAAAAAACTGCTCCAACGATTTTTTATTTTTTTTATTTATTATTTATCCATGAATTCAAATGGCATCTTTGTTTTCCCTCAAACTATAACGACTAAGCAATATAAAAACATTTAAATATGTATATTATCAATTTATGTCCACCTTATTATTATTCCTTTTTAACGAATTTTTGCGTACGTCACTGAATACTAGATAAATGTAGGCCCTCATATACATTTTTATATACACATGTGTCTTTAAAAATCACATGAATCTTATGTATGCATATTGCATCTGAATCATAAATTTATATGAATATTGCTCCCCACCCACCTACATCCCTCATTTTCATTATTATAAATGTACCTACATGTTTACTTACTTAGGTTCCATCTATATGTATATGTATGCATTTTACTCTCCTAACTTATACATAACTAAAATCCATAACTTAGGATTACATATATATTTGTAGGTAGGTATGTAACTATTCCTTGAATCATCCATTCGACAATTCATTATACATACTAAGAAAAAAGGTACTCTTACCTACATAATGCAGGTGTATTGGATAACTACACCTACAAGTTGTTAGCTACAAGAACAAGTTCGTACCCCAGTCGTGCATTTTATTTTTTAAACATGTAGGTTATTGTATTAAGTATCGTAAAAAAAATATTGATAATTATATGATTCTTCATTTTGAATAATATGTTCTTGAAAAAAGAATAAAAACTAATCCTTGAATGTTTAGATTTTGAAATATATTATATATATAAACTCGAGGCCTAATAATGATTATTTGCAATTTCTTTCAGGCACTGGGAAATTCAGGAAGCAAATTTAGGTGATTTTGTAGGTATTTTACAGAAAAAGATTCTTGGAAAATATTCTTGAAATATATGTACGTATTGCTGAAAGTCAATATAAACCAACAAAATGAATGCTGCAATTTTATATTATCATCAAAAACATCATCTCCGAGTTAAGAGACGGGAAATATAATAGACGCAATGAACCCTTTCGATATCCCCGAGATGCGGTAAATGGCTTTTTATATTTTATGATCACGTATTAAAAACATTCATAATATATCTTTTAGCTTCAGAGAAATATACAGATTCACAATTGTTGCACTTTTTTTTCTCGCGATGAGGTGGGTAGGTATTTATTTTTAATAAATCTAATTTTTGTGTAAGTTACGGTTGTATTAAAAAAAATACCGCGAACAAATTTAACTTATTATTACAAATAATCCATTAAATAGCACTTGCGCGAACCGACTAACCCGAAATGATTTAATTTATTTTGATAACTCGAACCAACCGAAGAAGAAAGTACAAAATAGAATTAGAAACAAAAAAAAAAATGCACATAAACAGCACGATAAAAAAAGCTGTCACCACGACTGCTCAGCTGGGGGTGGGTTCTATTGTGAAAGAATTTATATGCAAACAAAACAATACAATTGATTCGAAGCAATTTATTTCTTATTACCGATCGAAATTGTTTTATTACAAGTACAGTGGGATACTTGTAACAAAAAGTGGACGCCGAGTATTTTAATTAAGCTAAATTAGCAAAAAATCTAATTTTCAAGATAGAATTAAAAATAAAAATAAAAGCGAAAATGAAATGAAACGCAAGTTTTGTTATATACCCAGAAGGGGACTTCAATAATTTTATTTGGGAAACCGTGGACAAGCCCTGGATTAAACCCAAAATTTTTTCCAACGAATAAATAAGTTCAATGTAAAAAATATTAAGGAAATAAAGAATAAAAGCAAATAAAAGAACGGCTATATTTAAAATAAATGGGCCGTTACCGCACTGTAAAGAAACCGAATTCCCATATCCCACAATTAACTGGGATTAATAATAACGAACTATTACAATCGGAAATAAAAAAAGACCTATCGGAAAATTTCTCATACAAAAAAAAACAAAGAAAATAAAATATTTATGAAATGTCTGCTCAACTTATCTTTTCCTTTTAAATTTTATTCTCCTCCTTGCTCGAAATTTCTCCTTCCTCGTACCTCGAATCTCCATCACTCTTTTTTTTTAATTTTCCCGAAATTTTTCCTTTTAACAAAATATCCTCCAAAAAAAAATTTGTCTCGTCCTTTTCTTTCTAGTTAAAATTTCTCGAAATTCCTCAATTAGAATCTTCACGCTTGGTAAGCTCCCACAAGAGTGAACTTTCCTAGCTACCACCAATTCCTCCCTCGACCATTCCAGTCACTCACACATTCAGCCATTCGTTTTCGTTGATCATTTGTCAAGACCACGGCTTCCTGGAAAGCTTTTCCGCCTCCAAGAGAACATCCGTTGTCGAGTAACAACGAAACTTACTCTCACTCCCACATTCGCGGATTCAGCAAGTTGTTGGATGTATTTCCAAAACTTGCCATATCTTAATGTCAAGTTCAGACCTATTTAAAACTAAGTTTTCCGAGAAAAATTAAAAAGAAATTAAATCAAGAAGAAGCTTCTTCTGAGCATTATTCTCAGATGATTCTAAGCGCGATTGAAACAATTACACATTTGAGAGAAATTAAGGGAAGGCATATTAACAAAATTAGAAACCTACTCTGTTAACTCTATTCTGATAGCTCTTTTTTCAAAAAGACGACTTAAACTTTAAAACCAGTCATATATTCACAACTTGGCAGCATTATTATAGCCTGTATGCATTCCTTAAGAATAATTTGAATGGATAAAACGTACAACTGAAAAATATTAATGGCTTTGTAATAAAGTATCTGAAAGCAAAAAAGTACGTAGTGATTATTATTATTTAATAAAAAAGGTGTGGTTAATATAAGATACAAAATAATATTAGTACTGACGAATACAATAGTGGCGACGAAGACGAAAGTACCTAAATAAGCGTGAAAAATAAAAACATTTAAAATAATGCCAGGGAATAATAAAATCCCCAAGGACAATCAGAGGTGGCTGTGGCGCGATAGTTGTGTGTTCGCCTGTCTACCCCATGGTCACAGGTTCGATCCCTGCCGTAGTCTATGTCCTCTTATTTTCCATTCCAAACCAATTCTAAAAATAAATGTCATACAATGAGTTCTTGGTTTACTTATTACATGCTGTTTAGGCATATAACTAACAACATGTGATTAAGTAAAACTAGTATACCGATAAAAATATGACAAAAAATGAAAAAAATAATGAGAATTATAAGGGACATAGATAAACAAGATACGGAAATTTCTCCGCATTAGTTCAGCCGCCATCCCTGGAGATAAAATCTGAGACAACAACCACATACAGTCTCAGAACATCGCGACATACATCTTTCCTATCATTCTTTCTCTTCCTTAACCTCACCCTCACGCCCGCGCAGTGTTGAAACATTTAAAGGTAGTATAATCCCTTGAGAGCGTGTAGCATACAAGAAAAAAAAGGTGGCTGATCCTGATAACATTAATATACAGTCCTTAATAAGAATTTTACAATCTTTTCAAATTCCCACAACATCCACAGTCACAGCAAATTTACAATTCGAAGCTTTTAGGGAAGGCGAAGACACATTCTGGGTATACAAGCAGAGAATTAATCAATTTTCAATCAAATCAAAATTAATCAAGAATGAATCAATTAAGAAACATTACAGATGGCGCCAAGAAAATGCAAGTCCTAATAAACTGCATTGGGACCAAGCACTACCAGCTCTTGACAAATCTTACAGCACCGATTTACCAAACTCAAAAACATACGAAGATTTGATTAAAATTCTGGAAAATCATCACTGTCCAGCGCCAGACGAAGTTATGGAGCAACAAAAGTTTTCACTTCGCATCCAACACCAAGGTGGAACTATTGCAAGTTATGTTGCTGAGCTTAAACATCTTCCTACGTTCTGTAACTTCAAATGTGTATCCTGCCAAAAGCCCACCATAGATACACATCTACGTGCACAATTTATCAGGGGAGTTAGATACAGTGATATCCGAGAAAGACTTCTATAAGAGAAGATACAAAAGTTCGATGATGTCATTAAACTTGCTCTTACTATCGAATCATCAAAAAGCCAAAGCAGAACAATGCAAGGTGTTCACCAAGTACGAATTTGTAACAGCAAAACAAAAACACCATCGAACGCAAAAAAATCAAATACAAATTCCACAACTTCTAAATCACGTCAAACCACATGTAACCGATGTGGAGAACAAAATCATAAATCTTCAGAGTGTGCAATCGGACCATAAAAGCTTTCATGTTCATCGTGTAACAAAATAGGACATGTTGCATCCGTCTGCATGAAACGTGAAGCAGGCACACCAAGACGACGTACGAAGAACTCAAGACAGAGAACCCCATGTGCACTACAAATCCAGGACCAACCCATCAGCTACGATGAAGTACACACCATAAATTCCTTACCGCTACATACAAAATCCGTAGAAGTTAAGTTTTTCATCAGACTTATTATAGAAAACAAACCATACTCTGGAATTCGATACGGGATCGGCAATAACGACAATGGGTGAAGATATTTTCCGAAAACTTCCCAGAAACACAAATACATCCGACTTCAATACATCTCAGAGTTTTTGATAAACATGTTTTCCAAGCAGTAGGTGAAAGCAAAGTACATGTTACACACCAGGGTAAATCATTAATAGGGAAAATCTACATAGTTTCATCTGACCTTGATTCTGTCTGCGGACGTGAATGGATCAATAAATTGGGCCTTACATCAACCATGAACATACATAGTGTCGAAAATGCATATCAATATCAAACCATTTAGTTTTCAAATAAAAGAATGCATGATTACTCTGATTTATTTCAACCAAAAATTGGTACTATACCCAATTTCAAGGTTTGCTCAAGATTCGCGAAGGTGTCCCTCCAATTTACATCAAACCACGTTCTGTGCCTTACGCATTAAAAGAAGAAGAAAAAATTGATGATCTCGAGAAATGTTGAATCTTGAGAAAGTTTCGTACTCCGATTGGGGTACACCCATCCTGCCGGTTGTTAAATCTCCAACTGAGTTGCGTCTTTGTGCCGATTACAAGGTAACATTAAACCAGTGTATAGTCAATAATAAGTACCCCATTCCAAAAATTGATGACATGTACAAACAATTAAAATACGGCGAATACTATTGCGTATTCGATATGCACAAGGCATATTTACATATGGAGATGACCGAAGAAAGTGCGCTAATGCAAATTGTTAGTACGCACAAAGGTTCATACAAAGTTTGGAGGCTAATGTTCGGGGTAAAATCAGCACTCAACATTAGGAAACGTTTCATGGACGACTACATGATGCGAGGACTCGAAGGAACTGTCTGTTTTTTAGATGACATCATTGTCACGGGAAGTTCCCTAGAGGAGACTGATAAACGAGCTAGAGTAGTTTTAGATAGCTTACGTACAAATGACTTACATATTAATTTGCGTAAAAGTCAATTTTGCCAAAAACCCGTAAATTACTAAGGTCATACAATCGATATGGATGGATTGCAGAAGAATAAAGAAAAAATACAAGCAATTCTTGAAATGAGTGCTCCTACCAACATTAAAGAACTACGCGCATTTTTAGGTATTGTCCATACCTGACCTAGCCGCAAAATTACATAGCTTACACCAGCTTCTTCAGAAAGATACAAGCTTCAAATGGACACCAGAACTCGAAGAAGTATTTCTTAATGTTAAAGACGACATCATGAGCAAAATGGTTTTGGTACCATTTGACGAGAAACTGCCTCTGGCCCTTGCTACGGATGCTTCACCGTTTGGCTTGTCAGAAATACTCTCCCATGTTACGTCCAACGGAGAAAGATCAATTGCCTTCGCATCCCGAAGTGTTACGAAAGCCAAAGCAAATTACAAATCGATAAAGAGGCCACTGCAATTTACTGGGGTTTGTATTAATTTTACAATTACTGTTACGGCCGTGAATTTACGCTTATCACAGACAATAAACCACTGACATCTATTTTTAGCCCTGCTTGCCAGTACTTACCGCACAGAGAATATTACATTACGCTCAATTCTTAAGCGGCTTCAAATACAAAATTACTTACCGAAGTACTAAAGAGCACACCAACGTTGATTACCTGTCACGATATCCGCAAAGAATAAATCCAAGCGAGACGATACATGAAGTTCATATGTTCCAGCTTGCTGACTTCGTACTACCCATAACGAGTAAAACAAAAGCAAATGAAACTAGTAAATACCAAGAATTGTGTAAAGTATACAATGCTCTCTAAGTTGGTCCAAAGCTTTGCAAAAATATATACAAAGGCAAGGAAAAAAATACAAAAACAAGTGCTAAACGAACTACATACAGCCCATGTCGAAATAGTAAAAATGAAAATACTGGCAAGAAGCTACTGTTACTGGATCGGAATGGACAACGATATAGAACAACTAGTAAAAAGTTGCAAGAGCTGTGTTAAGGTTGCCAACGAACCTGCTAAAATACCTACACATCCATGGGAAAATCCATTTATGCCATGGCAAAGAATTCACATTGAGTTTGCAGGACCATTCATGGAGTAAAATTTTCTTATCGTTGTCGACGCAAAAAGTAAATGGCTAGAAGTAGTTATGATGAAAAGTATTACAAGTACCAACACGATCAAAGCACTACACGAAATGCTTGCCAGATTCGGACTGCCAACTACAGTAGTATCTGATAATGGCACTAATTTTACATCAAGAGAATTCCAATAATTCTTAAAATCTAATGGAATTATACACCAATTGACAGCACCAGCGCATCACGCTACGAATGGCCAAGCCGAAAGATACGTCCAAACTGTGAAGAATGGACTTCGAGCAGCAACAAACGATCCAGAGGAAGAAGCAACGCTTATTAATGCAATATCGGAAAATAACAAACACAACTACAGGCAGAAGCCCAGCCGAGGTGATGCTGCGATATAATTTGATAACTCGACTTGATCTGATGAGATCTACATTAGTTATTTTGAAACTAATACCAATTTTAAAGCTATTCGCAGTTTTGCCATGGGAGATTATGTACAAATCCGATATTACCTCAATAAACTAATAAAGTGAAAGTTTGAAAGGGTTATTCGGCAAGATGGTTCACTGCACTACATCGTTGACGTCGAGGGTCAACATTCCAGACGACACATCGACTAAATCAATCTTTTTTTTTTAATTTTAACTATATGCCTCTAAGACCTAAGGTCTTTTAAATGCAACCTGAATTGCACGGCACTAGTTTGGCACAGTGGATTTGAGAACCAGGTATTGACTGTCTCATTTTAACCCATGGGTGGCATCCAATTAAAATTGGAGGTATAGAAAAGAATGCGCCTAGCGTGGGGATCGAACCCACACGTCTAAGTTAGCAATCGAGCACTTTATCCACTGCGCCATTGCCACCTACGTTCTACAAACGTTCACAAGGAAACACATATTCCGCAAGCAACTAATCCACATTATATGGTACTATCATGCTCTCATAACAATAACACGAACAGCGCAAAATCAATCGCATTATATCCAGACGAAACAAACAACACCGAAACTGATTTGACACAAAATATACCAAAACCAGATGTAACCACGGATAATTCACTAAGCCCAGAAAATACAAAAATACTAAAGAACTCATTGCATCCGAAAGTCAACCCGATGGATGCAAATCAAACTCTAATTAAAATGCATGTGACGGAGCAGAACATCCAGCAAAATAGAAGTCCAATAGTTTCACAACAAATAAGAAAATCTACAAGAATTCGTAAAACACCAGTAGGATTGAATATTTAATATCAATTATATTAATCAAAACAAAAATCATAATAAATTTAATTTTCAATCCTTCCGATTTTTCACATTTTTTGTGTTATGATAAATATTTTGTTTGCTCTCTTGAAATGTTACTTAAAGAAATCAGAGGTTGCCAAACTTTTAAATTTTATAGAATTTTCAGGGGTTACCAACCTTTTATTTACGTAAAGAAATTAAATTGATGTGATTTATGTAAACGAAAAACAAAATGTACGAAATGTTAAATAAGCCTTCCTATTTTTATATCATGAGTGGGAGAGTGTTATATATTCACAACTTGGCAGCATTATTATAGCTTGTGTGCATTCCTTAAGAATAATTTGAATGGATAAAACCTACAACTGAAAAATATCAATGGTATTGTAATAAAGTACCTGAAAGCAAAAAGAACGTATTGATTATTATTATTTATTAAAGAAGGTGTTGTTAATAAAAGATACAAAATAATATTCGTACTGACGAATACAATAACAAGAATCACTTTCTAGCTATATCCTCACGAAGTTTCCTAAACTGCCTATCAATTTCCCCACTATCTTGATCCCTATTACTATCCCTAATCCCTACATTATGGCCGCTAGTCCAAAATTAGCAAAATACAGTGAAACGCCTAACACCTCATGTTGCAAAGTTCGGATCGCACAGGCCACTTTAGCCAGCTGGGAGACCCAACTCCGGTGATTTTCAGAGACATAAGCTGGAAGAGTGGTCTTAATAATTTGATTGATGCGTTCCGCAGGATTCGCTTGCGGGTCATAGTGCGCTGTATATCGAAGTTGTGACCCGTATGCTTCGCTAAGCGTTTTCAGTTTTTTACAACGGAACTGGGCAACATTGTCACAGACGATCCACGTTGGAACACCGAATAAAATAAAAACATTTTTCTCTAACTCCCTACATACCGCTATAACAGTTGCCGACCGCAAAGCGAACAAAAATGGAAACTTCGTAAAATAGTCTACCACCGTTAAAATATAAATAAATCCCCTAGACGACTTCGGCAATGGACCCACCAAGTCCACGCACACCATTTCCCAAGGCTTTGAATTCCCTACTCTCTCTGTCATAAGACCAGCTGGTTTCTCGTTAACTGGTTTCACTTGTTGGCAAATCTTACAATTCCTAACGTATTTGGTTATATCCCCCTTCATTTTGGGCCAGTACTATTTTTCTCCTACCCTAGCAAGGGTTTTCTTAACACCTATGTGTCCTGTTAATGGACTATCATGGCACTCACTCAAAACTCTCGACCTATCACCTTTCCCTACCTCCAACCCTCACTATCCTCGTGGACTACGACATGATTCACCCTAACATGTTTGTATAGCCGCCCAACTTGTATTCTCCAAGACGGGTCTGTTAAAGGGCTCTTTTCTACCAGCGATTTCATATTAATCACCCAAGGGTCCCAATCCGCATCTGAGACTCCAGCTAACTCTGGAACTCCTCACGACAACATATCAGGAACGACATGTTCTTTGCCCTTTCTGTGGATGATTTTGAAATCAAATTGCTGTAGCCGTATGGCCTAACGAGTTAACCTACCCTGAGAATTCTTAAGGTTACTTAACCAGACAAATGTTACTTAACCGATCACCACTGGTCACGATAGTAAATCGAACACCTTCGACGTACGGGCGCAACTTTTCAACCGCTCAAAGAACTTCCAAGCATTCCTTTTCGGTCGTCGAGTAGTTCCTTTCATTCCTATTCAATGCCCGACTAATATAACAAATAGCTTTTCTCTATCTTCAAACTGCTGAGAAAGTACAGCCCCGATACCATAATCTGACGCGTCTATCTGAACAACAAAAGGCAGAGAAAAATCCGGAGTGTTTGGTTACGGTGCCATAACCAAACACTCTTTGGCTTTCCTAAAACACTCCTCACACTCTTTTGTCGACTCGAATTTCTTACCTGCTTTAAGTTATCATTAAGGGGCCTAACTAAAATTGAAAAATTTGGTACGAATCTACAGTACCACGAAATTGTCCCTACAAAACTCCTAATTTTCTTCACATTTTTGGGTGCAGAAATCCTCAACATGCTTTTCACTTTTTCAGGGTCGATGTGAAGTCCGCTCCTATCTACTACATACCCAAGAAATTTAAAAGAAGGTCTACAAAAATTACATTTTTCCCTACCTGCTTTAAGCCCTACTTCACTAAGTCTTTTAAAAACTGAAAATTCCAAGATGTTTTTTGAAGGAATCGGTGACGATGATAATGTCATCCAAGTACACAATGACAAATGGTTCTAAATCGGGATCTAGAACATCGTCAATAAACGTTTTCCATGTTGCCGGAGAATTGTGTAAGCCAAAAGGCATCCTCAGGAACTGAAATAGGCCTCTTCCTGGCACAGTAAATGCTGTGTACTTGCGCGATTCCGCCTCAATGGGTACCTGCCAGTATGCAGACTTAATGTCCAAAGATGACAAAAACTTCGTTTTTCGCAGTTTGTATAAAATCGACGAAATAAACGGGAGTGGATAAGCATCCCTATCAGTAACTTCATTTAATTTCCTATAATCTACGCAAAACCGAAAACTACCATTCTTTTTCTTAACGAGAAGAATCGGAGATGCCCAAGGACTTTTGGATTTTTCTATCACTCCAGCTTCGAACATCTCTTGAAGTTCTTGAACGATGTGTTTTTGTATCGCAGGTGACACTGGGTAGTATCGCTGCCTTATCGGTTCGGCGGATGTCCTAATTTTGTGCTCAACTAAGTTGGTGCACCCTAATCCTTCGGTCATTGATTTAAAAAGCTCATCTAACCCTAATTATAGCGGTCTATTCTCACTTTCATTCAAATCCGATTTTCCCTGTCATCGAAGCTACCATATCTCGGCTTGAAAAATTCCATTCACCTGATCTCAAATCCGGGACTATGCCCAAAATCGTCACCTAAAATCAAAACATGAGGAAGATTTGTTATGACCAGACATTCTATTAACACGGATTTGTTCTCTACTTCCAATGGTAAAGAAACAGATCCGTCTACTCCTACACCAGCTCTATCTGCTAACGCTACTGAATCAACACTACTGTCATCTAAAACAAATCCATAACTCTTTCAAAATTTTCCACCTATCTCCTCCTACAATGGTGCGTGAAGGTCCTGAATCAAGCAATCCTAAAAACTTGATTCCAAAAATGTTTACTTCTAAATGTGGCCTACTATCCCTATCATTTGCCGCTAAAGTGAAACACAGTTCTGCCCTACGATCAACCAGTTGACCGCCAGCAGACGACCTAACTAATCCCGACGGGTCTCTCGTCCTGCTGAAATAAGAGCCCGTTCCCCATTTCCCGAGCACCGCCTATGGAAAACGCCTACCGACCCACAACCAAAACAACGTATTGTTCCCGAACAATTATGGGCGAGTTGTAACACTTAATAACCAGACGGAATGGATTCTGGGGAGCGGTAGTTACAGCCATCACTCGGTTTTGCCCCGATGTACTTGGCCGGTACCAACACTCCGGTTCTAACAAATGTCTGCCTCTAGAAGGCGGCATAAAAGAGTCCACATTGACTTTCAGAGAATCTAATTCCCTACCTAACACAGCAAGTTCCTTAACCGTCTTTGGTTCAGCACTCGCAATCTGCAACTGGAAGAAAGGGTCAACATTATTCCTCAAAATCGAAAGCATCTTCCCTCTGACATTGGTTCCGACAATCTGCGAAACAATGTCCTCACTGTGGACAAACAAGCACCGAAGGACTCATCCTTTCCCTGCGAACAGCGATTGATCTCGTCCAACAAAAGATCTTCGTAATTCGCAGGTAAGAAATCC
Source organism: Philhelius pedissequus (assembly GCA_910595825.1). Classification (NCBI taxonomy): domain Eukaryota; kingdom Metazoa; phylum Arthropoda; class Insecta; order Diptera; family Syrphidae; genus Philhelius; species Philhelius pedissequus. The sequence continues at coordinate 217,914,430 of OU343160.1, read as the reverse complement.
GCGTTCAGTTCCTGCACGAATTCCTACCAGTTCCCTATATCCCCCCCAACCGTCCTAAACCACATACATGCCCTACCAGATAAAAGCTCAGATGCGGGTGTAAAAAGATGAGTTTTTGGAACTTCGTTAGCCAACCGAAGTTCTTCAACCCGTTAAATTTTACCCCCCATTTACCTATACGCTCGGGCCACCTTTGTTGAACAACCAATCGCTCAGTGTATGGCTCACTCCTTTCTACCCTATGCTCTGGTACACTAGCAACTACTTCTCTTACTGTAAGACTATAGTCAGCATCACAAGGTGTCCTAGCTAACCTACCCATGCACCATTCTATTTTGGTCATGATTTTTATGTATTCCGAAGATTTCGGATTTTTCGGAACATCCTTCAAATGAACTCTAATCTCTTCTATCTTTGCCCTTACGGCATCTCTATCTTCCTCGAAGCTAAAAGGCTAAACAACACTTCCCTCTATCGAGTTCCTCTCAACGAGTATTTGCATTTCCTCAACCGTCCCTATTTTTAAGCCCTGACCTTCATCTCACATGCCAGTTCGTCCTGCGCTAAACGACCTATATTCATTTTTTTTATTAAACAAACAAAAATAAAAACAATAAAAAGTAGAAAACAAAAATCAAACGGCAACCCTAAAAAATTTCCAAAATATATTTCCAAGATTCGAATATAGGTATATCTAAAAAAATTAATTCCAAAAAAAAAAAACAGAAACCGAATAATTTTTCTATCCCGAAATTCAAAAACCGAAAATTAAAATTTTATTCCTAATAATCAATAAATAATAACCTGCCTTTTTTAAAATCGTGTTCTATCACAAAAGTCTACAAAAAAAATCAGAAAAAATGTTTGCAAGCCTAAAATATAATGAAAGTATTTATCGAACTAAATTCACCTAAATTTCCCAATAAACAAACAACCGACACAAAAGAACAAAAAAAAAAAACAAATTAACCAATAAAATTGGAAAAGAAAGAAAATGTATAAAAAAATATATTAAAAAAAAAATCACCAACAAGGATGTTAAATCAAAAAGTAAAAAAAAACAGGCACAACAAAAGAATACTTGCAAATTCCTTTTGATACAATACATATATATATGTAGGTTCGTAGTTACTCCTCCACTGGACTCGCTATGATTCGTAACCAACACACTTTTTAGAAATAAATTTCTTTCTTATTTTCTCGAACACCAATTCACCAATTCAATTAAGCACCTATTAAAAAAAAACAAAAGGCAATTAATTCTTTAAGAAACACAATTTAAAAAAATAAACAACTCTAAAAAGAATAAACAACACACAAATTCTTCTACAGGTTGCTCCACGTTGGGCGCCAATTTGATACACTTTTTTTTTCTCGCGATGGGGTGGCTATGTATTTATTTTTAATAAATCTAATTTTTGTGTAAGTTACGGTTGTAATAAAAAAAATACCGCAAACAAATTTAACTTATTATTACAAATAATCAATTAAATAGCACTTGCGCGAACCGACTAACCCGAAATGACTTAATTTGTTTTGACAATCGAACCAACCGAAGAAGAAAGTACAAAATAGAATTAGCAACAAACAAAAAAAAATGCACATAAACAGCACGATAAAAAAGCTGCCACCACGACTGTTCAGCTGGGGCTGGGTTCTGGTGTGAAAGAATTTATATGCAAACAAAACAATACAATTGATTCGAATCAATTTATTTCTTATTACCAATCGAAATTGTTTTATTACAAGTACAGTGGGATACTTGTTATAAAAAGTGGGCGCCAGGAATTTTAATCAAGCTAAATTAGCAAAATTCCAAATCTAAATTAGAATTAAAAATAAAAATAATCGGAAATGAAATGAAACGCAAGTTTTGTTATATACCCAGAAGGGGACTTCAATAATTTTATTTGGGAAACCGTGGACAAGAGTGGATTAAAACCTAAATTTTTTTCCAACGAATAAATAAGTACAATGTAAAAAATATTAAGTAAATGAAAGAACGACTATATTTACAATAAATAAATCCGTTAACGCACAATTAACTGGGATTAATAATAACGAACTATTAAAATCGGAAATAAAGAAAGACCTATTGGAATATTCTCAAACGAAAAAAACAAAGAAAATAAAATATTTATGAAATGTCTGCTCTACTTATCTTTTCCTTTTAAATTTTTTCCTGCTCCTTCCTCGAAATTTCCCCCCTCCTCGTACCTCGAATCTTCTTTACCTCTTTTTTTTTAATTTTCCTTTTAACAAAATATCCTCCAAAAAAATTTTTTCTCCACCTTTTTTTTCTACTTAAATTTTCTGAATTAGAATTTTCACGCTTGGTAAGCTCCCACAAGAGTGAACTTTCCTAGCTACCACTAATTTTCTCGACCATTCCAGTCACTCACACATTCAGCCATTCGTTTTCGTTGATCATCTGTCACGACCACGGCTTCCTGGAAAGCTTCTCCGCCTCCAAGAGAACCTCCGTTGTCGAGTCACAACGAAACTTACTCTCACTCCCACATTCGCGGATTCAGCAAGTTGTTGGATGTCTTTCCAAAACTTGCCGAATCTTAATGGCGAGTTCAGACCTATTTAAAACTAAGTTTTCCGAGAAAAATTAAAAAGAAATTACATCGAGAAAAGCTTCATCTGAGCATTTTCTCAGTTACCAACAAAACTATTCTCAGATGTTTCTAAGCGCGATTGAAACCATTGCACATTTGAGAGAAATTGGAGGAAGGCATATTAACAAAATTAGAAACCTACTTTATTAACTCTATTTTGATAGCTCTTTCGACGGTTTAAACTTTAAAACCAGAATTAGGAATTTAAAAATTTAAACATTAAGCGTTAAAGACCTCTTTAAAATACATTTTTAATCTAAATTAAATTTAATTACGTTACGCTACATTTGGGGTATTGTGTTGTTAATATTATAGTAGGTACGAGTCCGCCTGACTTGTTACCTCTTTAGTTCATCCACTGGCATTATTCTGGGAGAGTTGAATCGTGAGAACCGTCTCTGTTCCAATTGCGAATTCAAAATATCTCCAAGACCTATTGTTGTTGCTTTTGCAAAACACTGGTTAAGTACACCAATGGTTGATCATACCATGGTTGCCCTTAACCTCGCCAGTATGTTGCAGCCGCAAAGGAACGTAAAGCGGAAAGGAAGGAATCGAAGGATGACTCTTGTTGCGGTAAATTTTACAATACAACAATACGCTTGGCTTTGGATTTGATAGAAGAAATAAAACCCTTTCTGGCAAGAACCAATAGAAGTGATGCTATTCCATGTCGTCTAAAGGTATACATTGATCTGTGTTTTTTAGTACTATGTTAAGAGCCAATTTTGTAGGCTTTAATAGCGTTAGATTTTTTCTCCAGTTGATCCTACCAATGACGGGTGGGACAAAACTTTTTAGCAGGTATTAGCCAAACTTGTGCTTCGAGGTTTATCACCGAAGTTGCAGCTGCAATCAATGACCATCTGGCAAAAAAGTATATCCGCTTTCTTCAAAGAGATGCGTACAAAGCGTGGTTTGGTAGAATGTATTTACATAAATATAATTACACGAATAATTTTGTCTTAAATCATTTTCATTGTTAACATATTTCATGAAAAGGATCCAGCATTGATTTTTTTTGGAATAATTGGTTGTGTAGATGGACGCCATATTCCCTTGGTTTCATTAAGAAATAATGTGCATCAATCGCATATGAATAGGAAGCAATTTACTTCCAAGAATGTTCAGTTTGTATGAAATAGTTTATTTTATTCTATATATTTTGCGAGCTTATAATTTTCTTAGATTTGTGAAACAAATGGTTTGCCATTATATGTATTTGTATGTTCTTATCAGATACAACTTTTGTTTTGTATGTAAATTAGGAGACTCGGGATATCCATTGGAACCTTGGCTGAATACACCATTTCGAAGTCCTGTCAGCCCAATTCAAGAATGATTTAATAAATGCCATTGAAAAATTAGGAATACGGTGGAAAGATCAAATGGATTATTAAAACGAGATGGAGGTAATTTTAAGCAAAATCAATCAGTCAACATGTACAAGTATTATTTTCTTACTTAAGATGCTGCAGCAATGAGAAACCACTGAGGTATACACCAGATGCATCTAGTTAAATAATAAATCCATGTGCTACTTTGCATAAAATTGTAATAAAAATAATGTTACGATTTCTCAAGAAGAAGAAACTCGCATTGAACAAGAAATTTGCGGAACATCGTATTGAAACGACTAATATGCAAAACGAACAGCATCATTTCATTGACGCTTTGCGAGAAGGAAAAAATGTTCAAAACAGAGTCGCTCTCCTTATTCTCTAAATGTATAAAAACATCAGAATTAAAATTAGCACTTTTATTTGCTTAAAATAATAAATATAAAAATGTAAAAATCATCAAACCATGTGAATAACAACGTAAGAAATCAAAAATGTTATTACATTTTTCAATAATAATAAAAATTTCATAATAACATGGTATGGACACAGGAACAAAGACACATTTAATAAATAGCACAACATAAAAACAAATAATGAAAACAGATATATTTTAATGACTTTGAATGCCCAACAACAACTTAAGTGTGCTACCAACAAGTTTTTCCTCAATTATTTTTGGCTGGAATTAATGCTATTTCAGGACTTGCCAAGGTCGATCATCAGATTCCTTTGCTCTAGTGGTGCTGGTTGAAATACTTCTTGTGCCTTCATCGTGTATTGAACGATGACCAGCCGCTTAGTAGCCAACGCAACGATCAGATCCAACCAATGCAGGTTTTTTTCTGTTTATCAATTGCATTGAACGACTAGCGCTTTTATTAGCCACAGACATACATTTAATAAACAGTGCAGCATTAAAACAGTATACTAGCTTACAGTTGTTCTGGTACTTTACACACATATTAATATAATACTATAGCCGTATGTAGAAGTTATAGTTGCTGTATTTATAAATAGTTAATTCTAATAAAATTAAATGTATAGTCATTTTGAATCACAGATAAAAAAGTCTGTTTCATTTTAAAAGTCACTAGCATAGAGAAACTATACTACATAGAGGCACGACTTCGGGGGTTCGTTCTCCTTCACCCTACAAGCGAAATTAAGAGGATTTCCTCCGTTTCGACAAGCATGTGTAAGTTGTCCGTGCATTTCACATGAAGCAGACACCAACACAGGCTTATCAAAACGAAGGAGTGCGCGTTTGCACTTTTGGTAGATATGGTGAGCTTATGTATTCAAAATGGAAATCCGTTAAATTCAAAAAATGAAAAATGAATTGCTTTTTAGTTAAATTGTATTGTCTTTATCAAACAGAAAAAACGTACTAATAAAAGCTTTTTGTTTATTCTGGCTTACAAACTCAGTAATATTTATTAATTTTATGTTCAAAATGAAGAAAATCTATGTAAACCCTTGCATTTTAATGCGCGTATGCCTTAATCTTACCACAAGAGAACAACAGTTTACTCAATTTGAGGTGAGTATTTTGACAGATGACAAAATAAGATATGAAATATCAAAATAAATATCGGAAGTGGGTTAGTTTTATTATGTTTATTACATATTTTGTTCCGTAATAATTTAATTATAATATTATTTAGTTGTTTCCATAAGGATCTTACTATTCATTTTTTTACTATTATATTACAGCAAACGTCGTTGCAGGCGCAATAAAAGAGCAGAAACAGCTGGGAAATTCTTTGAAAGGAGGCGGCCGCAAATCAAATATTTTTATCCGCGATGATACTTCACATTATACAGAAGTCACACCGCAGTGGTGGTTCTGTCCTGCATGAAGATAATCAGAATCACTCACTCTACAACCAAAATAAATCCCCTTAAGCCACAAACAGGACCAGCAAGCAGTAAATCAGTTGCTGCAAAGCAGGGTGAAGAAGTCTGGAAAGAAGGTGTTTGCAAAGGTTCTAACAGTGGATATAGGTTTGCCACAAAACTCATCCAACAAAAGTAAAAATACTAGTGGAGGAAAAAAACGATATTCACGTGTTAACGAGCAACAACCACCATTATTCTGTAATGTCTACTTCGTTCCATAGATCACTAAAGAAGTGTACAAGCAAAGGATCAACAAATAGTTCTAACATGAATACCCTGGCAGGTCCAATTGGTACGTTTAATGTTGCTGAGGATGCCGTAAGCATATCAGTCCGGGCACCTGCAGCCAAGCAGACACAGGCACAATCACAGCAAAAAGTCCATTCCGTAACACTTTTAGGGCAGCAAACCATTGTGGCTAGCTGCCAATCTTTAACAAAGCAAAGAAACACTGCATCGCATGTATCGATTTCAATTCAATCACATGTTTCTGTGCTGCAACAGTATCTGATTAAAATTTCCTAAAGAAGATCTCTGCTTGTCCAAAAAAAATAATATCCAAATGATGTAGTTTACAAAGCACTTTAACGTAATTCAACTTGATTGATACAAGTCGTTGAATACTGCGTCGTTGTAATAAGAATTGGAGATCCAACATATGTTGGCTGCAAGGATTTTTGTCCTCTGCAGTGCAAGTGCTTTTGATGTAAATGGTTTGGTCATTCCTGGAGGTAAATATTGAGATACTATTGTTTAACACATGCGCTTTATGAAATGGCCTACAGAGGTCTTGACCCCAATCGCAGATATATTCCGGTGAGTAGAATTCAATCGTTGAATTTTGTAATATCCTTTTCCATTATAATATATAATATTTGTGAGAAATTACATTATCGTCTAGCGAAAAAGTTGTCGTCCTTACTAAGTTCTCTAACAGTCTTCAAAATATCGTACCAAAAAAGATAATTCGTTTTTTTTATTTATTTCAGATGTATTCTCTGACAAAGATTGCCGAGAAGCCGAGGAGACATTTTTCCACAATTGAAACTACTGCATACAGTACTTGTGGGAGTTTGAATTGACTCTATTATTCAAGCATTGGTTATCATTCGCTTTACATGCTCTATACTCATCTAAGGTGATTAGTGATATGTCGCTGTAAGAGTGAATTCATAACTGCATCACTCCAGGAATGCTCCAGGATGTATGCACTATTTAAAGTACATAATTTGATTTCGGAGGGATTAAAAGTAAGTTATTAAATCATCCGCTATTATGTTTCACATTGGCTTTAATCATTTTACATTCAAAAGAGTTTCAGCAGCGGAAATGAGAGCATCACAACAAAACATAAAGGCAATACTGAAATCGAATCGAGTCAATAAACGGTATTGTAATAAAGAAGATCAATTCGAAACCTAAAAATATATGGGATATATCTGAAATCGAACTGTTTTTAATAATTTTACATGAGTAAGTCTCTAAAAACAAAGATAATTAAAATTAACACCCATACAATTTTAGAGAGACTCAGTAAAATTTGCGAAATCGAGTTCAATAACTCCATTTCGAAATAACCGAGAGCTGCTTCATTATACTAACAAAGTGGCAATTTCACAAATCGAAGGCCTACAGAATCAGCCAGCTTATAAGCAAGTTTCAAACAGTCGAAGAACACTTCAGAAGAAATATTACTGATATGATACGAATGGTTTACGAACGCTGTATAAAACAGTTGGCTTCGTTGTGGAAAAATTTTGACCTACAAGCAGCTGTTGCATTGTGTGTTAATTGTTTTTATCAATCACATATTATAGGTAAAGAAGTGTTTTCCAAAAAAAAGCGATGGATTTCTAAAAGAAATCGGTTATCATCCTGTGATTTTTTTCAAATTTAATTATATGCATGTAAGACCTAAGGTCTTTTAAATGCAACCTGAATTGCACGGCACTAGTTTTTGGCACAGTGGATTTCTAGAACCAGTGGACTGTCTCATTTTAACCCATGGGTGGCATCCAATTAAAATTAAAGGTATAGAAAAGAATGCGCCTAGCGTGGGGATCTAACCCACACGTCCTAGTTAGCAATCAAGCACTTTATCCACTGCGCCATAGCCACCCACCATTTCTTCCAATAGAGAAGCCAAAGACATAATTCAATAATTCATAGACCAATATTGATTAAAAATAATTACGCGAAGACACCGATGCTGCCTTTGGAGATATGATTCCAAGCACAGTAAATCAATGTTTAGAAATAATTTTCGATAAAAAGTTGTATAGCGATCGCTTAACAATAGAAAGCTAGTTTGGCTTCTAGACTTTTGTAAAAATAACGCAGTTTTTATTAAAGAAATTGGAATTGTTCATAGAGTGATCTTCATCCAAAGGCAAAATACCCATTCAGGAATGTTTTTTAAAACGATTGACATGCATCTTGAGAAGATCATTGAACAAATTATGGATCAGGTGAGTATTGGTGATTATATTTAGATTTTATTATAAACTATTTGAACTACTCTAGCTGGAACTGAGTCTGAATTTTCAATTAAAATCCATCAGCGCAGAAGGCAAATAATCTGCATTACAGGTAAAGATAGTCTTTGAAGATGAACGTGAAATGTTTCTAGCTTCTTTGAAGAGCAAGAAACGACCGATCTGCTCCCATTTAATACATAATTTCAAACACTTTGACACATCTTTCTAAAGTCAGTCTTCCTTTAGTCACTTGCATAAATAATATCTTGGTATCCTGATTCATATGTATACAGGCTTAAAGAATCTTACAAACCACTTTCTATTTCGGAGTGCAACATCTAAGCTTTCAATACAAGTAACAAAGTGTGTATATTTTAAATTAAACGAAACATAATACATTTAAAACTTAAAAATGCAGTAAGCATCTGCATGTATTTTTTACTTGCGAGTATAGGTACTATATATAAGGCAAGTTATACATTCTTAAAAAAAATGTAACAATCAAACAAGACATTACGATCATAGAAAACACCAAAAAAAGTGGTTCCCTCAATTCCGTCTGTCTGTCCTCGAGTATGCAGCCTAACCGGTTGGATGCATTTGCTTCACGCATGCTACATATTGTTTTTTCGGTAATATGCCCACACGTTTTTTTTTCAATTTTTTTAAGATGACAAATAACAGTACCTCCCATACATAGTATTCGTATTTTGTAGTTCTTGGACATTGTCTTGAATAGTTAGAAAAAAAATATATTCCTTAAATAAAAAACAAAAATGTATTTCTCGAAAAATGCTCCAAGAATTTTTATAAAAAAATGTGTGTTCTTAATTAGTACAGTCCACTTTCAAGTATAAAAATATTTTGCTTGCGTACTTATTAATAGTACCGCCCCTCCAACGATTTTTGATTTTTTTCCTCAATTTATAACAATTAAGCAATTAAAAACATTAAATTATGTTTAAGTATTATCCATTTATTTCTATCTTCTTATTACTCTCATTTTATGAATTTCTCGTACGTCACTGAATAATACATACGATGTATGTCATTATACATTTATATATACATATAAATGTAAAATGGCATATACATACGCCCACCTACAACATTCATTTTCATTATTATATGTGCATATTTACATACCTAAACTACATCTATGAATGTAGGTAGATACTATATTACCTCTCCTAAATTACATACAAAATTAAAAACCATAATCTAGACTTAAAAATGTATTGGTAGGGTGGTGTCTATGATTACTTAGCTACTAAAAGCTGCAATGTTTGGCTTCATAGGCCCTCATTATGAATAGCAAATCGAACATTGGATAAGTTGCGAATCATTAACATACTATAATATGGACAGCCAGGAGCCAACTTCACGTTTGATCTCTCCTCAGCTAGGATCAAACGAGTGCCACCCAGCTCCCAGCGGAATATAATGGTTATGGTAAAGGGTTGTTTAAAAACGTGCCGTAAAATTACATTTATAACAAATCAATCTGAAGTAAACATGCAATATCTGATGTTACGCTATTTTAAATATTTTTATTGTCTTTTTGTCGCTTGCCTTCGGAAAGCTAGGCAAATGACCAAGTAGAACGAAATGCTGATTTTGACACCGTTGCAAATCTTTTAAGAACCAGTTTTGATACCAACTTAGAATTATTTACTGTGTTTGTTTGTAATGGCAATATTATAATTGCTTTTTCACTCAAAATTTCTTCACTCAAATTACACTAGCACTTATCCAGGCAATTTTGTTTGAATATTTGCACTGGTACAGCAGAAAAAACGCAGCCAATATTGTGCGTATTTTTGTGCATTTCGTTGTGAGTTAAATTAATGTCTTTCCTTCAAATTTATTTTAGATGGTGGCAACGCGACAGGGTACAGCTAATTTGTATATCTATACCTTTAAAAATATATGAACACTATGTATATTACACCTATCATATAAAGTTTTATATGCATACATATATCTACCTGACCATCACAATACAACGCTTTCATTATACATTATTACGTACCTACATATTTACATACCTTGGCTCTATATACATAATATGTATGTAGTGTAGGTACTTATTGGCATCCTAATTTAAAGAAATAAAATCCATAGCATAGATTTAAATACTGATTCAAAATAGATTTTAACGGCCTTTAGTTCACAAAATTTGCAATTCGTCAGGGCGATCTATCTTCCTTGGACTCGTCGCTCATTCACTTGTACAAAACGCAAATTTTGTGGACTAAAGGCCATTAAAAGCTATTTTGAATCTATAATTCAACAAGTCTAATTAAATATAATGCTAAGCCTTCTACTTGGCTGAATAATTTCAGTAGTATATTTAATGGTATTATAAAAAGAATCATCTTCATAGATTTAAATATACATACATATGTAGGCAGGGACCTATGTAACTATTTCCTGAAACATACATTCGGTACATTATAATAAGAACTTAATGAAAATTGGACCAACCTACTAACAGCGTCAAATTTTAGTTTCATTTAGGAAACTTCTCCAGCTTCATCTGCCACAAACTATGCCATAACCATTGTCAGGCATACATCGTCACAAGAATGAGCGGGCATGAAAATTTGCCCATCATTCATACTCCACAAACAACTACGAGAATAGTACCTTCGACAAACAATGGTCGGATACCTTCGTCAATAAATACACAGCAAAATTCACAACAAAAATATCAACAACATCAACATCAACTGCTACCCCTCCAGAAATCATTGATTACCCACTCCACCAAAGCACAACCTTGCAACGAATGTGACATATGATCCATTGGCGAATGCACATTATATACCGACATACCTATAACTGTAGGTAAGTTAGATGAAACTTTATACAAAAATAAAATGTTATTTTTAACTTCTAACTCCCAACAGTTCCTTCATCTTCATGCAATCGAATGCTCCAAGAGAAAGCATTGCCAGTAAAAGAAATATATGCATGGATTGTCCAAAACAACTCCCACCGGATGTAAGAATAGTGTGAGACATAATCTTTTGTTAATATAACCTTTCGCAATATTAAACCTTTTCTACTAACAATATTGTGCTTAATTTATTTATAAAAAATATGGAAACAATTTGCCGCAAGCGTTTACTCGTACTTTCCGATGAATTTCCATATCAGAAACAAAGCAAAATGTTTATCAACCAAAAAAAGTGTAGACCTACTCAACGATGAAAAGAATTCATAGAAAGTAGAATAAGTTAAGTTTTATTTATTAAATGGATTACCAGTATATTTGACAATAAGTTGTTACAAAAAAATTAACTTCTATTACAAATTTACTAAAAATCAATAAAAAAACGTTTTTTTTTAATCTCCAATACAAATTACGTTTTAGAAAATTTTACTTTTATTTAAAATCGAACTCGAAATTTTAATCATACTTGATATTCCGCTATTCCGTCTGTCTCTCTGTAGGTCGATATAAATATGTATATCCATTTTGTCGACCTAATTATATTTCATTTTTCCGCATTTTTGTCCTGACTAAACTACATACCTACACAAGTTTTTGCTATCTACGTCATAATACCTACATACATACATTATATACTATTTGGGCTCTCATACATTTATATACCTATATATCTTTAAAAATCTAATGAATATTATGTATATTGCACCTATCATATAAAGGTAACCGACACTTTCAATGTACATTGTATGTGCATATCTACATACTCACATACATATCTGTATGTAGTGTAGGTACACAATTATCATCCTAATTTACATAATTAATATCTATAATATAGATTTAAATATAAATTTGTAGGTATGTAGGTACCTATTCCTTGAATCATCCATTCAATCCATTATACTAAAAACTTAGTACATTTAGCTATATTAAAAAATACTCAAATTAGGTTTGAAACTAATGAATAAAAATGAAAAATAGAAACTTGATTTTTTGAATTGTGGATCGGGCTCGGGCCAGAGCAAATTAAATGTATAAACATATTTTAAGTTTTATGACTAGGGAACATAACTTATACTTTTCAACAGCATAATATTTATGTGTACAAAGTCCATATAATTCACATAAAAGAAACATTATCTGCATTTCCATTTTCTATAACTATTTATTAAATTTGAGTATTCTTTTAATTTCCATTTCAAAAATAATAAATTACGTACAAAACGCAAATGGAATTAGTATTTTCTGCTATCTATGTCACTGAATAGGTACCAACCTACATAAATTATGTACAAGGTGGGCTCTCATACATTTATATAAATCTATATCTTTAAAAATCAAATAAATATTATGTATGTATATTACAACTATCGTATAAAGTTTTATATGCATATATGTATCTACCTAACCATCATTATACATTATTATGTACCTACATATTTACATACCTAGGCTTATGTATGCAGTGTAGGTACTTATTACCATCCTAATTTACAGAATTAAAATCCATAATATACACATACATTTGTAGGTAGAGGTACCTAGTACCTATTTCCTGAAATATACATTCGATCAATTATACTATGAACTTACCAACATCTGCTTTAAACTTACTTAATGATAATTGGACCAGCGTCAAAGTTTAGCTACATTAAAGAATACTCAAAATATAAAACTAATAAATCGGCCCTATCACAGAATCCATCGTAATCGAAAATCTTATTATATTAATTATTTTTAAGTTTATTGATTCATATCTATACCTAGGTACAAATTTTCATCGATATCAAATGGATTGCATGCACCTCTCATTTGTTTTCTTTGGATTTTAAGCTTTTGCCTTCTAAACAATTTTATTATTTGCTTCATCCATTTATTTCTACGCTTTCGTACAATTTCTTGAAAAACGAACAATCGCTTTCGTTTTATTTATTACAAAATCCCCTGAAGTAAGTAGACGGTAATTTAAGACAAAAAAATTGCATTTGAAACTAATTTTCTATTTTTCAAAAACACTAAAAAACTGCTTTTAGATAGAAATTTTTCGAAATATTCGTTTGATTTAAAAACGGTTTTCAGGATTTAGAAGCAGAGGTTAATTAACACTCAGTACAGTTACAATCATCGAAATCAGGCAAGTATTTTGGAAATGAGAGCTTTGCGTAGGTTCTGATTTCAAGATTTTTCTTGATATAAGTAGAAATTTCTTGGATTTGGACAAGCTGTCATTTCCAAAGTACTTGCTGATCTCGATGATTTAAACTGTTGTGAGTTTTAATTGATGTCAGCTTGTAAATTCTTGAAACCGTTTTTAATTTGATCAAATATTAAAAAAAAAATTACATCTGAAACTAATTTTGTAATTTTTCATTTTTTTGAAAACACTAAAAAACTACTTTTAGATAGCAATTTTTCGACATAATTGTTTGATTATAAAATGATTTTAAGGATTTAGAAACTTAGGTTAATTAACACTCAGAACAGTTACAATCATCGAAATCAAGCAAGTAGTTTTGAAATGAGAGGTTTGCGTAGTTTCTGATTTCAAGATTTTCCTTGATATTTGTAAACATTTCTTGGAATTGCTAATTTGGAAAAGCTGTCATTTCCAAAGTACTTGCTTCATCTCGATGATTTGTACTGTTGTGAGTTTTAATTTATGTCGGCTTGTAAATTCTTGAAACCGTTTTCAATTCGAGCAAATATTTCAAAAAGAATCCATCTACATTCTATTCGCCGAAGTTGCCCCCTAAAAGTACAAAAACGGACAACCTATTCTTGGAATGGAAATATAACAAAAATCTGAGTATGAGGTTGTTCATTAGTGATATTTTGTCACATCATATCAAATGCCCTATGCTTTTATCATTGATTGATTTGTATGCTCCGTCGCGTCAGATAAGAGAACGTTGTCTATTCCGAGAAAAGGAACACAGAGTAAACTATGCTCGTAATGAACCAATAACTCGTTGTATCAGAGAAACTAATCTCATTTCAAATTATATTGATTTTAACTTTCATAAAAGCAGATACATTTTAAAAATTAATTTAATTTTGTTCTTTTCAAATTGATTAATCAAATTATGATTACACAATTTATTGTATTAAATACTTAATGTAATTTTGTTAGATGTTAAATGTTATACCTATTTATCTCTTTTTTGTAGTCTAATTGTAGATTTAATTATCTCTAATTGATGTAAATAAATAAATATATTTAATATATTTATATTTAAATATTTATAAAATCGGTAATATTATTTTTCAAAATTCTAATATTTTTTATCAGCTTTCGCATTCTCGATAAGGAAAATCAAATTGATAACAAGTTTATCCCCACTTAAGCATAATAAGCTTTGCCAATCCTGAATAATGTATAGGCAAACACGCCTATAGAATTTTTTTGACGTAGCTACTATCCATAACGATGAATAAGGTGGTCTGTATGTATATAGATTTGTGATTTTATTATAGGTCTTCAAACCAGTATTAACAATAAATTTATGTAAATTAGTTTTATTTCCCAATTTTTTTTTTTAAATTAAAGAAAATTTCAACTTACAAACGAACAAAGTAAAAAAAAGAACACCCAATTTTAGGTGAATCGCTTGGAGCACAACTGCACTATTGCGCACCTATACAAACACGATCAATCACACTATTATCTTGAGGCGTAGGCATCGACGTAACCATCTGTTGTTGATATTGTCGTGTTTGTTCCAGTCGTCTAGACGCAACCAGTTATTCGGACATACTCTGCAGATGTTGGGATAACATTTTGCTCAAATCGTATATGGGCGTAGTCTGTCTTTGACATTCCGCTTGTGTTCTCTTGGCAATTCGACAGTCTTATACCGTAGAATTATTTACTGTGTTTGTTTGTAATGGCAATATTATAATTGCTTTTTCACTCAAAATTTCTTCACTCAATTTACACTAGAACTTATCCAGGCAATTTTGTTTGAATATTTGCACTGGTACAGCAGAAAAAACGCAGCTAATATTGTGCGTATTTTTGTGCATTTCGTTGTGAGTTAAATTAATGTCTTTCCTTCAAATTTATTTAAGATTGTGGCAACGCGACAGTGTACAGCTAATTTGTAAATATATACCTTTAAAAATATATGAGCACTAAGTATATTACAACTATCATATAAAGTTTTATATGCATATATCTACCTAACCATCACAATACAACGCTTTCATTATACATTATTACGTACCTACATATTTACATACCTAGGGTCTATATACATATGTATGTAGTGTAGGTACTTATTACCATCCTAATTTAAGAATTAAAATCCATAGCATAGATTTAAATACTGATTCAAAATAGATTTTAACGGCCTTTAGTTCACAAAATTTGCATTTCGTCTGGGCGATCTATCTTCCTTAGACTCATCGCTCACTCACTTGTACAAAACGCAAATTTTGTGGACTAAAGGCCATTAAAAGCTATTTTGAATCTATTATTCAACAAGTCTAATTAAATATAATGCTAAGCCTTCTACTTGGCTGAATAATTTCAGTAGTATATATAATTGTATTATAAAAAGAAACATCTTCATATATTTAAATATGCATACATATGTAGGCAGGTACCTATGTAACTATTTCCTGAAACATACATTCGGTTCATTATAATAAGAACTTACATCGGTCTTCAACTTATGTACTGAAAATTGGACCAACCTACTAACAGCGTCAAATTTTAGTTTCATTTAGGAAACTTCTCCAGCTTCATCTGCCACAAACTATGCCATAACCATTGTCAGGCATACATCGTCACAAGAATGAGCGGGTATGAAAATTTGCCCATCATTCATATTCCACAAACAACTACGAGAACGGTACCTTCGACAAACAATGGTCGGATACCTTCGTCAATAAATACACAGCAAAATTCACAACAAAAACATCAACAACATCAACATCAACTGCTACCCCTCCAGAAATCATCGATTACCCACTCCACCAAAGCACAACCTTGCAACGAATGTGACATATGATCCATTGGCGAATGCACATTATATACCGACATACCTATAACTGTAGGTAAGTTAGATGAAACTTTATACAAAAATAAAATGTTATTTTTAACTTCTAACTCCCAACAGTTCCTTCATCTTCACTTCAATCGAATGCTCCAAGAGAAAGCATTGCCAGTAAACGCAATATATGTATGGATTGTCCAAAACAACTCCCACCGGATGTAAGAATAGTGTGAGACATAATCTTTTGTTAACATAACCTTTCGAAATATTAAACCTTTTCTGCTAACAATATTGTGCTTAATTTATTTATAAAAAATATGGAAACAATTTGCCGCAAGCGTTTACTTTCCGATGAATTTCCATATCAGAAACAAAGCAAAATGTTTATCAACCAAAAAAGAGTAGACCTACTCAACGATGAAAAAATGAAAAGAATTCATAGAAAGTAGAATAAGTTAAGTTTTAAGTAAATGGATTACCAGTATATTTGACAATAAGTTGTTACAAAAAAATTAACTTCTATTACAAATTTACTAAAAATCAATAAAAAACGTTTTTTTTAATCTCCAATACGAATAACGTTTTTGAAAATTTTACTTTTATTTAAAATCGAACTCGAAATTTTAATCAAACTTGATATTCCGCTATTCCGTCTGTCTCTCTGTAGGTCGATATAAATATGTATATCCATTTTGTCGACCTAATTATATTTCATTTTTCCGCATTTTTGTCCTGACTAAACTACATACCTACACAAGTTTTTGCTACCTACGTCACTGAATACCTACATACATACATACATTATATACTATTTGTTCTCTCATACGTTTATATACCTATATATCTTTAAAAATCGAATGAATATTATGTATATTGCACCTATCATATAAAGGTAACCGACACTTTCAATGTACATTGTATGTTATTGCATATTTACATACTTACATACATATCTGTATGTAGTGTAGGTACACAATTATCATCCTAATTTACATAATTAATATCTATAATATAGATTTAAATATAAATTTGTAGGTATGTAGGTACCTATTCCTTGAATCATCCATTCAATCCATTATACTAAAAACTTAGTACATTTAGCTATATTAAAAAATACTCACATTAGGTTTGAAACTAATGAATAAAAATGAAAAATAGAAACTTGATTTTTTGAATTGTGGATCGGGCTCGGGCCAGAGCAAATTAAATGTATAAACATATTTTAAGTTTTATGACTAAGGAACATAACTTATACTTTTCAACAGCATAATATTTATGTGTACAAAGTCCATATAATTCACATAAAAGAAACATTATCTGCATTTCCATTTTCTATAACTATTTATTAAATTTGAGTATTCTTTTAATTTCCATTTCAAAAATAATAAATTACGTACAAAACGCAAATGGAGTTAGTATTTTCTGCTATCTATGTCACTGAATAGGTACCAACCTACATAAATTATGTACAAGGTGGGCTCTCATACATTTATATAAATCTATATCTTTAAAAATCAAATAAATATTATGTATGCAGTGTAGGTACTTATTACCATCCTAATTTACAGAATTAAAATCCATAATATACATTTAAATAGACACATACATTTGTAGGTAGAGGTACCTAGTACCTATTTCCTGAAATATACATTCGATCAATTATACTAAGAACTTACCAACATCTGCTTTAAACTTACTTAATGATAATTGGACCTTCATACTAACAGCGTCAAAGTTTAGCTACATTAAAGAATACTCAAAATATAAAACTAATAAATCGGCCCTATCACAGAATCCATCGTAATCGAAAATGTTATTATATTAATTATTTTTAAGTTTATTGATTCATATCTATACCTAGGTACAAATTTTCATCGATATCAAATGGATTGCATGCACCTCTCATTTGTTTTCTTTGGATTTTAAGCTTTTGCCTTCTAAACAATTTTATTATTTGTTTCATCCATTTATTTTACGCTTTCGTACAATTTCTTGAAAAACGAACAATCGCTTTCGTTTTATTTATTACAAGATCCCCTGAAGTAAGTAGAAGGTAATTTAAGACAAGAAAATTGCATCTGAAACTAATTTTCTATTTTTCAAGAACACTAAAAAACTGCTTTTAGTTAGAAATTTTTCGAAATATTCGTTTGATTTAAAAACGGTTTTCAGGATTTAGAAGCTGAGGTTAATTAACACTCAGTAGAGTTACAATCATCGATATCAAGCAAGTATTTTGGAAATGACAGCTTTGCGTAGGTTCTGATATCAAGATTTTTCTTGATATAAGTAGAAATTTCTTGGATTTGGACAAGCTGTTATTTCCAAAGTACTTGCTGATCTCGATGATTTAAACTGTTGTGAGTTTTAATTGATGTCAGCTTGTAAATTCTTGAAACCGTTTTTAATTTGATCAAATATTAAAAAAAAAATTACATCTGAAACTAATTTTGTAGTTTTTCACATCAAAAAACTACTTTTAGATAGCAATTTTTCGACATAATTGTTTGATTATAAAATGATTTTAAGGATTTAGAAACTGAGGTTAATTAACACTCAGAACAGTTACAATCATCGAAATCAAGCAAGTAGTTTTGAAATGATTTCAAGATTTTCCTTGATATTTGTAAACATTTCTTGGAATTGTTAATTTGGTCAAGCTGTCATTTCCAAAGTATTTGCTTCATCTCGATGATTTGTACTGTTGTGAGTTTTAATTTATGTCGGCTTGTAAATTCTTGAAACCGTTTTCAATTCGAGCAAATATTTCAAAAAGAATCCATCTACATTCTATTCGCCGAAGTTGCCCCCTAAAAGTACAAAAACGGACAACCTATTCTTGGAATGGAAATATAACAAAAATCTGAGTAGGAGGTTCATATTTATAAAATCGCTAATATTATTTTTCAAAATTCTAATATTTTTTATCAGCTTTCGCATTCTCGATAAGGAAAATCAAATTGATAACAAGTTTATCCCCACTTAAGCATAATAAGCTTTGCCAATCCTGAATAATGTATAGGCAAACACGCCTATAGAATTTTTTTGACGTAGCTACTATCCATAACGATGAATAAGGTGGTCTGTATGTATATAGATTTGTGATTTTATTATAGGTCTTCAAACCAGTATAAACAATAAATTTATGTAAATTAGTTTTATTTCTCATTTTTTTTTTTAAATTAAAGAAAATTTCAACTTACAAACGAACAAAGTAAAAAAAAGAACACCCAATTTTAGGTGAATCGCTTGGAGCACAACTGCACTATTGCGCACCTATACAAACACGATCAATCACACTATTATCTTGAGGCGTAGGCATCGACGTAACCATCTGTTGTTGATATTGTCGTGTTTGTTCCAGTCGTCTAGACGCAACCAGTTATTCGGACATACTCTGCAGATGTTGGGATAACATTTTGCTCAAATCGTATATGGGCGTAGTCTGTCTTTGACATTCCGCTTGTGTTCTCTTGGCAATTCGACAGTCTTATACAGTAGAATTATTTACTGTGTTTGTTTGTAATGGCAATATTATAATTGCTTTTTCACTCAAAATTTCTTCACTCAATTTACACTAGAACTTATCCAGGCAATTTTGTTTGAATATTTGCACTGGTACAGCAGAAAAAACGCAGCTAATATTGTGCGTATTTTTGTGCATTTCGTTGTGAGTTAAATTAATGTCTTTCCTTCAAATTTATTTAAGATTGTGGCAACGCGACAGTGTACAGCTAATTTATAAATATATACCTTTAAAAATATATGAGCACTAAGTATATTACAACTATCATATAAAGTTTTATATGCATATATCTACCTAACCATCACAATACAACGCTTTCATTATACATTATTACGTACCTACATATTTACATACCTAGGGTCTATATACATATGTATGTAGTGTAGGTACTTATTACCATCCTAATTTAAAGAATTAAAATCCATAGCATAGATTTAAATACTGATTCAAAATAGATTTTAACGGCCTTTAGTTCACAAAATTTGCATTTCGTCTGGGCGATCTATCTTCCTTAGACTCATCGCTCACTCACTTGTACAAAACGCAAATTTTGTGGACTAAAGGCCATTAAAAGCTATTTTGAATCTATAATTCAACAAGTCTAATTAAATATAATGCTAAGCCTTCTACTTGGCTGAATAATTTCAGTAGTATATTTAATGGTATTATAAAAAGAATCATCTTCATAGATTTAAATATACATACATATGTAGGCAGGTACCTATGTAACTATTTCCTGAAACATACATGCGGTACATTATAATAAGAACTTAAATCGGTCTTCAACTTATGTAATGAAAATTGGACCAACCTACTAACAGCGTCAAATTTTAGTTTCATTTAGGAAACTTCTCCAGCTTTTCATCTGCCACAAACTATGCCATAACCATTGTCAGGCATACATCGTCACAAGAATGAGCGGGTATGAAAATTTGCCCATCATTCATATTCCACAAACAACTACGAGAACGGTACCTCCGACAAACAATGGTCGGATACCTTCGTCAATAAATACACAGCAAAATTCACAACAAAAACATCAACAACATCAACTGCCACCCCTCCAGAAATCATCGATTACCCACTCCACCAAAGCACAACCTTGCAACGAATGTGACATATGATCCATTGGCGAATGCACATTATATACCGACATACCTATAACTGTAGGTAAGTTAGATGAAACTTTATACAAAAATAAAATGTTATTTTTAACTTCTAACTCCCAACAGTTCCTTCATCTTCATGACAATCGAATGCTCCAAGAGAAAGCATTGCCAGTAAACGAAATATATGCATGGATTGTCCAAAACAACTCCCACCGGATGTAAGAATAGTGTGAGACATAATCTTTTGTTAACATAACCTTTCGAAATATTAAACCTTTTCTACTAACAATATTGTGCTTAATTTATTTATAAAAAATATGGAAACAATTTGCCGCAAGCGTTTACTTTCCGATGAATTTCCATATCAGAAACAAAGCAAAATGTTTATCAACCAAAAAAGAGTAGACCTACTCAACGATGAAAAAATGAAAAGAATTCATAGAAAGTAGAATAAGTTAAGTTTTATTTATTAAATGGATTACCAGTATATTTGACAATAAGTTGTTACAAAAAAAATAACTTCTATTACAAATTTACTAAAAATCAATAAAAAACGTTTTTTTTAATCTCCAATACGAATAACGTTTTTGAAAATTTTACTTTTATTTAAAATCGAACTCGAAATTTTAATCAAATTTGATATTCCGCTATTCCGTCTGTCTCTCTGTAGGTCGATATAAATATGTATATCCATTTTGTCGACCTAATTATATTTCATTTTTCCGCATTTTTGTCCTGACTAAACTACATACCTACACAATTTTTGCTATCTACGTCACTGAATACCTACATACATACATACATTATATACTATTTGTTCTCTCATACATTTATATACCTATATATCTTTAAAAATCGAATGAATATTATGTATATTGCACCTATCATATAAAGGTAACCGACACTTTCAATGTACATTGTATGTTATTGCATATTTACATACTTACATACATATCTGTATGTAGTGTAGGTACACAATTATCATCCTAATTTACATAATTAATATCTATAATATAGATTTAAATATAAATTTGTAGGTATGTAGGTACCTATTCCTTGAATCATCCATTCAATCCATTATACTAAAAACTTAGTACATTTAGCTATATTAAAAAATACTCACATTAGGTTTGAAACTAATGAATAAAAATGAAAAATAGAAACTTGATTTTTTGAATTGTGGATCGGGCTCGGGCCAGAGCAAATTAAATGTATAAACATATTTTAAGTTTTATGACTAAGGAACATAACTTATACTTTTCAACAGCATAATATTTATGTGTACAAAGTCCATATAATTCACATAAAAGAAACATTATCTGCATTTCCATTTTCTATAACTATTTATTAAATTTGAGTATTCTTTTAATTTCCATTTCAAAAATAATAAATTACGTACAAAACGCAAATGGAGTTAGTATTTTCTGCTATCTATGTCACTGAATAGGTACCAACCTACATAAATTATGTACAAGGTGGGCTCTCATACATTTATATAAATCTATATCTTTAAAAATCAAATAAATATTATGTATGTATATTACAACTATCGTATAAAGTTTTATATGCATATATGTATCTACCGAACCATCATTATACATTATTATGTACCTACATATTTACATACCTAGGCTCCATATACATATGTATGCAGTGTAGGTACTTATTACCATCCTAATTTACAGAATTAAAATCCATAATATACATTTAAATATACACATACATTTGTAGGTAGAGGTACCTAGTACCTATTTCCTGAAATATACATTCGATCAATTATACTAAGAACTTACCAACATCTGCTTTAAACTTACTTAATGATAATTGGACCTTCATACTAACAGCGTCAAAGTTTAGCTTCATTAAAGAATACTCAAAATATAAAACTAATAAATCGGCCCTATCACAGAATCCATCGTAATCGAAAATCTTATTATATTAATTATTTTTAAGTTTATTGATTCATATCTATACCTAGGTACAAATTTTCATCGATATCAAATGGATTGCATGCACCTCTCATTTGTTTTCTTTGGATTTTAAGCTTTTGCCTTCTAAACAATTTTATTATTTGTTTCATCCATTTATTTTACGCTTTCGTACAATTTCTTGAAAAACGAACAATCGCTTTCGTTTTATTTATTACAAGATCCCCTGAAGTAAGTAGAAGGTAATTTAAGACAAGAAAATTGCATCTGAAACTAATTTTCTATTTTTCAAGAACACTAAAAAACTGCTTTTAGATAGAAATTTTTCGAGATATTCGTTTGATTTAAAAACGGTTTTCAGGATTTAGAAGCTGAGGTTAATTAATAGCCAAATTATCTCATTTCCCATACAATATAAAATTTCCAAATTGAGATAATTTGCACGAAATTATCTCGCAAATTGAATGAAACCATTCAGTTAAAACTAACATACACTTAGAACGCACCCTTTGCTGAATAAATTGAATCAAAATGAATACAAACTGAACCACCACTTGATTCAAATTGTCATACGTGACGTTTTTAAACATCAATAGTTATTAAAAAAAAATAAAAACACGAAGAAGAAAGCGTAGGTATCCTTTTATTATTAGTATAATAAATATTATTTTAATAATTATATCACTTTATAGATAGACAAAAAACTAATGCATTTTTGATAAAAATGCAAATGTAATTTGCAGTACCATGCATTGGGGCTGCTGCATCATTGACGTTGGTATCACACATTTCCGATCAGGTTTGTATTTTTCCAGTTTAAATCACAAGTAAAGCCTGCTTATTGGTTAATTTTTTAAGGAATTTTCCATGATGAGGATCAATTGATTCCTAATCTGTATCGATACATTCAACCCTGGGAAAGTAAATTCATCGATTCGCAGCGTGTTTGGGCTTAATATGCTCTTAGGAGACAAGCAGCAAACGCTCAAGATCATCGTTTAACACTTGAGGACTTGGAAGACAGGTGGGATCGTGGTATTCCTAGAATCAATACACTCTTCCAAAAAGACAGACATACATTGGCCTATGATAAGGGCTGGCGCATTCGAACAGAGTTCAAACAATAACAAGTTCTCAAGCAAAATCCCTTCTGTTGGACACATCAGCTGCACGATGGTAATCTGTGGAATCTTAACAACTAACGAACGGATATGATCCAAGCTCTGGGTGGTGTTGTAGGTATTGGAGCATACACTCTTTAAGGGTACTTACTTCCCCACATGGGAGGGTCTTTTCTGGAAGAAAGCGTCTGGTTTTGAAAAGTCAATGAAATATAAAAAGTTGACAAACGCTCAGCGTTCCGGTTTGAATCAGATTCCAAATCGTCGATTCACTTTGTGGTGGTCACCAACAATTAATCGTGCTAATGCTTACGTTGGTTTCCAGGTGCAACTCGATTTAAAGGGTATTTTCATTCACGGTAATATAGATCTTTGTCAAGTATTTGATCAGGAGTTATATGAGATCGAGACTGTACAAAAAGAGACCATCCATCCGCGGAAGTCATATAAAATGAACTCTTCTTGTGCAGACATTCTTCTCTTCCCTGCATATAAATGGAATGTATTATGACCATCATTGTTAGCGAGTGTGGGAACTATCGATGAAATAATGGAAAATTGTAAACGAAAACTTCTCTCAATTACACCCTGAACCTTAAGTGTTATTGTTTCTATAGAAACATGGCCACAGTGTCATGTGTGCACAGAATGGGGTCAAAATAATGTGAATGAGAAAAATTGTGGGAGATGTCATCAGCCAGGAATATCAGTAAGATTCCTTTTATTTGGGCATCCGTACAATACAAACACTATGCAAACGGTACCAGTTGATATGAGAGTTGCTTATTAGAATGATATTCTTCTTTGTCGAATATGTGCTGCCAGAGCTGGCATATTCCATAAGATTGCTTATGAAAAATACAATTTATTTGCTATTTCCAAATGCGTTTTGGTGAGTATCAAAGAATTCCCGGGTAAGAGCTCTAAATTCTAAATGATCTTAGCGCAAATAACTGGGTGGATGAGCTATTTCGTAATATGCCGAGTTCCTGGGCAGAAGTTGAGAGCTTGGAAAGGCAAAAAGGTTTTCATGAAGTTTCGCTATAATAATTTTTCTAGTTCGTTTTTGTTTATAGAGAAAATAGAAAGTACGTATTTGGTTTTATAAAAAAAACATTATATCAATACACATTAATATAGGGATAAGAACTAATTACATAATATGCGCCAATCTTTAAGATTAAAATTTGTTCATGCAAAACGGTTTTTAAGTTTGAAATTATCTGCGTTATTGATCGAAATTTGTATCAAAAAACGAAAAGATAATGAAAACAAAATAAGAAATTACGTTGGCTCGAGTACATATTGTAAATTGTTTTCATATAATTTTTTTAATACAAATTCTTTTACAGCTGACCCAAATGTAAGCAAATAAACAATTAAAATGAGACTGACCGCAATTTCTACTATATTATTACCTAAGAAATAAAATGCACGACTGGATTGTAGGAACTTGCTCTTGTAGCTAACAACTTTTATGTAGCTAACCATTGAGGTTTAGTTAGTTAGGTGTAGTTATCCTATGCAGGTTTAAAGCCTATGTAGGTAAGATTACCTTGATTCTTAGTATAATGAATTGTCGAATGGATGATTCAAGGAATATTTACATAGGTACCTACCTACAAATGTGTATTTAATAAAACTAAGTTATGGATTTTAATTATGTAAGTATATAATACTATATGTATCTACATACATATATAAATATAACATAGGTATGTAAACATGTAATTACATATAATAATAAAAATGAAGGATACAGGTGGGTAGGTAGCGTTAACATTGCATGTAATTTTATAATTTAGGTGCAATATGCATACATAAGATTCATGTGATTTTTAAAGACACATATGTATATGTAAATGTATGAGGGCCTACATTGTATGTAGTATTCAGTGACGTACGCAAAAATAACTAAAAATAAGGGAATAATAGTAAGTAAGGTAGAAATAAATGGATAATACACATAATTAAATGTTTTTATATTGCTTAGTTGCTATAATTTGAGGGAAAACAAAGATGCAATTTAAACTCATGGATAAATAGGAATATATCAAAACAAATTTCAAAAATCGTTGGAGCGGTTTTTTAATAAATTAATTTTTTATGTATAAAATTTTGAAAATATATTTTTAGAAAAAAAATTGAAACGCCATTTTGAAGATATTATTAATTATTATTATTATTATTAATTTTATAGGTAAAATTCAAATTTAAAAAACATTCTGACTGGTATTTGAAAAATCGATTTTTCAAAAAAAAATTTAATTTATTTTTTAAAAATCGAAAATTTTTTTTTTTTGAAAATTTTCGTATGCAGTTTTATTAACAATTTTAGGGAGCATTTATATAAAAAAAAATATTTTAATCGGTTCATCCAATATTGAGAATTTCGAGATTATGAAAAGTGGTTTTATGGGAAGTACCATTAAAAAGTACGCAAAAAAAATATTTTTATAATTAAAAGTGGGCTGTACTAATTTAAGAACACACACATTTTTTTATAAAAATTCTTGGAGCCGTTTTTAAGAAATACGTTTTTTTCTTAACGGTTTTTTTAAAATTTGTATGGGAGGTACCCGTTTTGTTTTTTAATTCAGGAAAATACATATACGAAGTTTCGAAAAAATCTATTGAGTCGTTTTCGAAATTATGAGTTTTCAACAAAAAATTAGTTTCCAAAAAAGATTTTTTTTCAAAAATTTTGCTTTACAAGAGTTTTTAAACTGAGCTTCTGCGTAAAAAAATTCAAAAAAATCAAATTTACCGTTTCCCAGAAAATCGAAAACCAAAAAAATGGTTGTACTAGAGGTACCAAAAATAACAATTTTTTTCCAAAAAAAAAAAATTGTCTAAAGGTACTCTTTCCCTTCATTAATGAACTGATTTTTTTTTTATAAAAATCGTAGAAGCCGTTTTCGAGAAAAATAAGATTTTTGTTTTTGGCCAAAAAAAATTATGGGAGCTACTGCTATTTTTCGTCTTAAAAAAATGAAAAAAAACGTGTGGACATATTACCGAAAAACCAATATGTACCAAGTTTGAAGCAAATCCGTCCAACCGTTTAGGCTGCAGACTCGAGGACAGACAGACAGACGAAATTGGGGGACCCACTTTTTTTGTGTTCTCTATGATCGTAATGCCATGTTTGATTGTTAGAAAAAAAGATTGTTTTACGAATACATAACTTGCCTTATAGTACCTATAATCGCAAGTAAAAAATCATTTCCATATTAAATGAAAAGTATACATATTATTTAAGTACTTATATTTTTAAAAGTTTTTTTTTCTTTATGTAGTAAACACATCGATATGTCTCTATCGGCAGTAGAATTGACCGTCAACAACATGGCGAAAGCTACATATGGAACTACGAAATGCTTTTGTATCAGTAGATCTGATAAGGAATTCCAGTTTTCAAACTGGTGGTGCATATCTCTTTAGCACCCTTCGAGGCTGCGATGCTCAGAGGATCTATGGGTGGTCTGAAATTGCAATCGTTGTTAGGAGTAAACAATTTGCCTTACAGGATGTGGTAAGGTCGATTTTGTTCCACCAATGAATATTTATGTTGATGACTGATTTTTCTCTTTCAGGAAGTCACTATTCCAACAATTGATCACAAGCTATCACATCGAAATTGGCATTGACTCAGCTTGTAAACGCTTTGCTGGGAATCTTTAATTCAGTGCGCAATTATCATAATGAAATAAAATACAAAGGTTTTCATCAACTATTTTCAATTGTTTTTATTTTGTCTATTTTTGGAAAGAATTATCAATGTTTTTGGCACCAAAGCCTCAAAGAAATTTTATAGCCATCACTTGCTATAACATGTTAATCGGCAAATTTTGATCGAAATTTAACAAATTATTACAGAGCTTGGTACTAGCCCCTTAGGCGATCGCCAGCTGCTATTTTTCTGAATCTTTATCAATCGCCATTTGGTGAATAGATAATATATCTGCTGATTACTGCCCTTGTTTCCAAAATCTTCCAGTTCCTTTATCAAGTTACAGAAAGAAATTGTAGGTTTAAGGGGCATCATTTAAATCCAATTCGTTCACTTCTTTCATATATGCATGAACAATCTGATAAAAAACAAGAATACAAATAAGCTTTCTAATTTCCTTTCACTAATTAAATTCTCACAGGATCAGCATCCACAAATATAATTTTTCTAATATTAAGCGTGAACAGTGCATCTCGGAATAGGATTTTGTAATTTTATAATTTTAGAAGTTGTAAAATGTCAAAGAACTGTCAAATGAAATCCAGCCAAATTCAGCCAGATGTCAAACGAAATGAGATAATTTGTAATGAAAACACTTTTTCTGTAATTTGCCAAATTACATAATTTGAGCTCTAATGAAAACGGGCTCAAGCAAGTATTTTGGAAATGACAGCTTTGCGTAGGTTCTGATATCAAGATTTTTCTTGATATAAGTAGAAATTTCTTGGATTTGGACAAGCTGTTATTTCCAAAGTACTTGCTAATCTCGATGATTTAAACTGTTGTGAGTTTTAATTGATGTCAGCTTGTAAATTCTTGAAACCGTTTTTAATTTGATCAAATATTAAAAAAAAAATTACATCTGAAACTAATTTTGTAATTTTTCAAGAACACTAAAAAACTGCTTTTAGATAGAAATTTTTCGAGATATTCGTTTGATTTAAAAACGGTTTTCAGGATTTAGAAGCTGAGGTTAATTAATAGCCCGTTTTCATTAGGGCAAATTACGTAATTTCGTTGAAAATTTGCAAATTGAGTCCCAAATTATCTCATTTCCCATACAATATAAAATTTCCAAATTGAGATAATTTGCACGAAATTATCTCGCAAATTGAATGAAACCATTCAGTTAAAACTAACATACACTTAGAACGCACCCTTCGCTGAATAAATTGAATCAAAATGAATACAAACTGAACCACCACTTGATTCAAATTGTCATACGTGACGTTTTTAAACATCAATAGTTATTAAAAAAAATAAAAACACGAAGAAGAAAGCGTAGGTATCCTTTTATTATTAGTATAATAAATATTATTTTAATAATTATATCACTTTATAGATAGACAAAAAACTAATGCATTTTTGATAAGAATGCAAATGTAATTTGCAGTACCATGCATTGGGGCTGCTGCATCATTGACGTTGGTATCACACATTTCCGATCAGGTTTGTATTTTTCCAGTTTAAATCACAAGTAAAGCCTGCTTATTGGTTAATTTTTTAAGGAATTTTCCATGATGAGGATCAATTGATTCCTAATCTGTATCGATACATTCAACCCTGGGAAAGTAAATTCATCGATTCGCAGCGTGCTTGGGCTTAATATGCTCTTAGGAGACAAGCAGCAAACGCTCAAGATCGTCGTTTAACACTTGAGGACTTGGAAGACAGGTGGGATCGTGGTATTCCTAGAATCAATACACTCTTCCAAAAAGACAGACATACATTGGCCTATGATAAGGGCTGGCGCATTCGAACAGAGTTCAAACAATAACAAGTTCTCAAGCAAAATCCCTTCTGTTGGACACATCAGCTGCACGATGGTAATCTGTGGAATCTTAACAACTAACGAACGGATATGATCCAAGCTCTGGGTGGTGTTGTAGGTATTGGAGCATACACTCTTTAAGGGTACTTACTTCCCCACATGGGAGGGTCTTTTCTGGAAGAAAGCGTCTGGTTTTGAAAAGTCAATGAAATATAAAAAGTTGACAAACGCTCAGCGTTCCGGTTTGAATCAGATTCCAAATCATCGATTCACTTTGTGGTGGTCACCAACAATTAATCGTGCTAATGCTTACGTTGGTTTCCAGGTGCAACTCGATTTAAAGGGTATTTTCATTCGCGGTAATATAGATCTTTGTCAAGTATTTTATCAGGAGTTATATGAGATCGAGACTGTACAAAAAGAGACCATCCATCCGCGGAAGTCATATAAAATGAACTCTTCTTGTGCAGACATTCTTCTCTTCCCTGCATATAAATGGAATGTATTATGACCATCATTGTTAGCGAGTGTGAGAACTATCGATGAAATAATGGAAAATTGTAAACGAAAACTTCTCTCAATTACACCCTGAACCTTAAGTGTTATTGTTTCTATAGAAACATGGCCACAGTGTCATGTGTGCACAGAATGGGGTCAAAATAATGTGAATGAGAAAAATTGTGGGAGATGTCATCAGCCAGGAATATCAGTAAGATTCCTTTTATTTGGGCATCCGTACAATACAAACACTATGCAAACGGTACCAGTTGATATGAGAGTTGCTTATTAGAAGGATATTCTTCTTTGTCGAATATGTGCTGCCAGAGCTGGCATATTCCATAAGATTGCTTATGAAAAATACAATTTATTTGCTATTTCCAAATGCGTTTTGGTGAGTATCAAAGAATTCCCGGGTAAGAGCTCTAAATTCTAAATGATCTTAGCGCAAATAACTGGGTGGATGAGCTATTTCGTAATATGCCGAGTTCCTGGGCAGAAGTTGAGAGCTTGGAAAGGCAAAAAGGTTTTCATGAAGTTTCGCAATAATAATTTTTCTAGTTCGTTTTTGTTTATAGAGAAAATAGAAAGTACGTATTTGGTTTTATAAAAAAAACATTATATCAATACACATTAATATAGGGATAAGAACTAATTACATAATATGCGCCAATCTTTAAGATTAAAATTTGTTCATGCAAAACGGTTTTTAAGTTTGAAATTATCTGCGTTATTGATCGAAATTTGTATCAAAAAACGAAAAGATAATGAAAACAAAATAAGAAATTACGTTGGCTCGAGTACATATTGTAAATTGTTTTCATATAATTTTTTTAATACAAATTCTTTTACAGCTGACCCAAATGTAAGCAAATAAACAATTAAAATGAGACTGACCGCAATTTCTACTATATTATTACCTAAGAAATAAAATGCACGACTGGATTGTAGGAACTTGCTCTTGTAGCTAACAACTTTTATGTAGCTAACCATTGAGGTTTAGTTAGTTAGGTGTAGTTATCCTATGCAGGTTTAAAGCCTATGTAGGTAAGATTACCTTGATTCTTAGTATAATGAATTGTCGAATGGATGATTCAAGGAATATTTACATAGGTACCTACCTACAAATGTGTATTTAATAAAACTAAGTTATGGATTTTAATAATGTAAGTATATAATACTATATGTATCTACATACATATATAAATATAACATAGGTATGTAAACAT
Source organism: Philhelius pedissequus (assembly GCA_910595825.1). Lineage (NCBI taxonomy): Eukaryota > Metazoa > Arthropoda > Insecta > Diptera > Syrphidae > Philhelius > Philhelius pedissequus. The sequence continues at coordinate 217,883,216 of OU343160.1, read as the reverse complement.
GTAATTACATATAATAATAAAAATGAAGGATACAGGTGGGTAGGTAGCGTTAACATTGCATGTAACTTTATAATTTAGGTGCAATATGCATACATAAGATTCATGTGATTTTTAAAGACACATATGTATATTTAAATGTATGAGGGCCTACATTGTATGTAGTATTCAGTGACGTACGCAAAAATAACTAAAAATAAGGGAATAATAGTAAGTAAGGTAGAAATAAATGGATAATACACAAAATTAAATGTTTTTATATTGCTTAGTTGCTATAATTTGAGGGAAAACAAAGATGCAATTTAAACTCATGGATAAATAGGAATATATCAAAACAAATTTCAAAAATCGTTGGAGCGGTTTTTTAATAAATTAATTTTTTATGTATAAAATTTTGAAAACATATTTTTAGAAAAAAAATTGAAACGCCATTTTGAAGATATTATTAATTATTATTATTATTAATTTTATAGGTAAAATTCAAATTTAAAAAACATTCTGACTGGTATTTGAAAAATCGATTTTTCAAAAAAAAAATGTAATTTATTTTTTAAAAATCGAAAATTTTTTTTTTTGAAAATTTTCGTATGCAGTTTTATTAACAATTTTAGGGAGCATTTATATAAAAAAAAATATTTTAATCGGTTCATCCAATATTGAGAATTTCGAGATTATGAAAAGTGGTTCTATGGGAAGTACCATTAATAAGTACGCAAAAAAAATATTTTTATAATTAAAAGTGGGCTGTACTAATTTAAGAACACACACATTTTTTTATAAAAATTCTTGGAGCCGTTTTTAAGAAATACGTTTTTTTCTTAACGGTTTTTTTTAAATTTGTATGGGAGGTACCCGTTTTGTTTTTTAATTCAGGAAAATACATATACGAAGTTTCGAAAAAATCTATTGAGTCGTTTTCGAAATTATGAGTTTTCAACAAAAAATTAGTTTCCAAAAAAGATTTTTTTTCAAAAATTTTGGTTTACAAGAGTTTTTAAACTGAGCTTCTGCGTAAAAAAATTCAAAAAAATCAAATTTACCGTTTCCCAGAAAATCGAAAACCAAAAAAATGGTTGTACTAGAGGTACCAAAAATAACAATTTTTTTCCAAAAAAAAAAAATTGTCTAAAGGTACTCTTTCCCTTCATTAATGAACTGATTTTTTTTTATAAAAATCGTAGGAGCCGTTTTCGAGAAAAATAAGATTTTTGTTTTTGGCCAAAAAAAATTATGGGAGCTACTGCTATTTTTCGTCTTAAAAAAATGAAAAAAAACGTGTGGACATATTACCGAAAAACCAATATGTACCAAGTTTGAAGCAAATCCGTCCAACCGTTTAGGCTGCAGACTCGAGGACAGACAGACAGACGAAATTGGGGGACCCACTTTTTTTGTGTTCTCTATGATCGTAATGCCATGTTTGATTGTTAGAAAAAAAGATTGTTTTACGAATACATAACTTGCCTTATAGTACCTATAATCGCAAGTAAAAAATCATTTCCATATTAAATGAAAAGTATACATATTATTTATGTACTTATATTTTTAAAAGTTTTTTTTTTCTTTATGTAGTAAACACATCGATATGTCTCTATCGGCAGTAGAATTGACCGTCAACAACATGGCGAAAGCTACATATGGAACTACGAAATGCTTTTGTATCAGTAGATCTGATAAGGAATTCCAGTTTTCAAGCTGGTGGTGCATATCTCTTTAGCACCCTTCGAGGCTGCGATGCTCAGAGGATCTATGGGTGGTCTGAAATTGCAATCGTTGTTAGGAGTAAACAATTTGCCTTACAGGATGTGGTAAGGTCGATTTTGTTCCACCAATGAATATTTATGTTGATGACTGATTTTTCTCTTTCAGGAAGTCACTATTCCAACAATTGATCACAAGCTATCACATCGAAATTAGCATTGACTCAGCTTGTAAACGCTTTGCTGGGAATCTTTAATTCAGTGCGCAATTATCATAATGAAATAAAATACAAAGGTTTTCATCAACTATTTTCAATTGTTTTTATTTTGTCTATTTTTGGAAAGAATTATCAATGTTTTTGGCACCAAAGCCTCAAAGAAATTTTATAGCCATCACTTGCTATAACATGTTAATCGGCAAATTTTGATCGAAATTTAACAAATTATTACAGAGCTTGGTACTAGCCCCTTAGGCGATCGCCAGCTGCTATTTTTCTGAATCTTTATCAATCGCCATTTGGTGAATAGATAATATATCTGCTGATTACTGCCCTTGTTTCCAAAATCTTCCAGTTCCTTTATCAAGTTACAGAAAGAAATTGTAGGTTTAAGGGGCATCATTTAAATCCAATTCGTTCACTTCTTTCATATATGCATGAACAATCTGATAAAAAACAAGAATACAAATAAGCTTTCTAATTTCCTTTCACTAATTAAATTCTCACAGGATCAGCATCCACAAATATAATTTTTCTAATATTAAGCGTGAACAGTGCATCTCGGAATAGGATTTTGTAATTTTATAATTTTAGAAGTTGTAAAATGTCAAAGAACTGTCAAATGAAATCCAGCCAAATTCAGCCAGATGTCAAACGAAATGAGATAATTTGTAATGAAAACACTTTTTCTGTAATTTGCCAAATTACATAATTTGAGCTCTAATGAAAACGGGCTCAAGCAAGTATTTTGGAAATGACAGCTTTGCGTAGGTTCTGATATCAAGATTTTTCTTGATATAAGTAGAAATTTCTTGGATTTGGACAAGCTGTTATTTCCAAAGTACTTGCTAATCTCGATGATTTAAACTGTTGTGAGTTTTAATTGATGTCAGCTTGTAAATTCTTGAAACCGTTTTAAATTTGATCAAATATTAAAAAAAAAATTACATCTGAAACTAATTTTGTAATTTTTCATTTTTTTGAAAACACCAAAAAACTACTTTTAGATAGCAATTTTTCGACATAATTGATTATAAAATAATTTTAAGGATTTAGAAACTGAGGTTAATTAACACTCAGAACAGTTACACTCATCGAAATCAAGCAAGTAGTTTTGAAATGAGAGGTTTGCGTAGTTTCTGATTTCAAGATTTTCCTTGATATTTGTAAACATTTCTTGGAATTGTTAATTTGGTCAAGCTGTCATTTCCAAAGTATTTGCTTCATCTCGATGATTTGTACTGTTGTGAGTTTTAATTTATGTCGGCTTGTAAATTCTTGAAACCGTTTTCAATTCGAGCAAATATTTCAAAAAGAATCCATCTACATTCTATCCGCCGACGTTGCCCCCTAAAAGTACAAAAACCGACAACCTATTCTTGGAATGGAAATATAACAAAAATCTGAGTATGAGGTTCATATTTATAAAATCGCTAATGTTATTTTTCAAAATTCTAATATTTTTTATCAGCTTTCGCATTCTCGATAAAGAAAATCAAATTGATAACAAGTTTATCCCCACTTAAGCATGATAAGCTTTGCCAATCCTGAATAATGTATAGGCAAACACGCCTATAGAATTTTTTTGACGTAGCTACTATCCGTAACGATGAATAAGGTGGTCTGTAAGTATATAGATTTGTGATTTTATTATAGGTCTTCAAACCAGTATAAACAATAAATTTATGTAAATTAGTTTTATTTCTCAATTTTTTTTAAATTAAAGAAAATTTCAACTTACAAACGAGCAAAGTAAAAAAAGAACACCCAATTTTAGGTGAATCGCTTGGAGCACAACTGCACTATTGCGCACCTCTACAAACACGATCAATCACACTATTATCTTGAGGCGTAGGCATCGACGTAACCATCTGTTGTTGATATTGTCGTGTTTATTCCGGTCGTCTAGACGGAACCAGTTATTCGGACATACTCTGCAGATGTTGCGATAACATTTTGCTCAAATCGTATATGGGCGTATTCTGTCTTTGACATTCCGCTTGTGTTCTCTTGGCAATTCGACAGTTTTATACAGTTCCAGTTCTTCAAAGCCTGTTCAAACACCAGGAGTGAATGAGCCACAAAGTTGTGATATCTAGATGAGTTATTGTTGCTCGGTGTTTCCTTGCATTATCGGCGACGTGTCCACGTCACCGCAATGATGCAACCAGCTCCCCACATATCAACTGGTGGGCGATATGTAGTTTGGTCGCCCAAAAGAAATTCTGGAGGTCTTTACCAAAGTGTTACTACACGGTTTGTGAATCGGTTTTTCTGTTCATTACTTGGAATCCTTAATGCACGCGCCAAACCGAAATCGGGTAGTTTCAGTTGCCATATTTGGTTATGAATACATTAGCAGCTTTCATATCACGGTGTAATATCTAAAATTATTGGAAACAAATTATGGAAATAAGAGTTTTTTTTCAGAACTTACCTTGTTGCTGTGAATGTAACACAATCCATTTAGAAGCTGTTACATTAAATTTCTTGATCTTGGTTTGGGTACCCAACACCGGCTAACTACACAGTTTTGTGAGAGTTATGTTAGAGTTTCGAGTTTCGGATTAAATTGGAAGACTTTTGGTGGAATTATTTTCTAGAAAACACAATATTAAAATCAGTATAAAATGCAACAACTTTAAATGAACGTACTTGAATTTCTTTAGTTTCACATTTGGTTTTTGATCACTAAAGCGACTTGGTTGGTTTTAACCTACCGATGATAGAGCGGATGGGAACAAATCTAAAGTTTTTCACAGCTAACACACTATTTATTTTTTAACTAAAATAGAGAATACTTCTTTAAAGAATAAATAAAACTTGAAAATGAAAACAAATGGAATTTATTTTTTAGTCATTTTGTCATTTTTGAGCAAAAGTATTTTGTAATCCACCTCTCACGTGTATTCACGGATAGGAAAATAAGAGTAATTTAAGAGAGTTTTCTGTTACTCACCTCGAAAAAAAATTCCCGGGTGTTTAAGGCAAGTGGGGTACGAGTCGCGCTTCTATGTAGTATAGTTTCTCTATGGTCACTAGGTTCCTAAATATTTAAGTTAAATTAATTATGGGTGAATATGTAAATATATCAATAATGTTGTTCTTATAAATAAGTCTCAATTTGATTATTGAACAGGTCAATAGGTTCTTCGCTCCGATATTTGTATGAACAGGATGGGCGAGCTACCTCTTTTAATTTCATCTACAGGTATTGTAGCTGATTTTGATATAAAAGCAGAGCAATCCACACTACTTTCAGCCTGAACACGAACAGTCTACAATTCATATCATTAAATTTACATTTTTACATTAAATTACACAATTCAAGTACCTCGTTGCTGAATCCGCTTTCATTTGTGATATTGTCACTAGCAAAATAATCGACACCACAGATTTCAAATATAGCCCTCTGATCATTATCGAGTTCATATTTCGGATCCACAACACCTACGCCAATCTTTTGTCATTGGGCTGTGAGCTGCCGGATCTTCTTCAGCACACCACTTTTTAAATCATTCCAACACTTAATAGGAAATATTATATAAAACAATCAAAAAGATAAATCATTGTAAAGTAAGAATTTTGTGCCATTGGGCGGCAGAATTTGGTTTGGGACAGGCATTAAGTTTCAAACTTAATTCGGCCCAAATATCGTCCTTGTTAAAAGCGCTCTGTAAAGATTTAAGTTTTCCTTCTAACAATCCATAATTTGCCTTCGATTGAATTCGATAAGAACTTCCTCCTGATCATAGAGAAAATAATTACATAGAGGCGCGACTCGTACCCCCCTTGCCTTAAACACCCGCAAATTTTTTTTGAGTTGAGTAAGAGAAAACTCTTAAATTACTCATTTTTTCCTATCCGTGAATACATGTGAGTGGTGGATTAAAAACCCTTTTGCTCAAACTGACAGATAATTTTTTTTGTTGTTGGTTTGTCAAAAGTCTGTCTGACATTTCTAATTACCAAAACTTAATTAATAGTTTTTTTTCACATTTGGTAAGTTTCATTTCATATTTATTTAATTATTCTTTATTTCAATAAAAGAAATATATAACTACATGTCTTTTTTTTCAGGTTGAATATATAATTGTTAAATTTGATGAACAAAATAAAGTGCCAAGGGTCTCACTGAGAGCCCAAGAAATCCTTGAAAAATTAAATGCAAAAGAACTTGCTGATCAGAACGGCGTTAAATCCCTATGGCGACCCGAATATGGAGGTTATATGATCGAAGGTACGCCTGGCAAACCATTTGGAGGTTTGATGGCGCATTTTAATCTTGTCGAAGCAAATATGAGAAACCGCCGTGAAGAAGTTTCTGAACTGCTCAAGCCAGACGAATGTGTAATGTCGATTACAAATTTTCCACGTCTTGGTTGTCCATCGTTTACACATCCTATTTGTAGTCCAAATCCTGATAATATAAAAGGTGCGGCTCGATCTTTGTACTTTCCAGATGAGGCTATATATCCAGGACATCCTCGTTTTAAGACATTAACGAGAAATAAAGCTAAAAGGTACATAGTTTGTTTTGTAGGAAGGGAGACATAATTATTTTTAAATATGTATAATTGCTCTGTTACAGTTTTTAAGGATGCTAATACAACAATTCCCGTTGCTGATAGTCCTGCTGGTGAACCAGATATAGTGCATCTTGATGCTATGGGCTTTGGGATGGGTTGTTGCTGCCTTCAGGTGACTTTCCAAGCTTGTAACATAGTCGAAGCAAGAATATTGTACGATCAATTGACACCACTATGTCCTATAATGCTGGCTCTAACTGCCGCTTCGCCCATATATCGAGGCTATCTAACAGAATCGGATTGTCGTTGGAATGTTATAAGTGCGTCTGTCGATTGTCGTACCGAAGAAGAACGAGGTTTGAAGCCTTTTAAAGAAAACAAATTTTGAATTCTTAAGTCGAGATATGATTCCATTGATTCGTTCCTATCGCCAGAAGGTGAAAGGTATAGACTTGGAGTTATATTCTATGCCTTCATGTTTAATATTGTATTTTTTTGTTTGTATTTGCAGATACAATGATGTGCCTTTAGTTTATGACGAAGCTGTCTACCAACGCTTGCGTAGTGGAGAAATTGATCATCTATTAGCACAACACGTTGTTCATCTATTCATCCGTGATACAGTATCTTTGTTCAGGGAAAGAGTTGATCAGAATGACGAGGAAGACACAGATCATTTTGAGAACATTCAATCGACCAACTGGCAGACAATGCGTTTCTAAGCACCGCCACCAAATTCGTCGATTGGTTGGCGTGTTGAATTCCTACCATGCGAAGCTCAGATGACAGATTTTGAAAATGCAGCATTTGTGTGCTTCGTTGTCCTTCTAACTAGAGTCAAACTTTCCTATCAATTGGATTTCCTAATTCCAATTAGTAAAGTAGATGAAAATATGCAAACAGCACAAAAACGCGATGCTTGTCGGAAGGAAAAATTCTGGTTTAGAAAATCAATTCAGAAAACTAAACCATGCGGAGAACAAGTAAATGGACACGGATGTTGTCCCGATGAATATGATCGATTATCTATTGATGAAATCATAAATGGAAAGGTAATTTGTAAAAATTTCATTCTCTCAAATCTTAATTTTAATTTAAATGCAATTTTTTTTTTAAACTGATGGCTTTCCAGGACTCATTCCACCAATCAAAAGTTACCTACAATCGATGGAAGTCGATGCCGATACCCAGTGTACCATTGAGCAGTACTTACGTTTGATACAAAAACGAGGATCTGGAGAATTCACAACAACTGCCACATGGATGAGAGAGGAAGTTCTTAATCATCCAGAATACAAGTAAGTTTTTTATTTATGTGCATATAATAATGAAAATGAAGGATGTATGTGGGTAGGTAGCTATATGCATATAACTTTATAATTTAGGTGCAATCTGCATACATAAGATTCATGTGATTCTTAGACACATATTATTTAATATAGAATACGTATAGCTTTTGAACTATATCTTTGGAACGGGATGTCCAATAAAGGTGAGTGATATCTTTTTAGAATCAGCACTTCATACTTTCAAAGGAAGCATCAACATTTTTTGCAAAGAAGTTGAATAAAAAAAATTGCTCCAGGAATACGCATACATCATTCTAAATATGCGTATTTCAAGAGTGATTTTTTGCAATAAGGCTTCTACATAAAAACTTTTGATGCTGATTTTGAGAGTGTCAAGAGTAGATTACAAAAAGGTATCAACCAAGTTTTTAGGATAACCCGTTCCAAAGATACACTTCAAAGTATTTTCAGATTATGTATTTCAAGGTGAACAGTGAATAGATTTTCAACTATATCTTTGCAACGGGTTGTCCAATAAAGGTGAGCGATATCTTTTTAGAATCAGCACTTCATACTTTCAAAGGAAGCATCAACATTTTTTGCAAAGAAGTTGAATAAAAAAAAATTGCTCCAGGAATACGCATACATCATTCTAAATATGCGTATTTCAAGAGTGATTTTTTGCAATAAGGCTTCTACATAAAAACTTTTGATGCTGATTTTGAGAGTATCAAGAGTAGATTACAAAAAGGTATCAACCAAGTTTTTAGGATAACCCGTTCCAAAGATACACTTCAAAGTATTTTCAGATTATGTATTTCAAGGTGAACAGTGAATAGATTTTCAACTATATCTTTGCAACGGGTTGTCCAATAAAGGTGAGCGATATCTTTTTAGAATCAGCACTCCATACTTTCAAAGAAAGCATCAACATTTTTTGTAAAGAAGTTGTATTAAAAAAAATTGCTCCAGGAATACGCATACATCATTCTAAATATGCGTATTTCAAGAGTGATTTTTTGCAATAAGGCTTCTACATAAAAACTTTTGATGCTGATTTTGAGAGTATCAAGAGTAGATTACAAAAAGGTATCAACCAAGTTTTTAGGATAACCCGTTCCAAAGATACACTTCAAAGTATTTTCAGATTATGTATTTCAAGGTGAACAGTGAATAGATTTTCAACTATATCTTTGCAACGGGTTGTCCAATAAAGGTGAGCGATATCTTTTTAGAATCAGCACTTCATACTTTCAAAGGAAGCATCAACAGTTTTTGCAAAGAAGTTGAATAAAAAAAAATTGCTCCAGGAATACGCATACATCATTCTAAATATGCGTATTTCAAGAGTGATTTTTTGCAATAAGGCTTCTACATAAAAACTTTTGACGCTGATTTTGAGAGTATCAAGAGTAGATTACAAAAAGGTATCAACCAAGTTTTTAGGATAACCCGTTCCAAAGATACACTTCAAAGTATTTTCAGATTATGTATTTCAAGGTGAACAGTGAATAGATTTTCAACTATATCTTTGCAACGGGTTGTCCAATAAAGGTGAGGGATATCTTTTTAGAATCAGCACTCCATACTTTCAAAGAAAGCATCAACATTTTTTGTAAAGAAGTTGTATTAAAAAAAATTGCTCCAGGAATACGCATACATCATTCTAAATATGCGTATTTCAAGAGTGATTTTTTGCAATAAGGCTTTTACATAAAAACTTTTGATGCTGATTTTGAGAGTATCAAGAGTAGATTACAAAAAGGTATCAACCAAGTTTTTAGGATAACCCGTTCCAAAGATACACTTCAAAGTATTTTCAGATTATGTATTTCAAGGTGAACAGTGCTTTTGAGCTATATCTTTGGAACGGGTTGTCTTGATCTTGGAGCTAACAACTTTCATGTAGCTAAACATTGACGCTGTTTGGTATGTAGGTAATCTATTTATCCTATGCAGGTTTGAAGCCGATGTAAGTATGATTACCTTGATTCATGGTACAATGACTTGTTATATAGTTACACATGTACCTACCTACAAAAGCATATTTAAATTTATAGTATGGATTTTAAATTTGTAATATAGGAGAGTAATATGTATGTAGGTACATACATAGATGGAACCTAGGTATGTAAACATATAAATATAATAATGAACACGAAGGATGTAGGTGGGTAGGTAGCTATATGCATATAACTAAAAGAAGTTTTTTTTAACTATTAAGATAAAGTCAAAAAAATACCAATTACGAAGTTTCGAAAAAATCTATTGATTCGTTTTTGAAATTTTGAGTTTAAAAAAAAATATATATTTCCAAAATAACTGAACTGAATACTTCATACGATGTACGCCGTCATACATTTATATATACATAATTATGTATCTTTAAAAATCACATGGATCTTATGTACATATGCATATTGCACTTAAATTATAAATAATACAGTGAGGGTTTCCGTTACCTTTTTTTATTCAAAACATTCGCTTCGGTATATATATACATATTTATTTAACTTGAAACATTAACGACCATACATAATATATATTAAATTATTCTAGTAATCAGTACGTAAATATTTTTTTATAATTCTGTTCTTATTAGAATGTCTTACACAATTGTTTTTCTTTTCAAGTTTTAGTTCTTCGTTTCGATTGAAATATGTTCTGGGAATTGTTGTACACATATAAAAGTTTAATTAAGGAATAATTTCCCATTGATTCAAGTGGACTCAGGAATGCAGAATCTGGCTGCAAATTTTGTAAATGGCTTCGCCAACGCCGGATTTATACTGGACAAGCTTTTGAGCGAGAATGGCAACAAATGACTGTACAGCTGTACAGCTCATTTATTGCTTTCTGATTAAATTGAACAACAATTGCTTCATGTGTTTTGATACAATTATGTGACTAAGAATTTCTTTACGCTGGATCGAATCGTTCCACCTTCATCGATACTGGGCTTGCTTTACTTGGGAAGACGGAAAGCCACCGAAGCTGTTATGAACGATCTGGAAGTTGTGGCTTCACAAGTCTATATGACCACTGCAATGGAGACATTTGTCCATGCGCTGCAGGAACTGGAAAAACTCCCACTCCACCAAAGCAAAATTTTCCAATGTGCCATATAATCCATTGGTGCATACACACAATAAACAGCCATATAGCTATAGGTAAGTTAGTTGAAACTTTACACAAAAATAAAATGTTATATTTAACTTCTAACTCCCAACAGTTCCTTCATCTTCATGGCAATCGAATTCTCCAAAGAGAAAGCATTTCCAGTAAAAGAAATATATGCATGGATTGTCTAGCATTTTCCGTGCTCCAAAGCAACTCCCACCGGATGTAAGAATAGTGTGAGACATAAACTTTTGTTAATATAACATTTCGTAATATTAAACCTTTTCTACTAACATGTGATCGAACACAAGAGCAAGTATGTTCGATAAAATGGCAAGCAGAAGATTCTTGTAGACTCTTTTTAAGTCGTTTTACAATATTTGTACGTATAAATGTTGGTAGCTAATAATAAAAATATACATATATTTTGTTGCAAATTTGGTTTTAAACGTTTTTACTTCAAAATGTTTATACCTAGTTAATAATACATATATTTTATTTCAATGTTTTTTTTTTCAACATCTTCAAGTTAATATATTTTTAATAAGGAAATTGAAAAAAAATATAGGTACGTATTTAAAAAAAATGTTTTAGACATTTTACGTAAGAATTTTGGTAATACAAAAAATATATATAGGTACCTACATATTTTATTACAATTTTGAACGACTGGATCGCACGTACTTTCTCTTATGTTCGATCACATTGTTTGCAAAAGATTATTAATAGAAAAGGCTAAATATATATATATAAAGTCGTTTTTTACTTAATTTTCTATATAAAATATTTCTTAAATTTTTCAAAAAAAGAATTAGAATGACAATTTTAAATATTTAATAATATAAACTTAAAAACAAAATTTCAATAAAAATCGTCCAAATGGTAAATTTTCAAAAAAAATATATTTTTTTCAAAAATCCAAAAAAACAGTTTTTCGAAAATTTTGAAATGCAGTATTAATTGGAATTTGAAGAACCTCCAGTAGAAAAATTTTGATCAAAATGGTTGTATTGCAGGTACCGTTAATAGCTAAATATGTCAACAAATTTGATAGCCAAAAATATAGACCACACCTAAAATAGTACACATATTTTTTTATGAAAATCGTAAGAGCCGTTCACGAGATATTTAAGATGGTAGAAAAATTTGTATGGCAAGCAAGCTCAAACAAATATTAAAAAAACTACTTTAGACAATCACCTAAAACACCTAAGTACTCGTACCAAGTTTGAAAAAAAATTGCTTCAGCCATGTAGGTGGTCAAACGCAATTGCGGTACAGAATTATAGGCTCCTTTTACGCCGTCCTCTCGATATCGCACCTACGAGTATATCGTGCACAGTGGATTTTGTAAAATTGTCACTGTCATTAAAGTGTTCTCAGAATCCGAGTGATGAATGGCAAGGATTTCTTCCACTTCTTCAGAGTAATGATGCAAAACTTAGAGGTGAATGCTATAAATATCTTTAAAAAATACATACATATGAAGTATATGCATTACACAATTATATTTAGAACTGCATCAAATAATATTCGATCTTGATCTCTCCAGAGACGAGCTAAAGTGCATTTCTGCTGACACCTCACAAGACCCAACAGTAACCGTAAGAGCGTTCGACAAGCCTATACACAAGCTGGGTTTGACTACCGATGTCCGCAAGACCACTTAGGGATCTTCATAATGTTGAATATCTAATTGAAAAAAATCCCCGAGGAGATAAAACATGTTGCACCGACTTTAAAAGATATTATATGGTTTTCCGTCGGGTTTTCAAATTACGACCAACTCAGGGAACGCATTTACTATTGAAAACGCACTTCTTCAAAAGTGGAACACGAACAAATCATCGGTGATTACACACATCCTTCAGTTACTAATTCCCCGGAGGATGTCAAGCAGGTCAAGGATATTGCACACGCAATAGTTCTCTGCGCCGAATGGGATGAGTTTGTCGTAAGTTAAAATCACTAATAAATTATCGACATTTTTAATAAATTTTTATTTTATTAGTCCCTTGACTATAAACGCATTTACCAATCAATGATGAAACCAGCCTACATTTTTGATGGTAGAAAAATCTTTGACCATTAAAAATTACTACATATCGGTTTTAACGTGCAGGCAATCGGAAAGCGATACAATCATCTAGACATGGGGCAGTATCCCACAGCTGTAGAATAAAATCATATTCAAAAACGTGTCTCCTACCATGTTCGCTCGAGAAAGTATTTACTGAATACACCCCAATATGACACACAAAACAAACACAGTATTTTTTTTTATTAATTTTTATTAATTTGAGATGACTTAAGACCGAATTTTCCTTAGACAAGAATATAGTGATTCTTCACACGTTGAATTTTACACTTCTATATTCCTTAATTTTTGGCCTATTTGTTTTTATTTTATTTATAATAAATTGAACCTATTATTACTCTTTATCTTGTGTTCAATTTAAGTGAACAAAATACAAAAATTATTTTTATCTTGCAATAAATGTAGCTTACTTTTATATTAATAGATTTTAAGCGCGACAGAAACAATTTATTTAAAAAAAATACATATTATATTTTAGATTAAAATAAATAATTTTATTTTTCACTAAATGAACCAATTAAAAGAACATACATATACAAACTAGAAAGTTTTCCTCTTTATTATTTGACGATAACAAAGTCATGAAGTTGCAGCTGATAAAGAAAACCACGTAACGATGTATGACAAATGTTCGTTGCTTAATGTAACACTAGTTTGTCCACCAATTGGCCCATGTTTTATGCTGGATGCATAATCTACATCGATAATATACTGCGCCAGTTTCCGAGCACATTCGTCTGTGGGAATGTAAGAAATGATAATCCAGTTATTTTTAATACTCAACAAAGATTTAAATGCACAAAATATTTTTTTTAAATTTTGAAACAATTAGATACAGTAAGATAAATTGATAGGGCGATTTTTTTACTTATATATCCTACGTATGTTATAATCATTAAACCAAGAAACATTAAAACTATTTTATATTGTACAAAAGAAACCCACCAAATGTGTGTGTCAATCATTCACCAATACTACAATTAAAGCCTAGTACGCTGCTGATGCGAAACGAAATTTTTCGGTGGTCTCCTCTAGGAGAGCGAAATGCTAACGAAAACCACAGCGGAAAAATATTTGCGGAGAGTTCTGTAAGCTGTCAAAAACAATTGACAAGTTGTAAAAAAAAAGTAATTTTGTCACCAAATTATTTTTAGATGGAAAATTTTTTGTCGCCAAATTACTTTTAGATGTAATTTTTTTGAAATAATTCTTGGATTTAAATATTGTTCTTGTTTCATATAGAGGATTTAAAATAAGACTCAGAACCGTTTAAATGATGGAAATTAAGCAAATACTTTGGGACTTATTAACTGGTTTATCTGCCGATTTGATGAAATTTCTATCAATTTTAAGAAAATCAATGAAATAGGGAGGTAAACCACTCTATAATTCGAAAACTACGTGCTTCATTGGGATGGTGTAAACGGTTATGAGTTCTAATTTATGGTTTCTTACTATTTCCGGATACCATTTTCAAGTCCGAGAATTATTTAAAAATAATTACATCCAAAAGTAGTTTTGACACCAAATTATTTTTAGATGGAATTTTTTTTTGTCACCAAATTACTTTTAGATGTAATTTTTTTGCTTTATTGGACAACCCGTTCGCCTTTATTGGACAACCAGTTGCAAAGATATACATAGTTCAAAAGCTATTCACTGTTCACCTTGAAATACATAATCTGAAAATACTTTGAAGTGTATCTTTGGAACGGGTTATCCTAAAAACTTGGTTGATACCTTTTTGTAATCTACTCTTGATACTCTCAAAATCAGCATCAAAAGTTTTTATGTAGAAGCCTTATTGCAAAAAATCACTCTTGAAATACGCATATTTAGAATGATGTTTGCGTATTCCTGGAGCAATTTTTTTTAATACAACTTCTTTACAAAAAATGTTGATGCTTTCTTTGAAAGTATGGAGTGCTGATTCTAAAAAGATATCGCTCACCTTTATTGGACAACCCGTTGCAAAGATATAGTTGAAAATCTATTCGCTGTTCACCTTGAAATACATAATCTGAAAATACTTTGAAGTGTATCTTTGGAACGGGTTATCCAAAAAACTTGGTTGATACCTTTTTGTAATCTACTCTTGATACTATCAAAATCAGCATCAAAAGTTTTTATGTAGAAGCCTTATTGCAAAAAATCACTCTTGAAATACGCATGTTTAGAATGATGTATGCGTATTCCTGGAGCTATTTTTTTTTATTCAACTTCTTTGTAAAAAATGTTGATGCTTCCTTTGAAAGTATGAAGTGCTGATTCTAAAAATATATCGCTCACCTTTATTGGACAACCCGTTGCAAAGATATAGTTGAAAATATATTCACTGTTCACCTTGAAATACATAATCTGAAAATACTTTGAAGTGTATCTTTGGAACGGGTTATCCTAAAAACTTGGTTGATACCTTTTTGTAATCTACTCTTGATACTCTCAAAATCAGCATCAAAAGTTTTTATGTAGAAGCCTTATTGCAAAAAATCACTCTTGAAATACGCATATTTAGAATGATGTATGCGTATTCCTGGAGCTATTTTTTTTAATTCAACTTCTTTGCAAAAAATGTTGATGCTTTCTTTGAAAGTATGGAGTGCTGATTCTAAAAAGATATCGCTCACCTTTATTGGACAACCCGTTGCAAAGATATAGTTCAAAATCTATTCGTATTCTATATTAAATAATATGTGTCTAAGAATCACATGAATCTTATGTATGCAGATTGCACCTAAATTATAAAGTTATATGCATATAGCTACCTACCCACCTACATCCTTCATTTTCATTATTATATGCACATGTTTACATACTTAGCTTCCATAAATATATATATATATATGTATATTTTACTATCCTAACTTACATAATTCAAATCCATAACAAAGATTTAAATATACATTTGTAGATTGGTATTTACCTAAGTAACTATTCTTTTAATCATCTATCCGACAATTCATTATACTAAGAATTAAAGTAATCTTAACTACATCGGCCTAAACAGCTTTAATGTCTAGATACATTAAGGTTGTTAGCTACAACAGCAAGTTCGTGCTATCCAGTCTTAGAAAAAGCAGGAGTTTTTTTTTATTCTATACTATACTATACTATGAGACTTACCTTCTCCTTCCATTCCTTGATCATATCGGTACTATCAGCAGGCATCTGATCCGTATAAACGATACACATGTATGCGGATTCGCGCAAGCATCTTTCAACTTCCAGTACTTCATCTGCCGAATTGCACAAGACTGCACAACGCTCCAACTGATATGCGCACTTATCCAAACATTTCATAACAACCGACATCTTTTCGGAGTTACTTTGCAATTTAATGGAAACTTTAGCCTTGGCATAGACTGCAGCTTCTAAATAGTCGGCCATGCACAACAAAGGCTGATTAGCAATCCTTACAAAATTAATAAATCGCCGAGTCCATGTCTTGGAAGTGACCACCAGTTGAAATGGAATCTTTTCATCTTGAAGAACTGGAGAGATAAGCTTGAAGAGGGTTTCATCAAACTCGGGATTCTCATTCATTATGCTCTCCAAACCATCGATAACTAAAGTTTTACTTGGCGTATGTTGAGCAAGTTTTCCTTCTCGTTGGCCTCGAGCAAGCGCTGCCACACGGTGGTGTAATTACGCACACCACACCCATTAAGCAGTTCAATTTTAACATCTTCGTTGTTTCGAAGTCCATATGCTGGGACAATACTAATTTTTGGTGTTGTGCTAGCCAAAATGCGTCGACAATGACGAGAAATACTCTCAACCTGAACGGACGATGGTGCGATTATAATAACAGCTGAACTATAGGTCGGCAGAATGCCTTTCGATTCTAGACGGAAACTCAACATGCTACAAACCGGAGGCAAATAACACCAGGTTTTACCAGTTCTATTCGAGTTGATCACACAAAAGCAATTGCCACGAACTAAATGCGACCAAGCGTACGCTTGGATGCGATACATTTTATTCAATCGCATGTGCTCCATTTCTTGGTGGATTTCTGCTGTTAACAAGGCATTCTTCATGCGTTCAATTGGTTTAACATTGTTTTTACTGTGAGCCAATACATGATGCTTAACGAAATTTGTTTTCAAAGTAGCTTTACCAATGACTTCGGGAAGATTAAGATTGGTTTGGTATGATGGAAGATAAGAATTAGTTAAATTACGAAAGTATTCTTTTTGAGTTAATATTTTCGTAGCAACTGACGAAACAATATATTTTAAAATTAAATTACAGGACAAAATACAAAATAAATAAAATAAAACTCGCGCACTTCCAATATTTGTTTTGAAATGAATATCTTTTTTTTTATTGTTTTGTCAGCTGTCAAAATACTCACCTCAAATTGAGTAAACTGGTCTTTTCTTGTGGTGGAATTTTGGCACGTACGCATTAATATGTTATGGTTTGCTTCTACTTTTTGATTGGATTTTCTTCATTTTGAACATAAAATTAATAAATATTGCTTAATTTGTAAGCCAGAATCAACAAAAAGCTTTTATTAGTATGTTTTATGTTTGATTAAGGCCTTTAAAAATACAATTTAACTAAAAAGCAATTCATTTTTCAATTTTTGAATTTAACGGATTTCCATTTTAAATATATTAGGTCACCATATCTACCAAAATTGGGATTGCGCACTCCTCCGTTTCGATAAGCCTGTGTTGGTGTCTGCTCCATTTAAAATGCACGGGCAACTAACACATGCTTGTCGAAACGGAGGAAATCCTCTCAATTTAGCTTGTAGGGTGAAAGAGAATAAACCCCCGAAGTCGTGCCTCTATATTAGTTTCTCTATGCTCCTGATGATGTGAAATTTTCGACTGAAATTGTAAAAAAAATGTAAGCAACAAAAAATCAAGACTATAAAATATTCAACAGATTACAATTAAAATAGGTAGATATTTAAAGCTTACATTAAAATTGTCTATTCTTTAGATACAATATAAATATATATTTTAATATATAATTTATAAAATATAAAACATTTTCTTACCATACTGATGCCAATACGTTTCTGGCACATGTTAACAATTTTTATTTCACAAAACTTTTGTACACAACATTTTATTTTATTTCATTTCTTATCCATGCACATTTTTGAACACATACTTTCACAAAATTTCAAAATTTACCAACACATACACCAAGTCACTTTCAAAATATACGGCGAGTAATCTGACATTTCATTTTACTCACTCACTCGCCCATTTTTACTAGCTGAATGGACTTTTAATCAAAAGTGACTCATCTCACTCACTCACCGTGGTTTTGAATTAGCTGAATCTCGGTGCTGTTCTTTTTTTGTGGTAGCATTTAGGGCTCCACTTTCCTTTATAACACTTCGATAGATTTATGGTCAAAAGTAATAAATATCACAATTTTTAGGCAGGGAAACTTTTATTTATAAATATATTAAATTAATTTTTAAAGTTAACATTTTTCATACAAAATGTATGCATTTTATTACATCGAACAACTACCTTTCCCTGTTTTGACACTTCGTTACCATACATTGGTATGGTAAAGTGCTATGATATGGGCATCTTTTGGGACTTTTTAGATCTTTGCTGCGAAGTTTATGTTTTTGTTGAATTCTTAAAGAAATTGTTTAAATTTTCTGGGTATATTTGTCAGATATCAGATCCCTCTAGTATTCATATTATTTATATTATAGGACAAACTGATTTTTGATGTTATGGTTTGATATTTAAACGGTTAAAAATGCGAATATTTATTAGAATTTACTATGCATTATTTGTTTGCATTTATTTAAATGAGTCTACGAGCGATAGTGATATTTATGAAAGTTGTTCAAAAAGGAGGAACATTAAAACTAAAGAAATTAAAACCTTCTGGTTCTGATATAAATTAATAATTCGGCTATTTAAATTTACATTTATAGGAACTTTGTGAAACTCTCTCAGAAGATTAGTGATGACATGAGCCATTGGCAATCTCATTTGCTGAAGATTTGGGGTCGCTGCCTTCTATAAAAATTTATATATTTTTTTTCGATGTAATAAAGGTAGTTGCAGAGGAAAAAGTAGGATTTCTAGTGCCATAGGGACATGGTTCGAAGAAGCATGAATACCAACCATGACGGTATTTTACTTAAGTACTGTTTTTCTCGAAAATATCCCTACGACACTGTCCGGATAGAAGATTTTACTTTGCCGGATTCCAGTTTATCAAACCGGACAATCGCCGACTGGTATAGTTATTGCCGTGAAGTTATCATGGATTACCTTTTGAAAAACCAGGAAGCAACCGGAAAAGTTGGGGGCCCTGCACGCATCGTCCAAATTGATGAAAGCAAGTTTGGGTGACGGAAGTATAACAAAGGTCGTCGAGTAGATTGCTATTGGGTGCTAGGTATGATATAGGACGGGTCCGATGATCTTAGGCTTGAAGTTTGTTCCGAAAACAGACGAAGTGTTGATGTAAGATTTTATCAAACAATATGATCATACAATTTTAAAACTAATTATGTAATTTCTTTTTGCAGGTGTTAGTACCATTAATAAAAAACATGTGCGTATCGGTACAATTATTCATTCTGATTATTGGAAGGCATATGACTGCTTGAATGAACATGGGTTCATTCATAAAAAAGTCAATCATATAGCTCACTCAATAATCCGTTTGTTGCCGAAGATGGAACCTACACTCAAAGGATTGAGTCCCAATGCTGTGAAGTGAAGAGATTATTTTATAATGATAACTACAATCACAACTTCTCTGTCTGGATAGTGGAATACCAGTGGCGTAGGAAATTAAAAAATAAAATGGAGGATCCATTTGAAAACTTAATAAAAGTAATAAGAAGTATGTATGGAGATCATAGCATTTTGCCATAATACATACACATAAGAATGTTTTCAAACAAATGTTTCATTTTGTTTTATTTTATAAAAAAAAGAAATATTGTTAAATAAATATTTCAGAAGCCAATAGCCAATACCCAGACAAGGTAAGAGTATCAAACAGTTATTTAGTTTAGGTGCAGTTTCTTTAAATCCGGAAGTTTCTTTAAATCCACAAAAACTTTGCATTAATCCAACATGTACCCCTCCCCAAATCCTATAATAAGCCCAAGCAGGGGGGTTCCAGGAGGCAACATGCCCCCCATTACACGCCGTGAACTTAATTACAGATAAACTTCACACAAGTAGGTTTTTATCCATGTTTAGTTTAAATGTGTGTTTTTTATTTGAAATTGGTTTTAACTGAAAATATATCAAAAGTGATGCATACTTTTCGAAAAATATAAAATTTCATTTAGTTAAATTTTTTCACGTATGTTTTATTATTGCAAAAAAATACACATGTACATTTAATCCAAAAATTGTTTCCATTAAAATTTCCCCCAAAAAAGTACCGAAAAAACACTATTATAACACAAAACCATAGGGATGTATTAACAAGAACAGTCAATAAATTTTTTCGTTGTCGCGAACTGTTTGTATCGTTTTTTTAAATTGGAAACTTTAGAAATTTGTTCAAAATAGAAAAAAACTAATATCTATATATTAAACTCGATTTAATTATTATCTTTAATAAGAAATCTACTTAATAAAAGTATCAGTGTGTTGAAATTCGTTGTAAATTGGAGACAAATTGAAAAAAGTATTTTACTGAAAAGGCCAATGTTGTCTTAATTCAACTATGTACTCGTATATAATAATAAACCAAATCTGATCATAAATAAAACCGAAAATACCACAGTTTCAACTCATTTCAATAATTTTATTTTATAATGATGGTAAGAAATAAGAGTTAAAATATAATTTTAAATTCAGAAAATTGTCTCTTTCCAATGGACTGTATGGTCTGTATCCCGTCGAGTTTTAAATCGGACTGACTGCTTTTGTATGTCGGAGCTGTATATCCGCTATTGTCTGTATGTGTCACTGGAATTTTTCCCCAACATCCTCCCCGACGGTATCGAGTCCGGAAGATCTTCAATACCATTTGAGTCGAAATTGAAGACACACACCTTGTTTATAGGCCATCGATACGTTCCTGAAGATGTTCGGACCTCAACAACTTTCACCACACCTTCTTCTCCTGGAAATGTTTATGTCACCACACCTTTCGGCCAGGAGCATCGACTTGAATTACAGTCTACGATGGATACCATGTCTCCAACTTTAACTCCTTCACCCTTTTGCAGTAATTTGGTATGTCTATTGAGCGTTGGTAAATACTCCTGTCTCCATCTTCGCCAAAAGTTATTCGCCAAATGTTGCGAAGCCCTCCAGTGTTTTCGAAGGAGAAGGTCGGTTTCACCGAACACACTAATAGGAGCTGAAGCGGAAGTTCTTCCCAAAAGGAAATGGTTTGGTGTGAGTGCCTCTGGTTCATCAGGGTTTGTGGGCACGTCAATGAGTGGTCTGCAATTTATAGTTCCTTCTATTTCAGTGATCAGCATATATAGACGTTCATCTGTTGGAAAATATTCCTGGAGAATGATTTTGAGTGTTGTCTTCACCGAAAGCACCAGCCGGAAATGGTTTGGTGTGAGTGCATCTGGTTCATCAGGGCTTGTGGGCACGTCAATCAGTGGTCTGCAATTTATAGTTCCTTCTATTTCAGTGATCAGCATATATAGACGTTCATCTGTTGGAAAATTTTCCTTGAGAATGATTTTGAGTGTTGGCTTCACCGACAGCACCAGGCGTTCCCAACAACCATAACAGCTTACATTTGTTACATTTCCTTTTTACATATTTTAAAGTTGGTCCAGTACTTCTGGTGTATCTCATTCAAAACACTTTCGTGGCCGATGTGATTAGCTCGTACATGAAAATATCGTACAAGGAGTCTTGTATACGCATCATGCCCATGCAAAATATAAGGATAATTATAACAGCACCTTCTTTCTTCTAGGTTTTCAAGTCTTCCGTTTACTACAATTGTCCCATTGTTGGAAATTGTTGGTGAAAGCAAGTAAAACTTACCGGTTTTATCAAGTTTTTGGTTTGCGAGTAGTCTTCCATATTCTTTTCCAAACGATTTGAGTTAGGATTGTCTCATCCAAAGAACTTCATCGTCTTACACTTCTTCTTAAGTAAGTTCTCCTTGAAGTCTAAGTCGTCTTCGATTACAATTCCGAACATATCGTAAAATCCATGCTGTTGCTCGTACAAGTCTGGACCTCTTAGAAAATCTCGTCACGTCTGGCTGTTCATACTGTGGCATGGAGGATTTTTGAGAAACAATTCCAACGAATTGTAGTTCGTCCGCAGCGGACGGTGTGAGGAGTTTATTTGTTGGCCAGGTTGTTTCGTCGCCATATAAGAACTCAGGACCTTGAAAGCATCGACTATGTTGGTGGAATTCTTTAAAGCCGCTTCGGGTTGCATCATCTGCTACGTTGAGCTTTGTCGGTAGCCATCGCCAGTCTTTCACATTGGTCAGCTCTGATATCTCGCTTAGTCGATTTGCCACAAACTGTTTATATCGTCTGGCTTCTGAGTGTATCCAATACCACACGGTTGCAGAATCGGTCCACAGAACAATCCGTGTAAATTTTCGATCATGTTCTTGTTTTATGTGTCCTAAAAGTCGACTGCCGAGGGCTGCAGCTTGTAGGTCAAGTCGGGGTACGGTCATGTTAGGTTTGAGTGGTCTAATTTTGGCTTTTGCTGCAATGAAAGAAACATTTATTAAATTTTTGTTAAAAATTCTTACATATTCCACTGCAGAATATGCTGCTTCGCTGGCATCTACAAAACAATGAAGTTCTAAGTGTTCAGCATCTAAGAACTGGTCGGAATAACATCTTGGGATTTGCAACATGGATATGTTTTGCAAATCAGTAAACCAGTCTTTCCAGAGGTTGTGTAGTTCGTCTGGTAGCTCGTCATCCCAATCAGTTCCAATTTTCCAGATTTTTTTAAATAAAATCTTTCCGACTACAATAAAGTGTGCGATAAAGCCCAATGGGTCAAAACCTGATATCTTAAGGCATTCACGTTCCGTCAGAATTCTGGTCGGACACAATAGATTCGTGTCAATTTTGCAGAAATTGGTACTAAAGGTGAAGATATCTTTAACAGTGTCCCATGTGATTCATAACACTCAGACACTCAGCTGCTTTGAACTTTTTTGTGGAATTCGATTGGTCTATTTGGGTTTGCAGGCAACAAATGTGTAGGAATAGACTTCAGAATTGTTGATGATGATGAGTTCTAATTTCTCAACTCAAAGCCACGATGGCTGTGAATCATGATGATTGTCTTAAGGAGCGATGTTGGTTACTGGCTGTACCAAAATAATCATCCATATAGTGTTTTTTTTGTATGGCATTTACAGCATTTGGGTGGTCATCAATAAAATATTCGGCATTTCATCTCATAAGTCTTCGGATCAACTTCTCTCTCGTCTCCACGCCATAAAATTAATTGACTGCAGCTATCCTGTTCACGAATTTTTATCCGGTGAAACATCTTTTTGATGTCTGCTATGAAGACTATGGATCCTTGTCGAAATCGCAGCAATAAACCTGGCAATGATTTAAATACGTCCGGTCCTTGAAGTAGCACATCATTAAGAGCGGTTCCGTTATATTTGGCCGCGGCATCAAAAACAATTCTAACTTTTCGCGGTTTATTTGCGTTTAAAACAGGAAAGTGTGGCAAATAGAACTGTTGACCTTTGCGTTGATTTGAAATTGGTAGTTCTCGTAGATAGCCTTTCTCGAGATAATCGTCAATGGTGTTTTTATAACTTAAGAATGTCATTCTTGTCCAGTCTTTTCTCCAGCAAGAGGAGCCTTGCTTCCACAGAAGACCGGATTCCCAATGATTCTCTGAAATTCTTCTCGTCGTGTTTTCTAAAATCTGCAACGCTCGTTGATCTTCACGAGAAATCTTGCTGTCGTCATCGCCAAAACGATTTTACCAGATCGTGGAGTTCTTCGTCTTCAGGCTTAGCGATAAAATTTACATTAAACATTTGGTTCATTGGCTGTCGTATTGATCCATCGTTTTCGCTGATTGTCCAGCCTAGCCACGTCTTACTTGTAAATTGAGAGTTCCACTTGTCATGGATCAACTGTCGAGTCGACGTCCACCAATGAGAACTTTTGGTTGTCCACTGTAGCTTTCAAAGTCAATTTTTCGTGGGTACGACCATTTCATTACCAGCGACTCTCTGTTGATTGACTGATGAACCAGTGGTAGTGTTTTAACTGTCCTGACGTCTCTAAGTTGGTAAGATTTTGATCCTTTGTAAGTACCTTGGATCGTTGTCGAAAAGCAAATTGAGTCACCTTCCTCAGCTAAATCGCCATTATACCATTTAATAGACAGCGGTGAGAAAACACATTTTACTTTTAAAAGCTCAGCTATGTCACTTCTTATAAGCGTTAAAGTTGCTCCTGGATCGAGTATAGCCAGTATCATAATTGATACGTCATTGTGTTGTATTTAGATCGGCAAAATACGAATCTTGTTTGAGACGCCTGTTGCATAGCTATTCGCACATATATCAGGAGGGTTCCTGATGATGGTTGCGTCATTCCTAGGTGCTCTTCTATCAATTCATATGTCGAGTGATTTTTCTTCAGACATGAAAAGCAAGTCCAGCCTTGGTTACAGATTTCCATCGGTCGTCAATTGTCTGATCTTGGAACTTCTTACAGCTTGGAACATTTTTGCAATTTAAAGAACAGATGGTGAATTTCGTGTCGTCGTCAGTTTTTAATGTCACAGTGTTGACTCGTCCGATCCGTCGTCTTAGTTTTGGTCCTGCTGCCGGTGATTTATCTGCGAAAATCCGAAGCGAAGCTGCCTTGGATTTGCGATCAAGCCAGTTTGAAAAATCTCGGAGATTATATCTTTGCATGTCATACGAGTAAATTATGTCAGACCATAAAATGTCAAGCATAGGTGGAAGTTTTCTTTCTAGCTCTTCGATAAGCTGAGGATTCGCAAGATATTCAGGCATGTCCAACAACTCAATCATGACGGTCGGGTTTTCAACAGCAGTTGCAAAATTGACTATTGATGTTGGGTTATCTTCTTTGGGGGAGTCAATGCATGTTGTCTTGGCGATTAAAGATTTTATGATAACATCTGAACTCCCATACTTCCGTTCCAAAATGGTCATCACTTTTTTTGCACTATGGGGCTCACCGTCTCTAATGCTTTGTCTTTAACGCAGTACGGAGCCTGGTGACATTTTCTCCAGAAGTGAATTTCCCGATTTTGGTGGTACGTAAGTATTCATTTTTGAAGAGCGGCCACTCTTCAGGATTATGTCCGTCGAATTTTGACATATCCAGCTTCAATTGTCTGGCCATAAATGTTACCATCGAATCTAGGTAGGATGGTCTGGTCTCGTTTTCGTATGATTCTCGAACTCCTTCAGTAAAATTTTTGGTTGGCAAATTATTCATGGTTGCTTTCTTAAGCTTTTCTGTTAATTTTATTTATTTAATTTACGCCAGTTTTCTATTCTTTGGAAGTGACTTTCCACACAATGATGCCGTCCCTCTCGCACCTTATCCACATCGTTCAAGCTGAAGCAGTTTGTTCTTTTCTTATATACTTCCATGTCGCAGAAGTAGTTTCTTTGTGTGAGTGACTGTGGGTGTTGACGTCTTCCCCTACCATCATAAGTATAAGTGTTGTCACCATCACTCGAACAATTATCATCATATCTACCGTCGTCGTGTGCATATACGTGTCTGCTGTACACGCCAATTGCTTTGGTATGATTCTTGGTTGCTTCTTGTGATGATGATGGCCCTGCCTTGGCAGCTGCAAGAACGTCGCCACGGGGATTTTTTCGAGTCTTTGGCGTCGCTGAAACCAAAGCGTAATATCAAAGACGACGATCTTTCCCGCACTTTGGGGTTTGATTTATTTTTGATTTCGTGGTCTCTTAGGTGCAATGGCAAACTGCCTTTATTTTTAGATTGGTTTTTACGTACCGGCACCGACATTTCAGAAATTATTTATTATTATTTTGTTAGGAAAGCAATGACCACGCCCAAAGAGTTGAATCTATGTGGCTCGAAGGATCACGCACGAATGTTGTCTAAATTCATCCATGTATATAATAATAAATCAAATCTGATCATAAATAAAACCAAAATACCACAGTTTCAAATTATTTCACTTACTTTATTTTATAATGATGGTAAGAAATAAGAGTTAAAATTTAATTTTGGATTCACAAAATTGTCTCTTTTCAATGAAGTGTATGGTCTGTATCCCGTCGAGTTTTAAATCAGACTGACTGCTTTTTCATGTCGGAGCTGTATAACCGCTATTGTCTGTGTGTGTCACTGGAATTTTTCCCCAACAACCAAAATTGAAAAATTAAAACATTTTTTAATCATATTTAACAGTGTTTCCTCGGCGTAATATTTTAAAGCTATTCTATAGAGACTACTAGCTCACTGTAAAAAAAATTTCTGAATTCTAGGCGGAATGTCATAATGGAAAGCGGCCCCGCAATTAGGCACAAACTCATTAATATGCTAGGGTTTGCTTCTAGTTTTTATTGGATTTTCTTCATTTTGAATATAAAATTAATAATTATTACCGAATTTGTAAGCTAGAATCAAAGAAAAGCTTTTGTTCATGCGTTTATTGATTGATAAAAGCCTTTAAAAATACAATTTAACAAAAAAGGAATTAATTTTTCAATTTTTGAATTTAACGGATTTCCATTTTGAATATATAAGCTCACCATATCTACCAAAAGTGCAAATGCGCACTCCCCCGTTTCGATAAGCCTGTGTTGGTGTCTGCCCCATTTAAAATGTACGGGCATATAACACATGCTTGTCGAAATGGAGAAAATCCTCTCAATTTAGCTTGTAGGGTGAAATAAAACGAACCGCCGAAGTCGTGCGTCTTAGTGGTATATTTTCTCTATGGCCTAGCTTTTCAAAACTTTGGTTCATACCGTAAAAAGAATGAAAGTATATGTATCCCTTTCCCTACGAAAAACATAGATGCCAAGGTTCGCCGAATTGTACAATACATGCACATTAATAATTCCTCCTTGGATAGTTGTTATTGAGAATATCTTTGATAAGTATGATTAGCTTGAACCAAATCACTTGGTCAATGTTCGGTTACGCAGAGAGGATTCAAGAGAATATAAATGATGCGCAAGCGATTTAATGAGTACAATGTCAGAGATGAAATCCTTATTTGAAAACTGCACAATAAACCACGATCATACCTCCTGTAAATAAAGTCTATCTCTGGAAGGTGATTGTGTGTAATGGTAATCTTTCAAAATTAATGAGATGAACAAAGAAATTTGAGGATTGAGCTGCGTAGTAGAATGGCCAAGTGAATTGATTCAAACTATATATCTCTTTGCTTTGCAAAAGTGATTCGATTTGTGTATAATTTCGTATTCGTATTCGTAGGTAGGCCTTACTTTGACAGTACCGTACAAATTAGTTGTAAAAAACTCAAATTTGTTTGAAAACATTTATTTTTTATTTTTGCGCGTTGATGATTTTTTCTCTATCCTGCATATTGTATAAAATATTAAAAGCTTGCCATAAAGAATTATTTCATTTTGTTTCTCCCCGTAAATCCATCCATTATTTGTTCCGCCAAAATTCCCACCAAAATTATTTTTTCCGGCTAAAATGGGAATTTTAAACAGACTGGGCTTGCTTTGCTGCTGCCAACCGATTTTCTGTTTTCAGCTTGATTGACGGAAGGGGAAAACTTATTGAGTGTGTTGCTTTATGTGCATATATTAACGGTAACTTTTTTTTAATCTTTAGTGCATTGTTCTTCTGCGTGTGCCTCATAATTCTTTTCTTTTCTTGGATATTGTGTTGGCGTTAGAAGAGTAGGTATATATATATAACAAATGCATGGGAAGTTGGCATTATATACATAACAGTGCCGTATTCCTTTGCTTGTTACATTATATAGGTGTGTATATGTTGATGGATCGTTCGATATGAGGATACCGTTTTTTTTTGTTTGTTCGTAGTGAATTAACGAGAAAACACATTTACACTCTGCACTTTAATTTGCACGTAGAGAAAACCGATTTTTATTTATTAAATTTTTTTTGAGATATAGCTGCTTAATTTAAAATGATTAATTCAATAATGAAAATAAGTTTTTTGAGACCGATATGTAGGCTGGTCCTGTCACGGTCCCCATATTATGTGTGACGCAAATGAGAGGAACCGACAATCTTTAAAAAGAAGGCACAACTGCTTGAGTTGAAGGTTTCTTTATTACCGTAGTACACTACAACACCTTTCATATAACGTCTTTTTTTACGCTTTGACTTTCTGGGTAACAGTACATTGGATTTCTGTCAAATTTTACATTTAACAAAATCTAGGTCTGAAGATGATTTCATCCCGAACATTATTGTTTCGGAGGTACCCTTTTCTTCTATGGAATAAATGGGATATGAGGATGAAGTTTGTTTGCATTCAAATGGACAAGGAAGTGAAGGACAAGAAGGAGGTGAAGGACAAGAAGGAGGTGAAGTACAAGAAGCAGGTGAAGCACAAGAAGGAGGTCAAGGACAAAAAGTAACTCAAGTATACAACAAAGAAGGAAATATTTGGCTGGAAGCAACGATTAAGCTTCTTCTTGCTAGGCTCTAGGAACTAATGCCAAAAAAAATTAGAAAAGGCTTTTCTGTGAAAAACCAAACCTAAAATGTGGAGTTTAATTTCCGAATCTCTGACTAAAGAGGGCTATAATTTCCCGGTATCCCAAGTGCAGGGAAAATATAGGAGCTTGGAGCGTAGATACAAGCAAACTAAGATCCACAACAGTAAAACGGGAAGGAATCGGATGACTTGTCCGTATCAGAGGTATTATTTTTACCTCAGTATTATATAATATATATATATATATATATATATATAAGTTAACGACATATGAATTGAAAATTCAGATTAAAAAAGATAGACTGCTGACGTTGCGCTTCCCACAGGTTAACCGCATACAAATCGAAATTCCAAATAATATTCTTTTTCCGATGCTGATGTTGGTCTTCCCATGGAATATGATCAACATGCCTCGTGGGAACAAATAACATTCGTTGCTGATTCATCATAATAAATGTATTTTAGGTTTAGTTTTAAGAACATTTTTTTTAATTGTAATCTAACAGACGGAAACGCTGCCCGATTAAGAATTAAATAAAAAAAAATTTAATAAAACTAATAATATAAATTATTTACTGGCGCCCGAGTAGGGACATATATCACGTTACAATTAAAGTCCTTAAGTAGAACAAATTAGTAACGTTTCACTTCTCGTATTGTACCCTCAATTAATTGTAACTGATCGGGAATTGAAAGTCTATGTCGTTAACAAGTGACAACTGCCAAAAAAGATAGTGCTGTGTTCAAACTTTTTAAAGTTTAACCTGGAGAAACCAAAGGGCCCCTAAGTAGCCGTGGTTAGTTAAACACTCAACCAACTTAGAAAAAGGAAGCTAAAACCAAGCTAACCGCCTCACAATTTTCATCGATGTACATTTTTGTATTAATATTGTAAGTCTAGAAAAATTAAAATTTAAAAACCTTTTCTTTTAATTGTGTAAGTTAAAGGAAAATCTTAAATAAAATTCACAATTAACAAGGAATACGAATAAAATAGTTTAATTTTAATTATAATGAAAAGAATAATTCACAAAATTCAGAAAATTTATTACTAGATCATTAAAATATAAATGGAACAGCAAAATCTTAAATTAAGTTCATAATTACCAAAGAACACAAATAAAATAGTTAAATTTAAATCATACAAAAATTATTATTAAATAAGTAAAACATACGAAAATATTTGCTACGAAGTGAATCTGAAAAATAAAATCATTAAACATCTCAAGAGATGATGATAATTCAGTAGGACATCTTTTAAAAAATATGTCCATAAAATCAAATGAAAGTTCACGAAGTACTTCAAAAACCCTAATATCTCCTTCCAATCAACAAAACCAATTAACACCTGACCTGACAAGGTAAATAAGTGAATTAGTCATAAGCACACTTAAAAAATTAAATAATCCCTTTATTGATTCGGAAGACATAGAACAAGCTATAGATTTTCCAACGAATACAGACGATATTGATAAATTACCAGATATTGTCAAATGCTTAAGGAAGTTTTCAGGTAGACCAATTAAATTCGAATTAAATTCTTGGAGGAAAACTTTTGACCGCATTTTCATAATGTACGACAGTTTAAGGGGTACCTCTTAATACTATGCAATGCTTCATATGGCCCGCCATAAAATAGTAGGAGACGCAGACACATCTCTTGCTCTTGCATACAGAACAGCGTTAGACTGCCGTAAAATTAAACAGTGCTTAATGATGCACTACTCAGACGAACTTGATATTGGTACACTCAAGTACCAACTAACTAGCCTCGCACAAGGCAATCAGTCCATTACAGGCTTTTATCAGCAAGTCTATCAACATCTCTCGTTGATAAAATTGCTTGTTTAGATTTAGGCGATGATTCTGTAGGAGCGATGACTAAACGGGGATTTACCCCGATTGTTGAATATACGGGAGCAAACTTCCTTGCCTCAAGCCCTTCATATGTGCCCCAAATTAAATAATATGACTTACAGGATGCATTACGCGCATAATAGAGAAATTAATCTTAAACGCTTAACTA
The DNA here is from genome assembly GCA_910595825.1 of Philhelius pedissequus. Lineage (NCBI taxonomy): Eukaryota > Metazoa > Arthropoda > Insecta > Diptera > Syrphidae > Philhelius > Philhelius pedissequus. The sequence goes on along the minus strand of OU343160.1, from coordinate 217,852,593 downwards.
ATACATCAACTCAACTACCACCGCGGCAAAGCCACACAAAATTTGATCCTGAGTTAGCACCTATACCTCAACTTCAACGACGTAATTTTCCTCAATATCATTATCAAAACAGATAACCCCAACAGTCTTTTCAATACCAACCACCTCATTACAACCGTGTTTCACTTCCTCCCAAGCCACAAGAGCAACCAAAAGTAGAACCAATGGAATTGGGATCTTCTGCGCAAACGCGTAACATAAATTACCAAAATAGACAAACGTTCCAATTAAATTATCAACAAAATAACCAACAACCACATTACGCACAAAAACGGCTGAGTTAACACGTCGCATTTGCATGCACCCCGTTATGATTTGCCAGGTCAGCAAATCATGTTCGAGGAAGTTGTAGTTTCCCACGATTGGCGAAAATAGTGTATGAGCGCATTTTGAGGTAAATGCACGGGAGCCTTAAAGGTCGCTGACGCTGCAAATCATCATGTGGCATAATGGAAGTGCGATATGAATAATTATGTCTGGGAGGAGTTAGTCTTAAGTTAGTCTTAAAACTTGACAGACGTGTCCAATAAATAATGCTTGATTTGTAATAAATATCGTATAGTTTTTATTTTAGTAAGTCCAACCGTTGGGTCTGCCCCTAGAGGGCAGGAGTTCGCATTTTTTTAGGATCGCTCGGAGGGAATCCTTTTACTGGCTGTCACCTCAACAAATGCACGCACCAAATGAAATCCAACGAACCTTTTACACAGAATCAAATCCTATTCCAATGGAAGATGACAGCTCCATCGAAAACTATGACCCCAATCAACTCTTTAAAGAGCACCCTAATGTGCCCCTAGAGGGCAGGAGTTCGCGTTTTTTTAGGATCGCTCGCAGGGAATCCTTTTACTGGCTGTCACCTCAACAAATGCACGCACCAAATGAAATCCAACGAACCTTTTACATATAATCAAATCCTATTCCAATGGAAGATGACAGCTCCATCGAAAACTTTGACCCCAATCAACTCTTTAAAGACCACCCTAATGTGGCCAAAGAAAGTCTTCTTAAGTATATTGCACAAGGCGAAGAAGAAAAGATCGAGATTGAACTGATTATCAATTCCACATTTTCAATATAGGATGACGAGCGGAATGATACTTAAATTCCTACTCGATACAGGTTCATATAAAAATTATTTGAAATCTTGTTATATTCGTAACCCCATTAAAAACACTAAGGAATTTTTTGCTCACTAAGTAGCTGGGAAAGTTAAAATTGAACACCATACAAAAATATAAATTTTTGGTTCACAAATTGGAAAACTACAGTTTTTCATTCTTCCCGGACTGGAAACTTTCGATGGTATTGTCGGAAACGATACTCGAAAAGAATTCAGTGCGGTTATTTATACAGAAAAGAATTATTTCACTTTAAAATGTATATACAAGTTCCCTCTGCAGCAATTAGAAGTAGAGTCAGTCAATAACCTCGATATCAAATGCTCTCATCTAATCCAAAATCAAAATTCCCTATTAAGACAAATATTAAGATCATATTTTGCTGATACTGCGAAAAAAGCTCATGTTCACTACAAACGTGCAAGGAGAGATGCGAACATTGTCTGACAACCCAGTATATACAAAATCGTATCCATTACACATGGCTTTAAACTCTGAAATTGACAAACAAGTCATAGAACTTTTGCGTGACGGGATCATACGCCCATCTAGATCACCATATAATTCGAAAGTGTGGATATTTAGCAAGAAGGATGACGCCACGCGTATACAAAAAATACAGAAATACATGGTAAGAGACTACAGGAAATTGAATACGGTAACAATTCCTGATCGTTACCCAATTCCTGAGATCAACGAAGTTCTCTATAACTTAGGAAAAAATAAATATTTCACTACTGTGGATTTAAAAAGTGGATTTCATCAGATTCCAATAAAAGAATCTGATAGGGAAAAGACTGCATTCTCAATAAACAATGGAAAGTACGAGTTTACTCGTCTTCCTTTTGGGCTGAAATATTCCCCTCCAATTTTTCAATGCGCACTTGATGATGTCTTGCGTCAACATATTGGTCATCGATGTTATGTTTACGTAGATGATATTATTGTTTTCAAAAAAACCGAGGAAGAACATTTCCAAAACCTTCAAATTATCTTAAGTACACTCGAAAATGCAAACCAAGGTTCAAATAGACAAATGCGAATTTTTACGAACAGAGGTCGAGTTTCTGAAAAGCAATTCTGGACCTTCCGACACCAAAAACCCTTAAAGATTTGAGGTGCTTTTAAGGTATGTCAGGGTACTACCGAAGGTTCATGCGACACTATGCCAAAATAGTTAAGCCCCTGACATCCCTCTTGAGAGGCGAAAATGGACGCTTGTCCAAACAAGTCTCAAAAAATAAATTAATTCATTTCAGTGACGAAGCAAAAGACGCTCGGAACAAAACTAAAAATGCGCTAGTACCGGGTGAAGTTTTACTTGTCTATCCAGATTTTTCAAAGAATTTTGAGCTCGCAAAGACGCCTCCAGTTTCGCTTAGGAGCAGTCCTATCACAGGACAACAAACCCATCGCATTCTTATCATGAAGTCTCAACAAAACCGAAGAAACATACGCGACTAACGAGAAGGAGATACTCGCAATTATTTGAGCACTCACTTATCTCAGAATTTTCCTTTACGGATCAAGAAAGGTCAAAATTACCACAGACCATCAGCTGCTCACTTACGCGCTTAGTAACAAGAATTCAAATTCCAAAATGAACTTGAAACGTAGTTGCGGACATCGCGCCCACCGAACACTCACATTTTTTCATTAACTCCTACTGAACAAAGTGACGATAGCTCGTGGCAAAATTTAATTCCAATAGTCGAAATTCCCATTAATGCTTTTAAAAGTCAAATATTTCTCAATTTATCCGATTGCCCCAGTTACCAGTTTAAGATGTTTTCCCTGGGTATCACCAACACATTATAAACGAGCTTGAGTTCAATAAAGAAAACCTTAAAGCCATCCTAAAAAAATATCTTAATCCTTCTATTATTAACGGTATTAAAACAGGAGAAAGAATTATGGGACTTTTTCAAGAAGTTTTTCCATTGCATTTTAATAAGTATAAAATAAGATTCACACACAAAGAGGCTCAAAATATGCTCAGACAAAAATAATTAAAAGTAAGTCTATAGAAGACGTCAGGCGACCACTTAGACCATACCATCCTCCTCGAAACAAAACCAGTCATTTTGGAAACCAAACCTGAAACAAGCTTTGATAAAAAATAGAACCACCATTACCAAAAGTATCCAGCATTAACCAAATTCAGTTATTTTGAAAGGACAATCGAACGAGGACGTTCGACTTTTTAACGACACAGAAATTGAAAATTCTTATTACAAAAGATAGACTGCTGACGTTGCGCTTGCCACAGGTTAACAGTATACACATTCAAATTACAAATAATATACTGTTACCGATGCTGATGTTGGACTTCCCATGGAATATGATCACCATGCTTCGTGGGAACAAACAATTCAACAGTCGTTGCTGATTCATCATAATAAATGTATTTAAGGTTTAGTTTTAAGAACATTTTTGTTAACTCTAATCTAACCGTCGGAAACGCTGCCCGATTGGGAACTTTTGAGTAGGGCTGGAACTAGCTCTGAATCGAAAAGAGCGTCAACTTCATGTGAATAAAACTGTTTGATTTTTAACCATTTTAAATACTATTTGCTGTTTGTTTTACAATAAATTATATATGTATTTACAGACGACGAGGTGTCAAACCAACCACTAAAGAGGCCGAAAAGTTCCGCAACTACAGCCCATCAGAAATATAAGGAATTCTTTGGATGAATAAAAGAACGAGAAAAGGGAGTATAATTCTCGAATTATTCAACTATTGGAAAACAAAGAAAAAATTGAAGCAGAAAGAAACAAATTATTACAAGCAATGTTAAATAAAATGGGTAAATAAAACGTATGAAATTAAAAAACGATTTCAATTATAAAAAACGTTTAACATCATTTGAAGTAAGTGTAGGTATAATTACAATGTTAGCAAATTATTAAATTCGCGGATAAAGTTTCCTCGTAGAATTTCTCCAAACTCGTAATTCTGCTCAGATTTTTCGGTTGGACATTCTTCCACCATGTAGTCGAGGTCGTCCTCGCCTGCAATGTTTTGCAGTACACTGCGGTTTCTTATGAAGTGGCATTTTTTTGTGATACCCCTTAGCTTGCAATAGTAGAGCTTTAGAAACCGTTGCTTGAACATGCCAAACGAATGCTCTATTGCTACTCGGCAAGAACTCAACCCATTATCCCTATATGGCGTTATTACATCATTAAAGCAAGGATATGCTGATTCACTTAAAAGGTAGTAACCTAAGAACAATTTAGTTTTTAATATTTATTTGCGGCATGCTTGTTATAAAAATATATTACCTTCTGGCAGTTCATTTAGTTTGTCGGCACAGACGAGTTCTGGAAAACCCACCTGTCATGTGTAGATCCCGGAAATCCAACAGCAATACTTATGAACTTTTTTTGTTCATTGCAAATAGCTTGGACGCAAATGCTTCATTAGTTCAATAAGATCAGGTTCACGTCATTTAAATAAAACAATTATATTCAAATACTATACCAACTTATCTTAAATTTAAGGTTTATATATAAATTTGGAACTTGTTTTCAAGTAACAATAATAACGTAATAGCCCGTTTTCATTAGGGAAAATTGCGCAATTTCGTTGAAAATTTGCAAATTGAGTCCCAAATTATCTCATTTCCTATACAAAATCAAATTTCCAAATTGAGGTAATTTGCACGAAATTATCTCGGAAATTGAATGAAACCATTCAACCATACAACAAATATACAAATCAAACACAACTTTACTGAATAAATTGATTCAAAGTTGAGTTGAAACTGAACCAATTTGATTCAAATTCTCAAACATGACACATGTGCTGTTTGTTGTGAACAACAACATTTTTCAAGAATAATTTGTTTGATCCAAAGTCCATACGCAAAAATAAAGCAATACAATTTATTTTCTTCATTTTAAAGGCAAATGAAATTTGAAGAACTTAAAAGCACCGTCCAAAAGGCCAAGGACTCCATAACAGTGGCGTCCCAATTGCTATCGCTGCCGGCTTGGTTGGTCAGAAAAACACCAGAGAGGCGGCCAGCATCGTGGTAGATCTGATTAAATCTAAGAAGATGGCAGGGCGTGCTCTACTCCTCGCTGGCCCACCTGGCACTGAAAAAGCAGCTATTGCCCTTGCCATTGCTCAGGAACTTGGAAATAGAGTTCCATTCTGCCCAATATTGGTTGGTTCAGAGATGTTCAGCAGTGAAATTAAAAAGACGGTCGATTGGTTTGAGGATCCGTGAAACGAAGAAAGTCTACGAAGAGGAAGTTGACACCCGTAGAGACCGAAAATCCGATGGGGAGTTAATGGAAGATAATCAGCAATGCTGTGATTGGACTGAAAACTGCCAAAAGCACAAAACAACTGATAAGCTCGATCCTAGTATCTTCGAATGGCTCTAGAAGGGAAAAAGTTGACTTCGGTGATGTTATACCTACATCGAGGCTATTAAGTGGAGCTGTTAAACGACAAGGTTGTAGTGACAGTTTTGCAACTGAATTAGATTTGAAAACCGAAGAATATGTATCTCTACCAAAGGGAGAAGTTCACAAGAAGAAGGAAATTATTCAGGACGTTACATTGCACGATTTCGATGTTGCAAATGCACGCCCGCAACGGGAACATGATGTGCTATCTATGATGGAACAGCTGATGAAATAAAATAAAAAATAAAAACAAAATAAACATTATTTTTTGTATTGTTTTTTTTTCAAATCTTAACATGAATATACATATATACGCATGCATTTAGCCTGCATTATTATTTTTTTATATAGTAATAATTTTGGGTGAATTGTGACCATATAAGAGTAGGTAAGTATAGTAATTATAATCATAATTAACGACGAGTTTTTGTTGCATGTGTGACCTTCGCTAATGGAGATAGTTTTTTTTTACACTTTTCCGACCAACAACGATACGATGATAATATTTTAATTATTTATGTAGATTTAAAGCAAAACAAAATAAATTATTAATTAAATAACAACCACGACCGACGAAGATGAAAACGCGACGCCTTATGTTTTTTATGTATGGATATGGAATATTACTTTTGCTTGTTACAAGAATGTCAAGCAGAATGGAAGACGAAAGCTATGTTCGGATTAATCGGATAATGCGAAGTGCAAGGAAGGTAGCACTTTCAATGTTACTACCACGGCTATGTTCAGCAAAGGGGTGGGGTCAGCGAAAATAATATTTTTTATAATGATAAAAAATAATGCTGTAAAAAGGAAGAATATTATAAATTGTTTTTTTTTATACAATACCACAATAGCGTAGCATCTGAAAATAAAATGGGCGCCAGAATTTTTTTTTGTTTTGAAGGAAATTACTAGCCTGCTGAAGTGAAACCGACGATGAAAACAATTTTTAGAAATAACAACAGAGTTTTTTTAATTTCCGAATTGGGATGATAATATAGATATTATTGTTTGGGAAAACTTTTCATACAGGATGAAAACCCAAAATCTTTTCAATTATATTGAACAAAGGAATTAAAAATATATGAAGAAAAAAATGGACTGCTTACGAGTAGTCCTCGACGAGAAACAAAAGATTTTAGAAGCGGGTCACGATTTCCGTAATTTTTAGGAATTCTAACGAATCAAAAGCCAAACGAGAAATATATAAAAGCAATATTTCAAAAAGAAACGGATAAACAATGTAGATTTAAATTACCAGAACACCAAAAATATACTTAGCTTATCAATCCGGCTAAATTCCTCCTTTCTATTTTCGTATTTATCGTCTCAGACTTTTTGAGAAAATTCTCGCAAACTTATTCAACAATTTTCCTTCTAACAAACTTTAAACTACTTTTTCTATCAATTTTTTTATCTTCCAAAAATGTTCCTATTTTATTTTCTTCTCCAATTTTTAAAACGTCTAACTCGTTCTTTTATTCGTAAAGAAGTGACTTTCCAGACATTAAGTCTACATGCCTAGATGGCCTCTCCTTCCAATGCCCAGTGCTTTCGGCCAAACAGCAAGCGTGGATCTCGGTCACGAAATGAACGTAGTTGAGTCTCCATTGCCTATCCTTCTCAAACTCTCACACCCCAGCATTTATGCACCGTCATCATTGAATTCGGCGAACTCTGGCATTACTTCCAGAGGGCGGCAATTCAATGGATGCATTCAGCCACATAAAATCCCCGACTCAATCATTAAAAGAAAACCTTTGGAATTTCAAGAAATTTGATTGTTCACACGAGCATTTTCCCCAACGATTTGACCATTACCCAACAAAAACGAAATTGTGAAAACAAGTGAAAATAATTCAATTTTAACTATTTGAAAGGAGGCGTTTAAACTAAGGTTCCCTACACCGTGATTGAATTTACCTCGTTGGACTTTTGCGCAGATTTGGGGAAATAAGGATCCAAGTTAGCGTTGCAAATGGTACAATTAAAAGTTAAATCAAAATGAGTAACATGAGCATCGGAGACCAACTGTCACCCGTGCTCCATTTGGAAGTCGAACAGTCATTAGGAGGTTTCGGGGACCATCTGTCATCCTCGCTTTGTAGGAGAAGTTTGGAATAGACTACCTGTCTGATAAATACAATGAAGTGTATCTGAATTTAACCTAATGTCCCTATCTCCTGATCACTAAGTGTTATCCTATCCCTACCGCTAGTCGAAATGTCTGCCGTAATTGGCATAGTATGGCGAAACTCCTAAAACCTAATGTTGAGAGGAGAGAATCCCAACTTCGGTGATTCTCTGAAACATAAGCTCTTAACGTTGCCTTAATAATTTGATTAATTCTCCCCGCAGGAATAGCCTGAGGATGATAGTGTGGGGTAAATCTAATCTTTGATGAATACTCGTCACAAAGTACCGTAAGTTCCCTACTCTTCAACTGCGGACCGTTGTCGCAAGTGACAACATTCGGAACTCCAAACAACAAAAACACATAATCCTCCAACTCCTTGAACACAGCCTTTGCAGTGACAGACCTCAATGCAAATAACAAAGGAAACTTAGTTGATAATCTACGACTGTAAGGATGTACATATGTCCTTTACTTGACTTTGGTAATGGCCCTACTAAACCCATACTAATCATCTCCAACGGAGAGGCAACTCCTATCCTTTCTGTCATAAGACCGGCTGGTTTGTCATTAACTGGTTTCACCTGTTGACGAATTCTACACTTCGTAACATAACTCATCACATCATTTCTCATTTTCGGCTAACAATACCTAGCTCTCGCGAATATTTTCCTAACCCTCATATGTCCAGCTAATGGGCTATCGTGGCACTTCTTCAAAATACCTAGCCTATCTTTCTCCACTACGACATGCACGTCCATATGTTTCGATTTGACAAATTTATATAGTCGGACATTTTCTACTCACCAAGCTGGGTAACCTATAGGATTTGACTTGAATGCCGGAATCATTTTTAACAACCAAAGGTCTAAATCCTCATCTGAAATTCCAGCCAGCACCGGAACTACCCAAGGTAACATGTCTGGGACGACATGTTCCTTTCCCTTACGGTAGATGATTTTAAAATCAAACTGTTGCAGCCGAACTGCCCAATGCACTTATCTCCCTTGTGGGTCCCTGAGGTTACTCATCCAAACAAGTGAGTAATGAACTGTTATGACCATAAGTCAAACACCTTCGATGTACGGTCTTAACTTCTCAACCGCCCACAAAACTATTAAACATTCCTTCTCGGTAGTGACATAGATCCTGTCACATCTATTTACCTACTTAAATAATAAATTACCTTTCCACCGTCCTCAAAAGTTTGAGTAATTACGGCCCCGATACCGTAATCAGAGGCGTCTGTACTGCGAATAGAAGCGAAAAATCAGGACACGTGAAAATGGGAGTCGTTAGTAAAAATTCCTTTGCCCTCCTGAAGGCACCTTCACTTTCTTACGTCCAGACAATTTTTTTGCTCCTTTTAAGGAAGTCATTTAAAGGTCTAGCTACAGTCGCAAAATGCGTTAATCTCTAAATATGGCCGCCTATCATCTCCACTTGTCTCCAACGTGAAACCTAAAAAACCGTTTCCCGAGCAGCGCCTACAATCTCTACGAGTTGTCCCTGATGCCCCACAACCCAAACAACACCTAGGAGCGGAACAGTTCTTTGAGAGGTGTCCCTCCCTATTGCAGTTGAAGCATCGAATGGTCCTACGAGGTGGTGGTTATCTATCAACTGCAACTGTTGCTGTCGCTTCGTGCACGGCGGCAACCTAGGCTACATCTGGCTCTAAAGCCTGTCTCGATCGATTATTAGGAGGAGGAATGAAAGCTTCAATATTAGTCCTAATCGTCTCTAATTTTCTACCCAACGCAACAAGTTCGTTGACTGATTTAATATCAGCCAGCCCCAATTGCGTTTGGTAGAATGGAGGAATATTTTTCATGAGAATGGACAACTTCCTATTCTCACTCGGAGGCTCCGAAAACCATTTAAAAAGGGTCTGCATGAGTCCGATGTACATTCCCATCGACTGATCTCTACCTTGAGTACGCCGCCTGATAATAAAACTAATATCAACACCCAGTTGCTATATTCTAAGAAAAAAAAAATCGACGAAAAGAAATGAACTTAAAAAAATAAAAAAGGCACAAAACCAACAACCAGTTGATTGATTTATTTACTTAAATAAAATTAATTAAGACCACGAACAAAATCTAGATCAACACCCAGTTGATTGCTTTATTCACAATTACGAGAAAGGAAAAAAAACAAGAAGGAAAAGGTATTAAAACAGTTTTTCATCAATAATTAACTTCAACGTTCAATCACAAAAAAAAAACACATTTTTCACTATATGTATAGGAATGTGCCAAATAAAACTAATACAAATTCGAAACTATTTAATTCCAAAATCAAATGTCTCACGAAACCTACGTATGGTCACACCAATCACAAAATTGAAAATCAGAATTTAAATGACGACCAAAACACAAAACTACCCAACAAATTAATTAATTGCCAGTCCCATTGACCGAAAACAAAAAAAACTCAGTAGGTATGTATGTATGTAAAACCCTAAGAAAATGCCACACTAAGTAAACTGATAAAAAATGTTCATCAAAATAAAATTACATGTAGGTATTAAAAAAAATATATAAAAAATAATAAGATTTTATAAATATATAGCAATAAAATAAGTGTTAAAAGAAAACAAATACAAGAAGATGAATTATCAACGTTGGTTGCGAACAATACAGTACCCTTAGGCCTTGTTCTCACAGTTTGTGCAAAAAACGAATTTACTGTAGCAATGCAAACCACTAAAATAAACAACCACTATGCACTGTACAGTTTTTCACTTTTTGTGTGCAAGTAACGGAACTTGTAAATGAAAAAACTTTTGTTTGGTAATAAGAATTAGAATTTAAAAAAAACAACAACAAAATGTGCAACTATGCACTGTGCACTTTGTGTGCAAGAAATTAAACTGCAACTTGCAAACAAAAATTAAAAATTTTAAAGCACAAATGTGAAGTAATAAAAAAAATACCTTACTTGTTATGGTTTGGTTATATACGATACCGTACCGACCTATTGTGTCTACTTTAGAGGGGATTTTCCAACGTTGCTCAAAAAATAAAATGCGATAATTCAACTTTAAACACTTTTAACTATGTAGATATATTATATTCCAGGGAACCACTACCTAGGGGAAAAAGAACACAAGAAAGTAAAATATTCTTTCACAATTAAACAAAGGAACAAAAAAAGACCCACGTTCAGGAATATTTTCTTGTTTTCACCGCTTATGTATAGATTTTCTTTTTAAAAGAAAACCCCACGTATGGGTGCCAATTTGTTGCACTTTTTCCGACCAACAACGATAAGGTAAAACAAAACAAATTATTAATTAAATAATAACCACGACCGACGAAGATGAAAACGCGACGACTTATGTTTTTTTTATGTATGGATATGAAATACTACTTTTGCTTGTTACCAGAATATCAAGGAAAAGGGAAGACGAAAGCTATGTTCGAATTAATCGGATCCAATATTTGCACCTCAGCGCAAGCTATTGCAAAGAAAAACCTGAAAAGTTATACGGAAAAAATTAGTTTCTAATATTGCTCTTATGGACTATTTTCCCTGATTCAGTAAGTATAGTGGTGTTCCTATCTTCCCTTACATTCTTGATTTTATAGCGTACAGTTAATTTAGAACATATTCTTTTATTATGTTTTACGAAAACCTCTTCTCCTACCTGGTATGTCTTAGGGGGCTTTCGTGATTTGTTATGAATCTGCATGGCTTTCAACTATTTCTCTTTGATCCTATCGATATTACTCCTTCTCGCCTCTTCATATAATTCGGGAGAAATTCTCTGATCGCGACCAAAAAATACTACTTGGTTTCTTCTCTGTGGTCGAATGGGTGGTGGACCAATCTTCCAAGCAGCTCATTGAATTCAGTAATCTGAAATTCGGAACTCACACATCGCATGATCTCTGATAAAGTAGAATGCAATCTTTCTACCTGACCATTAACCTCACTCTTGTAGGGTGGAGTTTGGTAAATTGTAATGTTAAGTTCTTCCATCATAGTTCTAAGAGATACTGAATTTAGGGATTTCTCGTTATCAATAGCAACGTGCTCAGGGACACCGAAGTAGAACAGTGTATCCCACAACGATTGTCGTATGTCTTCTACTGAATGGGAATTTATAATTTTTGCGTGAGCTAGTTTTGAAAATTTATCTATTGCAAAATATCTATCTATCCAAAATATCTATATGGATAGGAAGGTAGGGGTGTTTCATTTATATAAACCTTATTAGGGTGTCGCTAATACTTGTTATCTTTGCAGATTCTAAATCGGTTAAGAAAATTTTAGATCCGGGAGTTCATTCTTGGGAAATAGTATTTTTGTAGGATTTGGAGCCGATTCTCGGATGTATTTCTATGAGCTCTTCTATGTGTCTTAAGGATTAGCTCTGCTTGTTCGGTATCGTTGGTAACATTCATAACTTCTAACTGCGTGTAACGTATTCTATAGTCTATAAAGTGGAGTGCATAGATTTTCTGAATGATAGCAATAGTTGGTTCATCCGTTTTGTATTCCTCGAGTTTCGCTTTCCATCTTTTTGTTGTGTTTGAGTTTTTGTTGCTAGGAGCAAAGGTCAGAGGTTAGTGATCGGTGAAAATTTTCACCTTCTTTGACCCATATAAGAAATTGCGTTAGGAGCCGAGTACCAATATGATGGCAATCATCTCCTTTTCGTTGGCAGCGTATGATTCTTCGGTCTCATTCAATGATCTGGAAAGGTAGGTAATTGGTCTATTATCCTGCGAGAGAACTGCACCGATGGTATAGTCCGATGCATCGTTGGTGAAGTGATATTCTTTTGAAAAGTCTGGGTAGGCAAGCATAATTTCATTGGAAATAAGGATGTTCTTTATTTTTTCAAATGATTCTTGGCTTGTTGGTCTAAATGGATAATTTTATTTTTTGATTGAGTTTTGGACACTCGTCCATCTTCCCCTCTCAGAAGGGATGTCAGGGGATTTGCGATTTTCGCATAGTCCTTGACGAACCTACGATAATATCCCGGCATGCCAAGAAATGATCAGAGATCTTTAAATGTTTTGGGTGGAGGAAAATTTGCTATTGTACGAACTTTTCAGGATTTGTTTTGATACCATTTTCTTAGACGACAAAACCTATAAATTCAACCTGGGTTTGGAAAAAATTTATTTGTCTAGTTCAACCTTCATATTCGCCACTGACAATGTTTTGAAGACAAGTTCGACATCTCTATAGTGGTCTTCTTCGAATTTGCTGAAAATAATGTTATCATCGATGTAAACGTAACATCGGACACATATGTGCTCCCGTAATATGTCGTCAAGTGTTCGTTGAAATATGGATGGCGCATTTATCAGGCCAAAAGGAAGTCGAATTTCCCGTTGTTTACGGAAAAAGCTGTCTTCTCAATAACGCATTCCCTTAAAGGGATTTGATGAAACCAGCTCTTAAGGTCGATTGTTGTAAACCATTTGTTCTTGCCTACGTTCGACAAAACTTCATTTATTTCAGGAATTGGATATTTTTCTGCTGTAGTTACATTCAGTTTGTGACCGCCGTGGATTTCAGACGTGTTTGGTAAGTCCTCTAATAGTGTTTAGCTTAGCTAGCTTATTAGTTCGGTTCGTAGTGTAGTAGTCGGGAGTGATCGGTATTGTAGGGAATTAGGAAGTGTTTCTCTCAGAGAGAAAGTGTAGTGCAGTGTAGTTGTATGCTTTTTAGAAGACACAAGAGTGTAGTGTGCTAGGAGAGCGAGAGAGCTCAGAGTGTACTTTAGAGACACAGTGTAGTGTAGTGTGGGAGAGGTACAGAGTTAATACAATCTGTCGAGGAGAGTTTGTTATACTAATAGGTATATTATCGTTATATTTAGGTATATTATTAGTATTGTAGGTGGTATAATAGTATAATAGTTAGGACAGTAGGGGATATTATTATACTAGTTATATTTTTAGTGTTAGGAGTAGATTATTATTAGGTATACTAGGGCTTATTATTATATTAAGTATAGTAGTTTTTTGTAGTTGATATGAAAGGGGATAGTACCCCGCGTAGTGCGTCAGGCGAGAGGACCCCTGTTATACGGCTCACTAATATTAGTCGAAGCAACATAGGAAGCTCAATAGTGGAAGCAGGTTCAGCAGGAATTGAAATAGTAGCGTCAGGGTTTGTAGGGGAGATAGCTCCCAAGGATGTACATGGAGGTAGCATCACTTCAGATTTTGACTCTGAAGTAGAAGCAGTGGACAAGGGGTTACCGAAGGCGAGGACTAGCTACCTGAAGAGAGATAGCCCTAAGAAGGTAATGCAGCCGCCTAACCCGAAGAAAAAGCCTGGTAAGAAGGATAAAAGGAAATCCTTATGTTCTTTTGGTTCGTCCGCCGTTCAGACGGAGGACGTAGTTGAAGCGGTAAAGGCCAGGAAGAGGGGAATAGAGAGTGAGGGTCTCTCAAGCCCTGAAGCCGTGTGCCGTAAGGTGGTCATCGGGGAAGTGGTGAACGAGGCTGCTCAGATTGAGGAGGTTCAGGTGTCAACGGACGGTCGAGTCGGACAGGCAATGCAGGAGATGTTTGTTCCTATTGAGGTTAGTTGTGAAGTTGTGCCAGTGTCCGATGAGGTAGCCAGTGTAGGAGTAGTTAGTGAGGAACTGATGGAGGTGGTTCCTTTCCGAGGCTGTGTCTGTTGCACCGGTGGTTGGTGGAGAGAAGGCGTCGCAAATGGGTCCTCCGGATGCGTTGCCCCCCTCCTTCCAATGTCCCTAAAAACACTGCGGTGGAGGTGTTGTCTGCGCCTACGAAGAAGCTCACGAAGACGCCTGCCTGTGCCGTTGCTTCTGCGGAGGTGCAGAAGAAGAACGGCACTTCCAAGCCAGTTTCTTCGAAAGGAGGACATAGGCAGGGTTCCGTATGGTTGCCGTTTGCCGCTGGTGACAACTGGGACTCCAATCTCAGCCTGGCCAGCGTCATGGCAAAAATGACGGGCATAAAAAGAGCTGGTAGGACTCATAGCTGACTGCACCCAATTTGGTGGACAAATTGCTGGAGTTGCAGCCAGATATGAGGATTTGGTGCTGGGCGTTTCTGGTTTCAATGAGAGGCTCAGGGGTAGGATCGATGGGGAGGAGCCTCTGCCAAAGCTTCGCAGTCTTCGACGGCTGTGGCTCCTGAGGCTATGAAGTCAAAGGGTGTCCCTGTAGGAGTTAGTGTGACTGATGTCCTTCGTTCGCGCAGATAGCGAGCGCAGCCTCGGTCCCCGCTGGTCTGATGGGTAGGACTCTAGTGCGTGCACCTGTATTTGAGCCTGCCAAACCGACGGAGACTTGGTCTGTTGTTGTTTGGGGGAAGTCAAATGAGCCCGCTGGGGTCATTAAAAAGAGAGTGGTGGAGGAACTGGTCCCTGCAGTGGGTGTTAGGGTGCACAATGTGCTCTCTGGCAAACAGGGTAGTTTTCTGGTTCGAACACCGTCTATTGCGGAAAGGGATGCGTTCCTCGGGCATAAGAAGCTTGAGGAAGTAGGATTGTCAGCAGATACCACTATGGGCAGGCCAGTTATCGTGTCAAGGGTGGAGAAGAGGATCTCTCCGGAAGTCTTCCTTGAGGATCTACTCAAGTTAAACTTGAGTGATCTTCCAAGGGAGGAAGTCCAAAAGGAGGTCTTCCTCAGAAACAATTGGGCAGTTGGTGACGGGTTGACGCAATTCGTTCTCGACTGCAGCCAGAGGGTAGCCGGTATTCTTTTGAAAGGGGGATGGTGCTATATTAAGCACTTCGCTTTCCCTGTCATGGAGAAACCGATGGTTTAATGGTGCTACCGGTGTCTTAGCCTGGGCCATTACAGTGTTAGGTGTAGACTTAAGGAACAGGTGTGTCTTCGTTGTGGACAGTCGGGTCACTCGCAGCGAGATGGCAATAATGCAATTCACTGCCGCGACTGCGATTTTAAGAGGAACCCGGCTGGACATTTCATGCTAAGCGCAGACTGTCCAGTCTATAATGCTGCGGTTGCCAGGGCGTGTGCTCAACGCTAAAATGGTTAAGTTAATTCAATTTAACTGCCAGGGTCCCAGAGCAGCCATGTATGAGTTGTGGCAGATATTATGCAGCACACAGTGTAGCTTTGCGCTATTGAAGGACCTTTACACTGTCGAACGGCAGGTGAGGGAGCTGTCGGCGTATATGCGATCGTTCGCCGACAGAGGAGGTAACTCCGCTATCGTAGTGAACGATGTAAACACTGTGTGTTCGCTAATACATTCTAGTGAATGCGGTGTGTGTGTGAATGTTGAGGGAGGTTTCGGTAGACTGATTTTAGGCAATCTTTACTTTAAGCCTTTCCTTGACATAAATCCATACCTGGCGTATTTGGATGTGTTACTGGGTTTGATCGGGAACCAGCCTCCGATTTTTGGCCTGGACGCTCATGCAGTTTCCCCTGTTTGGTATAGTAAGATGTCTGGACGCACGTCCGAGTCTCACAATGCCGGCAGGGGTGTACTGCTCAGCGAATGGATGGCTGTAAATCACATGGGTGCTCTCAACAAGCCTAGCGACCTATATACCTTCGATGGACCGAATGGGCAGAGTGATATTGATGTGACCCTGGCGAATACGCTAGAGCTCCGAAATTTCAGTTTTGGCTGGTCTATCCGTCGTGCCAAAGGAGTGAGTGACCACAGCCTGATGCAGGTTGTGATCGCCCGCTCTGATAGTACACCGGATGCCAGTGGGGGCTTGGATGAGAAGCGTTGGCGTCTCCATGATGTTGATTGAGTGCAGTATCAGAGGGAAATCGCTATAAAGGTTAGATCGACCTCACTAGGTGCATTTGAGAGATTGGGGGTTGACTCAAAGGTTGCATGGTTGGAGAAATGCATGTGGGGTGTCAACGACCCGCTCTTTCCGAGGAGCCGATTGGTGAATCGGAAAAGGGTAAAGTGGTGGACACCTGAACTGAATGTGAAGAGTCGGCAGGTGAGGAGGCTGCGTAAGCACTTCCAAACCTGTCGGCGTCGTAGGCTGGCTGACTTGGATCAGTCAAGACTTGCCTATCGGCATGGCTTGGATGAATACAAGAGGATGCTAGCCCGCAGTAAGGATGAGGAATGGAGATCCTTCGCCGATGAACACCGGGATGACCCTTGGGGTCAGCCTTACCGGGTTTGTCGGGGGAGGAAGACTCTAGATTTAGGGGCCATCCATGATGGGGGTGTAGTGCTCTTATAATGGAGGGATTGTATAACTGCCTTGATGAATTCCTTCTTCCCCAGGGGCGTGCGTGCGGTGGACCCACTTCCGTTTTTGCCCAACGCGCCACTACTGGTGGATAAGGAAGAAGTTGGCTGTGCCATTGCTAGATTTAAATCGAGGAAGTCACCGGGTTTCGACGAACTGACCGGCTGCATGGTGAAAGCCATGTGGACGGCTGTCCCCGAATACCTGATGGCTCTTTACTCGTGCTGTTTCAGGGAAAATTATTTTCCTCTGAAATGGAAATGTGCAAAGGTAATTGTTCTGCTGAAGTCGAATGATAGGGTTAGGACTAATCCTAGGGCCTATCGCGGTATAAGTCTCCTTCCAGTACTTGGAAAGGTGCCGGAAAGAGTCTTAGTCGACAGACTGATGGAGTGCTTACCGATGCAATCTCCATTTAAGTTTGGTTTTAAGCAAGGTTTCAGTGTCGAAGATGCATGGCTACACATGAAAGACTCTGTTGATGCGTCAGTCAGCAAGTATGTTCTTGGCATATTTGTTGACTTCAGGGGGGCATTCGACTTCCTGGATTGGGCTAGTGTTGAGCGAAGGTTGCTAGAGGTTGGTTGTCGGGAGACTGCTATCTGGAGGAGTTATTTCTCAGGAAGAGTGGCCCGGGTTGTCAGCCAATTTGATTCGGTGGCATTGGTCGTTGAGAGAGGTTGTCCACAGGGGTTCATTGGTGGTCCATATATATGGAACCTCATGATGAATCCCCTGCTACAGCGCCTCTCATCCTGGCAGCCGTACTGCAGGTGTGCTGCTTATGCTGATGATCTCCTTGTCCTTGTTGAAGGCCAGTCTCGTGCTGAGCTGGAAAACTGGGGCACGGAGGCCATGGGCATGGTTAACGCCTGGGGTGCTGGTGTGGGAGTTGAGGTTGCTGTAGATAAGACATCAATAATGTTGTTGAAAGGTAAGCTTTCCTTAAGTCGCCCTTCGTGTACTAGAGTGGTGGGGTGGGTATAAGGTATGCGATGCAGGTCAAGTACCTTGGTATTACCATCGGGGAGAGAATGAGCTTCCTTCCTCATATAAAACAGGTGAGATTGAAGCTCACCTCTTTAATTCCAGCAGATAGCAGAGTGATGAAGTGTGACTGAGGCCTGTCTAGACGGGCTGTTCGTGTCATATATGGCGGGTTATTTGTTACCTGTGCAGCATTTGGTTCGTCTGTATGGTACGATACAGTCAAAACGGTGACAGGAAGAAGCAAAATTCTCTCTTGTCAGAGGGTTATGCCCCTTGGGTCACTTCGTGTTTGCAGAACTGTTTCCACAGAGGCTGTTGTTTCCAAATTTAAAACAAAAACAGCATTTTAGAATTTTATAAATTTAACTTTAACTAGCAAATATAATGAACAAAAGTTAGACAAAGAAATAAAAAGAAAATTAAATTTTAAAAAAGACTAAAAAATTCTGCTGCTTCTTCAGTGCTCTTTTCAATTTTTTTTGATAATTTTTCATCAGCAAAATAAAAAACAAAGTTGAAATCAATGAATTAAAGAAATTAAAATTAAAAGTACAGTAATTAAATTCAAAGTGTTTTGAAATATATATATCATGATCGGGTGATTTCGGCGACAACATTCTCCCCCCAGTGAGGGATCAGGATCCTGGTTCTTCACTATTTAAATCCTTGTCGACGTCAAACACCGCTAATTTAACCACTGGTCTGTCATATACTCCATTAGTATTTTGTACAGATGCCCGACGTACTTGTCCGGCTTTTGATGCGATGGTTCTGATGACTATTCCTTTTGGCCAGGAATATATAGGTAGGTTTTCATATACGATTATGACTATGTCTCTTCATTGTTTAAACTCTATCGAACCATTTAGTTCGTCTTGTTAATGTGCAAATACTCCCAAACCCATCTTTTCCAGAAGATGTTTGATATATGTTGACATTTTCTCCAACTCTTTCTTGACATTAGATCTTGACTTTGAAATTTTCCAGGTAGTCGACTGCCGTCTGAGGATCCTAACAAGAAATGGTTTGGAGTAAGTGCTTCGTCACTCTCATCGTCTATAGGTATACTTGTAAGAGGACGTGAGTTGATTATTCCTTCAATTTCGATAAGTGTGGAAAGAAGGGTTTCATCTGTTAATCGTTGATTCTGCAAAACGGCTTTTAAAATCTTTTTAACTGATCCGATCAAACGTTCCCAACTCCCACCCATGTGGGGTGCTGATGGAGGGTTGAAAAGCCATTTTAAATTAGATGTGGTGAATTTTTCCGCAATATCATTAAGTTGGATTGACTGGAATGCTTCCTTCAATTCCTTATCAGCTCCAACAAAATTATTCCCATTGTCTGAATAAATTTCACTTGGAGTTCCTCTTCTTGACATGAAGTTCCTAATGCATAATATGCAAGAATCTGTGGTGAGTGAGTGTGCCATTTCAATGTGAATCGCTCGAACAGTCAAACAAGTAAACAGAACTCCCCATCTTTTTACTGAGTTCCTTTCGACGCTTACTAAAATTGGGCCAAAGTAATCCACTCCAACAAATGTAAATGGACGGTGAAAGGCACCCAGTCTGGCTTTAGGCAATGGAGCCATTTCAGGACATCTCGGTGAGGCACTTCTAATTTTGCACCCAACGCATTTTTTGCGGACAATCTTGGCCAAAGGTTTCAAACCAGAAATGTAAAACCTTTTTCTGGCCTCATTAATGATGGTATCGGTACCTGAGTGCTTATACTTCCGATGATAAAAATCAAGAATAAGGAAACTCACCCTATTTTCCCGAGGCACAAGTATTGGGCGTCTTAAGGATTCTTCAGCAGATTCAGCATTATCAATCCGACCCTTCATTCGCAGAATTCCATCTTTATCGAAGTACGAAGATCATTTGTAGAGCTGACTTGACTTAGAAAGCTTTTTTCCATTTCTGAGGAGAATCAAATCGTCTTCGTATTCCATATTTTGTACCATTTTATATATGACGACTTCTGCTGAATGAAGCTCTTCTGCCGATAGTGAACCCATCATCAAAGGTAACTCTTTCTTTTTCCTTCTGCAATTTGTTACAAATCTGATTCCGAAGGCAACTGAACGATGAAGGCGTTCCCATTTTGAGAAACGATCTGCGTTTATCGACGGAACTGTATCGATGTTCACGTTTTCCAAAACCATTAAATACTTGGGTCGTAATTCTTCCTTCAGCAGATCTTTTGATATATTAGATTTTTCTTCAGGCCATTTGTCCTCAGCTTCATATAAGAAACTTGGACCTTTTAGCCATCTGCTATACTCATCAAAACTCGGTATTTTGGTCCACTTAGTAGCTTCGTCTGCCACATTCAACTTGGTAGGCATCCACCTCCACTTCTTTCACGTTGTATTCGCCTGGATATCTCCAACACGAAACATGACAAACTGTTTGTACTGTTTATCATCTGAATGTAACCAATGAAGTACATTTTGAGAGTCAGTCCAGAGAACCCGTTTGTTCAACTTGCAAGGGTTTTGGATAATGTCTTAGCCATTCGGGAACCTATTAGCGCTGCCTGAAGCTCCATTCTTGGGAGGGACATTGGATGTAACGTAGCGACTTTGCTTTGCCATGCCTTCCTCAGAAGCATCGACGAAGACATGTAATTGGATTATAACATTTTCTTTTGAGATCAATTCTGAGAAACATCTAGGAATGCGTATATCTTCTACCTTTGGAAGAAGTCTTCGCCAGGTGTGCCAATTTTGTACGATTTGTCCTTCAATTATCTCGCCCCAACTGATTTTCGCTCGCCAGACTACTTGCAATTGAACTTTGATTCTTATTAAATAAAATGCCAAAAAACCCAAGGGATCAAATATAGACATAAGCAATCTTAATAGCTCACGCTTAGTTGGCATTTTAACTCCAGTAAGAATATCATTCTGGGTTTTTATGAATTTTATCGAGAAGGTAAAAACATCATCATCAGGTTTCCAACAAAGACCTAAGACCTTAGTTAAACTATAGTCGTTATTAAGACTGTCTAGAGTTCTTCCACCAGTAGAGAGTGGCTGGTCTAATGCTTCCAACACCTCGAGAGAATTTGATACCCAATTCCTTATGTTAAAACTAGCTTTAGAATGTACATACCGGATATCCTTTGCGAGTTGAATTGCCTCTTTGGGGGTTCCAACGCTGTCAAGAAGATGGTCTACATAATGTCGCTCCAGAATCGTCTCAACAGCTCTAGGATACTTGTCTGCAAATTCTTTGGCATTTGTATTTTTGACGTATTGTGCGATGCTAGGTGAGCAAGATGCGCCAAAGGTCGAAACTTCCATTTCGTACACATCCGGTTTGCGACTTGTTTCACCCTGACGCCACAAAAACCTCTGTGAGCATTGATCCTCCTTTTTAACCCGAACTTGGTGAAACATCTCTTGAATATCGGCCGCAATGGCTATCTTATTAGACCGAAAACCTTGTAAAACATCTGGAAGACTTTTCAACTGGTCAGGACCTTTGTGCAACATGCTATTCAGTGAAACTCCGTTTGAAACTGCCGCTGCGTCCCATACCAATCTTTGTTTGTTCGGTTTGTTTGGATTTTTCACAACAAACGTTTGCAAGTACCAAGTCTTTGGATGAAATTCGTTCAAGTATTTCATGTCACACCGTTTGGCGTACCCTTTCTCTATATGACTTTGTATTTGGTTGTTGATTGCTGTTAGTGTTGTTGGATCCTTGATGATTTTTCTTTCCAGGCAACATAAACGCTTAAAAGCCATTTGATAACTTTCTGGCAAATTGATCACATCGCTTTTCCAAAGCAAACCGCACTCAAATCTTTCTCCAATTCGCTTTGTTTCAGACACCAAAACTTCCTTTGCTCTAATTTTCTCAGCTAATTTCCTTTGCTCTAATTTCTTCAACTTTTCCAATGCCACTATATTCCAAAGCAAAGTAATTGTTAACTATTTCATGCAGATTTTCATCACATTCACAGCTTTGATAAATGTGGTATACACCGTGATTGCTTTTATCGCAAGTATTACCTCCACTTAGACACCAATCCAACCTTGTTTGTATTGCTACAGGCTGATTCCATGCACCCTGTCGAATTTTCAATGCTAGAGATAAGCTTTCATTATTGAGTCTAATGAGTATTCCACATTGCTATTTTTTATACGATGGTAAAGACAATCCTTTCAGATAAGGATACTTTTTCAACAAATTTTGAGGCTGAAGTGTCTGTGTCGGTAAATCCAAGGAATTTACTGTGCGAACATCTTGAAGAGCATACTTTTCTTTACTGTACTTACCAGAAATAAGAACTGGAACAACTCGAGATGATTCTTCTAAGCGGGTAGTGTTGGCTGTCCATTTCAAACAAAGAGGCTTTGGCTCACCTTCCAAGCTCAGAGATCTTGCTATTTTGTCCTCTAAAAGTGTCAACGAAGATCCGCTGTTTAGAAAAGCAAAAGTTTCAATTTGTTTTTCCTTTCCGTGCAAGGTCACTGGTATAATTCAAAACCAAGCTTTCTGATCATCTCGCTGGTGTGCGTTGCAAACTTTCATGTTCGTATTTTTCTGCTCCCTGAGTATATTGTGAAGAAGATTGTGATGATTAGCCTTGCACCCATCGACTGAACATCCTCTCAGTTCTCTACATTTAAACTTCTTTGGATGCTTCAGACAAACACATAATGCCTTCTCGTTCACTACCTTCCACTTCTTGTCACTGCTCATCTTTGCAAAAATATCAGTCAACCAACCTATACTTCTGATCGCATGCATAGCATTTCCCCTGCACCAGCTCCTTAGTACTGTGACTTTCGAAATGGCGGTTCTCCTTTGTATGTGAATGTACATATCCTGGTCTCTTTTCCTGCTTTTCTCCTTCCACAGCATACCTGGTAACTTTTGTGGCCGCCTGCGCTCTTCTATGTAGCCATTCGCCAAGGTCCTTGATGTTAGGCCTATATTCGACCGAAAAGCTCATTGCCCATTCTAACTTCATAGATGATGGTAACTTGTCGACCAATTCTTTAAGCAAGGTAGGGCTGTTTAGATACTCTGCTAATTTTGACGCTTCCTTGTCAAGTTTTTCACCACTAAAGCATATTAAATAATACTTTCCAAGCGTTCCATCCATGGTGAGGGCTCGGCCTTAGCCTTCTTTATTAGATCTTCAATTATGTACTCGGGTCTGCCGAATATAAAACTCAAGGTTTCAATAGCATCTGGAACTTCCTCTGGATGTAGAAGTTGATATTTCACTGCCTCGTAAGCCTTTCCTTTCAGAGCCGTTTGTAGCCTCAGCAAATTTTCGTCATTGGTATAGTTGCACATCTTAGTACTGTTTTCATAAGTACTAATAAAAATTGGCCACTCATCAGACTTACCAGAGAATGTAGACAAAGGTCTCTCCAAAACTTTCCTTGGCGGGGGTTGAGCTTGATGTGCAACATTCACAGCAGATGGTCTTGTATGTTGAATTTTCGCGACAGAGTGAACACTGGAAGTCTGTACCCATTTGGCGGTACGATGGTGTCTTGTGACACTGCTAGCTCCATCTGATTGTTCATCTTCATGTTGTTTGAGAAGTGCAAACTTTTGCTCTAGATACAACGCTTGTTTGACAGACTGTTCCTTAAGCAAAATCTTCTTCTCTTCCAGTAATTTCTCTTCCATAAGCCTTTTCTCTTCAAGCAATTGTAGCTCCAACCCAAACGCTCTTGCACGACTTCTAATGGATTGCTCACTTCGCACACTTTTAGTGTCTTTACTGTTCAAAAGAATTTTCTTTCCGGTATTTTGCAGTTCAATTACAGATGAATCTGCATCATTTTCAGGGGAAGTTTTCTTGACGCATTTGCTACACTCCCAAGCTCTTTTCTGTACATCTGCGTCCATCTTTGCGCAGCTAAAATGCAGCCAAACGTTACACTTGTCACACTGCACCATGTCTTCCATCTCGTTAGGCTCCAAACAAATATCGCAGGCTCCTCGTATCATTTTCTTCAGGATTTTCTTCGTTATCACAGAATTTTTTAGAATGTTGTTTCCAAATTTAAAACAAAAACAGCTTTTTAGAATTTTATAAATTTAACTTTAACTAGCAAATGTAATGAACAAAAGTTAGACAAAGAAATAAAAAGAAAATTAAATATTAAAAAAGACTAAAAAATTCTGCTGCTTCTTCTGTGCTCTTTTCAATTTTTTTGATAATTTTTCATCAACAAAATAATAAAAAACAAACTTGAAATCAATGAATTAAGGAAATTAAAATTAAAAGTACAGTAATTAAATTCAAAGTGTTTTGAAATATATATGTCATGAGCGGGTGATTTCGGCGACAACAGAGGCTCTACAGGTGCTGGCGGGCGTGTCTCCTCTTGATCTTGAGGTGATACGGTAAGGTATTGCTAGAAAAGTCAAGAGGCAACGACAAATTTCTGCGTCCGACTGGAGCGAGTGCTTGAATGCTCATTCCTTGAGTAATCAGGAACGTAAAGCTCTAATGAGGGAATGTGTTTTCTCCAGATGGCAGTCTAGGTGGGAAAGTAGTGAGAAGGGGAGAGCTGCTTTCGAGTTCCTCCCCCGTGTTGTTTCTGCGTGTAAGCGGGAATGCCTGGACCTCTCACTCTACGCGGGCTTTCTGGTGACTGGCCATGGTTCCTTGAATGCATTTTTGCACAAAAGGGCCTTGGCTGGTTCTCCGTAATGTTCGTGTGGAGCTTCGAGTGAGGATTGGAGGCATGTGCTGGTTGAGTGTCCGCGATATGCTCACTTCAGGGATCTCTCTGCGGTGGGTGTGGTTCGAGAAGGTAACACTTGGGATTTCAGCCGGATCCTTCATTCGAGGGTAATGGCTGATAAACTTGACATCTTTGCTGACCGTGTCTTCCGGACCCGGCGGCAATAATGGCACCCCTGTTAGTCCTTGTTGTAGACATCGTTGTGTTGCCAGGGGTTCACCCATTGGACTGATTCGTAGCTGGATTCGACTCCTTGTTCACATGGGGTCATGGTTGATGGCTTAGTATTGGTGTGGGTCTAGGGTCAGCTGCGGCTTATGTTCTTCCCAGGGCACCCAGCTCTCTGCCAGGTTTAGATCTCTATGATCCAACTCCCTGAACATCTGGCTGGTTACTGTTTCGGCGGGAGGGTGACTTAAATGTCGCATCCTGACCTACCCACTATCAGCGGGTTGTTCACTCTACATTCTAGTACTTATCAATGGTGAAGGTGCCTCTTGTCCTGGGTTTTTAACCCAGTGGCATTTGGACTGAATCCATGCTGAGACTTCTTATGTGGGGCGTGGGGTGCCTGAGTATATTTGCTGGGATAGCTCGATCATGCACCAATAGGTGCAGCGATCAGGGGGGGCATAGCGTCTGCAGTGACTCGCGAATTGACCAGTGGCATTGTGATAATAGCTCTGTATGTCCTTGTTGTAGTGTTTGGCCATTTTGTTGTTGTTTTCGGGAGTCGAACGGCAGGGATGAGTGTATGTGTTATGTGCTCGTGCTCTCTTTTTTGGGGAGTGACTCCTTGTGGTGGGTTTTGAACGGCTTAGGCAGTATATGCCTGGGTCCGATTTCGTGAGATGTTTAGGTAGTCTTTTCCGTTGAGCATACGAGAGACTAGGTAGGTAGGTATGTGCGCTGCTTGGCCATTGTCTACTGTCTCGGTAGATGGTTCGGGTGTGCATACCTGAGGTTGTCGGGCCTCGAGTTTTAAGGGACTCACCCGAAAGTGACCTTTACGGTTGCGAAGCTCCACCGGAAGCTATATTCTGGTACCACGGGAGACAAGAGCCCCCGGGTCATGTTCGTTTTTCTGATGTTAGTAGGCACCAGACCTCTTGATGCCGGCCTGTCGGAGAGGTAGGCCTCTAGTGAGAGTATCGTGGTGGCTGTGGTTGCTACAACATGCGGGAACGTTAAAAATTCTAAGGACTCTGCTTAGCATCTATGAGCCTTGGATGGTAGAGGTGGTAGATAGACCTCGCCCTTAGCAAGAGGAGATGGATACGCCTTAACCTTCCATCGAAGTTGAACTGGGGCACAACTTTTTTGGCCCTGGGGCGCTGGTCAACGCTTTTCTTGACCCCGACAGCGTGGGTAGGCCCACCGTGGGATATACGGGTTAATTCGCAGGCGCCCACGTTAAGCCTTTATTCATTTCTGTAGTTACAAGATTCAATTTCCTGTAAACGATTACCATCCTGTATTTTTTCTTTCCTTCAGAATCTGGTTTTTTGGAGACTATCAATACCGGTGAATTATACGCGAATCGCGATGGTCTAATAGTTCCCTTCTTCAGGAGTTCATTGTTTTGAAACTCGACTTCTCCTTTCAGATCCATTGGGTATGGGTATGCCCCTGAATAAACTGGTTCGTTAGTCACAGTTCTAATTTCCACTTTTACTCTAGAAGTATAGGTGAGTTTTACATCGGGGTCCGCAAAGAGATTTGGGCATTTTTTAAAAAATCTGAGTGAGTCGATGAACTTGGTCTGAAGATAAATGAGATATTTTAGCAGTTAATAGAGAAATAACTGCTTGAGAAATTTGTTGCTTGAGGGGTATCGTGATGTCGTTACTAATTACGAAAAGTTATCCTTCGTATGGATGACTGCGTTCAATTCCTTTAGGCTGTCATTCCCGAGAATGCCGTCACAGGTCTTTAGGCCGGGAAGAATAAAGAATTTAATTGTACTTCCTTGATCTCAATGATTTAAACTGTTGTGAGTTTTAATTTATGTCAGCTTGTAAATTCTTGAAAACATTTTCAATTCGAGCAAATATTTCAAAAAAATTGCATTTGAAAGTAATTTTGTAATTTTTAATTTTTTTTTAAAACACGAAAAAACTAATTTTAGATAGCAATTTTTCGAAATAATTGTTTGATTATAAAATAATTATGAGGATTTAGAAGCTGAGGTAAATTTACACTCAGTTACAACAGTTACAATCATCGAAATCAAGCAAGTAGTTTGGAAATGAGAGCTTTGTGTAAGTACTGATTTCAAGATTTTTCTTGATATAAGTAGAAATTTCTTGGATTTGCTACTTTTGACAAGCTGTAATTTCCAAATTACTTGTTTGATCTCGATGATTTAAACTGTTGTAAGTTTTATTTATATGAGCTTGTAAATTATTGAAACCGTTTTCAATTCGAGCAAATATTTCAAAAAATTTGCATCTGAAAGTAATTTTGTAATTTTTCATTTTTTTTAAAACACGAAAAAACTACTTTTAGATAGCGATTTTTCGAAACAATTGTTTGATTATAAAATGATTACAGGATTTATAAGCTGAGGTAAATCTACACTCAGAACAGTTACAATAATCGAAATCAAGCAAGTAGCTTGGAAATGACAGTTTTGCGCATGTACTGATTTCAAGATTTTTCTTGATATAAGTAGATATTTCTTGGATTTGCTACTTTGGACAAGCTGTCATTTCTAAAGTGCTTGCTTGATCTCAATCATTTAAACTGTTGTGAGCTTTAATTTATGTTAGCTTGTAAATTCTTGAAACCGTTTTTAATTCGAGCAAATATTTCAAAAAAATTGCATCTGAAAGTAATTTTGTAAGTTTTCATTTTTTTTAAACACGAAAAAACTACTTTTAGATAGCAATTTTTCGAAACAATTGTTTGATTATAAAATGATTACAAGATTTAGAAGCTGAGGTAAATTTACACTCAGACCAGTTACAATCATCGAAATCAAGCAAGTAGTTTGGAAATGAGAGCTTTGCGTAAGTACTGATTTCAAGATTTTTCTTGATATAAGTAGAAATTTCTTGGATTTGCTGCTTTGGACAAGCTGTCATTTCCAAAGTACTTGCTTGATCTCAATCATTTAAACTGTTATGAGTTTTAATTTATGCCAGCTTGTAAATTCTTGAAACCGTTTTCATTTCGAGCAAATATTTCAAAAAAATTGCATCTGAAAGTAATTTTGTAATTTTTCATTTTTTTTTAAACGAAAAAACTACTTATAGATAGCAATTTTTCGAAATGATTGTTTGATTATATAATTATTAGAAGAATTTAAAAACTGAGGTAAATTTTACACTCAGAACAGTTGCAATGATCGAAATCAAGCAAGTAGTTTGGAAATGAGAGCTTTGCGTAAGTACTGATTTCAAGATTTTTCTTGATATAAGTAGAAATTTCTTGGATTTGATACTTTGGACAAGCTGTCATTTCTAAAGTACTTGCTTTGTAATTTTTCATTTATTTTTTAAACACGAAAAAACTACTTTTAGATAGCAATTTTTCGACATAATTATTTGATTATAAAATGATTACAAGGATTTAGAAACTGTGGTAAGTTTACACTCAGAACAGTTACAATCATCGAAATCAAGCAAGTAGTTTGGAAATGAGAGCTTTGCGTAAGTACTGATTTCAAGATTTGTTTTGATATATGTAGATATTTCTGGGATTTGCTACTTTGGACAAGCTGTCATTTCCAAAATACTGCCTTGATCTCAATCATTTAAACTGTTGTGAGTTTTAATTTATGTGGGCTTGTAAAATCTTGAAATCGTTTTCAATTCGAGCAAATATTTCAAAAAATTTGCATCTGAAAGTAATTTTGTAATTTTTCATTTTTTTTTTAACGAAAAAACTACTTATAGATAGCAATTTTTCGAAATAATTGTTTGATTATAAAATGATTACAAGGATTTAGAAGCTGAGGTAAATTTACAGTCAGAACAGTTACAATCATCAAAATCAAGCAAGTAGTTTGGAAATGAGAGCTTTGCGTAATTACTGATTTCAAGATTTTTCTTGATGTAAGTAGGAATACTTGGATTTGCTACCTTGGACAAGCTGTCATTACCAAAGTACTTGCTTGATCTCGATGATTTAAACTGTTGTGAGTTTAAATTTATGTGAGATTGTAAATTCTTGAAACCGTTTTCAATTCGAGCAAATATTTCAAAAAATTAGCATCTGAAAGTAATTTTGTAATTTTTCATTTTTTTTAAACAAAAAAACTACATTTAGATAGCAATTTTTCGAAATAGTTTTTTGATTATAAAATGAAACGATTAGAAGGATTTAGAAGCTGAGGTAAATTTACAAAAAGAACAGTTACAATCATCGAAATCAAGCAAGTAGTTTGGAAATAAGAGCTTTGCGTAAGAACTGATTTCAAGATTTTTCTTGATATAAGTAGCAATTTCTTGGATTTGCTACTTTGGACAAGCTGTCATTTCCAAAGTATTTGCTTCGTCTCAATGATTTAAACTGTTGTGAGTTTTAATTTATGTCAGCATGTAAATTCTTGAAACCGTTTTCAATTCGGGCAAATATTTCAAAAAATTTGCATCTGAAAGTAATTTTGTAATTTTTCATTTTTATTTAAAACACGAAAACAGTACTTTTAGTTGGCAATTTTTCGAAATAATTGTTTGATTATAAAATTATTACGAGGATTTAGAAGCTAAGGTAAATTCACATTCTGAACAGTTACAATCATTGAAATCAATCAAGTGGTTTGGAAATGAAAGCTTTTCGTAAGTACTGATTTCAAGATTTTTCTTGATATAAGTAGAAATTTCTTGAATTTGCAACTTTGGACAAGCTGTCATTCCCAAACTACTTGCTTCATCTCGATGATTTAAACTGTTGTGAGTTTTAGTTTATGTCAGCTTGTAATTTCTTGAAACCGTTTTCAATTCGAGCAAATATTGCAAAAAATTTGCATCTGAAAGTAATTTTGTAATTTTTCATTTTTTTTAAATCACGAAAACAACACTTTTAGATAGCAATTTTTCGCAATAATTGTTCGATTATAAAATTATTACAAGGATTTAGAAGCTGAGGTTAATTTACACTCAGACCAGTTACAACCATGGAAATCAAGCAAGTAGTTTGGAAATGAGAGCTTTGCGTAAGTACTGATTTTAAGATTTTTCTTGATATAAGTAGAAATTTCTTGGATTTGCTACATTGGGCAAGCTATCATTTCCAAAGTACTTGCTTGATCTCAATCATTTAAACTGTTATGAGTTTTAATTTATGCCAGCTTGTAAATTCTTGAAACCGTTTTCATTTCGAGCAAATATTTCAAAAAAATTGCATCTGAAAGTAATTTTGTAATTTTTCATTTTTTTTTAAACGAAAAAACTACTTATAGATAGCAATTTTTCGAAATGATTGTTTGATTATATAATTATTAGAAGAATTTAAAAACTGAGGTAAATTTTACACTCAGAACAGTTGCAATGATCGAAATCAAGCAAGTAGTTTGGAAATGAGAGCTTTGCGTAAGTACTGATTTCAAGATTTTTCTTGATATAAGTAGAAATTTCTTGGATTTGATACTTTGGACAAGCTGTCATTTCTAAAGTACTTGCTTTGTAATTTTTCATTTATTTTTTAAACACGAAAAAACTACTTTTAGATAGCAATTTTTCGACATAATTATTTGATTATAAAATGATTACAAGGATTTAGAAACTGTGGTAAGTTTACACTCAGAACAGTTACAATCATCGAAATCAAGCAAGTAGTTTGGAAATGAGAGCTTTGCGTAAGTACTGATTTCAAGATTTGTTTTGATATATGTAGATATTTCTGGGATTTGCTACTTTGGACAAGCTGTCATTTCCAAAATACTGCCTTGATCTCAATCATTTAAACTGTTGTGAGTTTTAATTTATGTGGGCTTGTAAAATCTTGAAATCGTTTTCAATTCGAGCAAATATTTCAAAAAATTTGCATCTGAAAGTAATTTTGTAATTTTTCATTTTTTTTTTAACGAAAAAACTACTTATAGATAGCAATTTTTCGAAATAATTGTTTGATTATAAAATGATTACAAGGATTTAGAAGCTGAGGTAAATTTACAGTCAGAACAGTTACAATCATCAAAATCAAGCAAGTAGTTTGGAAATGAGAGCTTTGCGTAATTACTGATTTCAAGATTTTTCTTGATGTAAGTAGGAATACTTGGATTTGCTACCTTGGACAAGCTGTCATTACCAAAGTACTTGCTTGATCTCGATGATTTAAACTGTTGTGAGTTTAAATTTATGTGAGATTGTAAATTCTTGAAACCGTTTTCAATTCGAGCAAATATTTCAAAAAATTAGCATCTGAAAGTAATTTTGTAATTTTTCATTTTTTTTAAACAAAAAAACTACATTTAGATAGCAATTTTTCGAAATAGTTTTTTGATTATAAAATGAAACGATTAGAAGGATTTAGAAGCTGAGGTAAATTTACAAAAAGAACAGTTACAATCATCGAAATCAAGCAAGTAGTTTGGAAATAAGAGCTTTGCGTAAGAACTGATTTCAAGATTTTTCTTGATATAAGTAGCAATTTCTTGGATTTGCTACTTTGGACAAGCTGTCATTTCCAAAGTATTTGCTTCGTCTCAATGATTTAAACTGTTGTGAGTTTTAATTTATGTCAGCTTGTAAATTCTTGAAACCGTTTTCAATTCGGGCAAATATTTCAAAAAATTTGCATCTGAAAGTAATTTTGTAATTTTTCATTTTTATTTAAAACACGAAAACAGTACTTTTAGTTGGCAATTTTTCGAAATAATTGTTTGATTATAAAATTATTACGAGGATTTAGAAGCTAAGGTAAATTCACATTCTGAACAGTTACAATCATTGAAATCAATCAAGTGGTTTGGAAATGAAAGCTTTTCGTAAGTACTGATTTCAAGATTTTTCTTGATATAAGTAGAAATTTCTTGAATTTGCAACTTTGGACAAGCTGTCATTCCCAAACTACTTGCTTCATCTCGATGATTTAAACTGTTGTGAGTTTTAGTTTATGTCAGCTTGTAATTTCTTGAAACCGTTTTCAATTCGAGCAAATATTGCAAAAAATTTGCATCTGAAAGTAATTTTGTAATTTTTCATTTTTTTTAAATCACGAAAACAACACTTTTAGATAGCAATTTTTCGCAATAATTGTTCGATTATAAAATTATTACAAGGATTTAGAAGCTGAGGTTAATTTACACTCAGACCAGTTACAACCATGGAAATCAAGCAAGTAGTTTGGAAATGAGAGCTTTGCGTAAGTACTGATTTTAAGATTTTTCTTGATATAAGTAGAAATTTCTTGGATTTGCTACATTGGGCAAGCTATCATTTCCAAAGTACTTGCTTGATCTCAATAATTTAAACTGTTGTGAGTTTTAATTTATGTGAGCTTGTAAATTCTTGAAACCGTTTTCAATTCGAACAAATATTTCAAAAATATTGCATCTGAAAATAATTTTGTAATTTTTCATTTTTTTAAACACGAAAAAACTACTTTTAGATAGCAATTTTTCGAAATAATTGTTTGATTATAAAATGATTACAAGGATTTAGAAACTGAAGAAAGTTTACACTCAGAACAGTTACAATCATCGAAATCAAGCAAGTAGATTGGAAATGAGAGCTTTGCGCAAGTACTGATTTTAAGACTTTTCTTGATATAAGTAGAAATTTCTTGGATTTGCTACATTGGACAAGGTGTCATTTCCAAAATACTTGCTTGATCTCAATCACTTAAACTGTTGTGAGTTTTAATTTATATCAGCTTGTAAATTCTTGAAACTGTTTTCAATTCGAGCAAATATTTCAAAAAATTTGCATCTGAAAGTAATTTTGTAAATTTTCATTTTTTTTAAAACAAAAAAATACTTTTAGATAGCAATTTTTCGAAATAATTGTTTGATTAAAGAATGATTACAGGATTCAGAAGCTGAGGTAAATATACACTCAGACCAGTTACAAACATTTAAATCAAGCAAGTAGTTTGGAAATGAGAGCTTTGCGTAAGTACTGATTTTAGGATTTTTCTTGATATAAGTAAGAATTTCTTGGATTTGCTACTTTGGGCAAACTGTCATTTCCAAAGTACTTGCTTGATCTCTTTTAAAAGCAATACTCAATTAAAAAGTTTTAATTTATGTCAGCTTGTAAATTCCTGAAACCGTTTTCAATTCGAGCAAATATTTCAAAAAATTTGCATCTGAAAGTAATTTTGTAATTTTTAATTTTTTCTTAAACACGAAAAAACTACTTTTAGATAACAATTTTTGGAAATAATTGTTTGATTATAAAATGATTACAAGGATTTAGAAGCTAAGGTAAATTTACACTCCGAACAGTTACAATCATCGAAATCAAACAAGTAGTTTGGAAATGAGAGCATTGCGCAAGTACTGATTTCAAGATTTTTCTTGATATAAGTAGAAATTTCTTGGATTTGTTACTTTGGACAAGCTGCCATTTCCAAAGTACTTGCTTGATCTCGATGATTTAAAATGTAGTGAGTTTTAATTAATGTCAGCTTGCTTGTAAGTTCTTGAAACCGTTTTCAATTGGGGCAAATATTTCAAAAAATTTGCATCTGAAAGTAATTTTGTAATTTTTCATTTTTTTTTAAACACGAAAAAACTACTTTTAGATAGCAATTTTTCGAAATGATTGTTTGATTATATAAAGATTAGAAGAATTTAAAAACTGAGGTAAATTTTACACTCAGAACAGTTGCAATCATCGAAATCAAGCAAGTAGTTTGGAAATGAGAGCTTTGCGTAAGTACTGATTTCAAGATTTTTCTTGATATAAGTAGAAATTTTTTGGATTTGATACTTTGGACAAGCTGTCATTTCTAAAGTACTTGCTTTGTAATTTTTCATTTATTTTTTAAACACGAAAAAACTTCTTTTAGATAGCAATTTTTCGACATAATTGTTTGATTATAAAATGATTACAAGGACTTAGAAACTGTGGTAAATTTACACTCAGAACAGTTACAATCATCGAAATCAAGCAAGTAGTTTGGAAATGAGAGCTTTGCGTAAGTACTGATTTCAAGATTTTTCTTGATATAAGTAGAAATTTCTTGGATTTGCTACTTTGGACAAGTTCTCATTTCCAAAGTACTTGCTTGACCTCAATGATTTAAACTGTTGTGAGTTTTAATTTATGTCAGCTTGTAAATTCTTGAAACCGTTTTCAATTCGAGCAAATTTTACAAGAAAATTTCATCTGAAAATAATTTTGTAATTTTTTCATTTTTATTTAAAACACGAAAACAATACTTTTAGATAGCAATTTTTCGCAATAATTGTTCGATTATAAAATTATTACAAGGATTTAGAAGCTGAGGTAAATTTACACTCAGAACAGTTACAATCATCGAAATCAAGCAAGTAATTTGGAAATGAGAGCTTTGCGTAAGTACTGATTTTAAGATTTTTCTTCATATAAGTAGAAATTTCTTGGATTTGCTACTTGGACAAGCTGTGATTTCCAAAGTGCTTGCTTGATCTCGATGATTTAAACTGTTGTGAGTTTTGATTTATATGAACTTATAAATTCTTGAAACCGTTTTTAATTCGAGGAAATATTTCAAAAAATTTGCATCTGAAAGTAATTTTGTAATTTTTCATTTGTTTTAAAACACGAAAAAACTATTTTTATATAGCAATTTTTCGAAATAATTGTTTGAATATAAAATGGTTACAAGGACTTGGAAGCTGAGGTAAATTTTCACTCAGAACGGTTACAATCATCGAAATCAAGCAAGTAGTTTGGAAATGAGAGCTTTGCGTATGTACTGATTTCAAGATTTTTCTTGATATAAGTAGAAATTTTTTG
The DNA here is from genome assembly GCA_910595825.1 of Philhelius pedissequus. Classification (NCBI taxonomy): domain Eukaryota; kingdom Metazoa; phylum Arthropoda; class Insecta; order Diptera; family Syrphidae; genus Philhelius; species Philhelius pedissequus. The sequence continues at coordinate 217,818,054 of OU343160.1, read as the reverse complement.
GATTTGCTACTTTGGACAAGTTGTCATTTCCAAAGTAGTTGCTTTGTAATTTTTCATTTTTTTTTAAACACGAAAAAACTATATTTAGATAGCAATTTTTTGACATAATTGTTTGATTAGAAAATGATTACAAGAATTTAGAAACTGTGGTAAATTTACACTCAGAACAGTTATAATAACCGAAATCAAGCAAGTAGTTTGGAAATGAGAGCTTTGCGTAAGTACTGATTTCAAGATTTTTCTTGATACTCGTATAAGTAGAAATTTCTTGGATTTACTAATTTGGACAAGCTGTCATTTTCAAAGTACTTGCTTGATCTCAATGAGTTAAACTGTTGTGAGTTTTAATTTATGTCAGCTTGTAAATTCTGGAAACCGTTTTCAATTCGAGCGAATATTTCAAAAAAATTGCATCTGAAAGTAATTTTGTAATGTTTCATTTTTTTTTAAACACGAAAAAAAAATACTTTTAAATAGCAATTTTTCGCAATAATTGTTCGATTATAAAATTATTACAAGGATTTAGAAGCTGAGGTAAATTTACACTCAGAACAGTTACAATCATCGAAATCAAGCAAGTAGTTTGGAAATGAGAGCTTTGCGTAGGTACTGATTTCAAGATTTTTCTTGATAGAAAATTCTTGGATTTCCTACTTTGGACAAGCTGTGATTTCCAAAGTACTTGCTTGATCTCGATTATTTAAACTGTTGTGAGTTTTGATTTATGTAATCTCATAAATTCTTGAAACCGTTTTCAATTCGAGCAAATATTTCAAAAAATTTGCATCTGAAAGTAATTTTGTAATTTTTAATTTTTTTAAACACGAAAAAACTACTTTTAGATAGCAATTTTTCGAAATAATTGTTTGATTATAAAATGAAATGATTACAAGGATTTAGAAGCTGAGGTAAATTTACACCCAGAAGAATTACAATCATCGAAATCATGCAATTAGTTTGGAAATGAGAGCTTTGCGTAAGTACTGATTTCAAGATTTTTCTTGATATAAGTAGAAATTTCTTGGATTTGCTACTTTGGACAAGCTGTCATTTCCAAAGTACTTGCTTGATGTCGATGATTTAAACTGTTGTGAGTTTTAATTTACGTCAGCTTGTAAATTCTTGAAACCGTTTTCAATTCGAGCAAATATTTCAAAAAATTTGCTTCTGAAAGTACTTTTGTAATTTTTCATTTTTTTTAAACACGAAAGAACTATTTTTATATAGCAATTTTTCGAAATAATTGTTTGAATATAAAATGATTCGAGGACTTGGAAGCTGATTTAAATTTACACTCAGAACGGTTACAATCATCGAAATCAAGCGAGTAGTTTGGAAATGAGAGCTTTGCGTAAGTACTGATTTCAAGATTTTTATTGATTTAAGTAGAAATTTCTTGGATTTGCTACTTTGGACAAGTTGTCATTTCCAAAGTAGTTGCTTTGTAATTTTCCATTTTTTTAAACACGAAAAAACTACTTTTAGATAGCAATTTTTCGACATAATTGTTTGATTATAAAATGATTACAAGGATTTAGAAGCTGAGGTAAATTTACACTCAGAACAGTTACAATCATCGAAATCAAGCAAGTAATTTGGAAATGAGAGCTTTGCGTAAGTACTGATTTTAAGATTTTTCTTCATATAAGTAGAAATTTCTTGGATTTGCTACTTGGACAAGCTGTGATTTCCAAAGTGCTTGCTTGATCTCGATGATTTAAACTGTTGTGAGTTTTGATTTATATGAACTTATAAATTCTTGAAACCGTTTTTAATTCGAGGAAATATTTCAAAAAATTTGCATCTGAAAGTAATTTTGTAATTTTTCATTTGTTTTAAAACACGAAAAAACTATTTTTATATAGCAATTTTTCGAAATAATTGTTTGAATATAAAATGGTTACAAGGACTTGGAAGCTGAGGTAAATTTTCACTCAGAACGGTTACAATCATCGAAATCAAGCAAGTAGTTTGGAAATGAGAGCTTTGCGTATGTACTGATTTCAAGATTTTTCTTGATATAAGTAGAAATTTTTTGGATTTGCTACTTTGGACAAGTTGTCATTTCCAAAGTAGTTGCTTTGTAATTTTTCATTTTTTTTTAAACACGAAAAAACTATATTTAGATAGCAATTTTTTGACATAATTGTTTGATTAGAAAATGATTACAAGAATTTAGAAACTGTGGTAAATTTACACTCAGAACAGTTATAATAACCGAAATCAAGCAAGTAGTTTGGAAATGAGAGCTTTGCGTAAGTACTGATTTCAAGATTTTTCTTGATACTCGTATAAGTAGAAATTTCTTGGATTTACTAATTTGGACAAGCTGTCATTTTCAAAGTACTTGCTTGATCTCAATGAGTTAAACTGTTGTGAGTTTTAATTTATGTCAGCTTGTAAATTCTGGAAACCGTTTTCAATTCGAGCGAATATTTCAAAAAAATTGCATCTGAAAGTAATTTTGTAATGTTTCATTTTTTTTTAAACACGAAAAAAAAATACTTTTAAATAGCAATTTTTCGCAATAATTGTTCGATTATAAAATTATTACAAGGATTTAGAAGCTGAGGTAAATTTACACTCAGAACAGTTACAATCATCGAAATCAAGCAAGTAGTTTGGAAATGAGAGCTTTGCGTAGGTACTGATTTCAAGATTTTTCTTGATAGAAAATTCTTGGATTTCCTACTTTGGACAAGCTGTGATTTCCAAAGTACTTGCTTGATCTCGATTATTTAAACTGTTGTGAGTTTTGATTTATGTAATCTCATAAATTCTTGAAACCGTTTTCAATTCGAGCAAATATTTCAAAAAATTTGCATCTGAAAGTAATTTTGTAATTTTTAATTTTTTTAAACACGAAAAAACTACTTTTAGATAGCAATTTTTCGAAATAATTGTTTGATTATAAAATGAAATGATTACAAGGATTTAGAAGCTGAGGTAAATTTACACCCAGAAGAATTACAATCATCGAAATCATGCAATTAGTTTGGAAATGAGAGCTTTGCGTAAGTACTGATTTCAAGATTTTTCTTGATATAAGTAGAAATTTCTTGGATTTGCTACTTTGGACAAGCTGTCATTTCCAAAGTACTTGCTTGATGTCGATGATTTAAACTGTTGTGAGTTTTAATTTACGTCAGCTTGTAAATTCTTGAAACCGTTTTCAATTCGAGCAAATATTTCAAAAAATTTGCTTCTGAAAGTACTTTTGTAATTTTTCATTTTTTTTAAACACGAAAGAACTATTTTTATATAGCAATTTTTCGAAATAATTGTTTGAATATAAAATGATTCGAGGACTTGGAAGCTGATTTAAATTTACACTCAGAACGGTTACAATCATCGAAATCAAGCGAGTAGTTTGGAAATGAGAGCTTTGCGTAAGTACTGATTTCAAGATTTTTATTGATTTAAGTAGAAATTTCTTGGATTTGCTACTTTGGACAAGTTGTCATTTCCAAAGTAGTTGCTTTGTAATTTTCCATTTTTTTAAACACGAAAAAACTACTTTTAGATAGCAATTTTTCGACATAATTGTTTGATTATAAAATGATTACAAGGATTTAGAAACTGTGGTAAATTTACACTCAGAACAGTTACAATCATCGAAATCAAGCAAGTAGTTTGGAAATGAGAGCTTTGCGTAAGTACTTATTTCAAGATTTTTCTTGATATAAGTAGAAATTTCTTACATTTGCTAATTTGGACTAGCTGTCATTTCCAAAGTACTTGCTTGATCTCAATCATTTAAGCTGTTGTGAGTTTTAATTTATATCAGCTTGTAAATTCTTGAAACCGTTTTCAATTCGAGCAAATATTTCAAAAAATTTGCATCTGAAAGTAATTTTGTAATTTTTCATTTTTTTTAAAACAAAAAAATACTTTTAGATAGCAATTTTTCGAAATAATTGTTTGATTATATAATGATTAAAAGAATTTATAAACTGAGGTAAATTTAACACCCAGAACAGTTACAATCATCGAAATCAATCAAGTAGTTTGGAGATGAGAGCTTTGCGTAAGTACTGATTTCACGATTTTTCTTGATATAAGTAGAGATTTCTTGGATTTGCTACTTTGGACAAGCTGTCATTTCCAAAGTACTTGCTTCATCTCGATGATTTAAATTGTTTTGAGTTTAAATTTATGTCAGCTTGTAAATTCTTGAAACCGTTTTCAATTCGAGCAAATATATCAAAAAATTTGCATCTGAAAGTACTTTTGTAATTTTTCATTTTTTTTAAAGCACGAAAAAACTACTTTTAGATAGCAATTTTTCGAAGTAATTGCTTGCAAGTAGTTTGGAAATGAGAGCTTTGCGTAAGTACTGATTTCACGATTTTTCTTGATATAAGTAGAAATTTCTTGGATTTGCTACTTTGGACAAGCTGTCATTTCCAAAGTACTTGCTTTGTAATTTTTCATTTTTTTAATCATGAAAAAAATACTTTTAGATAGCAATTTTTCGAAATAATTGTTTGATTATAAAATTATTACAGGGATTTAGAAACTGAGGTAAAATTACACTCAGAACGGTTACAATCATCGAAATCAAGCAAGTAGTTTGGAAATGAGAGCTTTGCGTAAGTACTGATTTCAAGACTTTTCTTGATATAAGTAGAAATTTCTTGGATTTGCTACATTGGACAAGGTGTCATTTCCAAAATACTTGCTTGATCTCAATCATTTAAACTGTTGTGAGTTTTAATTTATATCAGCTTGTAAATACTTGAAACCGTTTTCAATTCGAGCACATATTTCAAAAAATTTGCATCTGAAAGTAATTGTGTAATTTTTCATTTTTTTTAAAACAAAAAAATACTTTTAGTTAGCAATTTTTCGAAATAATTGTTTGATTAAAGAATGATTACAGGATTCAGAAGCTGAGGTAAATTTACACTCAGACCAGTTACAACCATTTAAATCAAGCAAGTAGTTTGGAAATGAGAGCTTTGCGTAAGTACTGATTTTAGGATTTTTCTTGATATAAGTAAAAATTTCTTGGATTTGCTACTTTGGGCAAACTGTCATTTCCAAAGTACTTGCTTGATCTCTTTTAAAAGCAATACTCAATTAAAAAGTTTTAATTTATGTCAGCTTGTAAATTCTTGAAACCGTTTTCAATTCGAGCAAATATTTCAAAAAATTTGCATCTGAAAGTAATTTTGTAATTTTTAATTTTTTTTAAACACGAAAAAACTACTTTTAGATAACAATTTTTGGAAATAATTGTTTGATTATAAAATGATTACAAGGATTTAGAAGCTGAGGTAAATTTACACTCGGAACAGTTACAATCATCGAAATCAAACAAGTAGTTTGGAAATAAGAGCATTGCGCAAGTACTGATTTCAAGATTTTTCTTGATATAAGTAGAAATTTCTTGGATTTGTTACTTTGGACAAGCTGATATTTCCAAAGTACTTGCTTGATCTCGATGATTTAAAATGTAGTGAGTTTTAATTAATGTCAGCTTGTAAGTTCTTGAAACCGTTTTCAATTCGAGCAAATATTTCAAAAAATTTGCATCTGAAAGTAATTTTGTAATTTTTCATTTTTTTTTAAACACGAAAAAACTACTTTTAGATAGCAATTTTTCGGAATGATTATATAATGATTAGAAGAATTTAAAAACTGAGGTAAATTTTACACTCAGAACAGTAGCAATCATCGAAATCAAGCAAGTAGTTTGGAGATGAGAGCTTTGCGTAAGTACTGATTTCAAGATTTTTCTTGATATAAGTAGAAATTTCTTGGATTTGATACTTTGGACAAGCTGTCATTTCTAAAGTACTTGCTTTGTAATTTTTCATTTATTTTTTAAACACGAAACTACTACTTTTAGATAGCAATTTTTCGACATAATTGTTTGATTATAAAATGATTACAAGGATTTAGAAACTGTGGTAAATTTACACTCAGAACAGTTACAATCATCGAAATCAAGCAAGTAGTTTCGAAATGAGAGATTTGCGTTAGTACTGATTTCAAGATTTTTCTTGATATAAGTAGAAATTTCTTGGATTTGCTACTTTGCACAAGTTCTCATTTCCAAAGTACTTGCTTGACCTCAATGATTTAAACTGTTGTGAGTTTTAATTTATGTCAGCTTGTAAATTCTTGAAACCGTTTTCAATTCCAGCAAATTTTACAAGAAAATTTCATCTGAAAATAATTTTGTAATTTCTCATTTTTATTTAAAACACGAAAACAATACTTTTAGATAGCAATTTTTCGCAATAATTGATCGATTATAAAATTATTACAATGATTTAGAAGTTGAGGTAAATTTACACTCAGAACAGTTACAATCATCGAAATCAAGCAAGTAATTTGGAAATGTGAGCTTTGCGTAAGTACTGATTTTAAAATTTTTCTTCATATAAGTCGAAATTTCTTGGATTTGCTACTTGGACAAGCTGTGATTTCCAAAGTACTTGCTTGATCTCGATGATTTAAACTGTTGTGAGTTTTGATTTAGGTGAACTTATAAATTCTTGAAACCGTTTTCAATTCCAGGAAATATTTCAAAAAATTTGCATCTGAAAGTAATTTTGTAATTTTTCATTTGTTTTAAAACACGAAAAAACTATTTTTATATAGCAATTTTTCGAAATAATTGTTTGAATATAAAACGGTTACAAGGACTTGGAAGGTGAGGTAAATTTACACTCAGAATGGTTACAATCATCGAAATCAAGCAAGTAGTTTGGAAATGAGAGCTTTGCGTAAGTACTGATTTCAAGATTTTTCTTGATATAAGTAGAAATTTCTTGGCTTTGCTACTTTGGACAAGTTGTCATTTCCAAAGTAGTTGCTTTGTAATTTTTCATTTTTTTTTAAACACGAAAAAACTATATTTAGATAGCAATTTTTCGACATAATTGTTTGATTAGAAAATGATTACAAGAATTTAGAAACTGTGGTAAATTTACACTCAGAACAGTTATAATAACCGAAATCAAGCAAGTAGTTTGGAAATGAGAGCTTTGCGTAAGTACTTCAAGATTTTTCTTGATACTCGTATAAGTAGAAATTTCTTGGATTTACTAATTTGGACAAGCTGTCATTTTCAAAGTACTTGCTTGATCTCAATGATTTAAACTGTTGTGAGTTTTACTTTATGTCAGCTTGTAAATTCTTGAAACCGTTTTCAATTCGATCAAATATATCAAAAAAATTGCATCTGAAAGTAATTTTGTAATGTTTCATTTTTTTTTAAACACGAAAAAAAAATACTTTTAAATAGCAATTTTTCGCAATAATTGTTGGATTATAAAATTATTACAAGGATTTAGAAGCTGAGGTAAATTTACACTCAGAACAGTTAATTGTTTGATTATAAAAGGGTAAATTTACACTCAGAACAGTTATAATCATCGAAATCAAGCAAGTAGTTTGGAAATGAGAGCTTTGCGTAAGTACTGATTTCAAGATTTTTCTTGATATAAGTAGAAATTTCTTGGATTTGCTACTTTGGACAAGTTGTCATTTCTAAAGTAGTTGCTTTGTAATTTTCCATTTTTTTTAAACACAAAAAAACTACTTTTAGATAGCAATTTTTCGACATAATTGTTTGATTATAAAATGATTACAAGGATTTAGAAACTGTGGTAAATTTACACTCAGAACAGTTACAATCATCGAAATCAAGCAAGTAGTTTGGAAATGAGAGCTTTGCGTACGTACTGATTTCAAGATTTTTCTTGATATAAGTAGAAATTTCTTGGATTTGCTAATTTGGACTAGCTGTCATTTCCAAAGTACTTGCTTGATCTCAATGATTTTTTCGCAATAATTGTTGGATTATAAAATTATTACAAGGATTTAGAAGCTGAGGTAAATTTACACTCAGAACAGTTAATTGTTTGATTATAAAAGGTAAATTTACACTCAGAACAGTTATAATCATCGAAATCAAGCAAGTAGTTTGGAAATGAGAGCTTTGCGTAAGTACTGATTTCAAGATTTTTCTTGATATAAGTAGAAATTTCTTGGATTTGCTACTTTGGACAAGTTGTCATTTCTAAGGTAGTTGCTTTGTAATTTTCCATTTTTTTTAAACACAAAAAAACTACTTTTAGATAGCAATTTTTCGACATAATTGTTTGATTATAAAATGATTACAAGGATTTAGAAACTGTGGTAAATTTACACTCAGAACAGTTACAATCATCGAAATCAAGCAAGTAGTTTGGAAATGAGAGCTTTGCGTAAGTACTGATTTCAAGATTTTTCTTGATATAAGTAGAAATTTCTTGGATTTGCTAATTTGGACTAGCTGTCATTTCCAAAGTACTTGCTTGATCTCAATGATTTAAGCTATTATGAGTTTTAATTTATGTCAGCTTGTAAATTCTTGAAACCGTTTTCAATTCGAGCAAATATATCAAAAAATTTGCATCTGAAAGTACTTTTGTAATTTTTCATTTTTTTTAAAACACGAAAAAACTACTTTTAGATAGCAATTTTTCGAAGTAATTGCTTGCAAGTGGTTTGGAAATGAGAGCTTTGCGTAAGTACTGATTTCACGATTTTTCTTGATATAAGTAGAAATTTCTTGGATTTGCTACTTTGGACAAGCTGTCATTTCCAAAGTTCGTGCTTCATCTCGATGATTTAAACTGTTTTGAGTTTAGATTTATGTCAGCTTGTAAATTCTTGAAACCGTCTTCAATTCGAGCAAATATTTCAAAAAATTTCCATCTGAAAGTAATTTTGTAATTTTTCATTTTCTTTAAAACACGAAAAAACTACTTTCAAATAGCAATTTTTCGAAATAATTGTTTGCTTATAAAATGAATACAAGGACTTAGAAGCTGAGGTAAATTTACACTCAGAACAGAAACAATCATCGAAATCAAGCAATTAGTTTGGAAATGAGAGCTTTGCGTAAGTACTGATTTCAAGATTTTTCTTGATATTAGTAGAAATTTCTTGGATTTGCTACTTTGGACAAGCTGTCATTTCCAAAGTACTTGCTTTGTAATTTTTCATTTTTTTAATCACGAAAAAACTACTTTTAGATAGCAATTTTTCGAAATAATTGTTTGATTATAAAATTATTACAGGGATTTAGAAACTGAGGTAAAATTACACTCAGAACGGTTACAATCATCGAAATCAAGCAAGTAGTTTGGAAATGAGAGCTTTGCGTAAGTACTGATTTCAAGACTTTTCTTGATATAAGTAGAAATTTCTTGGATTTGCTACATTGGACAAGGTGTCATTTCCAAAATACTTGCTTGATCTCAATCATTTAAACTGTTGTGAGTTTTAATTTATATCAGCTTGTAAATTCTTGAAACCGTTTTCAATTCGAGCACATATTTCAAAAAATTTGCATCTGAAAGTAATTTTGTAATTTTTCATTTTTTTTAAAACAAAAAAATACTTTTAGATAGCAATTTTTCGAAATAATTGTTTGATTAAAGAATGATTACAGGATTCAGAAGCTGAGGTAAATTTACACTCAGACCAGTTACAACCATTTAAATCAAGCAAGTAGTTTGGAAATGAGAGCTTTGCGTAAGTACTGATTTTAGGATTTTTCTTGATATAAGTAAAAATTTCTTGGATTTGCTACTTTGGGCAAACTGTCATTTCCAAAGTACTTGCTTGATCTCTTTTAAAAGCAATACTCAATTAAAAAGTTTTAATTTATGTCAGCTTGTAAATTCTTGAAACCGTTTTCAATTCGAGCAAATATTTCAAAAAATTTGCATCTGAAAGTAATTTTGTAATTTTTAATTTTTTTTTAAACACGAAAAAACTACTTTTAGATAGCAATTTTTCGGAATGATTATATAATGATTAGAAGAATTTAAAAACTGAGGTAAATTTTACACTCAGAACAGTTGCAATCATCGAAATCAAGCAAGTAGTTTGGAGATGAGAGCTTTGCGTAAGTACTTATTTCAAGATTTTTCTTGATATAAGTAGACATTTCTTGGATTTGATACTTTGGACAAGCTGTCATTTCTAAAGTACTTGCTTTGTAATTTTTCATTTATTTTTTAAAATCGAAAAAACTACTTTTAGATAGCAATTTTTCGACATAATTGTTTGATTATAAAATGATTACAAGGATTTAGAAACTGTGGTAAGTTTACACTCAGAACAGTAACAATCATCGAAATCAAGCAAGTAGTTTGGAAATGAGAGCTTTGCGTAAGTACTGATTTCAAGATTTTTCTTGATATAAGTAGAAATTTCTTGGATTTGCTACTTTGCACAAGTTCTCATTTCCAAAGTACTTGCTTGACCTCAATGATTTAAACTGGTGTGAGTTTTAATTTATGTCAGCTTGTAAATTCTTGAAACCGTTTTCAATTCCAGCAAATTTTACAAGAACATTTCATCTGAAAATAATTTTGTAATTTTTCATTTTTATTTAAAACACGAAAACAATACTTTTAGATAGCAATTTTTCGCAATAATTGATCGATTATAAGCTAAGGTAAATTTACACTCAGAACAGTTACAATCATCGAAATCAAGCAAGTATTTGGAAATGAGAGCCTTGCGTAAGTACTGATTTTAAAATTTTTCTTCATATAAGTAGAAATTTCTTGGATTTTCTACTTGGACAAGCTGTGATTTCCAAAGTACTTGCTTGATCTCGATGATTTAAACTGTTGTGAGTTTTGATTTATGTGAACTTATAAATTCTTGAAACCGTTTTCAATTCGAAGAAATATTTCAAAAAATTTGCATCTGAAAGTAATTTTGTAATTTTTCATTTGTTTTAAAACACGAAAAAACTATTTTTATATAGCAATTTTTCGAAATAATTGTTTGAATATAAAATGGTTACAAGGACTTGGAAGCTGAGGTAAATTTACACTCAGAATGGTTACAATCATCGAAATCAAGCAAGTAGTTTGGAAACGAGAGCTTTGCGTAAGTACTAATTGCAAGATTTTTCTTGATATAAGTAGAAATTTCTTGGATTTGCTACTTTGGACAAGTTGTCATTTCCAAAGTAGTTGCTTTGTAATTTTTCATTTTTTTTAAACACGAAAAAACTATATTTAGATAGCAATTTTTCGACATAATTGTTTGATTAGAAAATGATTACAAGAATTTAGAAACTGTGGTAAATTTACACTCAGAACAGTTATAATAACCGAAATCAAGCAAGTAGTTAGGAAATGAGAGCTTTGCGTAAGTACTGATTTCAAGATTTTTCTTGATACTCGTATAAGTAGAAATTTCTTGGATTTACTAATTTGGGCAAGCTGTCATTTTCAAAGTACTTGCTTGATCTCAATGATTTAAACTGTTGTGAGTTTTAATTTATGTCAGCTTGTAAATTCTTGAAACCGTTTTCAATTCGAGCAAATATTTCAAAATATTGCATCTGAAAGTAATTTTGTAATGTTTCATTTTTTTTAAACACGAAAAAAAAAATACTTTTAAATAGCAATTTTTCGCAATAATTGTTCGATTATAAAATTATTACAAGGATTTAGAAGCTGGGTAAATTTACACTCAGAACAGTTACAATCATCGAAATCAAGCAAGTAGTTTGGAAATGAGAGCTTTGCGTAGGTACTGATTTCAAGATTTTTCTTGATATAAGTAGAAAATTCTTGGATTTCCTACTTTGGACAAGCTGTGATTTCCAAAGTACTTGCTTGATCTCGATTATTTAAACTGTTGTGAGTTTTGATTTATGTCAGCTTGTAAATTCTTGAAACCGTTTTCAATTCGAGCAAATATTTCAAAAAATTTGCATCTGAAAGTAATTTTGTAATTTTTAATTTTTTTAAACACGAAAAAACTACTTTTAGATAGCAATTTTTCGAAATAATTATTTGATTATAAAATAATTACAAGGATTTAGAAACTGAGGTAAATTTACACTCAGAACAGTTATAATCATCGAAATCAAGCAAGTAGTTTGGAAATGAGAGCTTTGCGTAAGTACTGATTTCAAGATTTTTCTTGATATAAGTAGAAATTTCTTGGATTTGCTACTTTGGACAAGTTGTCATTTCCAAAGTAGTTGCTTTGTAATTTTCCATTTTTTTTAAACACGAAAAAACTACTTTTAGATTGCAATTTTTCGACATAATTGTTTGATTATTAAAATGATTACAAGGATTTAGAAACTGTGGTAAATTTACACTCAGAACAGTTACAATCATCGAAATCAAGCAAGTAGTTTGGAAATGAGAGCTTTGCGTAAGTACTGATTTCAAGATTTTTCTTGATATAAGTAGAAATTTCTTGGATTTGCTAATTTAGACTAGCTGTCATTTCCAAAGTACTTGCTTGATCTCAATGATTTAAGCTATTATGAGTTTTAATTTATGTCAGCTTGTAAATTCTTGAAACCGTTTTCAATTCGAGCAAATATTTCAAAAAATTTGCATCTGAAAGTAATTTTGTAATTTTTCATTTTTTTTTTAGAACACGAAAACAATAATTTTAGATAGCAATTTTTCGAAATGATTGTTTGATTATATAATGATTAAAAGAATTTATAAACTGAGGTAAATTTAACACCCAGAACAGTTACAATCATCGAAATCAAGCAAGTAGTTTGGAGATGAGAGCTTTGCGTAAGTACTGATTTCACGATTTTTCTTGATGTAAGTACAAATTTCTTGGATTTGCTACTTTGGACAAGCTGTCATTTCCAAAGTACTTCCTTCATCTCGATGATTTAAACTGTTTTGAGTTTAAATTTATGTCAGCTTGTAAATTCTTGAAACCGTTTTCAATTCGAGCAAATATATCAAAAAATTTGCATCTGAAAGTACTTTTGTAATTTTTCATTTTTTTTAAAACACGAAAAAACTACTTTTAGATAGCAATTTTTCGAAGTAATTGCTTGCAAGTAGTTTTTGTAATTTTTCATTTTCTTTAAAACACGAAAAAACTACTTTCAAATAGCAATTTTTCGAAATAATTGTTTGCTTATAAAATGATTACAAGGACTTAGAAGCTGAGGTAAATTTACACTCAGAACAGTTACAATCATTGAAATCAAGCAATTAGTTTGGAAATGAGAGCTTTGCGTAAGTACTGATTTCAAGATTTTTCTTGATATTAGTAGAAATTTCTTGGATTTGCTACTTTGGACAAGCTGTCATTTCCAAAGTACTTGCTTTGTAATTTTTCATTTTTTTAATCACGAAAAAACTACTTTTAGATAGCAATTTTTCGAAATAATTGTTTGATTATAAAATTATTACAGGGATTTAGAAGCTGAGGTAAATTTACACTCAGAACAGTTACAATCATCGAAATCAAGCAAGTAATTTGGAAATGAGAGCTTTGCGTAAGTACTGATTTTAAGATTTTTCTTCATATAAGTAGAAATTTCTTGGATTTGCTACTTGGACAAGCTGTGATTTCCAAAGTACTTGCTTGATCTCGATGATTTAAACTGTTGTGAGTTTTGATTTATGTGAACTTATAAATTCTTGAAACCGTTTTCAATTCGAGGAAATATTTCAAAAAATTTGCATCTGAAAGTAATTTTTCATTTGTTTTAAAACACGAAAAAACTATTTTTATATAGCAATTTTTCGAAATAATTGTTTGAATATAAAATGGTTACAAGGACTTGGAAGCTGAGGTAAATTTACACTCAGAATGGTTACAATCATCGAAATTAAGCAAGTAGTTTGGAAATGAGAGCTTTGCGTAAGTACTGATTTCAAGATTTTTCTTGATATAAGTAGAAATTTCTTGGATTTGCTACTTTGGACATGTTGTCATTTCCAAAGTAGTTGCTTTGTAATTTTTCATTTTTTTTAAACACGAAAAAACTATATTTAGATAGCAATTTTTCGACATAAGTGTTTGATTAGAGAATGATTACAAGAATTTAGAAACTGTGGTAAATTTACACTCAGAACAGTTATAATAACCGAAATCAAGCAAGTAGTTTGGAAATGAGAGCTTTGCGTAAGTACTGATTTCAAGATTTTTCTTGATAATCGGATAAGTAGAAATTTCTTGGATTTACTAATTTGGACAAGCTGTCATTTTCAAAGTACTTGCTTGATCTCAATGATTGAAACTGTTGTGAGTTTGAATTTATGTCAGCTTGTAAATTCTTGAAACCGTTTTCAATTCGAGCAAATATTTCAAAAAAATTGCATCTGAAAGTAATTTTGTAATGTTTCATTTTTTTTTAAACATGAAAAAAAAATACTTTTAAATAGCAATTTTTCGCACTAATTGTTCGATTATAAAATTATTACAAGGATTTAGAAACTGAGGTAAATTTACACCCAGAAGAATTACAATCATCGAAATCATGCAATTAGTTTGGAAATGAGAGCTTTGCGTAAGTACTGATTTCAAGATTTTTCTTGATATAAGTAGAAATTTCTTGGATTTGCTACTTTGGACAATCTGTGATTTCCAAAGTACTTGCTTGATCTCGATTATTTAAACTGTTGTGAGTTTTGATTTATGTAATCTCATAAATTCTTGAAACCGTTTTCAATTCGAGCAAATATTTCAAAAAATTTGCATCTGAAAGTAATTTTGTAATTTTTAATTTTTTTAAACACGAAAAAAATACTTTTAGATAGCAATTTTTCGAAATAATTGTTTGATTATAAAATAATTACAAGGATTTAGAAACTGAGGTAAATTTACACCCAGAAGAATTACAATCATCGAAATCATGCAATTAGTTTGGAAATGAGAGCTTTGCGTAAGTACTGATTTCAAGATTTTTCTTGATATAAGTAGAAATTTCTTGGATTTGCTACTTTGGACAAGCTGTCATTTTCAAAGTACTTGCTTGATGTCGATGATTTAAAATGTTGTGAGTTTTAATTTACGTCAGCTTGTAAATTCTTGAAACCGTTTTCAATTCGAGCTAATATTTCAAAAAATTTGCATCTGAAAGTAATTTTGTAATTTTTCATTTTTTTTTAGAACACGAAAACAAAACTTTTAGATAGCAATTTTTCGAAATGATTGTTTGATTATATAATGATTAAAAGAATTTATAAACTGAGGTAAATTTAACACCCAGAACAGTTACAATCATCGAAATCAAGCAAGTAGTTTGGAGATGAGAGCTTTGCGTAAGTACTGATTTCAAGATTTTTCTTGATATAAGTAGAAATTTCTTGGATTTGCTACTTTGCACAAGTTCTCATTTCCAAAGTACTTGCTTGACCTCAATGATTTAAACTGTTGTGAGTTTTAATTTATGTCAGCTTGTAAATTCTTGAAAACGTTTTCAATTCCAGCATATTTTACAAGAAAATTTCATCTGAAAATAATTTTGTAATTTTTCATTTTTATTTAAAACACGAAAACAATACTTTTAGATAGCAATTTTTTGCAATAATTGATCGATTATAAAACTATTACAATGATTTAGAAGTTGAGGTAAATTTACACTCAGAACAGTTACAATCATCGAAATCAAGCAAGTAATTTGGAAATGAGAGCTTTGCGTAAGTACTGATTTTAAAATTTTTCTTCATATAAGTAGAAATTTCTTGGATTTGCTACTTGGACAAGCTGTGATTTCCAAAGTACTTGCTTGATCTCGATGATTTAAACTGTTGTGAGTTTTGATTTATGTGAACTTATAAATTCTTGAAACCGTTTTCAATTCCAGGAAATATTTCAAAAAATTTGCATCTGAAAGTAATTTTGTAATTTTTCATTTGTTTTAAAACACGAAAAAACTATTTTTATATAGCAATTTTTCGAAATAATTGTTTGAATATAAAACGGTTACAAGGACTTGGAAGCTGAGGTAAATTTACACTCAGAATGGTTACAATCATCGAAATCAAGCAAGTAGTTTGGAAATGAGAGCTTTGCGTAAGTACTGATTTCAAGATTTTTCTTGATATAAGTAGAAATTTCTTGGATTTGCTACTTTGGACAAGTTGTCATTTCCAAAGTAGTTGCTTTGTAATTTTTCATTTTTTTTTTAAACACGAAAAAACTATATTTAGATAGCAATTTTTCGACATAATTGTTTGATTAGAAAATGATTACAAGAATTTAGAAACTGTGGTAAATTTACACTCAGAACAGTTATAATAACCGAAATCAAGCAAGTAGTTTGGAAATGAGAGCTTTGCGTAAGTACTTCAAGATTTTTCTTGATACTCGTATAAGTAGAAATTTCTTGGATTTACTAATTTGGACAAGCTGTCATTTTCAAAGTACTTGCTTGATCTCAATGATTTAAACTGTTGTGAGTTTTACTTTATGTCAGCTTGTAAATTCTTGAAACCGTTTTCAATTCGATCAAATATTTCAAAAAAATTGCATCTGAAAGTAATTTTGTAATGTTTCATTTTTTTTTAAACACGAAAAAAAAATACTTTTAAATAGCAATTTTTCGCAATAATTGTTCGATTATAAAATTATTACAAGGATTTAGAAGCTGAGGTAAATTTACACTCAGAACAGTTAATTGTTTGATTATAAAAGGTAAATTTACACTCAGAACAGTTATAATCATCGAAATCAAGCAAGTAGTTTGGAAATGAGAGCTTTGCGTAAGTACTGATTTCAAGATTTTTCTTGATATAAGTAGAAATTTCTTGGATTTGCTACTTTGGACAAGTTGTCATTTCCAAAGTAGTTGCTTTGTAATTTTCCATTTTTTTTAAACACAAAAAAACTACTTTTAGATAGCAATTTTTCGACATAATTGTTTGATTATAAAATGATTACAAGGATTTAGAAACTGTGGTAAATTTACACTCAGAACAGTTACAATCATCGAAATCAAGCAAGTAGTTTGGAAATGAGAGCTTTGCGTAAGTACTGATTTCAAGATTTTTCTTGATATAAGTAGAAATTTCTTGGATTTGCTAATTTGGACTAGCTGTCATTTCCAAAGTACTTGCTTGATCTCAATGATTTAAGCTATTATGAGTTTTAATTTATGTCAGCTTGTAAATTCTTGAAACCGTTTTCAATTCGAGCAAATATATCAAAAAATTTGCATCTGAAAGTACTTTTGTAATTTTTCATTTTTTTTAATACACGAAAAAACTACTTTTAGATAGCAATTTTTCGAAGTAATTGCTTGCAAGTAGTTTGGAAATGAGAGCTTTGCGTAAGTACTGATTTCACGATTTTTCTTGATATAAGTAGAAATTTCTTGGATTTGCTACTTTGGACAAGCTGTCATTTCCAAAGTTCGTGCTTCATCGCGATGACTTAAACTGTTTTGAGTTTAGATTTATGTCAGCTTGTAAATTCTTGAAACCGTCTTCAATTCGAGCAAATATTTCAAAAAATTTAAATCTGAAAGTAATTTTGTAATTTTTCATTTTCTTTAAAACACGAAAAAACTACTTTCAAATAGCAATTTTTCGAAATAATTGTTTGCTTATAAAATGATTACAAGGACTTAGAAGCTGAGGTAAATTTACACTCAGAACAGAAACAATCATCGAAATCAAGCAATTAGTTTGGAAATGAGAGCTTTGCGTAAGTACTGATTTCAAGATTTTTCTTGATATTAGTAGAAATTTCTTGGATTTGCTACTTTGGACAAGCTGTCATTTCCAAAGTACTTGCTTTGTAATTTTTCATTTTTTTAATCACGAAAAAACTACTTTTAGATAGCAATTTTTCGAAATAATTGTTTGATTAAAGAATGATTACAGGATTCAGAAGCTGAGGTAAATTTACACTCAGACCAGTTACAACCATTTAAATCAAGCAAGTAGTTTGGAAATGAGAGCTTTGCGTAAGTACTGATTTTAGGATTTTTCTTGATATAAGTAAAAATTTCTTGGATTTGCTACTTTGGGCAAACTGTCATTTCCAAAGTACTTGCTTGATCTCTTTTAAAAGCAATACTCAATTAAAAAGTTTTAATTTATGTCAGCTTGTAAATTCTTGAAACCGTTTTCAATTCGAGCAAATATTTCAAAAAATTTGCATCTGAAAGTAAATTTGTAATTTTTAATTTTTTTTTAAACACGAAAAAACTACTTTTAGATAGCAATTTTTCGGAATGATTATATAATGATTAGAAGAATTTAAAAACTGAAGTAAATTTTACACTCAGAACAGTTGCAATCATCGAAATCAAGCAAGTAGTTTGGAGATGAGAGCTTTGCGTAAGTACTTATTTCAAGATTTTTCTTGATATAAGTAGAAATTTCTTGGATTTGATACTTTGGACAAGCTGTCATTTCTAAAGTACTTGCTTTGTAATTTTTCATTTATTTTTTAAACACGAAAAAACTACTTTTAGATAGCAATTTTTCGACATAATTGTTTGATTATAAAATGATTACAAGGATTTAGAAACTGTGGTAAGTTTACACTCAGAACAGTTACAATCATCGAAATCAAGCAAGTAGTTTGGAAATGAGAGCTTTGCGTAAGTACTGATTTCAAGATTTTTCTTGATATAAGTAGAAATTTCTTGGATTTGCTACTTTGCACAAGTTCTCATTTCCAAAGTACTTGCTTGACCTCAATGATTTAAACTGTTGTGAGTTTTAATTTATGTCAGCTTGTAAATTCTTGAAACCGTTTTCAATTCCAGCAAATTTTACAAGAACATTTCATCTGAAAATAATTTTGTAATTTTTCATTTTTATTTAAAACACGAAAACAATACTTTTAGATAGCAATTTTTCGCAATAATTGATCGATTATTAGCTAAGGTAAATTTACACTCAGAACAGTTACAATCATCGAAATCAAGCAAGTATTTGGAAATGAGAGCTTTGCGTAAGTACTGATTTTAAAATTTTTCTTCATATAAGTAGAAATTTCTTGAATTTGCTACTTGGACAAGCTGTGATTTCCAAAGTACTTGCTTGATCTCGATGATTTAAACTGTTGTGAGTTTTGATTTATGTGAACTTATAAATTCTTGAAACCGTTTTCAATTCGAAGAAATATTTCAAAAAATTTGCATCTGAAAGTAATTTTGTAATTTTTCATTTGTTTTAAAACACGAAAAAACTATTTTTATATAGCAATTTTTCGAAATAATTGTTTGAATATAAAATGGTTACAAGGACTTGGAAGCTGTGGTAAATTTACACTCAGAACAGTTATAATAACCGAAATCAAGCAAGTAGTTTGGAAATGAGAGCTTTGCGTAAGTACTGATTTCAAGATTTTTCTTGATACTCGTATAAGTAGAAATTTCTTGGATTTACTAATTTGGGTAAGCTGTCATTTTCAAAGTACTTGCTTGATCTCAATGATTTAAACTGTTGTGAGTTTTAATTTATGTCAGCTTGTAAATTCTTGAAACCGTTTTCAATTCGAGCAAATATTTCAAAAATATTGCATCTGAAAGTAATTTTGTAATGTTTCATTTTTTTAAACACGAAAAAAAAATACTTTTAAATAGCAATTTTTCGCAATAATTGTTCGATTATAAAATTATTACAAGGATTTAGAAGCTGAGGTAAATTTACACTCAGAACAGTTACAATCATCGAAATCAAGCAAGTAGTTTGGAAATGAGAGCTTTGCGTAAGTACTGATTTCAAGATTTTTCTTGATATAAGTAGAAATTTCTTGGATTTGCTACTTTGGACAAGTTGTCATTTCCAAAGTAGTTGCTTTGTAATTTTCCATTTTTTTTAAACACGAAAAAACTACTTTTAGATTGCAATTTTTCGACATAATTGTTTGATTATAAAATGATTACAAGGATTTAGAAACTGTGGTAAATTTACACTCAGAACAGTTACAATCATCGAAATCAAGCAAGTAGTTTGGAAATGAGAGCTTTGCGTAAGTACTGATTTCAAGATTTTTCTTGATATAAGTAGAAATTTCTTGGATTTGCTACTTGGACAAGCTGTGATTTCCAAAGTACTTGCTTGATCTCGATGATTTAAACTGTTGTGAGTTTTGATTTATGTGAACTTATAAATTCTTGAAACCGTTTTCAATTCGAGGAAATATTTCAAAAAATTTGCATCTGAAAGTAATTTTTCATTTGTTTTAAAACACGAAAAAACTATTTTTATATAGCAATTTTTCGAAATAATTGTTTGAATATAAAATGGTTACAAGGACTTGGAAGCTGAGGTAAATTTACACTCAGAATGGTTACAATCATCGAAATTAAGCAAGTAGTTTGGAAATGAGAGCTTTGCGTACGTACTGATTTCAAGATTTTTCTTGATATAAGTAGAAATTTCTTGGATTTGCTACTTTGGACAAGTTGTCATTTCCAAAGTAGTTGCTTTGTAATTTTTCATTTTTTTTTAAACACGAAAAAACTATATTTAGATAGCAATTTTTCGACATAATTGTTTGATTAGAAAACGATTACAAGAATTTAGAAACTGTGGTAAATTTACACTCAGAACAGTTATAATAACCGAAATCAAGCAAGTAGTTTGGAAATGAGAGCTTTGCGTAAGTACTGATTTCAAGATTTTTCTTGATACTCGTATAAGTAGAAATTTCTTGGATTTACTAATTTGGACAAGCTGTCATTTTTAAAGTACTTGCTTGATCTCAATGATTTAAACTGTTGTGAGTTTTGATTTATGTCAGCTTGTAAATTCTTGAAACCGTTTTCAATTCGAGCTAATATTTCAAAAAATTTGCATCTGAAAGTAATTTTGTAATTTTTCATTTTTTTTTAGAACACGAAAACAAAACTTTTAGATAGCAATTTTTCGAAATGATTGTTTGATTATATAATGATTAAAATAATTTATAAACTGAGGTAAATTTAACACCCAGAACAGTTACAATCATCGAAATCAAGCAAGTAGTTTGGAGATGAGAGCTTTGCGTAAGTACTGATTTCACGATTTTTCTTGATATAAGTAGAAATTTCTTGGATTTGCTACTTTGGACAAGCTGTCATTTCCAAAGTAGTTGCTTTGTAATTTTTCATTTTTTTTTAAACACGAAAAAACTATATTTAGATAGCAATTTTTCGACATAATTGTTTGATTAGAAAATGATTACAAGAATTTAGAAACTGTGGTAAATTTACACTCAGAACAGTTATAATAACCGAAATCAAGCAAGTAGTTTGGAAATGAGAGCTTTGCGTAAGTACTGATTTCAAGATTTTTCTTGATACTCGTATAAGTAGAAATTTCTTGGATTTACTAATTTGGACAAGCTGTCATTTTCAAAGTACTTGCTTGATCTCAATGATTGAAACTGTTGTGAGTTTGAATTTATGTCAGCTTGTAAATTCTTGAAACCGTTTTCAATTCGAGCAAATATTTCAAAAAAATTGCATCTGAAAGTAATTTTGTAATGTTTCATTTTTTTTTAAACATGAAAAAAAAATACTTTTAAATAGCAATTTTTCGCACTAATTGTTCGATTATAAAATTATTACAAGGATTTAGAAGCTGAGGTAAATTTACACTCAGAACAGTTACAATCATCGAAATCAAGCAAGTAGTTTGGAAATGAGAGCTTTGCGTAGGTACTGATTTCAAGATTTTTCTTGATATAAGTAGAAAATTCTTGGATTTCCTACTTTGGACAATCTGTGATTTCCAAAGTACTTGCTTGATATCGATTATTTAAACTGTTGTGAGTTTTGATTTATGTAATCTCATAAATTCTTGAAACCGTTTTCAATTCGAGCAAATATTTCAAAAAATTTGCATCTGAAAGTAATTTTGTAATTTTTAATTTTTTTAAACACGAAAAAACTACTTTTAGATAGCAATTTTTCGAAATAATTGTTTGATTATAAAATAATTACAAGGATTTAGAAACTGAGGTAAATTTACACTCAGAACAGTTATAATCATCGAAATCAAGCAAGTAGTTTGGAAATGAGAGCTTTGCGTAAGTACTGATTTCAAAATTTTTCTTGATATAAGTAGAAATTTCTTGGATTTGCTACTTTGGACAAGCTGGCAGTTCCAAAGTACTTGCTTGATCTCAATGATTTAAACTGTTGTGAGTTTTAATTTATGTCAGCTTGTAAATTATTGAAAACGTTTTCAATTCGAGCACATATTTCAAAAGAATTGCATCTGAAAGTAATTTTGTAATTTTCCATTTTTTTACAACACGAAAAAACTACTTTTAGATAGCAATTTTTCGAAATAATTGTTTGATTATAAAATGAAATGATTACAAGGATTTAGAAGCTGAGGTAAATTTACACCCAGAAGAATTACAATCATCGAAATCATGCAATTAGTTTGGAAATGAGAGCTTTGCGTAAGTACTGATTTCAAGATTTTTCTTGATATAAGTAGAAATTTCTTGGATTTGCTACTTTGGACAAGCTGTCATTTCCAAAGTACTTGCTTGATGTCGATGATTTAAAATGTTGTGAGTTTTAATTTACGTCAGCTTGTAAATTCTTGAAACCGTTTTCAATTCGAGCTAATATTTCAAAAAATTTGCATCTGAAAGTAATTTTGTAATTTTTCATTTTTTTTTAGAACACGAAAACAAAACTTTTAGATAGCAATTTTTCGAAATGATTGTTTGATTATATAATGATTAAAAGAATTTATAAACTGAGGTAAATTTAACACCCAGAACAGTTACAATCATCGAAATCAAGCAAGTAGTTTGGAGATGAGAGCTTTGCGTAAGTACTGATTTCACGATTTTTCTTGATATAAGTAGAAATTTTTTGGATTTGCTACTTTGGACAAGCTGTCATTTCCAAAGTACTTGCTTCATCTCGATGATTTAAACTGTTTTGAGTTTAAATTTATGTCAGCTTGTAAATTCTTGAAACCGTTTTCAATTCGAGCAAATATATCAAAAAATTTGCATCTGAAAGTACTTTTGTAATTTTTCATTTTTTTTAAAACATGAAAAAACTACTTTTAGATAGCAATTTTTCGAAGTAATTGCTTGCAAGTAGTTTTTGTAATTTTTCATTTTCTTTAAAACACGAAAAAACTACTTTCAAATATCAATTTTTCGAAATAATTGTTTGCTTATAAAACAGAAACAATCATCGAAATCAAGCAATTAGTTTGGAAATGAGAGCTTTGCGTAAGTACTGATTTCAAGATTTTTCTTGATATTAGTAGAAATTTCTTGGATTTGCTACTTTGGACAAGCTGTCATTTCCAAAGTACTTGCTTTGTAATTTTTCATTTTTTTAATCACGAAAAAACTACTTTTAGATAGCAATTTTTCGAAATAATTGTTTGATTATAAAATTATTACAGGGATTTAGAAACTGAGGTAAAATTACACTCAGAACGGTTACAATCATCGAAATCAAGTAAGTAGTTTGGAAATGAGAGCTTTGCGTAAGTACTGATTTCAAGATTTTTCTTGATATAAGTAGAAATTTCTTGGATTTGCTAATCTGGACAAGTTGTCATTTCCAAAGTAGTTGCTTTGTAATTTTTAATTTTTTTTTAAACACGAAAAAACTATATTTAGATAGCAATTTTTCGACATAATTGTTTGATTAGAAAATGATTACAAGAATTAAGAAACTGTGGTAAAGTTACACTCAGAACATTTATAATCACCGAAATCAAGCAAGTAGTTTGGAAATGAGAGCTTTGCGTAGGTACTGATTTCAAGATTTTTCTTAATACTCGTATAAGTAGAAATTTCTTGGATTTACTAATTTGGACAAGCTGTCATTTTCAAAGTACTTGCTTGATCTCAATGATTTAAACTGTTATGAGTTTTAATTTATGTCAGCTTGTAAATTCCTGAAACCGTTTTCAATTCGAGCAAATATTTCAAAAAATTTGCATCTGAAAGTAATTTTGTAATGTTTCATTTTTTTTAAAACACGAAAAAAAAATACTTTTAAATAGCAATTTTTCGCAATAATTGTTCGATTATAAAATTATTATAAGGATTTAGAAGCTGAGGTAAATTTACACTCAGAACAGTTAATTGTTTGATTATAAAAGGTAAATTTACACTCAGAACAGTTACAATCATCGAAATCAGGCAATTAGTTTGGAAATGAGAGCTTTGCGTAAGTACTGATTTCAAGATTTTTCTTGATATTAGTAGAAATTTCTTGGATTTGCTACTTTGGACAAGCTGTCATTTCCAAAGTACTTGCTTTGTAATTTTTCATTTTTTTAAACACGAAAAAACTACTTTTAGATAGCAATTTTTCGAAATAATTGTTTGATTATAAAATGATTACAGGGATTTAGAAACTGAGGTAAATTTACACTCAGAACAGTTATAATCATCGAAATCAAGCAAGTAATTTGCAAATGAGAGCTTTGCGTAAGTACTGATTTAAAAATTTTTCTTGATATAAGTAGAAATTTCTTGGATTTGCTACTTTGGACAAGTTGTCATTTCCAAAGTAGTTGCTTTGTAATTTTTCATTTTTTTTAAACACGAAAAACTATATTTAGATAGCAATTTTTCGACATAATTGTTTGATTAGAAAATGAGTACAAGAATTTAGAAACTGTGGTAAATTTACACTCAGAACAGTTATAATCACCGAAATCAAGCAAGTAGTTTGGAAATGAGAGCTTTGCGTAAGTACTGATTTCAAGATTTTTCTTGATACTCGTATAAGTAGAAATTTCTTGGATTTACTAATTTGGACAAGCTGTCATTTTCAAAGTACTTGCTTGATCTCAATGATTTAAACTGTTATGAGTTTTAATTTATGTCAGCTTGTAAATTCTTGAAACCGTTGTCAATTCGAGCAAATATTTCAAAAAAATTGCATCTGAAAGTAATTTTGTAATGTTTCATTTTTTTTAAAACACGAAAAAACTACTTTTAGATAGCAATTTTTCGAAATAATTGTTTGCTTATAAAATGATTACAAGGACTTAGAAGCTGAAGTAAATTTACACTCAGAACAGTTACAATCATCGAAATCAAGCAATTAGTTTGGAAATGAGAGCTTTGCGTAAGTACTGATTTCAAGATTTTTCTTGATATTAGTAGAAATTTCTTGAATTTGCTACTTTGGACAAGCTGTCATTTCCAAAGTACTTGCTTCATCTCGATGATTTAAACTGTTTTGCGTTTAAATTTATGTCAGCTTGTAAATTCTTGAAACCGTTTTCAATTCGAGCAAATGTTTCAAAAAATTTCCATCTGAAAGTAATTTTGTAATTTTTCATTTTCTTTAAAACACGAAAAAACTACTTTCAGATAGCGATTTTTCGAAATAATTGTTTGCTTATAAAATGATTACAAGGACTTAGAAGCTGAACTAAATTTACACTCAGAACAGTTACAATCATCGAAATCAAGCAATTAGTTTGGAAATGAGAGCTTTGCGTAAGTACTGATTTCAAGATTTTTCTTGATATTAGTAGAAATTTCTTGGATTTGCTACTTTGGACAAGCTGTCATTTCCAAAGTACTTGCTTTGTAATTTTTCATTTTTTTAAACACGAAAAAACTACTTTTAGATAGCAATTTTTCGAAATAATTGTTTGATTATAAAATAATTACAAGGATTTAGAAACTGAGGTAAATTTACACTCAGAACAGTTATAATCGTCGAAATCAACCAAGTAGTTTGGAAATGAGAGCTTTGCGTAAGTACTGATTTCAAAAATTTTCTTGATATAAGTAGAAATTTCTTGGATTTGCTACTTTGGACAAGCTGGCAGTTCCAAAGTACTTGCTTGATCTCAATGATTTAAACTGTTGTGAGTTTTAATTTATGTCAGCTTGTAAATTATTGAAAACGTTTTCAATTCGAGCAAATATTTCAAAAAAATTGCATCTGAAAGTAATTTTGTAATTTTCCATTTTTTTTACAACACGAAAAAACTACTTTTAGATAGCAATTTTTCGATATAATTGTTTGATTATAAAATGAAATGATTACAAGGATTTAGAAGCTGAGGTAAATTTACACCCAGAAGAATTACAATCATCGAAATCATGCAATTAGTTTGGAAATGAGAGCTTTGCGTAAGTACTGATTTCAAGATTTTTCTTGATATAAGTAGAAATTTCTTGGATTTGCTACTTTGGACAAGCTGTCATTTCCAAAGTACTTGCTTGATGTCGATGATTTAAACTGTTGTGAGTTTTAATTTACGTCAGCTTGTAAATTCTTGAAACCGTTTTCAATTCCAGCAAATATTTCAAAAAATTTGCATCTGAATGTACTTTTGTAATTTTTCATTTTTTTATAAACACGAAAAAACTATTTTTTATAGCAATTTTTCGAAATAATTGTTTGAATATAAAATGATTCGAGGACTTGGAAGCTGAGGTAAATTTACACTCAGAACGGTTACAATCATCGAAATCAAGCAAGTAGTTTGGAAATGAGAGCTTTGCGTAAGTACTGATTTCAAGATTTTTCTTGATATAAGTAGAAATTTCTTGGATTTGCTACTTTGGACAAGCTGTCATTTCCAAAGTACTTGCTTTGTAATTTTTCATTTTTTTAAACACGAAAACACTACTTTTAGATAGCAATTTTTCGAAATAATTGTTTGATTATAAAATGATTACAAGGACTTAGAAGCTGAGGTAAATTTACACTCAGAACAGTTACAATCATCGAAATCAGGCAATTAGTTTGGAAATGAGAGCTTTGCGCAGGTACTGATTTCAAGATTTTTCTTAATACTCGTATAAGTAGAAATTTCTTGGATTTACTAATTTGGACAAGCTGTCATTTTCAAAGTACTTGCTTGATCTCAATGATTTAAACTGTTATGAGTTTTAATTTATGTCAGCTTGTAAATTCCTGAAACCGTTTTCAATTCGAGCAAATATTTAAAAAAATTTGCATCTGAAAGTAATTTTGTAATGTTTCATTTTTTTTAAAACACGAAAAAAAAATACTTTTAAATAGCAATTTTTCGCAATAATTGTTCGATTATAAAATTATTGCAAGGATTTAGAAGCTGAGGTAAATTTACACTCAGAACAGTTACAATAATCGAAATCAAGCAAGTAGTTTGGAAATGAGAGCTTTGCGTAAGTACTGATTTCAAGATTTTTCTTGATATAAGTAGAAAATTCTTGGATTTCCTACTTTGGACAAGCTGTGATTTCCAAAGTACTAGCTTGATCTCGATTATTTAAACTGTTGTGAGTTTTGATTTATGTAATCTCATAAATTCTTGAAACCGTTTTCAATTCGAGCAAATATTTCAAAAAATTTGCATCTGAAAGTAATTTTGTAATTTTTCATTTTTTTTAAACACGAAAAAACTAATTTTAGATTGCAATTTTTCGAAATGATTGTTTGATTATATAATGATTAGAAGAATTTAGAAACTGAGGTAAATTTAACACTCAGAACAGTTACAATCATCGAAATCAAGCAAGTAGTTTGGAAATGAGAGCTTTGCGTAAGTACTGATTTCAAGATTTTTCTTGATATAAGTAGAAATTTCTTGGATTTGCTACTTTGGACAAGCTGTCATTTCCAAAGTACTTGCTTGATGTCGATGATTTAAACTGTTGTGAGTTTTAATTTACGTCAGCTTGTAAATTCTTGAAACCGTTTTCAATTCCAGCAAATATTTCAAAAAATTTGCATCTGAATGTACTTTTGTAATTTTTCATTTTTTTATAAACACGAAAAAACTATTTTTTATAGCAATTTTTCGAAATAATTGTTTGAATATAAAATGATTCGAGGACTTGGAAGCTGAGGTAAATTTACACTCAGAACGGTTACAATCATCGAAATCAAGCAAGTAGTTTGGAAATGAGAGCTTTGCGTAAGTACTGATTTCAAGATTTTTCTTGATATAAGTAGAAATTTCTTGGATTTGCTACTTTGGACAAGCTGTCATTTCCAAAGTACTTGCTTGATGTCGATGATTTAAACTGTTGTGAGTTTTAATTTACGTCAGCTTGTAAATTCTTGAAACCGTTTTCAATTCCAGCAAATATTTCAAAAAATTTGCATCTGAATGTACTTTTGTAATTTTTCATTTTTTTATAAACACGAAAAAACTATTTTTTATAGCAATTTTTCGAAATAATTGTTTGAATATAAAATGATTCGAGGACTTGGAAGCTGAGGTAAATTTACACTCAGAACGGTTACAATCATCGAAATCAAGCAAGTAGTTTGGAAATGAGAGCTTTGCGTAAGTACTGATTTCAAGATTTTTCTTGATATAAGTAGAAATTTCTTGGATTTGCTACTTTGGACAAGCTGTCATTTCCAAAGTACTTGCTTTGTAATTTTTCATTTTTTTAAACACGAAAACACTACTTTTAGATAGCAATTTTTCTAAATAATTGTTTGATTATAAAATGATTACAAGGACTTAGAAGCTGAGGTAAATTTACACTCAGAACAGTTACAATCATCGAAATCAGGCAATTAGTTTGGAAATGAGAGCTTTGCGCAGGTACTGATTTCAAGATTTTTCTTAATACTCGTATAAGTAGAAATTTCTTGGATTTACTAATTTGGACAA
The DNA here is from genome assembly GCA_910595825.1 of Philhelius pedissequus. Lineage (NCBI taxonomy): Eukaryota > Metazoa > Arthropoda > Insecta > Diptera > Syrphidae > Philhelius > Philhelius pedissequus. Next base: position 217,789,723 of record OU343160.1, on the reverse strand, counting down.
GCTGTCATTTTCAAAGTACTTGCTTGATCTCAATGATTTAAACTGTTATGAGTTTTAATTTATGTCAGCTTGTAAATTCCTGAAACCGTTTTCAATTCGAGCAAATATTTAAAAAAATTTGCATCTGAAAGTAATTTTGTAATGTTTCATTTTTTTTAAAACACGAAAAAAAAATACTTTTAAATAGCAATTTTTCGCAATAATTGTTCGATTATAAAATTATTGCAAGGATTTAGAAGCTGAGGTAAATTTACACTCAGAACAGTTACAATAATCGAAATCAAGCAAGTAGTTTGGAAATGAGAGCTTTGCGTAAGTACTGATTTCAAGATTTTTCTTGATATAAGTAGAAAATTCTTGGATTTCCTACTTTGGACAAGCTGTGATTTCCAAAGTACTAGCTTGATCTCGATTATTTAAACTGTTGTGAGTTTTGATTTATGTAATCTCATAAATTCTTGAAACCGTTTTCAATTCGAGCAAATATTTCAAAAAATTTGCATCTGAAAGTAATTTTGTAATTTTTCATTTTTTTTAAACACGAAAAAACTAATTTTAGATTGCAATTTTTCGAAATGATTGTTTGATTATATAATGATTAGAAGAATTTAGAAACTGAGGTAAATTTAACACTCAGAACAGTTACAATCATCGAAATCAAGCAAGTAGTTTGGAAATGAGAGCTTTGCGTAAGTACTGATTTCAAGATTTTTCTTGATATAAGTAGAAATTTCTTGGATTTGCTACTTTGGACAAGCTGTCATTTCCAAAGTACTTGTTTCATTTCGATGATTTAAACTGTTTTACGTTTAGATTTATGTCAGCTTGTAAATTCTTGAAACCGTTTTCAATTCGAGCAAATGTTTCAAAAAATTTCCATCTGAAAGTGATTTTGTAATTTTTCATTTTCTTTAAAACACGAAAAAACTACTTTCAGATAGCAATTTTTCGAAATAATTGTTTGCTTATAAAATGATTACAAGGACTTAGAAGCTGAGGTAAATTTACACTCAGAACAGTTACAATCATCGAAATCAGGCAATTAGTTTGGAAATGAGAGCTTTGCGTAAGTACTGATTTCAAGATTTTTTTTGATATTAGTAGAAATTTCTTGGATTTGCTACTTTGGACAAGCTGTCATTTCCAAAGTACTTGCTTTGTAATTTTTCATTTTTTTAAACACGAAAAAACTACTTTTAGATAGCAATTTTTCGAAATAATTGTTTGATTATAAAATGATTACAGGGATTTAGAAACTGAGGTAAATTTACACTCAGAACAGTTATAATCATCGAAATCAAGCAAGTAATTTGCAAATGAGAGCTTTGCGTAAGTACTTATTTAAAAATTTTTCTTGATATAAGTAGAAATTTCTTGGATTTGCTACTTTGGACAAGTTCTCATTTCCAAAGTACTTGCTTGACCTCAATGATTTAAACTGTTGTGAGTTTTAATTTATGTCAGCTTGTAAATTCTTGAAACCGTTTTCAATTCGAGCAAATATTACAAAAAAATTTCATCTGAAAATAATTTTGTAATTTTTCATTTTTTTTTAAAACACGAAAACAATACTTTTAGATAGCAATTTTTCGCAATAATTGATCGATTATAAAATTTTTACAAGGATTTAGAAGCTGAGGTAAATTTACACTCAGAACAGTTACAATCATCGAAATCAAGCAAGTAATTTGGAAATGAGAGCTTTGCGTAAGTACTGATTTCAAGATTTTTCTTCATATAAGTAGAAATTTCTTGGATTTGCTACTTGGACAAGCTGTGATTTCCAAAGTACTTGCTTGATCTCGATGATTTAAACTGTTGTGAGTTTTGATTTATGTGAACTTATAAATTCTTGAAACCGTTTTCAATTCGAGGAAATATTTCAAAAAATTTGCATCTGAAAGTAATTTTGTAATTTTTCATTTATTTTAAAACACGAAAAAACTATTTTTATATAGCAATTTTTCGAAATAATTGTTTGAATATAAAATGATTACAAGGACTTGGAAGCTGAGGTAAATTTACACTCAGAACGGTTACAATCATCGAAATCAAGCAAGTAGCTTGGAAATGAGAGCTTTGCGTAAGTACTGATTTCAAGATTTTTCTTGATATAAGTAGAAATTTCTTGGATTTGCTACTTTGGACAAGTTGTCATTTCCAAAGTAGTTGCTTTGTAATTTTTCATTTTTTTTAAACACGAAAAAACTATATTTAGATAGCAATTTTTCGACATAATTGTTTGATTAGAAAATGAGTACAAGAATTTAGAAACTGTGGTAAATTTACACTCAGAACAGTTATAATCACCGAAATCAAGCAAGTAGTTTGGAAATGAGAGCTTTGCGTAAGTACTGATTTCAAGATTTTTCTTGATACTCGTATAAGTAGAAATTTCTTGGATTTACTAATTTGGACAAGCTGTCATTTTCAAAGTACTTGCTTGATCTCAATGATTTAAACTGTTATGAGTTTCAATTTATGTCAGCTTGTAAATTCTTGAAACCGTTGTCAATTCGAGCAAATATTTCAAAAAAATTGCATCTGAAAGTAATTTTGTAATGTTTCATTTTTTTTAAAACACGAAAAAAAAATACTTTTAAATAGCAATTTTTCGCAATAATTGTTCGATTATAAGATTATTACAAGGATTTAGAAGCTGAGGTAAATTTACACTCAGAACAGTTACAATCATCGAAATCAAGCAAGTAGTTTGGAAATGAGAGCTTTGCGTATGTACTGGTTTCAAGATTTTTCTTGATATAAGCAGAAAATTCTTGTATTTCCTACTTTGGACAAGCTGTGATTTCCAAAGTACTTGCTTGATCTAGATTATTTAAACTGTTGTGAGTTTTGATTTTGTAATCTCATAAATTCTTGAAACCGTTTTCAATTCGAGCAAATATTTCAAAAAATTTGCATCTGAAGGTAATTTTGTAATTTTCCATTTTTTTACAACACGAAAAAACTACTTTTAGATAGCAATTTTTCGAAATAATTGTTTGCTTATAAAATGATTACAAGGACTTAGAAGCTGAAGTAAATTTACACTCAGAACAGTTACAATCATCGAAATCAAGCAATTAGTTTGGAAATGAGAGCTTTGCGTAAGTACTGATTTCAAGTTTTTTCTTGATATTAGTAAAAATTTCTTGGATTTGCTACTTTGGACAAGCTGTCATTTCCAAAGTACTCGCTTCATCTCGATGATTTAAACTGTTTTGCGTTTAAATTTATGTCAGCTTGTAAATTCTTGAAACCGTTTTCAATTCGAGCAAATGCTTCAAAAAATTTCCATCTGAAAGTAATTTTGTAATTTTTCATTTTCTTTAAAACACGAAAAAACTACTTTCAGATAGCAATTTTTCGAAATAATTGTTTGCTTATAAAATGATTACAAGGACTTAGAAGCTGAAGTAAATTTACACTCAGAACAGTTACAATCATCGAAATCAAGCAATTAGTTTGGAAATGAGAGCTTTGTGTAAGTACTGATTTCAAGATTTTTCTTGATATTAGTAGAAATTTCTTGGATTTGCTACTTTGGACAAGCTGTCATTTCCAAAGTACTTGCTTTGTAATTTTTCATTTTTTTAAACACGAAAAAACTACTTTTAGATAGCAATTTTTCGAAATAATTGTTTGATTATAAAATAATTACAAGGATTTAGAAACTGAGGTAAATTTACACTCAGAACAGTTATAATCATCGAAATCAAGCAAGTAGTTTGGAAATGAGAGCTTTGCGTAAGTACTGATTTCAAAATTTTTCTTGATATAAGTAGAAATTTCTTGGATTTGCTACTTTGGACAAGCTGGCAGTTCCAAAGTACTTGCTTGATCTCAATGATTTAAACTGTTGTGAGTTTTAATTTATGTCAGCTTGTAAATTATTGAAAACGTTTTCAATTCGAGCAAATATTTCAAAAAAATTGCATCTGAAAGTTATTTTGTAATTTTCCATTTTTTTTACAACACGAAAAAACTACTTTTAGATAGCAATTTTTCGAAATAATTGTTTGATTATAAAATGAAATGATTACAAGGATTTAGAAGCTGAGGTAAATTTACACCCAGAAGAATTACAATCATCGAAATCATGCAATTAGTTTGGAAATGAGAGCTTTGCGTAAGTACTGATTTCAAGATTTTTCTTGATATAAGTAGAAATTTCTTGGATTTGCTACTTTGGACAAGCTGTCATTTCCAAAGTACTTGCTTGATGTCGATGATTTAAACTGTTGTGAGTTTTAATTTACGTCAGCTTGTAAATTCTTGAAACCGTTTTCAATTCCAGCAAATATTTCAAAAAATTTGCATCTGAATGTACTTTTTTAATTTTTCATTTTTTTATAAACACGAAAAAACTATTTTTATATAGCAATTTTTCGAAATAATTGTTTCAATATAAAATGATTCGAGGACTTGGAAGCTGAGGTAAATTTACACTCAGAACGGTAACAATCATCGAAATCAAGCAAGTAGTTTGGAAATGAGAGCTTTGCGTAAGTACTGATTTCAAGATTTTTCTTGATATAAGTAGAAATTTCTTGGATTTGCTACTTTGGAAAAAAAAAGCTGTCATTTCCAAAGTACTTGCTTTGTAATTTTTCATTTTTTTAAACACGAAAAAACTACTTTTAGATAGCAATTTTTCGAAATAATTGTTTGATTATAAAATGATTACAAGGACTTAGAAGCTGAGGTAAATTTACACTCAGAACAGTTACAATCATCGAAATCAGGCAATTAGTTTGGAAATGAGAGCTTTGCGTAAGTACTGATTTCAAGATTTTTCTTGATATTAGTAGAAATTTCTTGGATTTGCTACTTTGGACAAGCTGTCATTTCCAAAGTACTTGCTTTGTAATTTTTCATTTTTTTAAACACGAAAAAACTACTTTTAGATAGCAATTTTTCGAAATAATTGTTTGATTATAAAATGATTACAGGGATTTAGAAACTGAGGTAAATTTACACTCAAAACAGTTATAATCATCGAAATCAAGCAAGTAATTTGCAAATGAGAGCTTTGCGTAAGTACTGATTTAAAAATTTTTCTTGATATAAGTAGAAATTTCTTGGATTTGCTTCTTTGGACAAGTTCTCATTTCCAAAGTACTTGCTTGACCTCAATGATTTAAACTGTTGTGTGTTTTAATTTATGTCAGCTTGTAAATTCTTGAAACCGTTTTCAATTCGAGCAAATATTACAAAAAAATTTCATCTGAAAATAATTTTGTAATTTTTCATTTTTTTTTAAAACACGAAAACAATACTTTTAGATAGCAATTTTTCGCAATAATTGATCGATTATAAAATTATTACAAGGATTTAGAAGCTGAGGTAAATTTACACTCAGAACAGTTACAATCATCGAAATCAAGCAAGTAATTTGGAAATGAGAGCTTTGCGTAAGTACTGATTTCAAGATTTTTCTTCATATAAGTAGAAATTTCTTGGATTTGCTACTTGGACAAGCTGTGATTTCCAAAGTACTTACTTGATCTCGATGATTTAAACTGTTGTGAGTTTTGATTTATGTGAACTTATAAATTCTTGAAACCGTTTTCAATTCGAGGAAATATTTCAAAAAATTTGCATCTGAAAGTAATTTTGTAATTTTTCTTTTTTTTTAAAACACGAAAAAACTATTTTTATATAGCAATTTTTCGAAATAATTGTTTGAATATAAAATGATTACAAGGACTTGGAAGCTGAGGTAAATTTACACTCAGAACGGTTACAATCATCGAAATCAAGCAAGTAGCTTGGAAATGAGAGCTTTGCGTAAGTACTGATTTCAAGATTTTTCTTGATATAAGTAGAAATTTCTTGGATTTGCTACTTTGGACAAGTTGTCATTTCAAAAGTAGTTGCTTTGTAATTTTCCATTTTTTTTAAACACGAAAAAACTACTTTTAGATAGAAATTTTTCGACATAATTGTTTGATTATAAAATGATTACAAGGATTTAGAAACTGTGGTAAATTTACACTCAGAACAGTTACAATCATCGATATCAAGCAAGTAGTTTGGAAATGAGAGCTTTGCGTAAGTACTGATTTCACGATTTTTCTTGATATAAGTAGAAATTTCTTGGATTTGTTACTTTGGACAAGCTGTCATTTCCAAAGTTCGTGCTTCATCTCGATGATTTAAACTGTTTTGAGTTTAAATTTATGTCAGCTTGTAAATTCTTGAAACCGTTTTCAATTCGAGCAAATATTTCAAAAAAAATTTGCATCTGAAAGTAATTTTGTAATATTTCATTTTTTTTAAAACACGAAAACAATACTTTTAGATAGCAATTTTTCGAAATGATTGTTTGATTATATAATGATTAAAAGAATTTATAAACTGAGGTAAATTTAACACCCAGAACAGTTACAATCATCGAAATCAAGCAAGTAGTTTGGAAATGAGAGCTTTGCGTAAGTACTGATTTCACGATTTTTCTTGATATAAGTAGAAATTTCTTGGATTTGTTACTTTGGACAAGCTGTCATTTCCAAAGTTCGTGCTTCATCTCGATGATTTAAACTGTTTTGAGTTTAAATTTATGTCAGCTTGTAAATTCTTGAAACCGATTTCAATTCGAGCAAATATTTCAAAAAATTTCCATCTGAAAGTAATTTTGTAATTTTTCATTTTCTTTAAAACACGAAAAAACTACTTTCAGATAGCAATTTTTCGAAATAATTGTTTGCTTATAAAATGATTACAAGGACTTAGAAGCTGAGGTAAATTTACACTCAGAACAGTTGCAATCATCGACATCAAGCAAGTAGTTTGGAAATGAGAGCTTTGCGTAAGTACTGATTTCAAGATTTTTCTTGATATCAGTAGAAATTTCTTGGATTTGCTACTTTGGACAAGCTGTCATTTCCAAAGTACTTGCTTTGTAATTTTTCATTTTTTTAAACACGAAAAAACTACTTTTAGATAGCAATTTTTCGAAATAATTGTTTGATTATAAAATTATTACAGCGATTTAGAAACTGAGGTAAATTTACGCTCAGAACAGTTATAATAATCGAAATCAAGCAAGTAGTTTGCAAATGAGAGCTTTGCCTAAGTACTGATTTAAAAATTTTTCTTGATATAAGTAGAAATTTCTTGGATTTGCTACTTTGGACAAGCTGGCATTTCCAAAGTACTTGCTTGATCTCAAGGATTTAAACTGTTGTGAGTTTTAATTTATGGCAGCTTGTAAGTTCTTGAAACCGTTTTCAATTCGAGCAAATATTTAAAAAAAATTGCATCTGAAAGTAATTTTGTAATTTTTCATTTTTTTTAAACACGAAAAAACAACTTTTAGATAGCAATTTTTCGAAATAATTGTTTGATTATAAAATGATTACAAGGACTTAGAAGCTGAGATAAATTTACACTCAGAACAGTTACAATCATCGAAATCAAGCAAGCAGTTTGGAAATGAGAGCTTTGCGTAAGTACTTATTTCAAGTTTTTTCTTGATATAAGTAGACATTTCTTGGATTTGCTACTTTTGACAAGCTGTCATTTCCAAAGTACTTGCTTCATGTCGATGATTTAAACTGATTTGGGTTTAAATTTATGTCAGCTTATAAATTCTTGAAACCGTTTTCAATTCGAGCAAATATTTCAAAAAAATTGCATCTGAAAGTAATTTTGTAATTTTTCATTTTTTTTTAAAACACGAAAAAACTATTTTTATATAGCAATTTTTCGAAATAATTGTTTGCATATAAAATGATTACAAGGACTTGGAAGCTGAGGTAAATTTACACTCAGAATAGTTACAATCATTGAAATCAAGCGAGTAGTTTGGAAATGAGAGCTTTGCGTAAGTACTGATTTCAAGATTTTTCTTGATATAAGTAGAAATTTCTTGGATTTGCTACTTTGGACAAGCTGTCATTTCCAAAGTACTTGCTTGATCTCGATGATTGTAACTGTTCTGAGTGTTAATTGAGTCATTGAGACACACAACATTACATTTCCCTTAAAAAGAAAAGACATTTTTTGAACACCCATAAAGAAAACGTAATCGATAAAAATTAAGTGAATCACAATTCTTAAGGTATATACATATATACCGTGGTGGACACGAATTTAGCACATTGGAAATAGTACAAGTATTTTCCTATTTTCCATTCTTTATTACTTCTAACTAACGGTTCATTTTTATGTTGTTAATATGACTACCTTATATGGTCATAAAACATGTGTAAATGATTGAAAAGTAAATTACCGTTTTGCGAAAAATGACGATTGTTTGTGATTTGCGTTGGTTTTAGCTGGACATAAATTTAGCACGTTTTGCAATCAAAGAGTATATTTTTAATTTTTGTGGTTTTTAAAAAAGAAAATAATAATTTTTGAGGTAATTAAATATTCCTTTAATGATCTATATTAAAAAAAATTAAAAAAAAAATAATTAGTCATGGCAAAAGGAAAATGGTTCTCAGAGGAAAAAAGAAGTCTGATTTTGAAAATGAAGTCAAAAGGGCGAACGGTAACAGAAATTTCTCAGTTGTTAGAATGCTCCAGGAAGCTGGTTTATAATGCCTTTCGTCATTTCAAAAAGTTTGGTGTTATTGAAAACATTAAACAGGACCCCCGGGCCAGAAAGACAACTATAAATGAAGACAGAATTATTTATAGGTTATCGGCCAAGGATCCGTTTAAGACCTCCAGTGCCATTCGAAGAGAACTTTCGACGAACTATGGAGTAAATGTTTCCTCAAGGACCATAAGACGCCGATTAAATGAAAACAATTTGCGTGGGTGCGTGGCTCAGAGAAAACCACTTGTTTCTAAAAAAAATCTGAAATCCAGGTTACAGTTTGCCAAAGCTCACCTAGACAAACCAATTAGTTTTCGGAAAAACGTGTTGTGGAGCGATGAATCCAAATTCTGCCGGTTCGGATCGGATGGGAAGCAATATGTATGGCGTCCAAGAAACAGGGAATATGATCCAAGGTACACTATTAAGACGGTGAAACACGGTGGTGGCAACGTTATGGTCTGGGCTGCTTTTTCATGGCACGGCGTTGGCCCAATAGTAAAGATTGACAATAAAATGAACCAGAACTTTTACAGAGATATTCTGTTGGATAATATGATACCCTACGCAGAAGACAATTTGCCGTTATTGTGGCACTTCATGCACGACAACGACCCTAAACACACTTGAAAGTTAGTGAAGTGTACCTTAGAGGTGAATAAAATCGACATTTTGAAGTGGCCTGCACAATCACCCAATCTTAACCCGATCGAGAATTTGTGGAATGATGTTGAACATCACATTGAGCAAGAAAAACCAACAAATTTAAGTCAATTGTGGCAGGAGATTCAAAATGCTTGGTGTGCAATTCCAAAGTCACGATGTGAGGCTTTGGTTGAAAGTTTGCCAAGAAGAATAGCTTCTGTACTTCAAAATAAAGGGTTTCCTACCAAATACTAAGAACAACTTAGTATTGATAACGGTAAGTAATATTTTATCAAAAAACTGTTGAATGTGCTAAGTTCGTGCCCAGGCAAAAAATTGATGTTTCTACATTTCATACTTTTTTCTTCTTACAGATGTTAAAAATATTTAATGAAGTACTATGAAAACATAGTGCTATGTACATATATGTTATGTAAATAAAATAAAACTAAAATCATAATAAGAAAACAAAATGAAAATTAATTGGTTTTTATTTTCTTCAACAAGTGTGCTAAATTCTTGTCCACCACTGTATATATACATAAGGAAAACACTTTAAAATATTGAGCCCAATGTATTTAATTATAATATCTGGCAATAATGACTTCCTGTTGGGCTTCATTGTTTGTGTGGTTTGACCTTGTTGTTCGTCATGATTTTGAGATGAATGGCAGGCGCTGTTTATCCTACAAAATTAAAAGAAAAACAAATACTAAAAAATACATCAAATTAGGTTTTTTTGTATTTAACGTACCTTATTTCTGCTTGACTGAATGCTGATCCACAGACAGACCAAAAATCTGTTTAGAAGCTACAGATACAGACCGAGGTGTTTCGGTCAGCATGTGCATATCGATCTCGTTCATGAGATTGCCACTCACGATATATTTCTTCCAAAAAGATAATATGGCTACTTTCTCAGCGATTCCTTCTTTCAGTGTATCGAGATCTCTGAAAGTTTATAAGAAAGACATCGATTAGATATGAATTTGCACATGCAAAATAAAGTTTTACTTACTCTGTCATTTTGCTGGGGAAATTGTTTCCGCAGCTTGTGTTATACCAAGACATGTCCTGTCGAAGAATAGATTCCAAGAAAAGCGTTCTAATTCGATGGATCTAAGAAAATATATATACGACCACAGACAATCCAGTCGCTGCTGTACTACAGCAACAACCCGCCACTACTAATGGCTCATAGTATTGTTTCTCTTTACATAGACGAGACACTTCATGTGTCAGCGAATCGCTTCTTCGTGAGATTTCACATTGTGTCCGCCAATGTGAAGCCTCCTTTACTAAATGAGCAATTCGATCTGCACTTTTTGTTGATGGATTGGTTTTTGTGTAAAGTGGAGTGTTAGTGGTATCACTCCCAGATGGACTAAGTAAGTCTTCACTCCCAATCTTAAAAAAAAAACAACAAAACAATTATAGAAAACAAGAAACAATTGAGTTTGGTTTCTGAGTTTCCAATCTAAGATATACCTTTGGATGTACGCTTTCCATCGGATCTCCGTCATTGTGGCCAAATCTTTATCAAACAAACATAAAAAACAATTTTTTTATAGTTATATATATTTCTTTTATTGAAATAAAGAATAATTAAATAAATATGAAATAAAACTTACCAAATGTGAAAAAAAAACTATTAATTATGTTTTGGTAATTAGAAATGTCAGACAGACTTTTGACAAACCAACAACAAAAAAAATTATCTGTCAGTTTGAGCAAAAGGGTTTTTTAATCCACCACTCACATGTATTCACGGATAGGAAAAAATGAGTAATTTAAGAGAGTTTTCTCTTACTCACCTAAAAAAAATTTGCGGGTTTTTAAGGCAAGGGGGTACGAGCATAGAGAAACTAACATAGAGGCACGACTTCGGGGGTTTATTCTCTTTCACCCTACAAGCTAAATTGAGAGGATTTCCTCCGTTTCGACAAGCATGTGTTAGTTGCCCGTGCATTTTAAATGGAGCAGACACCAACACAGGCTTATCGAAACGGAGGAGTGCTCATTTACACTTTTGGTAGGTATGGTGAGCTTATGTATTTAAAATGGAAATCCGTTAAATTCAAAAATTGAAAAATTAATTGCTTTTTAGTTAAATTGTATTTTTAAGGGCTTTAATCAAACATAAAACATACTAATAAAAGCTTTTGTTGATTCTGGTTTACAAATTAAGCAATATTTATTAATTTTATGTTCAAAATGAAGAAAATCCAATCAAAAAGTAGAAGCAAATCATAGCATATTAATGCGTACGTGTCTAAATTCCACCAGAAAAAAGACCAGTTTTCTCAATTCAAATTTTATTGATATTACCTACTTAAATAAAATGTTTTGTGTTCCAGTCCATTTCCTTTTAATGCGCCAGTTATAGCTTTCATTGAAACTCATCATTGAACACTTTGAGTATCAATTCTGAGGCACTTAAAGAAATAAAACTGATGTCGTTTTGGTACCAAAATAAAGGTAATAAGATGTATTATAGTTTTTGTCAAAAAATATTTTATTTGCTCTTCCACTTTCCTGTAAAATCGATTTTGATTTTTCAATGAAGGAAAGCATTTTCAATGAACAGCTGACATCATTGAAAAATTAAAAGTGAATTTACAAGAAAGTGGTAGAGCAAATAAAATATTTTTTGACAAAAATTAATTATGTATCTTATTACCTTTAAATTAGTACCAAAATGACACCAGTTTTATTTGTTTAAGGGCCTCAGAATTGGCAGTCAAAGTGTTCAATGATGAGTTTACACGTATTTCTGTATTCTCTGTCATTTTTATGACGAGTTTGATCAAAATCTCGAATACGCTTTGTTTCCAAATGCAAAACTATTACCTAAAAGGAAGGCTAGTTCAGAAAAATAAGATATCAGAGATTAGGTGCAAGTTGGACAGTTGGTGTTAAAAGCCTTAAGCAAGTCTTCTCATTGTTATTTTAACTCTGCGGTCTAAGACCAATAGTATCGTAAATTTAAGAGGTTTGAAACTAACAAATGGAGCTGGCATAGAGATTTTGAAAGAACTTAATTGATAAGTATCACAAAAATAATAGAACTTCATCAGACTAAAATTGAAATAAATTCAACTTTGGAAGAGCCTATAAAATTCCATAGAGGTACACTCAATTTTATGTTGTTTCATACAAACATTCAATATTTATACTCATACATTTTTTGTATGTAGCTAGGTATTGAATTAAAATTTCGAAATAAATTACACATTGCAAATGTTTACCTAATTTTCGTTCGTAAAAAAAAACTCTCAAAACGGGTTGTCCAATAAAGGTGAGCGATATCTTTTTAGAATCAGCACTTCATACTTTCAAAGGAAGCATGAACATTTTTTGCTAAGAAGTTGTATTAAAATAAAATAGCTCCAGGAATACGCATACATCATTCTAAATATGCGTATTTCAAGAGTGATTTTTTGCAATAAGGCTTCTACGTAAAAGCTTTTGATGCTGATTTTGAGAGTATCAAGAGTAGATTACAAAAAAGTTTCAACCAAGTTTTTAGGATAACCCGTTCCAAAGATACACTTCAAAGTATTTTCAGATTATGTATTTCAAGGTGAACAGTGAATAGCTTTTCAACTATATCTTTGGAACGGGTTGTCCAATAAAGGTGAGCGATATCTTTTTAGAATCAGCACTTCATACTTTTAAAGGAACCATCAACATTTTTTGCTACGAAGTTGTATTAAAAAACATAGCTCCAGGAATACGCATACATCATTCTAAATATGCGTATTTCAAGAGTGATTTTTTGCAATAAGGCTTCTACATAAAAACTTTTGATGCTGATTTTGAGAGTATCAAGAGTAGATTACACAAAGGTATCAACCAAGTTTTTAGGATAACCCGTTCCAAAGATACACTTCAAAGTATTTTCAGATTATGTATTTCAAGGTGAACAGTGAATAGCTTTTGAACTATATCTTTGGAACGGGTTGTCCAATAAAGGTGAGCGATATCTTTTTAGAATCAGCACGTCATACTTTCAAAGGAAGCATCAACATTTTTTGCAAAGAAGTTGTATTAAAAAAAATAGCTCCAGGAAAGTAAAAGACCGAGCGGGGAATCTGGTGGGGCGTTTGCTTCATTTTTAAAGTTCAATAGAAGTACGATGGCGATTTCAGTTAAAAATCTCGATCGCACTAAGGCTCGAGAGAAGCTGAATGTACTCAATATGCACTTTAATTAGAATTACCGGAACTACAGCTAATTAGCCAACAAGAATCTGTCGAAGAAGAACACGAAGCAAAAGATAAACAGATGCGGATGCTAATGATCATCACAAGGTACTTCCAGATCCAGAAGAGGGCCGTCATATTAAACAAGAACTTGAAATTAAAACTGAATCATAAAGTTATAATAGTGGTGAGTTGTTGTTTAACCCAACGTTTGATTTTCTTATTTTGTATCTTTCTAAATTGAAGATAAAGACAACAAAGCTGACCAAGACGATTCCGAAGCTGAGAATATCATATGTCAACCAAATGTATCCTATATCTATGGTGGCCATGAATATGGCAAGGACGTTGTTGAATATGTTGATGATGATGAAGATGGTGTATGCATTGATTATGATCGTCTAGTTGCAGAAAAGTATGGCAATATGCAACAAAATTGTCAGAATGCCAAAAAGAAACCTAATAAAAACCTAGGAACATACGAATTTACTGCAACTAAGGATTATTGTCGGGTAAATGAAACAAATTTTTTTTGACATTTTTCTTATAATTGACATAAAAAACATTAACTTCCTTTTCATTTTCTAGTACTATTTATTAAATTTGAGTAGTCTTTTAATTTCCATTTCAAACATAATAAATTACGTACAAAACGCAAATCGATTTAGTAGTTTCTGCTATCTACGTCACTAAATGCCAACCTACATACATTATGCACTAAGTGGGTTCTCATACATTTATATAAATATATATCTTTAAAAGTCAAATGAATATTATGTATATTACAACTATCATATAAAGTTTTCTCTATGGATGATAGAGTAAACGAGAAAAATGGGTCCCGCAATTCCGTCTATCTGTCTGTCTGTAGATAAATCTACAGCCTAAACGGGGGAAGCGATTTTCTTCTAACTTAGTACTTAAGAGTTTTAGTTGATTGTCCCAACTAGATTTTTGAATCGCTTTTTTAGCCCCAAAAATTACGGCTCTTGCCATAAAATTTTGTCTTCAACCTTAATTATCTCGAAAACGGCTGTTACGATTTTGATAACAAATCTGTGCACTACTATACACAGTATACATTATGGTTCAACATATTTGTTTAATATATATTTTGTTATTAACGGTACCTGCCATACAACAATTTTTTGTTTTTCAACTTTTGTATTTTTTTTTCAATTTTTGTATAGGATGTCCTTCTAATTCTAAATAATAAATATAAAAATTGAATTCTAGATTTTAATCATACTTGACATATAGAGCATAGAGAACATAAAAAAGTGAAGTTGCTGCAATTTGTTCAAACTATAGGTACATAAGATATACTAGAGAAACTAGTTGCACGTGGAGGAGATAAGGAACTTAAATCAGAGTATGATTCTATGTTAAAAGTAAAATCTATTCTTTGTGACGAGAAAAAACATTTGAGGTTTACTGCTTGGAATTTACATGATGCAAGTAAAAATAATTTGTTTAATTGTGTATGGCTAATGTCTTATTAAATATTTATTATCTCAAGTATTTTACATCCATATATGTAGATCAAACAGCTTAATGAGTATATGTTCCTTACAACAAAGCCCGACATTTACCTAATAAACTTTTTTGATAAATATTTCATTAGAAAGAATAACAAATGGTTGACAAAAATCAAGGAATGGGTTGAAAAAATGATCCTGAGGCAATAATTATTCCATTTTCTGGACTTTTCGAGAATATTTTCGCTGAAAAAGATGAATCTGAACGCAAAGCGTTCGAAAAAGAAACTAAATGTAAATCGGTTCTAGACAAAATCGTTGGTACAGGTTACAAAGCATTACAAGCATTACTGCCGGCCCAGATGAAGTCAAAGCATGGACAATTCAGGTTAAAAAAATATATACGATTATATACATACATATGTATAAAATATATAAATACATATATTTATATAAATAGTCAAGACTGTATAAATTCCAATTTATATCAGTTGTGTTTGCCATTAAAGGGGTAAAATATTTGCGACGCCTTGTTAGCTGGAAATCGAATGTCTTCTGACCCTATGGGCCTCAAAAACAGTACTTTTATAAACAGAACTGTTATAAGTTATCATGTCTAGTCAATTTCATATAAATAATATAATATATCCTTATATGTACATACAAGTTAAAAAAGTAAAGATGCATTTTAAATAATATTCCAGAAAGGAACTAAAGCCCCTCAAGCTGCCGGCCGACCGCATTCATACAGATTTAAAAAAAGGTTTCATAATGGCAGAAGTCATGCACTTCAAAGAAGAAGGATCTGGGGCAGCTGCCAAATATAGACAGCAAGGTCGTAATTATGTTGTTGAAGACGGTGACATTATTTTCTTTAAGTTCAATGCTGGAGCTGGTTTGAAAGATGCCAAAAAGAAATTATGCCGTATTGCTGTTTTTCTTATCACAAATAAGCAAATATTATTAGTTTATGGTTCTTATAGTGTTCTTATATTATAACTTAATAATGCATTCACAAAGCTTTTATCTCTGATATATGTAATAATTTTTTTACTCAGTGTTCTAAAGACTTTCTGCTTTTAATAATGAAGTTAAATAAATTAGTATACATAATTGATTTTTTTTATTGAACTGATATATTTTTTTCTACATAATTTTAACTTCTTTTTACAAATTAATCCTTTAATCAATATATTTTCATTAAAAAAGACATTTGTGTTAGGGCTTAGTGCTGGTTTGATAACTTGGCATTATTCCAGATTCCTCTAAGTTAAGCATATCTTTACGCAGGTTTGGATTCATTCGTGATATTATGAGCTGTGAAGAAATTGTCAGAATAAAAATTATTTTAAAAAGTAGTCACTTTATCTCAGAAAAACAATTCTACATGGTGATATAACAAAATTTTAAAAATGTTTAATTTAAACAAGCGATAACCTGGTGTTAGATTTTAAAAAGGAAGTCATTTTCAAAGGACTGATAATTTGCTGAAATGATGTTCCCGATTATATCGAAAAAAGTTTGGTTTAGCCTTCAGTTGCGTTGGCGGTTTGTCTTTTTTTTTGTACAATCTTAATTACCTTATTTATTTAAATTAGTATCCGCAGTTTTACACGACTTTCCAATACATACCCCCTTCACAACGGCACAAGTCTAAGCGAAACGACGTTAATGAAATTATCAACCATTGGTCTAAGCCGCCAAGTGATTTAAAACATAATTAAATGCCGTGGCTTAGATTCGTAATAGTGTTTAATTGATTTAAAAATAATAAGAAACTTTACATGAAAAATCTGCAGTTGTTTGCTTGTGTTCACTGACCTAAAAAAACTTGTGATAATGGAATATTAAAAGTAGGAATTAGCTTTAAAATTTACCCATCGCATCAGTGGGAAATATATGCCCAACAAGGAATTGCATTGCTTTGTCTGTTTCCCAACTTTTAAGAATGTAATTTGCTCTAAAAAAAAATGATTTAATATTTTTGTTTGATTAAATCCACATACATATTAGTAATATAAGGAATATACAAGATCTTTTGGGTTCTCAACAAGTTGCAATAGTTTTTCTTCTACAAGAACATACACATATGTAGTAAATGTTGGGTTTTAAAAATTGGATACTTTCTTTTGGATTTTCGTACAGTTGTACGTTCCGTACAAAATAATGGAAAATAGCAGAGGATATTACAGGAGGTTCCGATGCACAAAATTTTTGAATGCTTGTATTATGACAATTGGAAGGAAAAATAGAGCTGTGTAAAGCGTTACACATTTGTGAAGTGCGGCTAAAGAAAGAATGTTTATACTGTACATCCGAGCTTAGGATCAAGGGTAACCTGATTAGCATTCAAAGTGTTCAGGAATGCAACTGGCTACTTCGCAAGGACCATGTAAATAAAAATAGCAATAAGATAATGAAAGACATGAAACATTTCGACGGTGTTCGAGAGATGTAAATGTTTCCATTATAGTTCTACCGCCTATCATTATTAAAGCTCTATTTTGAATTCTATCCAAAAGATTCAAATGAGATTTGGGAGCTCCTGCTCAAATGTGAGAAATATATTCAAGCTTTGGACGAATTAAGGCCTTATCGATTACAGCCAGATCAGAACGAGAGAAGAATTTCTTCCATCTTCGACGAAAGCCCATACACTGCAGCGACTTTGGCGACATCGAATATGTCGAATATGTGGTCATTTCACAAGAGTCGGTTCGTGAAGCACATACCAATAATTGTATAGAGCGGTCCGAAAGGTAAAAATGCACGCATTTTTGATGCGGAACTCTATTCTATTAAACGCTTTTAAAATATCAAGCGCAATAATCTTACTTTCCCCAGAACGATGTAAAGACTTGTGCCACTGTTCGGTGAGATATATGTACCATCAGATCACAAATGGACCAATTGCTACGAAAGCCATATTGCCGGTTATAAGTGAGCTTTCGTTCTTCATAATAAATATTTCTTAAGCTGATAAATAATCAGCGTTTCCATGACATCAGAAAGAAGCTACGTGAGTGCAATTGGGCGGTAGTTAGAGGGTGTAGAAGATTTACCTTTTTATGTACACGCCGAACAAATGCTGTTTTGTATCTACTCGCAAATAGACCAGTAGAAAAGGGTAGACGGAAAAGCTTACGCAGTGGCGTTGAAAGCGTTGAAAAACGCGTTTCAGCTATTTGCACTGCTGAAACGCGTTTTTCAATGCTGTCAACGCCACTGCGTAAGCTTTTCCATCTAGCAAGATCTCATGATTACCTTTTCAGTTCGTTCAGTAAATACATGAACGATAATTTTTGGATGTCAATGAAATGAAGTTTGTTGTCTTTAACTGTTTTTTTTTAATAATTCCGTTCAATACAACTTTTCTAAATTTTGACTGTTCCACCTAGAGCAGGAGCTAAGTTGGCTTGGGAGTGAGTAACTAAATGCTCATGCAGAGCTTGGCGATTGCGATGTTCCCAATCGCGTCTGACCTTCTGTGCTTCTGCTACTAAATGAGGCGGTAAACTTGCGATCTGTGAGTCTTCCATATCAGTCAGTATCTAGAATTTAAATAAATTTATAAATAAAATAGTTTACGATATGTATTGCATGTAATGTAGGTCAACAGGTTTTAATGTACTCACTGCTTGTCTAGGAGATGGTTACAGATTTTGGAAAAATGCTGCAGCATCAACTGCGTCATCAGGATTTGCTGTCTGTGCTACTTGTCTCTGTTGTTCAATACGTTGTTGAGATAATACTTCGGCTTGAATACTTGGAGGAAGAGCTGCCAAAAAATCTGGATTTACTTCAATTAATGATTCATGCTCAGTTTCAATTGCGTTTAGTTGAGAAATTGTGCGTTTTCGTCTCTGCTGGTTCTGAATTGCTTACGACATTACGACCCGATTGGTTTGAGCTTATTTCTGCACTTTGCGAAACTGTGGTATAACTGGCTGTTTCTTATGCATGAGCTGGCGCTGAAAACTGCATAAAACAAATATACTATAATTAAATTTGCTATTCACAATTTCTAGAATAATTTTATAAATAAGATATTTTTATAAAACGTGCAGTTTCTTGTAATTTTTTTATGTTTTTGTATAAATGATTATCTTAGATTCATTTTTGCAAAAATATTCTCCTATAAATTAACGTTCCTATATAATCATTAAAAATTAAAAAATTCAAAGCCAAAATCTTGTTAAGCTTTAATATGAGTAGTTTGGTATAATTTCGTCATCTACCTGAGATAAAACATTTTGGATTTCATCATCAAAGTCTACTCAAACATTTTCTACATTGAGTTCGTCTTCTTCTTCGTTTTCATCGTCATTGTCATCATTTTCTTGAAGGTCTTCTGGTTTGGCTTCCTCTTCATCATCGTCATCCAAATCTTCGTCTGGCAGTGGATCCAAAGCAGCTTAGGCCAATGCGCCTACAGCCATTTCCTCAGTTATTCTTTGGTGTAAGTTTGCAGCAATCTTGGTGATTAAATCTGATTCTGAGGAATATTTACTTGCTGCAAGGAAAAAAATCCACAAATAAGGAAGAATCTTACAGAGGATTAGTAGATATGCATACAACTTCATAAAATTTGTGTCTTGATGAATAACTTCATCATTGATATTGTTGATATTTTCTGGAGAACCAATATATTTTGTTGGTTAATATAAAGAATATAAAATAATGAACAAATAAAACTGAAAATGAAAACAAATTATTTTAATTCTCAAACGTTTTTAGAATTGTCATATTGACTTTTGGCAAATCAACTGAAAAAAAACTATCTGTCAGCTTGAGCAAAAGTTATTTTAATCCACCACTCACATGTATTCACGGATAAGAGAAAATGAGTAATTTAAGAGAGTTTTCTCTTACTCAACTCAAAAAAAATTGCCTCTATGTAATTATTTTCTCTATGGGTACGAGTCGCGCCTCTATGTAATTATTTTCTCTATGCCTCTATGTTAATTTCTCTATGGCCTAACTACAAAGTTATGTGAGACTGATGTTACAGGATCGAGTTTCGTATTAAATTGGAACACTTTTGGCGGAATTGTTTGCTCGAAAGAGCAATATAAACTAAAATCAATATAATATAATTTAAAATGGACTTCCTTGAATCTCTTTAGTTTTATTCTTCCCATTTGATTTTCGATGGCCAAAGCGACGAATCAAGTGAATCAACACACAATTTTTTTTTATTAAAATAAATAAAATTTTGAAACACAATAAATAAAAAGAATCAATTGAGAAAATGAAAGTAAATAATTTTATTTCTCGTGAGCTATTTGAGAACTGTCAGATTGACTTATGCCAAATCAAAAAAAAAAAATAGCTGTCAGTTTGAGTAATAGGGTTTTTTAATCCACCACTCACATGTATTCACGGATAGGAAAAAATGAGCAATTTAAGAGAGTTTTCTCTACTCACCTCAAAAAAAAATTTGCAGATGTTTAAGGCAAGGGGGGCACGAGTCGCGCCTCTATGTAATGATTTTATCTATGCCTCTATGTTAGTTTATCTATGGTTTGTACCCATAATTATGTGCACAGATTACGTCATATGAACTGTCAAAAATTATAACAGAGAGAAGTGTCGTAAATTGGGATATTTTCATTCAGTTAGCCGGGGTCATTGTATATATAATCTATAGTAATATCATGAGGTAACTTTTATTTACGCTGGATAACGACTCATGGGTGCGCTAGTTTCTACATTAAAATTAGCAACATTGCCAGATTTGTCGCAACATTTTGAATATACACACCATTTTAGAAAGAGCAGGATATATAACCTACATTACCTATATTAATAAAGGAGTAAGAGAGTTCATTAAAAAATATATTTTTTTTTGTCATATCAAGGACAAAGAACAGATAAATTGCAAGCAAATAGAAAAATATTCAGTGCGTGTGTGTGAACTCTACATTTAGTTTCGTTTTGTTGTTATGTTTTGTTTTGATTTATTTTTGGCAATTTTTTTTACATTTTTTTTAAGTTTAAGTTCAAGGTGTTTCAAGGTCTTTCGATAAGAATAAGAAAAATAACATCTTAATCATAATGAAAAAGTGAAAAGTTGAATATGGGCAGATTACATACCTACATAATTGTTTTGTGAGTTTCAGTTTGTGCTGTAGGTAGTATTTTGTGTGAATTTCGCGGATAAAATTTAGATATAATTAAAACACCTACAAGGCAATTCTATTTGCAAATGGACTTTTATTAATTTTAAGTGTTGTGAACATATTATAAGATCTGTGAAGTGTGTATAATTATATACATACTTACATACCTTCTTTGGTATCTTTATGTGGAGTGAACATTTTTTTTTCGTATTTAAAGTGCTTGTATTAAAAGTGTTTTTTTAAATAATAATAAGGAAAGTTGTGTGAATTTATTGGAAGTATAGCCTGTACAATTAAAAGTCGGCTGTTCTTTTTAATAAATACATATAACCTTTTAAATTACATCAAACAGTATCTTATAATTTGTGTAGTATCTTAAAATGTAACATTTGTGATAAGGGAATTACTAACAGCTGGACTCATGACTGCAGTGATTGTGATTTATCCTCCACACCAAGATAAATGACCAGCAGCATCGAATTAATATGGTAATATATTTTTGTTTGTATATTTGTACCTAAATACCTATCTGTTTTACATTGTTTTCTCAAAAAAGAATTTTTCTGTTTTTATGTCTATACCATATTAATATGCAATTATTTTATTTGAATTTCATGTAATAAAATGTTTGCTTTCTTACGTTGTTATGGACATGGTTTGACATTTTTTTCATAAAGATTTATTGAAAACGATTTACTTTCCAAAAACGTGAATTTGATTTGCAAAAAGTTGAACTTGATTTGTAAAAACGTGAATTTAATTTGGAAAGGCTATATAAATCGACATTATATTTTTTGATTGGCTAAAAATTTTCAAATAGTTTTTTTTTTTGACAAAAGTGAAGTTTCTGATTAATGTTTTTCTTAATATGAATTTTGAAAGAAGACAAACATTTTTGAAAAAAATATTAAATATCAAAGATAAGCTAAGTTTTGTTACAATACAAAACGATGTGACGCTAAAACTTCATTAAAAACGCATTTTTTATCGACTAAAAACAAATAGATAATACCAAATGTAAATATTTTCATTTGCTTAGTGGTTAAAGTTTGAGGGAAAACAAAGATGCCATTTGAATTCCTGGATAAATAAGAATATATAAACAAAATGTCAAAAATCGTTGAAGCGGTTTTTTTTAAATTAATTTTGTATGTATAAAATTTTAAAAACATTTTTAGAAAAATAATTGGAATGACATTTTGAAGATATTATTAATATACATATAAAATTCAAATTTCAAAAAAATAACTGGTTTTTGAGAAATTGGTTTTTCAAAAAAAAATTACTTATTTATTAAAGATCGAAAAACTCGGATTTGAAAATTTGAGTAAACAGTTTTATTAACACTTTTAGCAAGAATAATTTTAGGAGAATAATTTTAATCGGCCCATCGAATAGCGAGAAAGTCGAAAATATTAAAGTGTGTTAATAAAAACTAAAAGTGGTTCTATGGGAAGTACTGTTAATAAGTACGCAAAATAAAATATTTTTATATTTGAAAATGGACTATACTACCATAAGAACACAAACATTTTTTTTATAAATATTCTAGGAGCTGTTTTTAAAGTACCGTTGTTTTTTATTTTAGAAAAATAGTTTTTTTAACTATTCAAGATAATGTCAGAAAACCATTAAATACCTACGTAGTTTCGAAAAAATCTATTGAGTCGTTTTCGAAGTTTTGAGTTTCAAAAAAAAAATTATTTTCTAAAAAATTTATTTGAAAAAATTTGACTACAATAGTGTTCAACCTTTTTGGTAGCTTCTGCGTAAATATTTCAAAAAAAAAATCAGATAAACCGTTTCCGAGAAAATCGAAAACCAAAAAAATGGTTCTACTAGAGGTACCAAAAATAACAATTTTTTTCCAAAAAAAATTATCAAAAGGTACCATTTCCCTTCATTAATGAACTGTTTTTGCTTAATCAAAATCGTTGGAGCCGTTTTTGAGAAAAACAAGATTTTTGCTTTTGGCCAAAAAATGTATGGGAGCTACTGTTATTTGTCGTCTTAAAAAAAATTAAAAAAAAACGTGTAGGCTTATTACCGAAAAAATAATATGTATACCAAGTTTGAAGCAAATCCACCGAACCGTTTAGGCTGCAGACTCGAGGACAGATATACAGACAGGCGGAATTGGGGGACCCACTTTTTTGGTGTTCGCTATGATCGTAATGTCATGATTGATTGTTAGAAAAAACATATGTATGTATGTAACTTGCCTTAATACCTACCTTCAATTGCAAGTAAAAATTATTTTTAAAAAACCCCTCCAAGATTTTTGGAAATTTGTGTATATAATCATACCTACCCTAAATAGGTATCAGAATTCAAATTTAGATTAGAAATATTATTATTATTATTATATGTATTATTATTATTATATGTATTATTATTAGAAATATACCTTCCTACACAAAAATTCAAAAATGCAAAAATTGGTAGGTATATATGTACCTACTCGTATATGCATAACTACAAAAAAATCTGAAGTAGAAGAAAATGTTTAACCAAAAATGTACGTATAGTATACCTAGTAGTACATACAGTTTTATCTTATAAATAATTACTATCTAAAATAGTTCAGAAGTTAAAGGCTTTTGAACTTTTTCTCGATTTTCTGTTGACATTTTTTTTATTCTAACCGACAACCATTTAATAACATTACAACCATACCTACATCCCACATTTATGTAGTTATATCTACAACGTTGCTGGATTTCGCACCAAAATTCAAAATTCTAATGATATTACCTACAAAAATATCAATGAATTCGTAAAAATCTATACACCCAAACCAAATCCACATCTACAGAAAAACACTGTATTTCTACTTTCTCGCTTTTAAACAAAAAATATCTTTTTCATTCATAAGCAACTACATACCCAAACCAAATCCACATCTACAGAAAAACATTGTATTTCCATTTTCTCGCCCTTAAGAAAAAAAATATCTTTTTCATTCATAAGGAACTACACACCCAAACCAAATCCACGTATCTACACCTACAAAAATTTATTTCTATGTTTCACATATATATTTAGGTATTTGCATGCAATACAATACCGAAAAATACCGCTTTTTTTGCCTATAATGTTCTATTTTTTGT
The DNA here is from genome assembly GCA_910595825.1 of Philhelius pedissequus. Lineage (NCBI taxonomy): Eukaryota > Metazoa > Arthropoda > Insecta > Diptera > Syrphidae > Philhelius > Philhelius pedissequus. The sequence goes on along the minus strand of OU343160.1, from coordinate 217,765,612 downwards.
TCACTCGCACTCTTAAACATTTTCTATATAATGTTTCCATCCACGCAATTGTCAATTATTCCACCATATATTCACATACATGTTTCCCAATCTGAAAATTTCCTCAACATTAAACATTTTTTCCGCAAATTTTAGTGTTGAGAGAAATTTTTGGATAAGAACACTAGGTGGCTAACATAAGTAGGCACCACATAATATTACTATGGATTATATATACAATGCCGGGGTATTTATCAATTTGACTTTCTATCTACGAATAGATGTGAAATCCATCTACAGTGTTTAGGGTAGTGATTCTACACCCAGATGCAAAAAAATCAGTTTCATAATAGCACTAGCTTGAAGGCAAACCCTTAGATTAACCAGAATAAAGCCTAGTACGCTGCTGATGCGAAACGAAAGTTTTCGGTGGTCTCCACTAGGAGAGCGAAATGCTAACGAAAACCACAGCGGAAAAATATTTGCGGAGAATTCTGTAAGCTGTCAAAAACAATTGACAAGTTGAAAAAAAAGTAATTTTGTCACCAAATTATTTTAAGATGGAAAATTTTTTGTCGCCAAATTACTTTTAGATGTAATTTTTTAAAAATAATTCTTGGATTTAAAAATTGGTCTTGTTACACATAGAGGATTTAAAATAAAACTCAGAACCGTTTAAATGATGGAAATTAAGCAAATACTTTGGGACTTATTAACTGGTTTATCTGCCGATTTGATGAAATTTCTATCAATTTTAAGAAAATCAATGAAAGTGGGAGGTAAACCACTCTATAATTCGAAATGCACGTCCTTCATTGGGATGGTGTAAACGGTTATGAGTTCTAATTTATGGTTTCTTACAATTCCGGATACCATTTTCAAGTCCAAGAATTATTTCAAAAAAATTATATATAAAGGAAATTTGGTGACAAAAAAATACATCTAAAAGTAATTTGGTGACAAAACTACTTTTGGTTTTGTTAATGCTTCCTTTGAAAGTATGAAGTTTTGATTCAAAAAAGATATCGCTCGTCTTTATTGGACAACCCGTTCCAAAGATATAGTATAGGAACGGGTTGCATTTTCACTTGTTCATCAGTGAGTTTTCTTAGTGGGTTTGTACTTGACCGCTCTGCTACGCTGCGAATGCTCTTTGATCGATTCCCATTTTAAGTATAGGTCTTGCTTCCTCAATTAATACCAAAATCGAATGAATAGTAAAAATGCATGGCCTTATATGTCAAATCCAATTGACAAGTGACCAGCTTGCAAGCAGCTTGATTTGCTATCAAATCCACGAGCAGGGCATCTGCCATACGATGGTTCAATTACATTAAAAAACTTCGTCCAGAAAAGAAAAAGAAGGTAGCGATGGCAATGCGAGGTAAGTGATTTGTCATCATCTTCTTTCTATCAACACAACAAAGGACTAGCGAGGTCATCACCTGAAATTGTAGACTAAATAACAATGTCCATCCCTTGCCGATTTTCACGAAGTAAACATTAAACAGATTATCTTAACTTGAGAAATAAGTTCTGGGGTATGGTATAAAATCGCCAATCAATGAGATCGGAAACAGGCTTTCGAAATAGAGGTGGGTATCGTTTAAGATGACATTTTTGCAACCAAACATTATTGTGGTAACGATGATTTCCTTAATTGTCGTCGGTGCAGCGGAAGGCCGCTTACATTTGGCTTCCGGCCTGGATACATCTTGTTCCGACCAGGTCGGACATTCATATTCGTACTGCCAGTAGCGGGCGGTCGATTTGATTTTTTCTTTGTGGTAATTGAGTTAATAAATGTGTTGAAAGTATGTAGTTAGAAATGGTGAGTGTTTTTTTTATATTTATATGGTGTCAAAGGTCGCATAGAATTTAAAAGTCGGAGTAACAAATGTATTTTAAAAATCATGACATGGACAGTTAATTGCAGAACAAACTACTGAATCTTGATTATAATATTTTTATTTAGTAGTCACTTAAAATAAATTAATTTTAAAAGGACATTGGTTATTTTTAATCTAAGCACTAGCACTAGGTATGAGAAAAGTCGATAGTTGGTTATAATCAGCACTCCAAATAAAGATCAGCTATATCTTGTTCGCCGATATGATATGTGAAGGGTGTGCTTCTTTCCAACTTCCCATTTCCATTTTGCAGATTTAGTTTAGTCGATTTTGAAATTGGTTTTGATACAAAAATTAGAATTGAACTTATTTCGAATAATTTAATACAGAAAATGCACAGAAAAACCAGACACTAGAGAAAACCCAAAGCCAAAGAAAAATCAAATAAACAATACAAGAGCTTGAATTTTTTCAAAAAAAAAAATGAAATGTCAAAATTTCGCAAGCAATTAATGTGCAGGTCAATTAAATTGAGAACGAAAAGTGTGGAGAATTGTACTAAGAAATCTAGTACAGCTATCCACTAAAATTACACATTTCGTCGTTCAGCAGCGTACTGGAAAAAGAAAAGTAGAACGAAATTTTTCGTTCATGATTTCGTCGTGTCATTTTTGTATGGGATTTTTCGTTTCGCATCAGCAGCGTACTAGGCTTCAATTTAATTGACCTGCACATTAATTGCTTGCGAAATTTTCACATTTCTTTTTTTTTTTATAAAAAAAAGTCAACTCTTGTATTGTTTATTTGATTTCTTTCTTTGACTTTGGGGTTTCTCTAGTGTCTGGTTCTTCTGTGTATTTTCTGTATTAAATTCTTCAAAATAAATTCAATTCTAATTTTTGTAAATTTTCTTTTAAAATTAATTTATTTTAAGTGACTACCTATTAAATAAGTTTGTTCTGCAATGTACTGTCCATGTCATGATTTTTAAAATCCATTTATTACTCCGAATTTTAAATTCTATGAGACCTTTGACACCATATAAATATCAAAAAACACTCACCATTTCTAACTACATACTTTCAACACATAAATTAACTCAATTGCCACAAAGAAAAAATCAAATCGACCGCCCGCTACTGGCAGTACGAATATCAATTTCCGATCTGGTCGGGACAATATGTATCCAGGCCGGAAGCCAAAGGTAAGCGGCCTTCCGCTGCACCAACGACAATTAAGGAAATCATCGTTACCACAATAATGTTTGGTTGCAAAAAGGCCATCTTAAACGATACTCACCTCTATTTAGAAAGCCTGTTTCCGATCTAATTGATTGGCGATTTGATACCATACCCCAGAACTTATTTCTCAAGTTCAGACAATCTGTTTAATGTTTACTTCGTGAAAATCGGCACGGAATGGACATTGTTATTTAGTCTACAATTTCTGGTGCTGACCTCGCTAGTCCTTTGTTGTGTTGATAGAAAGAAGATGATGACAAATCACTTACCTCGCATTGCCATCGCTACCTTCTTTTTCTTTTCTGGACGAAGTTTTTTAATGTAATTGAACCATCGTATGGCAGATGCCCTGCTTGTGGATTTGATAGCAAATCAAGCTGCTTGCAAGCTGGTCACTTGTCAATTGGATTTGACATAAAAGTCCATGCATTTATACTATTCATTCGATTTTGGTATTAATTAAGGAAGCAAGACCTATAGTTAAAATGGGAATCGATCAAAGAGCATTCGCAGCGTAGCAGAGCGGTCAAGTACAAACCCACTAAGAAAACTCACTGATGAACAAGTGAAAATGCAACCCGTTCCTATACTATATCTTTGGAACGGGTTGTCCAATAAAGACGAGCGATATCTTTTTTGAATCAAAACTTCATACTTTCAAAGGAAGCATTAACAAAACCAAAAGTAGTTTTGTCACCAAATTACTTTTAGATGTATTTTTTTGTCACCAAATTTCCTTTATATATAATTTTTTTGAAATAATTCTTGGACTTGAAAATGGTATCCGGAATTGTAAGAAACCATAAATTAGAACTCATAACCGTTTAAACCATCCCAATGAAGGACGTGCATTTCGAATTATAGAGTGGTTTACCTCCCACTTTCATTGATTTTCTTAAAATTGATAGAAATTTCATCAAATCGGCAGATAAACCAGTTAATAAGTCCCAAAGTATTTGCTTAATTTCCATCATTTAAACGGTTCTGAGTTTTATTTTAAATCCTCTATGTGTAACAAGACCAATTTTTAAATCCAAGAATTATTTTTAAAAAATTACATCTAAAAGTAATTTGGCGACAAAAAATTTTCCATCTTAAAATAATTTGGTGACAAAATTACTTTTTTTTCAACTTGTCAATTGTTTTTGACAGCTTACAGAATTCTCCGCAAATATTTTTCCGCTGTGGTTTTCGTTAGCATTTCGCTCTCCTAGTGGAGACCACCGAAAACTTTCGTTTCGCATCAGCAGCGTACTAGGCTTTATTCTGGTTAATCTAAGGGTTTGCCTTCAAGCTAGTGCTATTATGAAACTGATTTTTTTGCATCTGGGTGTAGAATCACTACCCTAAACACTGTAGATGGATTTCACATCTATTCGTAGATAGAAAGTCAAATTGATAAATACCCCGGCATTGTATATATAATCCATAGTAATATTATGTGGTGCCTACTTATGTTAGCCACCTAGTGTTCTTATCCAAAAATTTCTCTCAACACTAAAATTTGCGGAAAAAATGTTTAATGTTGAGGAAATTTTCAGATTGGGAAACATGTATGTGAATATATGGTGGAATAATTGACAATTGCGTGGATGGAAACATTATATAGAAAATGTTTAAGAGTGCGAGTGAACAAAAAATAGAACATTATAGGCAAAAAAAGCGGTATTTTTCGGTATTGTATTGCATGCAAATACCTAAATATATATGTGAAACATAGAAATAAATTTTTGTAGGTGTAGATACGTGGATTTGGTTTGGGTGTGTAGTTCCTTATGAATGAAAAAGATATTTTTTTTCTTAAGGGCGAGAAAATGGAAATACAATGTTTTTCTGTAGATGTGGATTTGGTTTGGGTATGTAGTTGCTTATGAATGAAAAAGATATTTTTTGTTTAAAAGCGAGAAAGTAGAAATACAGTGTTTTTCTGTAGATGTGGATTTGGTTTGGGTGTATAGATTTTTACGAATTCATTGATATTTTTGTAGGTAATATCATTAGAATTTTGAATTTTGGTGCGAAATCCAGCAACGTTGTAGATATAACTACATAAATGTGGGATGTAGGTATGGTTGTAATGTTATTAAATGGTTGTCGGTTAGAATAAAAAAAATGTCAACAGAAAATCGAGAAAAAGTTCAAAAGCCTTTAACTTCTGAACTATTTTAGATAGTAATTATTTATAAGATAAAACTGTATGTACTACTAGGTATACTATACGTACATTTTTGGTTAAACATTTTCTTCTACTTCAGATTTTTTTGTAGTTATGCATATACGAGTAGGTACATATATACCTACCAATTTTTGCATTTTTGAATTTTTGTGTAGGAAGGTATATTTCTAATAATAATACATATAATAATAATAATACATATAATAATAATAATAATATTTCTAATCTAAATTTGAATTCTGATACCTATTTAGGGTAGGTATGATTATATACACAAATTTCCAAAAATCTTGGAGGGGTTTTTTAAAAATAATTTTTACTTGCAATTGAAGGTAGGTATTAAGGCAAGTTACATACATACATATGTTTTTTCTAACAATCAATCATGACATTACGATCATAGCGAACACCAAAAAAGTGGGTCCCCCAATTCCGCCTGTCTGTATATCTGTCCTCGAGTCTGCATTTTTTGACACCATATAAATATAAAAAAAACACTCACCATTTCTAACTACATACTTTCAACACATTTATTAACTCAATTACCACAAAGAAAAAATCAAATCGACCGCCCGCTACTGGCAGTACGAATATGAATGTCCGACCTGGTCGGAACAAGATGTATCCAGGCCGGAAGCCAAATGTAAGCGGCCTTCCGCTGCACCGACGACAATTAAGGAAATCATCGTTACCACAATAATGTTTGGTTGCAAAAATGTCATCTTAAACGATACCCACCTCTATTTCGAAAGCCTGTTTCCGATCTCATTGATTGGCGATTTTATACCATACCCCAGAACTTATTTCTCAAGTTAAGATAATCTGTTTAATGTTTACTTCGTGAAAATCGGCAAGGGATGGACATTGTTATTTAGTCTACAATTTCAGGTGATGACCTCGCTAGTCCTTTGTTGTGTTGATAGAAAGAAGATGATGACAAATCACTTACCTCGCATTGCCATCGCTACCTTCTTTTTCTTTTCTGGACGAAGTTTTTTAATGTAATTGAACCATCGTATGGCAGATGCCCTGCTCGTGGATTTGATAGCAAATCAAGCTGCTTGCAAGCTGGTCACTTGTCAATTGGATTTGACATATAAGGCCATGCATTTTTACTATTCATTCGATTTTGGTATTAATTGAGGAAGCAAGACCTATACTTAAAATGGGAATCGATCAAAGAGCATTCGCAGCGTAGCAGAGCGGTCAAGTACAAACCCACTAAGAAAACTCACTGATGAACAAGTGAAAATGCAACCCGCTCCAAAAATATATTCTAAAAGCTATTCACTGTTCTCTTGGAATATATAATCTGAAAATACTTTGAAGTGTATCTTTGGAACGGGTTATCCTAAAAACTTGGTTGATACCTTTTTGTAATCTACTCTTGATGCTCTCAAAATCAGCATCAAAAGTTTTTATGTAGAAGCCTTATTGCAAAAAATCACTCTTCAAATACGCATATTTAGAATGATGTATGCGTATTCCAGTAGCTATTTTTTTAATACAACTTCTTTGCAAAAAATGTTGATGCTTCCTTTGAAAGTATGAAGTGCTGATTATAAAAAGATATTTTTATTGGACGACAAGTTGTATTAAAAAAAAATAGCTCCAGGAATACGCATACATCATTCTAAATATGCGTATTTCAAAAGTGATTTTTTGCAATAAGGCTTCTACATAAAAACTTTTGATGCTGATTTTGAGAGCATCAAGAGTAGATTACAAAAAGGTATCAACCAAGTTTTTAGGATAACCCGTTTCAAAGATACACTTCAAAGTATTTTCAGATTATGTATTTCAAGGTGAACAGTGAATAGCTTTTGAACTATATCTTTGGAACGGGTTGTCCAATAAAGGCGAGCGATATCTTTTTTGAATCAAAACTTCATACTTTCAAAGGAAGCATTAACAAAACCAAATGTAGTTTTGTCACCAAATTACTTTTAGATGTATTTTTTTGTCACCAAATTTCCTTTACATAAAATTTTTTTGAAATAATTCTTGGACTTGAAAATGGTATCCGGAATTAGTAAGAAACCATAAATTAGAACTCATAACCGTTTACACCATCCCAATGAAGGACGTAGTTTTCGAATTATAGAGTGGTTTACCTCCCTATTTCATTGATTTTCTTAAAATTGATAGAAATTTCATCAAATCGGCAGATAAACCAGTTAATAAGTCCCAAAGTATTTGCTTAATTTCCATCATTTAAACGGTTCTGAGTTTTATTTTAAATCCTCTATGTGTAACAAGAACAACATTTAAATCCAAGAATTATTTCAAGAAAATTACATCTAAAAGTAATTTGGCGACAAAAAATTTTTCATCTAAAAATAATTTGGTGACAAAATTACTGTTTTTTTTAAAACTTGTCAATTGTTTTTGACAGCTTACAGAACTCTCCGCAAATATTTTTCAGCTGTGGTTTTCGTTAGCATTTCGCTCTCCTAGTGGAGACCACCGAAAAATTTCTTTTCGCATCAGCAGCGTACTAGGCTTGAGAACGAAAACAGTGGAGAATTGTACTAAGAAATCTAGTACAGCTATCCACTAAAATTACACATTTCGTCGTTCAGCAGCGTACTGGAAAACGAAAAGTAGAGCGAAATTTTTCGTTCATGATTTCGTCGTGTCATTTTTGTATGGGATTTTTCGTTTCGCATCAGCAGCGTACTAGGCTTAAGATCGGAAATTTCGTCAGTTTTATGGCTTCCCTACAAGCTACGGCCGTGATGAAACTCAAATTTTTGCATCTATGGTGTTAACCAGATTTCACGCACCCAAGTGCAAAAATTTGAGATTCAACATGGATTTGGCGGTTATTTTAAAAAATCATTAGGTATGTTCAGAGTATTAAACAGGTATGGACTACTTTCTTAGTGCCAACCTCATCTTAAATGTTTGTCATTTCCATTTAGAATTGCATGGACGATAAATAAAATTTGTAACAGTATCTTATAGCTCAAATTAATGTTTTAAAACGAAAATGCATTTGTATGAAACAATACAAACTATATTAGTGAAAAAAATCCCGAAAAGAGTGCTTTTATCTATCATTTAAAAATGTTTAACTGCAACCCATATTAAAAAAATGTTATTTAAATGCTGGTGCGTGTTATTTTCTTGATTTTATTCTGTCAAATACAATTTTGAATAGCATTGACATTTCTCTAGCGCCAAATCATAACTCTCCAATTTCTCTATCAGTACCAATTCGGCGTTACAATTACGACGAACATGAGAAAGTTTTTCACTTATTTTCCACTCCTTATCCTACAAAAAGAAATTAAATGACTAAACAAATTTCATTTAATTTTATGTTTATACAATTCTAATAAGAAATTCCGTTTTCATACTTTATAGCAGTAGTATAATGATAGTATATAATATATTATAAGTTTATTATATATATATATAACATATAATAAGGTTGCCACAAGATAATGATCCGCTTTGCAGAAAGATATAATTTCCGACTAGACTTTTGCATAAACACCCCTTAAAAATACTTGCCTAATACTAGGTTTATTGAAATATGTATGTACTGTAACGTTCAGACACTTTAATTATGTTTTTAAATCTAATACTTTTTATGTTTTACATCAACTATATAATTTTAATTAAATTATTAATCTTAAATATTGTTTCAACAGAACATGTTATAATAAATAATAAAAATCCTACAAATCTTGAGGATATACCATACTAATTTTAATCTTCTCAGATGAAGATTTAAAATAAATCTCATTTAAATCTTCAATCGAACTATCCTATTTCCATATCGAAATGAACTATCGGGAAAGTGAATTTTTCTCTCCGGTTGACATAGATGACGCTGCCTGTCTCACTTCTACATCATAAGAGAAAATGAAAAGATATATGCATTTTGAATAGTGCTGTCAAAATTAATATACTTTTGGGGCGGTGGAACCACTTTTTGAGATTAGTAAATCTACAAGAGATTAAAGTTTGGTGGAAACGTAGTATTATGCTACGTTTTCACCTAAAGATAATCCGGTTTAAATTGAGAAGATTAAAAATTAATCTTCAAGTGTTTTCACCAGTGAAAAAAAGATTAGTTTGACGTTTTCACTATGAATTGTCATTCAAAATTCAATACAACAAGACAAAAATAAAATAATTGGGAAGAAGAATAATAATATCGGTGCAGTGAACAATTTAATTTCAATCAATAAAAATGAGTAATAACTTTAAAATATTGTTATCACAACATCTTGCAGCAAATAGATATATTTACATAAATACTGTAATCGCCTTTGCACGGTTTTCGTTTTTATATATTTGGGAAAGAACAACTTCAAAGTATTACTGTAGGATAGCTAAAACATTTTCAATTACAAATTCGAGGCACCGACCGCTATGGTCTTTGTAGCTTTATTGCATTTTTTATTTTTATACTTATTTATAAACAAAAACAGAATTTGAAGGCAACGACAAATTATACCAGACAAAAACAAATTAAATAATGATGGACAGTTTTTTTTTTGTTGAATGTCAATGGAGAAAATATGACATTAGAATAGGCTCGTTCTATGAAATAAGGTTTGTTTCTTTTGAGAATCTTCTACTTCGAAGAAGATTTCAATGAGATTAATTTCTAATCTTCATTTAAGGAGATTAAAATTTGTATGGGAAATCTTCAAGATTTAGAAGATTTCAAAGAGGATTTATGGTTAATCCACTTAAATCTGGATTAAGTGGTAGGTGAAAACGTAGTATTAGTGGTCGGTGGAAACGTAGTGAAGCTGTTAATCAAACTATTATTATTTTTTTATTTGTTATTTCTTCTCTTTTTAAATCAAATTCATGAGATAAGTTTATCTGCTTTGCAGAATTTTCCCATACAAACTTTGACAGCTCATTTCTACGGAGATTCAATTATCTGGTTTATGGAGGTTTATCCGGGTTCTCCACCGTTGGATGAATACCCTTAATAGTGCGTTTTATTATCAAATTATATAATTCCGATTAATTTTTAACAATTAACACGTAGGTAAATAAACGTAAAATAGGTGTACAAAATTTCAAAACAAGTAAGGAGACCAAAATCATGCAAAAAAATGAACAAACTGGGGGACACAACATTTTGTGAACTATTTTCCCTTCTTTTTTCACAAGACCATTGTATATATATAGATATTTTGTTCTTTTTTTTTGTGGACTCTGCTTTTATTTTTTTTTTATTTTGTGACCTTTAGTCCAAATTATGCGTTTCGCCCAGGTACTACAGTTGGGCTCATCAGTTAGATGGTGTAGTACTATTTTGCATCTTAGAAGGACACTACAGCATCTAACTGATGAGCCCAACTGTAGTACCTGGGCGAAACGCATAATTTGGACTAAAAGTCACAAAAATTAAAAGCAGAGTCCACAAAAAAAAGAATAAAAGCAATACCTACGTACATGCGAATGTATATATATATGTATATTTTTTTGATAAGCTACCTACATATTCAATTTCTTAAATATGTAGGTACATATAAGAAACAAAGTTAGCTAAATAATATGAAACTTTAATCAAAAGAATCACACACAAACATAATGATACATAGATACATTCGGTCCTATTACAAAATCCATCGTAATCGGAAATCTGATACGAATCCCGAAAAATCTATTATAGAATCCATTCGTAGTAAATATTTAAGCTTTGTCTACGACAAGTTAGTAGTCAAGTGGAAAACGGTTGTCCTTGTAAAAATTTAGGTATATTTTTAATGAATTTCTATCCAAATTCAAGTCTCTGAAGTGCATTGAGTGCATTTAAATTGATAGAAAATGTGGACTGCTTCAGGCCAATACGGAATCCTTACCAGCACCAAGCCGGTAGCTACCTTCTCCCAAAAACTTCAGAGCAGCATCGAACCGAAAACCCAAGTTTTATGATGAGCAAAATCTAACTTGTTGAAACTACTGTTACAGCCCTTCAAAAACGTAGGCATTTAAAGGCTTGTTTATTCACTTGTATATTTCTTCTGAAAAAAGTATCCATTTATTTATCTTTAAATTTGTGGATTCATATCTAAGCAGGTACAAGTTTCCATCCATATCAAATGTATTGCATGGATCTCTCAGTTGGTTTTCTTTGGATTTTAAGCTTTTGCCTTCGCCTTATAGTCTCGTTATTTGCAGCAATAATTGCAATCGCTTTGAAACCAATTTTATGTGTAAATAGCAAAAATGAACACTAAAGTATATATTGTGAGTTTCGCCCGGAATATCATTAGCCCATATACGAGTATTTGTACATATAATGGGTTATCCATTTTGCGGTTTCAAAAGTAAACGTAAATAAAACACATAAACAATTTTTTTTATCATATTTCTTTTTTATTATAAAGTTTGAACGTTGACATTATGTGTGAAACACTACATCATTTAAATGACCACCATGCGAATTGTTGTAAGCATCGATTCTTTTGAGTAACTTTCGACAACTTTTTGACACATATTGGGCGGTATCTCAGCCATAACTTGACGAATGTTGGGTTTCAAGTGCTCAAGAGTTAAATGATTATCTGCATAAACACGGTCTTTCGCGTAGCCCCACAAAAAAAAGTCCAGCGGTGATAAATCGCATTATCTTGGCGGCCAGTTGATATCGCCACGGCGAGAAATTACGCGGCCAGGAAATGTCTGTTGCATTAAAGCCATATTCGCTCGAGTTGCGTGGCATGTGGCCCCGTCTTGTTGAAACCACATATTCTCCAAGTCGTATTCTTCAATAGCAGCCAAAAAAGTCGGTTATCATATGACCATAACGCTCCGCATTGACGGTGACAGTCGCCCCATCGTCGTTTTCGAAGAAGTAAATTCCAATCACACCTCCGGACCAAAGAGCGCCCCAAACAGTGACTTTTTGTGGATGTAATGGCCTCTCTTCAATTACTTGAGGATTCTCATACGACAATTAAGCGATTCATTTTCGTAAATGTCAGACTTTCAACTGAAAAAAAAATTGGTTTAACAACTTAGTTTGACAGATGTCGAATTCCAGCCCTATACTTTTGAAACCGCAAAATGGATAACCTTTTATTATAATAAATATTAAGAATTGATATGAACTGGTAAATTTGTTTCTTTATAATTGGAGGTGATTAGAAGTAACACAGCTGATTTCGAAATTGAGAGTGAAGCATAGCTTTTTTCGATTCCATTCGGATTCTGAAAAAAAAACAATTTTTCTGGCTTCGTAGCGTAACAATCCGTTCGGACCTTTTTCATTATGGAATCTGTGATCTGATGGGGCTGATTATATAATTATAACTGACGTAAAGCTTTATTTGCGTTTCACCTGCTTCTTCGCCAAGTCTTATTAGAACGATATTTGTAAGTAATTACATAATACATTTGGTAACCTTGACATCTATCAATAAATTCAACATTTTTTATATGATAGTTGCAATATACATAACATTAAATTGATTTTTAAAGATATATATAAATGTATGAGAGCCCACGAAGGTAGGTATTCAGTGACGAAGATAGCGAAATCATCTGTATGCAATTTAGTTAAGGCAAAATGCTTAAAAACAAAATATAATTAGGAAATAATTGGATAGTATACATATACGGTGGTGTGCAAAATAATAGGTGTGAAATGTTGGGTTGGTCTTAACAGCTGTTGAAATCTATCGATTAATGGTTTCAGTGGTTTTTCTGGATGGCTGGTTCATTTTAATGCCGGAAATCCACAATGGTGCCATTTTGAAAATTATGGCACACCCCGAGGAAGAATGAAATAGCTCATTCTTTAATGGCAGATTGCCATTATCAATCAAATAGCCTTATTTTACCCCGTGGAAATGCTTATCATTATTGATTTGATTTTACCATTATTTTGCCAGTTTAATGGCATGAATTAATGGTAATTTGTCACTCGTGTAAATCCGGCATAAGGCATTTTTGAACCTGTTTTCAGAACAACCAACCTGTCTGGTGATTGTTTTATAGGTGTTTCCTTCACTTCGAAGCTGTTTTGATAAATTCCCTTAACTGATGAGAACAATGCGACTTACGACTCAGTTTACTCCTACCAGTTTAAAAATAGTAAATAAATTAACACCACGAATGAGAGTATTAGAATTATACAATAACTTTTTTGCACAGGGAGATTTAACAAAGGTAATCATTAAAAGGACAATAAATCAAAACCAACGGCTAGATGCACGTAAACCAGCAACAAGATGATACAAGAGTGGTGCGACATATTTTATAATTCATTTTAGTAGCACTTGTTTCACTCTTTCTTAAGAAAATTAAAGCTTTCAAATATTCTTTTTCTCACTTATTATTTTGCACACCATGGACCTACAGCCAGACAAAGAGATAGACGGAATAGCGGGGCCCACGTTTTTGGTGTTCTATATCATAGTAATGTCAAGTTGAATTAAAATTTCGAGTTCGATTTCTTTTTCAAATGCAAAATTTGACAATAGGGAATTTGTATTCGAGGACACAAGAAAAATGTATTGATTTTTGGTAAATTTTTAATTAAATAAATCCGAAAATTCATATTTCTTATGAAATAAGATTAATTTTTTTTTAATCCATGATGAGTGCAATATGCATACCTCTTGTCAAAATATTATTTTCAGTAGAAACTTTCAAAAAATTAATGCGTGAATCACTAACTTTTTCATCAATGAGAGGAAGCTACACCCCATGAATTTGGTATGAAAACATCGATGAATTTAACATGGGGCTGTCATAGGCGTTCACCAAATGATTTTCGGGGTGAAAATTTAACGGTGAAATCACGAAGGAGGGGTAACTAGTTTATTCATAAGCAAATTATATGTGGTGAAAAATGGCATTGACGGTAAGCTGTGAAATCAATAGTTAACTTAGAGTTGATTATTCAGCAGGTGAAAAATGGCATGAATGCTCATCCATTAATTCACTATGTTAATGAGGGTGTTCAGTGGCGCACAGCTTTGCTGTGCAATACGTTCGTTGTTGTTGTAATACTAATTGGCTTCGATTTGGAAATCATGTTTTGTTCGTTCGTTCGTCAACTGTTAATAGCGCGTTATTTAACACGTATTACAACAACGAACGTTAATTCGCATGGAGCTGATTACGATGCCCTTAGGCCAAGTGCACCTTGGTAGATTCTCGTCGATAATAATCACCACGTCTCCATCTTTGATTTATTGGACCTTTTCAAACCATTTCGTTCGTCTCGTAAGCGTGGGGAGTTATTCCCGCACCCACCGCTTCCAAAAAATGTTCGCCATCTGTTGAACTTTCCTCCAGTCCTTTCGTGACATAAGTTCTCGATTCTGGAAGTCAATAAGTCCCTTACTTCCGCAGCACGACCCCAAAATGAAGTGGTTAGGTGTCAAGGCTTCTTCATTCTCATGTCCCAAAGTTGCATAGGTAAGCGGTCCTGAGTTTACGACAGCTTCTACCTCCACCAACGCTGATTGAAGAACCTCATCGTTTAGACGTTTGTATTCCAGGACTTACTTAAGAATCTTCTCCACCATACCGACGAGGCGTACCCAAAATCCACCCATGTGTGGAGCGGCTGGAGGATTGAAGAACCACTTTGTGCTAGGCGTTGTGAATTTACGGGCAAGCAACTCCTTGTTGACATGATGGAACTGATCGCGTATTTCTTTTTCCGCTCCCACGAAGTAAGTTCCATTGTCTGAATAAATCTCGGAATCAGTTGTAAAGGAAAATTCCACCTCAAGATGAATCGCTCTGCTGGTAAGGCATGTAAACAAAACTTCGAAATGCTCCAAGTCTGGCCAGCGGTAGTTGAGCCATCTGAGGAATTCTGGGTTTTGCATCCTTTATGTGGCAGAGCCAGCATTGTGTTCTGACTGATCTCACCAGTGTTCTCAAAGCTGGTATGAATTATTTTTGCCTTACCTCATAATAAACATTTGCATCGCAAACGTGCCTGAAAGATGTGTGGTAAGCATCTACAATAAGAAAACTAACCCTATTCTGCCTCGGTAGGATTACTGGTCTTCTGGTTTCCTTGTTCACAAATTCTGCATAATCAATTCGTCCTTCAAGACGTAGGACTTCCTGATCATCGACGCAAGGATTAAGTTGGTAAATCTCACTAGATTTCGGAACCTGCTTTCCATCTTTCATCAATGCCGGCTCATCAGCGTATCCGGACCACTGCGCCATTCTCCATAATATTACTTCCGGATTTTGCAACTTGATCTTCACGGCCGAATCACTGGTTTTTGCCTTCACCGCCTTTTGCAGATTGTTACAGGACCGGACGATCCATGCAACAACTTTCCGAAGACGCTCCCAGGTGGAATATCGATCGAAGTCTATTACCAGTGCCCGAATGCCTTTTTCCATTCGGCTGATGTTTTCCCTCATAGCAAGCACATATTTGGCTCGCAGACCAATTTTGACCTCCTCAGCCTGTTCTCTTGCAGCTGGTGTAAAAAGTTAGGTGCCATAAACCATCTGCTGTCCTTATCGAAAGACGGCTGCTTTGACCACTTTGTTGCTTCATCCGCCACGTTGAGATTGGTGGGCATCAATAGTTTCATTCCAGTTCAGTTTTTTGAGCCATACGTCCTGCAGAAGTACTTTGATTCGCACCAGGTAGAAAGCCAGGAACCCTAGAGGATCATAAATAGACATTAAGATTTTAAGTAACTCACGCTTTGTCGGTAATTTGGCTCCAGACAAAATATCCTCATGCGTCTTGATGAATCTAAACGAGAACGTTAGAATGTCTTCGTTTGGCCGTCACCACAACCCCAAACTTTAGCCATATTGTTTTCTATGCCGCAGTCCATTGTCCGGCCATCGCTCTCAGCAGGTTGGTCAAGAGCGCGAAGCACCTCTACTGAATTTGACATCCAACGCCTCATTCGAAACCCAGCTTTTGAATGAATCTCCCGTACCTCAGTAGCTAGGTGTACAGCTTCTTCCTTGGTTGCCACACTGTCCAACAAATCGTCCATATAATGGTGCTTTAGAATACTTTTCACCGCCCGTGGATACTTCTCAGAAAACTCAGCAGCGTTGGTGTCCTTAACATGAAGTGCAATGCTCGGAGAACAGGAAGCCCCAAACGTAAGTACCTCCATTCGATAAACGTCCGGCTTACGGTTGCTTTCCCCATCGCGCCAAAGAAACCGTTGTGCAAATTGATCTTCTTCTCTCACACGTATTTGGTGGAACATTTCTTCTATGTCTCCGGTAATTGCCACCATATGAGTTCTGAATCCGCAGAGTACTTCAGGAAGGTTCCTCAGTTGGTCGGGACCCTTAAGCAGCATCTTATTTAAGGATACTCCTTGTGTTTGAGCCGCTGCATCCCACACCAGTATGACTTTGCCCGGCTTATTGTGGTTGTTGACGATGAAAATCGGCGAATACCAAGTTTTCGGTGAAACTGCATCTAAGTCCATTTGGTTGCATGTTCTTGCATAACCTTTCTCAACCAAACTGGTCACCTGTTGATTGATGTTGTAGATGACCATCGGTGTACGGAGCACCTTCCTCTCTAAGCAGCATAAACGCTTGAATGCCATCTCGTAGCTTTTGGACATGGAAATGTTGTCATGACGCCACAAAAGGCCACACTCGTACTTGCTTTCGATTCGATGTAGCTTACAGAATCATCTTCGCTCTTAAGTCGTCCTTCGAAGCCGACTTCAACTGAGCAGTTCCACTTTCTTCCAAAGCGAAATGTTGTTTTACCAGTTCATGCATGTCCTGATCGTACTCGCAGATCTGGAAGTTGCCGTAAGAATCTAACTCACGTTCCCTGCCACCACTGAGACACCATCCCAGTCTTGTCTTGACGGCAAACGGTTCGTTCCACTTGTCTTCCAGTACTTTCATTGCGACGGCTGCCATTTCGTTATTTTGCTATGAGAATGCCGCACTCAGCATTGTCGTGTGGCTTAAGTGGGAGACCCTTTAGATGATTTTACTTGCTCAACAATTCCTGAGAAACTGATTGCACTGGAAGGGCAAGGGAACTTACAGTCCTGACCCCACTAAGTCGCAAGCTCGGGTACCTATCCTTATCGATGGCATTCGATGAAACAGTCAGCGACACAAACTGAGATTGTTCTTCACGACGAGTGAAAATGGCCGACCATCTTAGGCACAATGGTTTAGACTTGCCTTTTAACTTGACCTTCTTCAAAAGCGAGTCCTCCAGCAAGGTAAGTGACGAACCGCTATCCAGGAAAGCATACGTGTGAACATCCGTTCCATCACCATGTAGAATCACCGGTAGAATCCTAAACAGCGTTCCTATATCCTTGTCTTGTTGATGGGTGTAACAAGCGCACATGTCATTGCGGGCGATCACTCACTTATTAGATATGTTATCTCGGATACCCAGCTATCGGGGTATATCTGTGGACGAATCAGATAAGTTAGCTGTAAGCTGTCAAAAAATCAAAGCAAAACGCATACCAACGAATTTTGCAGTCAGCTGGTTCTATACATTTGTTCTCGGATAGCTAGTTATTCCAATTTTTTTGGGATAACTCAAGATAGATTTCATGAGAGCAGCTGTTTTTTCATCAGATGTGGTTTTGCACGCATTACAACAACAGAAAGTTAATCCAGATTGCTGAGAATAATTGAGTGAACGTCCCCATCATAGAGAAACTAATATAGAGGCACGACTTCGGGGGTTTATTCTCTTTCACCCTACAAGCTAAATTGAGAGGATTTCCTCCGTTTCGACAAGCATGTTTTAGTTGCCCGTGCATTTTAAATGGACCAGACACCAACACAGGCTTATCGAAACGGAGGAGTGCTCAATCCCAATTTTGGTAGATATGGTGACCTAATATTTAAAATGGAAATCCGTTAAATTCAAAAATTGAAAAATGAATTGCTTTTTAGTTAAATTGTATTTTTAAAGGCCTTAATCAAACATAAAACATACTAATAAAAGCTTTTTGTTGATTCTGGCTTACAAATTAAGCAATATTTATTAATTTTATGTTCAAAATGAAGAAAATCCAATCAAAAAGTAGAACCAAACCATAGCATATTAATGCGTACGTGCCAAAATTCCACCACAAGAAAAGACCAGTTTACTCAATTTGAGGTGAGTATTTTGACAGCTGACAAAACAATAAAAAAAAGATATTCATTTCAAAACAAATATTGGAAGTGCGCGAGTTTTATTTTATTTATTTTGTATTTTGTCCTGTAATTTAATTTTAAAATATATTGTTTCGTCAGTTGCTACGAAAATATTAACTCAAAAAGAATACTTTCGTAATTTAACTAATTCTTATCTTCCATCATACCAAACCAATCTTAATCTTCCCGAAGTCATTGGTAAAGCTACTTTGAAAACAAATTTCGTTAAGCATCTTGTATTGGCTCACAGTAAAAACAATGTTAAACCAATTGAACGCATGAAGAATGCCTTGTTAACAGCAGAAATCCACCAAGAAATGGAGCACATGCGATTGAATAAAATGTATCGCATCCAAGCGTACGCTTGGTCGCATTTAGTTCGTGGCAATTGCTTTTGTGTGATCAACTCGAATAGAACTGGTAAAACCTGGTGTTATTTGCCTCCGGTTTGTAGCATGTTGAGTTTCTGTCTAGAATCGAAAGGCATTCTGCCGACCTATGGTTCAGCTGTTATTATAATCGCACCATCGTCCGTTCAGGTTGAGAGTATTTCTCGTCATTGTCGACGCATTTTGGCTAGCACAACACCAAAAATTAGTATTGTCCCAGCACATGGACTTCGAAACAACGAAGATGTTAAAATTGAACTGCTTAATGGGTGTGGTGTGCGTAATAACACCACCGTGTGGCAGCGTTTGCTCGAGGCCAACGAGAAGGAAAACTTGCTCAACATACGCCAAGTAAAATTTTAGTTATCGATGGTTTGGAGAGCATAATGAATGAGAATCCCGAGTTTGATGAAACCCTCTTCAAGCTTATCTCTCTAGTTCTTCAAGATGAAAAGATTCCATTTCAACTGGTGGTCACTTCCAAGGCATGGACTCGGCGATTTATTAATTTTGTAAGGATTGCTAATCAGCCTTTGTTGTGCATTGCAGACTATTTAGAAGCTGCAGTCTATGCCAAGGGTAAAGTTTCCATTAAATTGCAAAGTAACTCCGAAAAGATGTCGGTTGTTATGAAATGTTTGGATAAGTGCGCATATCAGTTGGAGCGTTGTGCAGTCTTGTGCAATTCGGCAGATGAAGTACTGGAAGTTGAGAGATGCTTGCGCGAATCCGGATACATGTGTATGGTTTATACGGATCAAATGCCTGCTGATAGTACCGATATGATCAAGGAATGGAAGGAGAAGGTAAGTCTCATAGTATAGTATAGTATAGAATAAAAAAAAAACTCCTGCTTTTTCTAAGACTAGATAGCACACGAACTTGCTGTTGTAGCTAACAACCTTAATGTATCTAGACATTAAAGCTGTTTAGGCCGATGTAGTTAAGATTACTTTAATTCTTAGTATAATGAATTGTCGGATAGATGATTAAAAGAATAGTTACTTAGGTAAATACCAATCTACAAATGTATATTTAAATCTTTGTTATGGATTTGAATTATGTAAGTTAGGATAGTAAAATATATATATATATATATATATTTATGGAAGCTAAGTATGTAAACATGTGCATATAATAATGAAAATGAAGGATGTAGGTGGGTAGGTAGCTATATGCATATAACTTTATAATTTAGGTGCAATCTGCATACATAAGATTCATGTGATTCTTAGACACATATTATTTAATATAGAATACGAATAGATTTTGAACTATATCTTTGCAACGGGTTGTCCAATAAAGGTGAGCGATATCTTTTTAGAATCAGCACTCCATACTTTCAAAGAAAGCATCAACATTTTTTGCAAAGAAGTTGAATAAAAAAAAATAGCTCCAGGAATACGCATACATCATTCTAAATATGCGTATTTCAAGAGTGATTTTTTGCAATAAGGCTTCTACATAAAATCTTTTGATGCTGATTTTGAGAGTATCAAGAGTATATTACAAAAAGGTATCAGCCAAGTTTTTAGGATAACCCGTTCCAAAGATACACTTCAAAGTATTTTCAGATTATGTATTTCAAGGTGAACAGTGAATAGATTTTCAACTATATCTTTGCAACGGGTTGTCCAATAAAGTTGAGCGATATCTTTTTAGAATCAGCACTTCATACTTTCAAAGGAAGCATCAACATTTTCTGCAAACAAGTTGAATAAAAAAAAATAGCTCCAGGAATACGCATACATCATTCTAAATATGCGTATTTCAAGAGTGATTTTTTGCAATAAGGCTTCTACATAAAAACTTTTGATGCTGATTTTGAGAGTATCAAGAGTAGATTACAAAAAGGTATCAACCAAGTTTTTAGGATAACCCGTTCCAAAGATACACTTCAAAGTATTTTCAGATTATGTATTTCAAGGTGAACAGTGAATAGATTTTCAACTATATCTTTGCAACGGGTTGTCCAATAAAGTTGAGCGATATCTTTTTAGAATCAGCACTTCATACTTTCAAAGGAAGCATCAACATTTTTTGCAAAGAAGTTGAATAAAAAAAAATAGCTCCAGGAATACGCATACATCATTCTAAATATGCGTATTTCAAGAGTGATTTTTTGCAATAAGGCTTCTACATAAAAACTTTTGATGCTGATTTTGAGAGTATCAAGAGTAGATTACAAAAAGGTATCAACCAAGTTTTTAGGTGTTGTGGACACCCCTGAGATGCATCCGATGAAAATACCTGCATATAAAATATTTTTTTTTTATTTCGTTCCAATAATCGCTGCTGAAACCAATACTTTTGCGTTGAAACAAGCGATTACGATCCGACCCTCTTTTTGGGACTGTGGGGGTTGCTGGGCGGCTACAGAAAAAAAAAAGAGAAAAATTGAACCTTCGGTTCGTCAAAACACCTTGGTTTCGTTTTGATTTCCCGATTCCGGCGTGGGGTGGTTCCTAAACCCACTTGCGCTTTTGTTTTGATATTAGTCCTTTACAAAATTTTTTGTTTTGTTTTGATATATTAATTTATTTTTTTTGGTACACTGGCACAACCGGCAAATTAATTCACAACACAAATGAAGAAACGTCGGGACAGATATGGTGGAAGGTGTAAGAATCCGCGCACAAACTCGTTTTGAATCCGTCTCCAAAAAGAGATTTAATTCGGATCTGTTTTTCCGGAATAATATTGATTTTAATTTGGAACGAATTTGATTTTCAGAAAAAAATTGACGGCGGCTCGACGGCAGGTTGATGTTTTTGTTGAAACAAAATAGTAGTAGTTTAAAAATTAAATAAATGCCCAGAAAAGTCTGATAGCCTTGTGGTTGTATACATTATGTTGTTTCTTTTGATTATAAAATTTGTATATTTTCCAAACGATAAGACGAACAACTTATCATGGAACGAGAAATGTTATCAGCAAAACCAAAACAGTTGAAACCACACGTACAAACATCAACATTAACTACTGTAGATAAATGTGTACCTACTTAAGAATTATGAACATTAAAAACTCACCTCTACAATCTGCAGTGGCTTTGTATGTGGGTTGTACATATGAATCTCGGGCGATAGCGTTGAATTCAGAGGGGCACGTATGCCCACCAACGGCTTCAGTCGATAGGGACACTCTCTTCCCTCACCCTTCACCAACAGCCTGGC
Source organism: Philhelius pedissequus (assembly GCA_910595825.1). Lineage (NCBI taxonomy): Eukaryota > Metazoa > Arthropoda > Insecta > Diptera > Syrphidae > Philhelius > Philhelius pedissequus. The sequence continues at coordinate 217,743,667 of OU343160.1, read as the reverse complement.
TTGGCCAAAGGATGTGTGTATAAGTAAATTTGTTTCCACAGCACCATGTGATCGGGGTAGAAAAACAACATTAAATGTAGTATTGCCCTGAGGCGGTACGACTTTGTCTTGAAAAAAACGAACTATAGAAATCAGCAGTCTTGCCAGTCACAGAGCTCAGGTATACACTGCTGTTTTCATTCTGATTGACTAGGGTCACAATATGCGATTGAGCGGTCCCAATCGACCATGCCCCGAAGTCAATGCTAGGCGGCTGAAAAGCCAAACTGCGATACAATTCGGATGCCAATTCTGTGGTTACATCTAAGGACGATGTAGCACTCTCTGTTGAGGAACTCAGAGCAATGCTTTCCACATAAATATCCTGGTGTCGTTGGTTCCGTTGTTGATAATCATTATCGGCCTTGTCCAGTTGACAATCGATAAGTGCACTATGCAAAAGGCATAAAAGGGTTAGCAACAGCATGATTATGGGCTTCTCCAACGCGTGGGGTCTTTTTATTTTTTTTTCTTCGTTTGTTCTCTTTAGTGTTGAACTATTTTGATGGCTCGACTTTTAGAATTGTATGAAGTGAAAAATTGTGCGCTTGCAAATCCAAATAGCATTGCAGTTTTCAGGCTATGACGGATCATAAATTCAGTTTATATGTTATTCAATATGTTATGTATTAAATTGTAAATAAATTCAACTTGGAAATTGTTATATTTTGTAAAAGAATTTGTATTTATTTTTATTTTCTGAATGCGTTTCCGCAATTTCTGCAACAACTCTGTTGAAACAAAACCACATAACCCAGAACTACCACGATGCGCGAATGACTTATTTTTTTTTGTATTGACAGCCGACGGGCTGATAGTGTGCCAGAGCGAAGCAGGTATACTAGTAGGGGATAAAGCTCTGGAAAGATGTAATGGGATGATGTGAGGAAGGAGCAGGGATAGTGAACGGTGAATGACTGCTGGTTCGCTTCATTCGTAGGGATAGATTGGAAAGGGAAGTAGGTTTTTTTTAAATAAGAAACAAGACAACATGACTTAGGGGAAGGTGGCGGACAGATTGTGGGCGATTCACAATAGGAGTTGAAATTAAGGGTTGAGTACAAAATAGGTTTGTTTCTGAGATGCTAAAAGGATTGTAGTAAATGGTAGTGTTTCGGATAGGCTACGGATTTTCATTTTCCGGTATTTGTGCGAGCCGTTGAGCTATCGGTGGCAAACCACCAATTAGACTAACTTGTCGTAAGAACAAAGGAAATTTGCCACGGTTAGGCTAGTGATTACCGTAGGACAGATTCTCTTTGTCATTACGATTTAAAATCAGGCGGAGTTCAGTCGTTAAAAACTTTAAAGGTGATACTTGAACAGCATAATTTTCCACATAATAGATTGCGCGGGTAAAATTTGAATTCGTATGTAATAAATTTTTGCGATATCATAAGGATATTTATTTTAGAATTTTTCTTCGGATTTGTTGGGATCAATAGTGTTTATTTCAAGAAATAAAGTGCTTTAGCGGATAAGAATCTTGTGGTTGCCAACTTATAAGTGGATTTAGCTAGTGACAGGCACCAGGTAATAATATTAACACAATTTCGATTAAAAGTGCTATTCTGAAGGATGTCCTGTTTTTAGTGAGGAAGAATCGGCGGCAAACGACGTAGACAGTGGGTTGTTGCCGCCGCTGGTGTTTTTAACGGTCTAACCGTGGATATCCCCCTAGTGCATTTGCTCTTGGCGTATTGAAAAGTGGGAACGAGCTCGCCTTACGACTCATATTGCCAAGCTAGAACTCCTCTGGGAATAAGAAGGGGTCCGCTACTTCACTGGTGTTAAGTGGCAGCTTACAGCACTAAGATCCAGGCCCGTGTAAGACCCGGGCGGTCAAGTAAAAACCTCCTAGTGCTCATTTGCATCTATAGATAAATTTGCAATCCTTTTTATACTTATATAACATATAAACATATATATGCCTATAACAAAATTATTTCGGTACAAGAATACCTACGATTCGATTGGTTTTAATCGACTACCTACCCATCGCTATATACTCATAACGACTGGTGCTTCTGGGCACGCTTATGTAAATATTCCGTACGCCGTTGGTTGGCGATCGACGCTTATAGGCAGAAGCCGTATATATATGTAAAAACAACTATATACAACATTGGCGTGATAGTGAAATTTTGTGTTATAATTAAGTGTTGATTTTCATTTATTATTATTATAGTTTTTTTTGGATTTTTTTATATATACCTACATATTTGAATTGCTGGGTGGTGGGGTAAAAGTGAACGCCGATATAAGATTTTTCTTTGGGGGTCGTCCGTCCCGTGCGGATTAAGTTATTCGTAATACTCCGGTAGTGATAGCAAGATTTTGCGAACCCTTAGCTACCCACAGAGAGCTCTATGTAGGTAGGATAACGGGGGTTGAAGATACCTTCGATCAAAAAAGGAGGACAGTTAGAAAGGCCGGTGGATAACTGGAAACTTAAACCTAGCGGGAGCAGAGCAGACACCGGTTCGACCGCCGGTAAACTCGCGTCGTCACTTTTGGCCAAATTACCGGGAATTTAAAGTATATATGGTTTTTTTTTTAAAGTTGAGCAATTTAATTGATAGTTTTTTTTTAGATTAATTCCAAACCCTGTTATCCATATTAAATTTTAAATTGTTGGTATATTTTATGTAAGTTGCATTGAGAATAAATTCAAGCTGTAAATCACGTCAAATGCTGATGAAACTCACCGTGTTTTTATGAGCTTCCAAGGGGCTTAAAATGGTGCAATAAATTCTCTTTCAGGGGGTGCGGAAGGGCTAGCGATGGACGTACTGTAGCCTGAAGATACTATGGTTCGATCGCGATAGTAAATCCGATCTGATTTGCGACTAAGGGGAATTCGAGATTCGGGCCGAATGAATTCCAGGTGGGGTGGGTATAGGCCGAGCTGCATCATCAGCCGCAGCGTTCCTGAAGTGTGGACTATTTGGTGGTGGCTAAGTGATAGTTTCTTTTTTGGCATGATTTATGTTTTTTTTGGAATAGGCGAGGTCTAGCTATGGGGGCAAGATCCCCCCCTAATCCGGCGAGCTGAAGCGAGCATAGCGAGCATGCCATCGCCTCCATAGCGGACATTCTACCCCCTCTCAGTCCCATCCTACCCGCTTCCTGTCCTCTTATATTTTTACTCAATTTTTTTTTTGCAGCTTCTACTTCCACCCTACCTATCTCCACCTCCTATCCTTTTGCCATATTTCAAATGGCGCCCATACGTACTTTTTGTGATTGTCTAGTCTTTCGTTTGGGATTTAATCGGTTTTGGACGGTTTCGAAAACAGCATTCGATCGTGACGTAAGTCGTGAACGAAATCGCTCGTGAGAATGTTCGTTCACTTGCGACGGGACGGTAGGATGGTGTTTAAGAGACTAGAAGGAACTGATAGTTAATGTTGGATAAAAATTTGAATTTTAAATTAAATAATTATGGAGTCCGGTTGACGTCGAGGGCGGCATCCATTCGGCACGTAGGTCGTGAACAAGATTGCTTTTGAGAATGCTTGTTTACTTGCGACGGGACGAGTGGATGGTGGGTGTCCGAGACGGCAACCGAGACTACAGAATGATATCGCCCTCATTGTCCGAAAAAGAGATTCGGTAAGTCTTCCTGAGGAAGGTTGTTACATACCACTGGAATCGCGACAGAATACTCTTGATCGGATAATGAAGGTGTCATGAGAACTGAGATAGCGCGTAATCAGGGCGGAGTCGATTCGTAAGTCTTGGATGGAATTGCTCGTGAGAAAGTCCATCCAATCGCGACGAGGAAATTCGGTCCTGATGACAGCGGTTCTTTTTATGTTCCTTTTCGCTGATAATGTTTTGTGCCCTCGTAGGTTTCCTCGTGTTTTATGTTATCCACACTTCGGGAAGTAATAATAATAGAGAAAAAAAGAAATAGTAAGTGAATAAAAGGATTCGCTGTCGAACCATGGAGATCGAGGTGAAAAGTTTCCGCGTATTGCAGCCTGAAGCACCCCCACATTCATATGAAATATATACACACAATACCAATATTTCGATACATTTTTTTATTTTTAGGATTAATTTGAAAAAAAAATATACATATATAATAACCATTTTTAAATTTTTGAGGCATTATTGGTTCATTCAAGGATAATTATTTTTCTTAAATTGTTGTGGAATTATAGGGTCGCTCAAGGGTGAGTTATATTACCAATTGTTTCGAGGAGGTAACGAATCGTGCTATTGAGGTTGAGAGACCTAAAGTATAGCATAGTTAGTTCGTTTTGTGTTAGCAAAAAAAAAAAAAAAAAAAGGCCATAGTAGGTTTAAGTTTCAAGCCGTTAGAAGTAATGGTGCATTTCTAGGTATAGATTAATAGATTAGTTAGAAATTTTAGCATAGTGTATAGGTAGGATAGTTATATAAAACAAAAATCAAATAGATTGGGTTTTTTTTGTAAGTATAGGTTGTTTAGTATAGTTTTTGTTTAAGTAGATATATTCGTTCCTTTTATTTGTTAGTTTAGGAGTTAAGCATAGTTTGTAGGGATAGGATAAGTAGAATAGATATAAAATTTAAAAAAAAAAAAAAAAAAAAAAAAAAAATAAATAGAAAAAAAAATAAAATACATAAAAAAAAATAATATAAGTAGATTAGTTTCTGTAGGTTTAAGATATATAGGCTTTAGTTGTTAGATTAGTATATAGTATCGTTCAGAGGTAGTTATAAAGGTTAGTTTAGAAATTTAAGCACGGATTGTTGTTAGAAAGTAAGATTTGAAATTTTTTTTTGTATTTTTTTTTGCAAGTGAATTATAAACGTTGAGCTGTGTTGTCATTTAAATTTGTTTGTTGTATCCTAATAATATTTATAGTAAGAAGTTTTCCAATTATTTTCTATTTGAGGGCTGTAGGTAGCCGTATAATATTAAAGCTTTGAATAGAGGTAGTTTCTAGCAGTTTTAATTGCGTCTGGTTTTTATGAAACGCCAAGAAGAGGAAATCCTCGAACAAGAGATCACCTGTGTGAGAGATTTTGCGAAGGACCGAGTACTTACTCGGGCACTACGCGATAGGCTTTTACAAAATTTGCCGGAAATGTCATTTGTTAAGCACTCGCCGATTAAAAAGAAAGGTACCGAACCTCAGATTATGCCGACTGGCGAATTTTCCACCGATAGCGCTCGCCGGCCGCACAGCTTGATAGGGCAAGGTTTTGGGGATGATCTGAACCGCACTCTTGGTGGTCCTGGTGGGTCCGGTATTGCAACAGGCCTAACCGATGTCGAACATCGCCATGGTGATCCCTCCGAAAGTGGTACTGGATCCGAAACGGTTTCCGGGCCTCCGTACAGCGATTTGACCGTAGGTGGTAATGGTTTGCCAAAGGCAACGAACCAACTAAACGTTAGTGCGGGCTCCGGAGCCGCAGGGGACAGTAGGCTTCCGCGGAGTGAAAAGGTGATGGTAGATCCGGCAACGCTAGGCTCTTTAATTAGTGCGGAGGTGAGAGCGGCGATGGAACAGGCTAGGTCTGAGCAAATGGAGTTATCCAGAAGCTCCGTGGATAGGGAAGTTTCGGAGACATTGAGGGACGAGATTAGGCAACAGGTTTTGAGTCTCATGAAGGAAGTGAGTACGACTCTGCGGGTGACTCAACCAGGCGAAGAGGGTTTCCGACAGCCGACGGGCAATCCAGCAGTGGCACCGACGCCAGTTTCGGAACAAATCGCCGTACCTTCAAGGCATCCTCAGCGAGACCCAAGGCCTAGGTTTTTTCAACCAAGGGATCCTAATCCGAGACCAGTTGGAGAGTGTGGATACCTGCCGAGTGGCGGGCGGCAACCGAGTCCTTTTCAGGATCCTCACAGCGAGGCGAGGGTTCATAATGGTAGACGGGCTCCACTCCCAAGTAATTCATCTCATTATTACCAACATTCTACCATGAGAATGCCCATCAAAATGGACAAGTGGGGTTTAAAATTTGACGGCAAAGCCGAAACACTCAGCGTAGAGGATTTTGTCTTTAGAGTGGAGACCCTGCAATGCCAATATGAATGCTCCTGGGCTGAGATCATGAGAGATTTTCATCTTTTACTCTCAGGTGCTGCCAGTGAGTGGTACTGGTACTACCATCGTTCCAATGGTCGACCAGACTGGCCCATGCTAAGGGATGCGTTGTTACGGCACTTTCGAAGTTCGAAGTCGGACTACGAGATAATCCGAGAAATAATGGAACGGAAGCAAGGCACCTGGGAGTCAAGTGATGAGTATTTTGCGGCCATTACGAAACTTAGATCTCGGCTCAGGGTGCAGATTCCCGAAATTGAGCTGGTGAGGATCCTGAAAAGGAACCTGAATGAGCGGTTGGAAAGGTTGGTGTATCCGCAAGCCGTTTACTCCGTGGACCAGCTGAGAATGGCCTGCAAGGAGGCGGAGTATGCGTTCCCGAAGAAGGACCGGGACGGTCCGAAGCAATATAGAGCTCCAAATCGTTTCGTGGCGAATGAGTTAGAGCAGTTTTATGAGCCAGACATGAGGCCGTCACAGGACGAACAAGTCAACGCTCTGCAACACTTGGGCGTTCGCCCAAAAGTTTCAAGTGGCCAACAGGAAAATCGTCCCGGGGTTTGCTGGAACTGTAGGTTGCCAGGACACTCTTTCGTGGATTGCCCGTCGACCCGGAGGAACATCTTTTGTTATCGGTGTGGGCAAGAGGGGGTAATAACGCCGAAATGTTCGCGGTGCATTTCGGAAAACCGCAACCGGAACGCAACGACTTCGGGGGAGTCGCGTTCGACTCAAACACCCCACATGGAGAAGTAAGGAATGCCGAGTCACAAACCTGTTTCGAAGAAACGAAAATTAGAATCCTGGCCAGAAAAAGTAATGATAGAGTGGTAGAAAAGGAAACTGGAAAACGATTTGAGATTAAACCTTTACATGAGAGGATTAGAAATTACTACGAAGCAAGAGAGACGATATTCGGAGGAAAAGTAAGCGCAGTCTCTAAAAGAATTAGTAAAGCGAGAATTCGGTATGAACTAAGGAAACAAACACGTATGAGCATTTCTTCGTCGGTTATAGATACTCATGCTGATCCCCGTCCTTACGCTAAAGTTCAAATCGCCAACAAAAGCGTGTATGGATTGTTGGATAGCGGGGCCAGTGTGAGTATTCTAGGGAAAGATTGCCTGAAATTCTTAGATGAGATTGGAGTGAAATTTCATCCCTTCAAGTCTGGGGTTAAAACAGCCGATGGTAAAAATCAGGCTATAATCGGGTAAATTAAATTGAATGTCAATTATAAGTGTAGCGAAGAGTCAATAACGTTTTATTTGGTGCCCAATCTCGATCAGGAATTGTACTTAGGAGTGGATTTCTGGAAGGCGTTCCAAATCGCTCCAAATGTTGTGAGTGCCGTGTCGATTTTGGAGGATAACGCGGATTTGAGTAACGCACACGAACTTTCGGTGGAACAACGGTCGCGATTGGAAGCGGTGAAACAGAAGTTTCTTGATTTCGATCGCCACGGTCTTGGTAAAACAGAACTAATGGAGCACGTCATCGATACCGGAGACGCGGAGCCTGTTAAGCAGCGTCATAACCCTGTTTCTCCAGCGGTGCAGGCCTTATTATACCAGGAAATAGATAGGATGCTTCAGCTCGGCGTTATTGAGGAGAGTGAAAGCCCTTGGTGCTCGCCTGTTGTCCTTATAAAGAAGCCAGCCATAGACGGTACCATTAAGTATCGTTTTTGTCTGGATTCTCGTAAGGTCAATGCGTTAAGCAAAAAGGATGCTAACCCTCTCCCCCATATCGAAGGGCTGATCAGTCGTCTACCTAATACCTATTTTATAAGCAGTGTAGATCTGAAAGAAGCTTTTTGGCAAATACCGTTGGAGAGGCAGAGTAGAGAGAAAACTGCGTTTGCGGTACCGGGAAGACCCTTATACCAATTCACGGTCATGCCCTTTGGGTTGTGTAATGCAGCTCAAAGGTTATGTCGGTTAATGGATAAGGTTATTCCTGCACGACTCAGGGACAACGTCTTTGTGTATTTAGATGACCTGTTAATAATCGCTCCGGATTTTGAGACACATATCGCCCTGCTGGGAGAAGTAGCCGAGTGTTTAAGAAAGGCAAACCTCACCATCAACCTTAAAAAGTCCAGGTTTTGCTTTAGGGAGCTAAAATACCTGGGTTTTATCGTTGGTGGTGGGAAGGTGAAAACGGATCCGGCGAAGGTCGAAGCGGTCGTCGATTTTCCGATGCCGAAAAATGCTCGACAGGTCCGTCGGCTACTTGGTCTAGCAGGGTGGTATAGGCGATTTATCAGGGACTTCTCCAGTTTAACCGCGCCCTTGACAGATACGTTGAAGAAGAAGAACACAAAGTTTACTATGACGGAGGAAGCAATAACCGCGTTCGAAAATCTGAAAAAGGCCTTAACGACAGCTCCGGTGCTTTCGCACCCAGATTTTTCGAGGCGGTTTTATGTGCAGTGCGACGCGTCAGACTCTGGAATCGGCGCGGTACTCTTTCAGAAGAGCGAGGCGGGAGAAGAAAGTCCGATTTCCTACTTCTCACAAAAACTGAATTCTTGCCAACGGAATTATAGTGTGACCGAGAAGGAATGTATGGCAGCAGTGATGGCAGTTAAAAAGTTCAGGCCCTACGTCGAAGGTATGGCTTTCACCATAATAACGGACCACTCGAGCCTGAAGTGGTTAATGACCATGAAGGACCTCAGTGGCAGGCTGGCTAGGTGGTCACTTGAATTACAGTCTTATACCTTCGACATAGAACACCGAAAAGGCTCACTGAATGTCGTGCCGGATACGCTTTCTCGGGCACACTTAGATAGTTTGGACATAGGAGAAGTAGCGCCATTAGTTGATCTCGAGTCAGAAGAATTCCACTCCGAAGAGTACAAGGATCTGATCAACACTATTCGAGATCACCAGACCGAGTTGCCGGATTTGAAAATTGTTGATTCGTTCATATATAAACGCGCGCTACCCTTAACTAGTGACGATTCACTTTTAGAGAATACCTGGCGGCTGTGGATACCCTCAGGGTTAACAGAGAGTATAATTATGAAGGCCCATAATCCGACTCGAGCCGCGCATGGAGGTGTAGCTAAAACCTTACACCGGATACGCGAATATTTTTATTGGCCAAATATGACCGTTCAAATCCGACAATTTGTAACCAAATGCGAAACATGTAAACAATCAAAGTCTACGAGTCAAGTCCAACGTCCTCCGATATGTAACAGTTTTGAAACCGATCGTCCTTTTCAGAAAATTTATGTAGATTTTATTGGCCCTTATCCGCGATCAAAAGCAGGTAATTCGTTTGTTTTTGTTGTCTTAGATCATTTGTCTAAATATGTTTTGTTAAAGCCTCTACGTTCTGCCAACTCTGGAAGCATCATTACGTTTTTGAAAAACGACGTTTTTAATTCTTTCGGCGTACCTCAGATACTGCATTCTGATAACGGCAAGCGGTTCCTGTCGAAAGAATTCCAAAACTTTTTAGAGAAGTATGGAGTACGCCACTTCCGAACCGCGAATTATGCTCCTCAATCGAATGCTTCTGAGAGAGTCAACAGATCGTTACTAGCTGCGATACGATCTTACTTAAAAGAGGACCAACGTGACTGGGATGTGAACTTAAGCGACATCGCGTGCGCGATGAGAAGTTCCGTCCATTCTGCTACAGGTGTGTCACCCTATTTTGCTTTATTCGGGACCAATATGATGACACACGGAAGTAGCTATGCGTTGGCCCAAAAACTGAAGGTGGTAGAAGATGGCGAGCTGTTGACTCTCCCGAGACAGGAACGGCTGCAGATAATACGCGCCAAGATCAAAGAGGGTATTCTAAAGGCGAACGATAAAAGTGCTAAAATTTATAATACTCGCTCCCGAAATATTCGCTATGTGCCAGGGCAAGAAGTTTACAAAAGAAACTTTGTTCTCAGTGACTCCTCTAAGCGCCTTTCTTCGAAACTCTGTCCTAAATATGTAAAGTGTCGTGTGGTTAAGTCGGTAGGCAAAAACATGTATGAGCTAGAGAACCTAGCGGGGAAAAGTATTGGTATCTTTCATGCGAAAGACTTAAAACAGTAGAGTTTTGCCAGCCTAAATAACATCGAAGAGAAATTCTAACTACGGTGGATATATTTACATCAAGGAGCGATCGCGATAAATTTCGATTACGAAAATAAGTCCGATTGGAGCACATATAATCCCGGTCGGCGACAAGGCTGAGATATCTGGAGTACGTGCACTTACGTCCGTATGTGGGCCAACCAGTGTCTCCATTAAGACTGACCTCGTCCATAAGTGAGCGAGGGCGATGACCACTTGTACCTGATCGACTGTGATATTTCCAATCCTCTTTTATGTTTTGGCCGTAGTATGTAAGACTACCATAGTTATTCCACTCTTCGGAGTAAAATAGTGAGTAGGATACGCACTGAATTCAACAACTGTGATAATGCCTTTAAAGACCTGTGATATTAGGTTAAGGATATAGTTTGTTTATCGCCTGTGATAGTACGCCACCTTGTTCGATATAGGTGAGTTGGACACCTTAAATATGAATTCTAGTCACGTAACGTCTGTGATAATAACCAAACCCTTAACTTAACTACGGTGATATTTAATATTTTTTTTGGTCAGTTAGGAATTTTCTATCTTATTTCAAGGTCTGTGATAATTTTGTTGTAATATGTAATCGTTTTGTTTAGTTTTATAACCGCTAAAACATTATACCTGATTGGTTTGGAAACCCTCAGCGCGATTGCCGGGGTAATTAAGCAAGAAAAAAAAAAAAGCCAAACGAACCTACGAACCTAACGAAATATATACATACACATACACAGATAACTCGGTGGGTCGATAACATCTCCCACCATATCCATCCGGAGGATAGTTTAACAATACGCCGATGGAAGTAACGCAAACCCGATAGGCTTAGATAGAATTAATAGTATATTTATGCAAATAATATATAGACATACATACATATAAGATTGGGTAGTAAAACTCTAGGGGAAACCAACTTAGCGGAGACTTACCAAGTAGGGATGTTAAGACGACTGTTAAAAATAACTGGCCTGAGAGGCGATCACTGCTGATATGAGTACAGCTCACTAGTAGTCCATAATCCAACGACATCAAGGTGTACCACTTACGGAAGACGTGCTTCAAATTGCCCGGCTTGTGTTTTAAATGGGTTCTTCCCCACGGGAGAATTAATGGATATAGTGTCCATTTGTCACCGCCCCCCTTGTTTCCAGAGAAACCTCTGAGTCCGCAGTTTTGTTGTGGACACCCCTGAGATGCATCCGATGAAAATACCTGCATATAAAATATTTTTTTTTTATTTCGTTCCAATAATCGCTGCTGAAACCAATACTTTTGCGTTGAAACAAGCGATTACGATCCGACCCTCTTTTTGGGACTGTGGGGGTTGCTGGGCGGCTCCAGAAAAAAAAAAGAGAAAAATTGAACCTTCGGTTCGTCAAAACACCTTGGTTTCGTTTTGATTTCCCGATTCCGGCGTGGGGTGGTTCCTAAACCCACTTGCGCTTTTGTTTTGATATTAGTCCTTTACAAAATTTTTTGTTTTGTTTTGATATATTAATTTATTTTTTTTGGTACACTGGCACAACCGGCAAATTAATTCACAACACAAATGAAGAAACTTCGGGACAGATATGGTGGAAGGTGTAAGAATCCGCGCACAAACTCGTTTTGAATCCGTCTCCAAAAAGAGATTTAATTCGGATCTGTTTTTCCGGAATAATATTGATTTTAATTTGGAACGAATTTGATTTTCAGAAAAAAATTGACGGCGGCTCGACGGCAGGTTGATGTTTTTGTTGAAACAAAATAGTAGTAGTTTAAAAATTAAATAAATGCCCAGAAAAGTCTGATAGCCTTGTGGTTGTATACATTATGTTGTTTCTTTTGATTATAAAATTTGTATATTTTCCAAACGATAAGACGAACAACTTATCATGGAACGAGAAATGTTATCAGCAAAACCAAAACAGTTGAAACCACACGTACAAACATCAACATTAACTACTGTAGATAAATGTGTACCTACTTAAGAATTATGAACATTAAAAACTCACCTCTACAATCTGCAGTGGCTTTGTATGTGGGTTGTACATATGAATCTCGGGCGATAGCGTTGAATTCAGAGGGGCACGTATGCCCACCAACGGCTTCAGTCGATAGGGACACTCTCTTCCCTCACCCTTCACCAACAGCCTGGCTTGGCCAAAGGATGTGTGTATAAGTAAATTTGTTTCCACAGCACCATGTGATCGGGGTAGAAAAACAACATTAAATGTAGTATTGCCCTGAGGCGGTACGACTTTGTCTTGAAAAAAACGAACTATAGAAATCAGCAGTCTTGCCAGTCACAGAGCTCAGGTATACACTGCTGTTTTCATTCTGATTGACTAGGGTCACAATATGCGATTGAGCGGTCCCAATCGACCATGCCCCGAAGTCAATGCTAGGCGGCTGAAAAGCCAAACTGCGATACAATTCGGATGCCAATTCTGTGGTTACATCTAAGGACGATGTAGCACTCTGTTGAGGAACTCAGAGCAATGCTTTCCACATAAATATCCTGGTGTCGTTGGTTCCGTTGTTGATAATCATTATCGGCCTTGTCCAGTTGACAATCGATAAGTGCACTATGCAAAAGGCATAAAAGGGTTAGCAACAGCATGATTATGGGCTTCTCCAACGCGTGGGGTCTTTTTATTTTTTTTTCTTCGTTTGTTCTCTTTAGTGTTGAACTATTTTGATGGCTCGACTTTTAGAATTGTATGAAGTGAAAAATTGTGCGCTTGCAAATCCAAATAGCATTGCAGTTTTCAGGCTATGACGGATCATAAATTCAGTTTATATGTTATTCAATATGTTATGTATTAAATTGTAAATAAATTCAACTTGGAAATTGTTATATTTTGTAAAAGAATTTGTATTTATTTTTATTTTCTGAATGCGTTTCCGCAATTTCTGCAACAACTCTGTTGAAACAAAACCACATAACACAGAACTACCACGATGCGCGAATGACTTATTTTTTTTTGTATTGACAGCCGACGGGCTGATAGTGTGCCAGAGCGAAGCAGGTATACTAGTAGGGGATAAAGCTCTGGAAAGATGTAATGGGATGATGTGAGGAAGGAGCAGGGATAGTGAACGGTGAATGACTGCTGGTTCGCTTCATTCGTAGGGATAGATTGGAAAGGGAAGTAGGTTTTTTTTAAATAAGAAACAAGACAACATGACTTAGGGGAAGGTGGCGGACAGATTGTGGGCGATTCACAATAGGAGTTGAAATTAAGGGTTGAGTACAAAATAGGTTTGTTTCTGAGATGCTAAAAGGATTGTAGTAAATGGTAGTGTTTCGGATAGGCTACGGATTTTCATTTTCCGGTATTTGTGCGAGCCGTTGAGCTATCGGTGGCAAACCACCAATTAGACTAACTTGTCGTAAGAACAAAGGAAATTTGCCACGGTTAGGCTAGTGATTACCGTAGGACAGATTCTCTTTGTCATTACGATTTAAAATCAGGCGGAGTTCAGTCGTTAAAAACTTTAAAGGTGATACTTGAACAGCATAATTTTCCACATAATAGATTGCGCGGGTAAAATTTGAATTCGTATGTAATAAATTTTTGCGATATCATAAGGATATTTATTTTAGAATTTTTCTTCGGATTTGTTGGGATCAATAGTGTTTATTTCAAGAAATAAAGTGCTTTAGCGGATAAGAATCTTGTGGTTGCCAACTTATAAGTGGATTTAGCTAGTGACAGGCACCAGGTAATAATATTAACACAATTTCGATTAAAAGTGCTATTCTGAAGGATGTCCAGTTTTTAGTGAGGAAGAATCGGCGGCAAACGACGTAGACAGTGGGTTGTTGCCGCCGCTGGTGTTTTTAACGGTCTAACCGTGGATATCCCCCTAGTGCATTTGCTCTTGGCGTATTGAAAAGTGGGAACGAGCTCGCCTTACGACTCATATTGCCAAGCTAGAACTCCTCTGGGAATAAGAAGGGGTCCGCTACCTCACTGGTGTTAAGTGGCAGCTTACAGCACTAAGATCCAGGCCCGTGTAAGACCCGGGCGGTCAAGTAAAAACCTCCTAGTGCTCATTTGCATCTATAGATAAATTTGCAATCCTTTTTATAGTTATATAACATATAAACATATATATGCCTATAACAAAATTATTTCGGTACAAGAATACCTACGATTCGATTGGTTTTAATCGACTACCTACCCATCGCTATATACTCATAACGACTGGTGCTTCTGGGCACGCTTATGTAAATATTCCGTACGCCGTTGGTTGGCGATCGACGCTTATAGGCAGAAGCCGTATATATATGTTAAAACAACTATATACAACATTGGCGTGATAGTGAAATTTTGTGTTATAATTAAGTGTTGATTTTCATTTATTATTATTATAGTTTTTTTTGGATTTTTTTATATATACCTACATATTTGAATTGCTGGGTGGTGGGGTAAAAGTGAACGCCGATATAAGATTTTTCTTTGGGGGTCGTCCGTCCCGTGCGGATTAAGTTATTCGTAATACTCCGGTAGTGATAGCAAGATTTTGCGAACCCTTAGCTACCCACAGAGAGCTCTATGTAGGTAGGATAACGGGGGTTGAAGATACCTTCGATCAAAAAAGGAGGACAGTTAGAAAGGCCGGTGGATAACTGGAAACTTAAACCTAGCGGGAGCAGAGCAGACACCGGTTCGACCGCCGGTAAACTCGCGTCGTCACTTTTGGCCAAATTACCGGGAATTTAAAGTATATATGGTTTTTTTTTAAAGTTGAGCAATTTAATTGATAGTTTTTTTTTAGATTAATTCCAAACCCTGTTATCCATATTAAATTTTAAATTTTTGGTATATTTTATGTAAGTTGCATTGAGAATAAATTCAAGCTGTAAATCACGTCAAATGCTGATGAAACTCACCGTGTTTTTATGAGCTTCCAAGGGGCTTAAAATGGTGCAATAAATTCTCTTTCAGGGGGTGCGGAAGGGCTAGCGATGGACGTACTGTAGCCTGAAGATACTATGGTTCGATCGCGATAGTAAATCCGATCTGATTTGCGACTAAGGGGAATTCGAGATTTGGGCCGAATGAATTCCAGGTGGGGTGGGTATAGGCCGAGCTGCATCATCAGCCGCAGCGTTCCTGAAGTGTGGACTATTTGGTGGTGGCTAAGTGATAGTTTCTTTTTTGGCATGATTTATGTTTTTTTTGGAATAGGCGAGGTCTAGCTATGGGGGCAAGATCCCCCCCTAATCCGGCGAGCTGAAGCGAGCATAGCGAGCATGCCATCGCCTCTATAGCGGACATTCTACCCCCTCTCAGTCCCATCCTACCCGCTTCCTGTCCTCTTATATTTTTACTCAATTTTTTTTTTGCAGCTTCTACTTCCACCCTACCTATCTCCACCTCCTATCCTTTTGCCATATTTCATAGGATAACCCGTTCCAAAGATACACTTAAAAGTATTTTCAGATTATGTATTTCAAGGTGAACAGTGAATAGATTTTCAACTATATCTTTGCAACGGGTTGTCCAATAAAGGTGAGCGATATCTTTTTAGAATCAGCACTTCATACTTTCAAAGGAAGCATCAACATTTTTTGCAAAGAAGTTGAATAAAAAAAAATAGCTCCAGGAATACGCATACATCATTCTAAATATGCATATTTCAAGAGTGATTTTTTGCAATAAGGCTTCTACATAAAAACTTTTGATGCTGATTTTGAGAGTATCAAGAGTAGATTACAAAAAGGTATCAACCAAGTTTTTAGGATAACCCGTTCCAAAGATACACTTCAAAGTATTTTCAGATTATGTATTTCAAGGTGAACAGTGAATAGATTTTCAACTATATCTTTGCAACGGGTTGTCCAATAAAGGTGAGCGATATCTTTTTAGAATCAGCACTCCATACTTTCAAAGAAAGCATCAACATTTTTTGTAAAGAAGTCGTATTAAAAAAAATTGCTCCAGGAATACGCATACATCATTCTAAATATGCGTATTTCAAGAGTGATTTTTTGCAATAAGGCTTCTACATAAAAACTTTTGATGCTGATTTTGAGAGTATCAAGAGTAGATTACAAAAAGGTATCAACCAAGTTTTTAGGATAACCCGTTCCAAAGATACACTTCAAAGTATTTTCAGATTATGTATTTCAAGGTGAACAGTGAATAGATTTTCAACTATATCTTTGCAACGGGTTGTCCAATAAAGGTGAGCGGTATCTTTTTAGAATCAGCACTTCATACTTTCAAACGAAGCAAGTGCAAGAATTCCAGAATGATCTACCTGGTTTCTTATTTAGTTGTTTAAGTATAGCATAGCATAGTATAAAAAAACAAAAACTCCTGCTTTTCCTCCGTCATTATTAAATAAAATGCAAGACTGGATCCCACGTACTTGCTGTTGTAGCTAACAACTTTAATGTATCTAACCAATAAAGCTGTTTAGTAGGTATGTAGTCTAGTTATCCTATGCAGGTTTAAGGTCTATGTAGTTAAGATTACTTTAATTCTTAGTATAATGAATTGTCGAATAGATGATTAAAGGAATAGTTACTTAGATTAATACCAATCTACAAATGTATATTTAAATCTTTGTTATGGATTTGAATTATGTAAGTTACGATAGTAAAATATATATCTACATATATATACATATTGATGGAACCTAAAGTATGTTAACATGTATAATAATGAAAATGAAGGTGGGTAGGTAGCTATATACATGCAACTTCATAATTTAGGTGCAATATGTATACATAAGATTCGTGTTATTTTAAAAGACACATGTGTATATATAAATGTATGAGGTCGTACATTTTATGTAGTATTCAGTGACGCACGCAAAGATTAGTAAAAAGGGAATAATAATGAGGTATAGAAATAAATGGATAATACACATAATTAAATGGTTTTATATTGCTTAGTCTTTCTAGTTTGAGGCAAAAGAAAGATGTAATTTGAATTCTTTAAGAACATATCAAAAAAAAAATTCAAAAATCGTTGGAGCGGTTTTTTAATAAATTAATTTTTTATGTATAAAATTTCGAAAACATTTTAAGATATTATTAATATACATATAAAATTCAATTAAAAAAAATTGTGTAACTAGTTTTTGAAAAATCGATTTTTCAATAAAAATTGTATTTATTTTTCAAAAAGCGAAAAATTTTTTTTTTTTAATTTAGTATGAATTTTTTTTTTGTATAAAAAAAATTATTTTATTCAGTTCATCCAATGTTGAGAAAGTCGAAAATATGAAAAGTGGTTCTATGGGAAGTGCCGTTAATAAGTACGAAAAAAAAATATTTGTAATAATGTCAAAAAACTAACAAATACGAAGTTTCGAAAAAATCTATTGATTCGTTTTTGAAATTTTGAGTTTAAGAAAAAATATTTATTTCCAAAATAAATGAACTGAATACTTCATACGATGTAGGCCGTCATACATTTATATATACATAATTATGTATCTTTAAAAATCACATGGATCTTATGTACATATGCATATTGCACTTAAATTATAAATAATACAGTGAGGGTTTTTGTTACCTTTTTTTATTCAAAACATTCGCTTTGGTATATATATACATATTTATTTAACTTGAAACATTAACGACCATTCATAATATATATTAAATTATTCTAGTAATCAGTACGTAAATATTTTTTTATAATTCTGTTCTTATTAGAATGTCTTACACAATTGTTTTCCTTTTCAAGTTTTAGTTCTTCGTTTCGATTGAAATATGTTCTGGGAATTGTTGTACACATATAAAAGTTTAATTAAGGAATAATTTCCCATTGATTCAAGTGGACTCAGGAATGCAGAATCTGGCTGCAAATTTTGCAAATGGCTTCGCCAACGCCGGATTTATACTGGACAAGCTTTTGAGCGAGAATGGCAACAAATGACTGTACAGCAACAGCTCATTCATTGCTTTCTGATTAAATTGAACAACAATTGCTTCATGTGTTTTGATACAATTATGTGACTAAGAATTTCTTTACGCTGGCGCTGGATCGAATCGTTCCACCTTCATCGATACTGGGCTTGCTTTACTTGGGACGACGGAAAGCCACCGAAGCTGTTATGAACGATCTGGAAATTGTGGCTTCACAAGTCTATATGACCACTGCAATGGAGACATTTGTCCATGCGCTGCAGGAACTGGAAAAACTCCCACTCCACCAAAGCAAAATGTTCCAATGTGCCATATAATCCATTGGTGCATACACACAATAAACAGCCATATAGCTATAGGTAAGTTAGTTGAAACTTTACACAAAAATAAAATGTTATATTTAACTTCTAACTCCCAACAGTTCCTTCATCTTCATGGCAATCGAATTCTCCAAAGAGAAAGCATTTCCAGTAAAAGAAATATATGCATGGATTGTCTAGCATTTTCCGTGCTTCAAAGCAACTCCCACCGGATGTAAGAATAGTGTGAGACATAATCTTTTGTTAATATAACATTTCGTAATATTAAACCTTTTCTACTAACATGTGATCGAACACAAGAGCAAGTATGTTCGATAAAATCGCAAGCAGAAGATTCTTGTAGACTCTTTTTAAGTCGTTTTACAATATTTGTACGTATAAATGTTGGTAGGTAATAATAAAAATATACATATATTTTGTTGCAAATTTGGTTTTAAACGTTTTTACTTCAAAATGTTTATACCTAGTTAATAATACATATATTTTATTTCAATGTTTTTTTTTTCAACATTTTCAAGTTAATATATTTTTAATAAGGAAATTGAAAAAAAATATAGGTACGTATTTAAAAAAAATGTTTTAGACATTTTACGTAAGAATTTTGGTAATACAAAAAATATATATAGGTACCTACATATTTTATTACAATTTTGAACGACTGGATCGCACGTACTTTCTCTTATGTTCGATCACATTGTTTGCAAAAGATTATTAATAGAAAAGGCTAAATATATATATATAAAGTCGTTTTTTACTTAATTTTCTATATAAAATATTTCTTAAATTTTTCAAAAAAAGAATTAGAATGACAATTTTAAATATTTAATAATATAAACTTAAAAACAAAATTTCAATAAAAATCGTCCAAATGGTAAATTTTCAAAAAAAAAATATTTTTTTCAAAAATCCAAAAAAAAACAGTTTTTCGAAAATTTTGAAATGCAGTATTAATTGGAATTTGAAGAACCTCCAGTAGAAAAATTTTGATCAAAATGGTTGTATTGCAGGTACCGTTAATAGCTAAATATGTCAACAAATTTGATAGCCAAAATATAGACCACACCTAAAATAGTACACATATTTTTTTATGAAAATCGTAAGAGCCGTTTACGAGATATTTAACATGGTAGAAAAATTTGTATGGCAAGCAAGCTCAAACAAATATTAAAAAAACCACTTTAGACAATCACCTAAAACACCTAAGTACTCGTACCAAGTTTGAAAAAAAATTGCTTCAGCCATGTAGGTGGTCAAACGCAATTGCGGTACAGATTTATAGGCTCCTTTTACGCCGTCCTCTCGATATCGCACCTACGAGTATATCGTGCATAGTGGATTTTGTAAAATTGTCACTGTCATTAAAGTGTTCTCAGAATCCGAGTGATGAATGGCAAGGATTTCTTCCACTTCTTCAGAGTAATGATGCAAAACTTAGAGGTGAATGCTATAAATATCTTTAAAAAATACATACATATGAAGTATTTTTTTTATTAATTTTTATTAATTTGAGATGACTTAAGACCGAATTTTCCTTAGACAAGAATATAGTGATTCTTCACACGTTGAATTTTACACTTCTATATTCCTTAATTTTTGTCCTATTTGTTTTTATTTTATTTATAATAAATTGAACCTATTATTACTCTTTATCTTGTGTTCAATTTGAGTGAACAAAATACAAAAATTATTTTTATCTTGCAATAAATGTAGCTTACTTTTATATTAATAGATTTTAAGCGCGACAGAAACAATTTATTTAAAAAAAATACATATTATATTTTAGATTAAAATAAATAATTTTATTTTTCACTAAATGAACCAATTAAAAGAACATACATATACAAACTAGAAAGTTTTCCTCTTTATTATTTGACGATAACAAAGCCATGAAGTTGCAGCTGATAAAGAAAACCACGTAACGATGTATGACAAATGTTCGTTGCTTAATGTAACACTAGTTTGTCCACCAATTGGCCCATGTTTTATGCTGGATGCATAATCTACATCGATAATATACTGCGCCGGTTTCCGAGCACATTCGTCTGTGGGAATGTAAGAAATGATAATCCAGTTATTTTTAATACTCAACAAAGATTTAAATGCACAACATATTTTTTTTTAATTTTGAAACAATTAGATACACTAAGATAAATTGATAGGGCGATTTTTTTACTTATATATCCTACGTATTTTATAATCAATAAACCAAGAAACATTAAAACTATTTTATATTGTACAAAAGAACACCCACCAAATGTGTGTGTCAATCATTCACCAATACTACAATTAAAGCCTAGTACGCTGCTGATGCGAAACGAAATTTTTCGGTGGTCTCCTCTAGGAGAGCGAAAAAATATTTGCGGAGAAAAATATTTGCGGAGAGTTCTGTAAGCTGTCAAAAACAATTGACAAGTTGTAAAAAAAAAAGTAATTTTGTCACCAAATTATTTTTAGATGGAAAATTTTTTGTCGCCAAATTACTTTTAGATGTAATTTTTTTGAAATAATTCTTGGATTTAAATATTGTTCTTGTTTCATATAGAGGATTTAAAATAAGACTCAGAACCGTTTAAATGATGGAAATTAAGCAAATACTTTGGGACTTATTAACTGGTTTATCTGCCGATTTGATGAAATTTCTATCAATTTTAAGAAAATCAATGAAATAGGGAGGTAAACCACTCTATAATTCGAAAACTACGTGCTTCATTGGGATGGTGTAAACGGTTATGAGTTCTAATTTATGGTTTCTTACTATTTCCGGATACCATTTTCAAGTCCGAGAATTATTTAAAAAATTACATCCAAAAGTAGTTTTGACACCAAATTATTTTTAGATGGAATTTTTTTTGTCACCAAATTACTTTTAGATGTAATTTTTTTGCTTTATTGGACAACCCGTTCGCCTTTATTGGACAACCAGTTGCAAAGATATACATAGTTCAAAAGCTATTCACTGTTCACCTTGAAATACATAATCTGAAAATACTTTGAAGTGTATCTTTGGAACGGGTTATCCTAAAAACTTGGATGATACCTTTTTGTAATCTACTCTTGATACTCTCAAAATCAGCATCAAAAGTTTTTATGTAGAAGCCTTATTGCAAAAAATCACTCTTGAAATACGCATATTTAGAATGATGTATGCGTATTCCTGGAGCAATTTTTTTTTATTCAACTTCTTTGCAAAAAATGTTGATGCTTCCTTTGAAAGTATGAAGTGCTGATTCTAAAAAGATATCGCTCACCTTTATTGGACAACCCGTTGCAAAGATATAGTTGAAAATCTATTCACTGTTCACCTTGAAATACATAATCTGAAAATAATTTGAAGTGTATCTTTGGAACGGGTTATCCCAAAAACTTGGTTGATACCTTTTTGTAATCTACTCTTGATACTCTCAAAATCAGCATCAAAAGTTTTTATGTAGAAGCCTTATTGCAAAAAATCACTCTTGAAATACGCATATTTAGAATGATGTATGCGTATTCCTGGAGCAATTTTTTTTAATACAACTTCTTTACAAAAAATGTTGATGCTTTCTTTGAAAGTATGGAGTGCTGATTCTAAAAAGATATCGCTCACCTTTATTGGACAACCCGTTGCAAAGATATAGTTGAAAATCTATTCACTGTTCACCTTGAAATACATAATCTGAAAATACTTTGAAGTGTATCTTTGGAACGGGTTATCCTAAAAACTTGGTTGATACCTTTTTGTAATCTACTCTTGATACTCTCAAAATCAGCATCAAAAGTTTTTATGTAGAAGCCTTATTGCAAAAAATCACTCTTGAAATACGCATATTTAGAATGATGTATGCGTATTCCTGGAGCAAATTTTTTTAATACAACTTCTTTACAAAAAATGTTGATGCTTTCTTTGAAAGTATGGAGTGCTGATTCTAAAAAGATATCGCTCACCTTTATTGGACAACCCGTTGCAAAGATATAGTTGAAAATCTATTCACTGTTCACCTTGAAATACATAATCTGAAAATACTTTGAAGTGTATCTTTGGAACGGGTTATCCTAAAAACTTGGTTGATACCTTTTTGTAATCTACTCTTGATACTCTCAAAATCAGCATCAAAAGTTTTTATGTAGAAGCCTTATTGCAAAAAATCACTCTTGAAATACGCATATTTAGAATGATTGTTGGCGTGGATGCCTGGGTTGATTTGTACTTACGCTGGCGGACGTGCGTCTGTCCGAATATAAGATAGATATCTTGATGGCGGACGTGCGTCTGTCTGAATTTGGCGATAGTTGTCTTGCTGGCGGACGTACGTCTGTCCGAACTCGGACTCGGCTTCGGGCTTAGCCAAGGACTAAATCGACTAAATATGTAAGCCCAAATGTGCCAGCAGGCACTCGAGCAAAAGCTGAAGGTTTCGTGAATCGTGAGTG
The DNA here is from genome assembly GCA_910595825.1 of Philhelius pedissequus. Taxonomy (NCBI): domain Eukaryota; kingdom Metazoa; phylum Arthropoda; class Insecta; order Diptera; family Syrphidae; genus Philhelius; species Philhelius pedissequus. The sequence continues at coordinate 217,720,881 of OU343160.1, read as the reverse complement.
GGCTCACAATCGCCACGAACAAGAATAAACACTTTGGTGGTTTTATTTTGCGGATGCGTTGCATTAATTTGTTTTCTTTTTCCTTTTTTTTATTTTCTCTGGTTTATGGTTAAATTTATACATGCACAGTGTTTTACACCAAAGTTTAAAGGCTATGATACAATTTTGGGTTAAGATGGAAATCTCTATGTATATAAAATGTTATATAATTGGTTTTTCTTTTAATAGCAGAGAGCACGAAGTGCTTGCTCTGGCAACCAACAAACGAAAAAGAAGAAACTTAGAGGCAAACCCGGAAATGCCCACCAACTTACAATGGGTTTTTTTTTCTTTTTACGTTGGCTGCCATCCTCGATTGTAGTAGATGATGGTTGCTGCCAAATTGTCATATGTGCGGTAGCACAGCTTAGCACTAAATCAGTGCGGTGGCACAGGCTAAATTAATCTGACTACAATCGAGGATGGCATGAACATACCCGCCCTCCTTGGCAGACTATGCCAACAAATACTTTAATTAAGAATAATTTAATAATAATTAAAATTTAATAATATTATCGATACATTTATTTTTTTTTTTGAAATTTTGAGCACCCAAGTTTTAGGTTACTTGAACCGAAACGGGAAAGGCGGAAACCCCATTAACTGACTTAAAGGCAGGGTAAAACGCAAAGTTTAACTATTGGTCGCGTGATTTCGCCGAGTTGAGTTTTGGTTGTCGCGACTCTTACCCTCCCGTCCGTGCCAGGGTTTACTTTTATTACGCATCCCAGCCGCCATTCCGTTGACGGTAGGTTCTCCTGCGTTATAACTACTAAGTCGTTCGGTTTGACATCCTCTTTTGGATGTTGCCGTCCTTGACAATTTCCGTAATTCCCACCTTTTTCATATGCCCCAGTTCGAAATACTCGCTAAGAACCTTAGAGTATGTGGACTGTAAATCCTTGTTTCTAGTTAGAGATTAAGTGTGATTGGTAATTGAAGGTTTGAGCAGTGGACTGTAATTTTTTTGCGGTACCAATGTCGGAAACATGTGGCAGACTTGAATTTGGCGAAAACCTAACATGCGTAGCCTGAAATTATTTGAAGTATTAATGTCGGGGACATGTGAAACTTGGCCTTGACGGAGTAAAACTGGTTGTTTGATTGGAAGTATCAATGCTGGAAGCATGTGACACTCTTCCATTGAATGGGACTACTGAAACTCTGCTGTTCTATTGCTCCATAGTCGTACTGTCAGTACCTCTGTGTAACAGGGTATGATGTCGGTTTCCGCACGTAATGCATGAGAGCCGACTCGTACATTTTTGTGACCGATGGTCAGGAGAAAAGCAATTAAAACACAGATTGTGATTCTGAACAACCTCAGCCTTTCCGAAACAGACATCGCTAAAAATTTGTTACAACTTCGAAGATGTGTACCAATGTCGGAAACATGTGGCAGACTTGAATTTGGCGAAAACCTAACATGTGTAGCCTGTAAATTATTTGCAGTATTAATGTCGGGGACATGTGAAAAACTTGGCTTTGACGGAGTAAAACTGGGTGTTTGATTGGAAGTATCAATGCTGGAAGCATGTGACACTCGTCCATTGAATGGGACTACTGAATCTCTGCTGTTCTGTTGCTCCATAGTCGTACTGTCAGTACCTCTGTGTAACAGGGTATGATGTCGTTTTCCGCACGTAATGCATGAGAAACGACTCGTACATTTGTGACCGATGGTCCGGAGCAAAGCAATTAAAACACAGATTGTGATTCTGAACACTTCAGCCTTATCCGAAACAGGCATCGCTAAAAATTTGTTACAACATCGAAGATGAAGATGAATTTGGCGAAAACCTAATATGCGTAGCCTGTAAATTATTTGTAGAATTAATGTCGGGGACATTTGAAAAACTTGGCTTTGACGGAGTAAAACTGGGTGTTTGATTGGAAGTATCAATGCTGGAAGCATGTGACACTCGTCCATTGAATGGGACTACTGAATCTCTGCTGTTCTGTTGCTCCATAGTCGTACTGTCAGTACCTCTGTGTAACAGGGTATGATGTCGTTTTCCGCACGTAATGCATGAGAAACGACTCGTACATTTGTGACCGATGGTCCGGAGCAAAGCAATTAAAACACAGATTGTGATTCTGAACACTTCAGCCTTATCCGAAACAGGCATCGCTAAAAATTTGTTACAACATCGAAGATGAAGATGAATTTGGCGAAAACCTAATATGCGTAGCCTGTAAATTATTTGTAGAATTAATGTCGGGGACATTTGAAAAACTTGGCCTTGACGGAGTAAAACTGGGTGTTTGATTGGAAGTATCAATGCTGGAAGCATGTGACACTCTTCCATTGAATGGGAATACTGAAAATCTGCTGTTCTGTTGCTCCATAGTTGTACTGTCAGTACCTCTGTGTAACAGAGTATGATGTCGTTTTCCGCACGTAATGCATGAGGACCGACTCGTACATTTGTGTGACCGATGGTCCGGAGCAAAGCAATTAAAACACAGATTGTGATTCTGAATACCTCAGCCTTATCTGAAACAGGCATCGCTAATAATTTGTTACAACTTCGAAGATGTGTACCAATGTCGGAAACATGTGGCAGACTTGAATTTGGCGAAAACCTAACATGCGTGGCCTGTAAATTATTTGCAGTATTAATGTCGGGGACATGTGTAAAACTTGGCCTTGACGGAGTAAAACTGGGTGTTTGATTGGAAGTATCAATGCTGGAAGCATGTGACACTCGTCCATTGAATGGGACTACTGAATCTCTGCTGTTCTGTTGCTCCATAGTCGTACTGTCAGTACCTCTGTGTAACAGGGTATGATGTCGTTTTCCGCACGTAATGCATGAGAAACGACTCGTACATTTGTGTGACCGATGGTCCGGAGCAAAACAATTAAAACACAGATTGTGATTCTGAACAACCTCAGCCTTATCCGAAACAGGCATCGCTATTAATTTGTTACAACTTCGAAGATGTTGTTTATTGGAAAATTGAAGGTTTAAGCAGTGGACTGTAAATTTGTTGCGGAATATTTGACCAATTGATCAGCAGTGTGAATGAAGTCACGTAGGTCTTGGTTGCTAGCCATGTTAATGGAGACTAGGTTTATTAAACGAAGCTTACGCTTAACAAAAAAAATTAAGAATCAACCGGTCAAATTTATTAATGTCACAGAAGGTACTCTGGTTGAGTTCACGACCGCTAAATGAAAAATGAAAAATGTGTACCTAATCGCAGTAACGTTGCCGAAGCCCGGTTGTCTGACCAAATCCACGAAAATTGTGTATACAACAACACTTAAAATACCGTACCGAATGAAAAGAAAGAAAAACCTAAAATCACCTGAGCGAAAAAGCACTATTTTGATGTCACGGATTTCAAACCGACCGACTCGTGGTACATGTGCAAACAGAGCGAAAACTTTTTATCCAAATGGGTACGACCCGAACGAACCAAAATTCAACCGACCAATAATCAAAGAACGCGTTTATCAAATTTCTAGTAATTATTGCCACGAAAAAAAAAATAAATGTATGTACATTTGATATTGAAAATGTAATATATATGTAATATAATAATATAATTAGAATATATAATAATATAATAATATATAATAATATAATAAAGATTATACTCAATGCAATGACGATCTGATGATCCGGCTCCGATGGACCAAATGTTGGCGTGAATGCCTGGGTTGATTTGTACTTACGCTGGCGGACGTGCGTCTGTCCGATTCTGGTGATGTCTTGCTGGCGGACGTGCGTCTGTCCGAATATCTGATAAATGTCTTGATGGCGGACGTGCGTCTGTCCGAATTTGGCGTCGGCTTCGGGCTTAGCCAAGGACTAAATCGACTAAATATGTAAGCCCAAATGTGCCAGCAGGCACTCGAGCAAAAGCTGAAGGTTTCTTGATGGCGGACGTGCGTCTGTCCGAATATGGCGTCGGCTTCGGGCTTAGCCTAGGACTAAATCGACTAAATATGTAAGCCCAAATGTGCCAGCAGGCACTCGAGCAAAAGCTGAAGGTTTCTTGATGGCGGACGTGCGTCTGTCCGAATATGGCCTCGGCTTCACACTTAGCCAAGGATTAAATTGATTAAATAGGTAAGCCCAAATGTGCCAGCAGGCACTCGAGCAAAAGCTGAAGGTTTCTTGATGGCGGACGTGCGTCTGTCCGAATATGGCCTCGGCTTCAGACTTAGCCAAGGATTAAATTGATTAAATATGTAAGCCCAAATGTGCCAGCAGGCACTCGAGCAAAAGCTGAAGGTTTCTTGATGGCGGACGTGCTAACAATCGCCACGAACAAGAATAAACACTGGGGTGGTTTTTTTTTCTTACGAAGGCGTTGGATGAATTTATATTTATTTAACGACACGATGGAAATAGGCAGCGGTTGGTTGTGTTTATTTATTTATTTTCAGTTTGTTCTTTTCTTTGTTTATTTTACTTTAGCATTCTGCTCAAAATATTTTTCATTCTATGGTAGGTTTACAAATAATAATTTTTTAATAATTTTTATTTTTTTTTAACTGGAGATGCACGATGTGCTCTTCTTGGCAATCAACAACGAAAAAAAAAAGAAACTTAGAGGCAAACCCGGAAATGCCCACCAACTTACAATGGGTTTTTTTTTCTTTTTACGTTGGCTGCCATCCTCGATTGTAGTAGATGATGGGTGCTGCCAAATTGTCATATGTGCGGTAGCACAGCTTAGCACTAAATCAGTGCGGTGGCACAGGCCAAATTAATCTGACTACAATCGAGGATGGCATGAACAATGATGTATGCGTATTCCTGGAGCAAATTTTTTTAATACAACTTCTTTACAAAAAATGTTGATGCTTTCTTTGAAAGTATGGAGTGCTGATTCTAAAAAGATATCGCTCACCTTTATTGGACAACCCGTTGCAAAGATATATAGTTGAAAATCTATTCACTGTTCACCTTGAAATACATAATCTGAAAATACTTTGAAGTGTATCTTTGGAACGGGTTATCCTAAAAACTTGGTTGATACCTTTTTGTAATCTACTCTTGATACTCTCAAAATTAGCATCAAAAGTTTTTATGTAGAAGCCTTATTGTAAAAAATCACTCTTGAAATACGCATATTTAGAATGATGTATGCGTATTCCTGGAGCAATTTTTTTTAATACAACTTCTTTACAAAAAATGTTGATGCTTTCTTTGAAAGTATGGAGTGCTGATTCTAAAAAGATTTCGCTCACCTTTATTGGACAACCCGTTGCAAAGATATAGTTGAAAATCTATTCACTGTTCACCTTGAAATACATAATCTGAAAATACTTTGAAGTGTATCTTTGGAACGGGTTATCCTAAAAACTTGGTTGATACCTTTTTGTAATCTACTCTTGATACTCTCAAAATCAGCATCAAAAGTTTTTATGTAGAAGCCTTATTGCAAAAAATTACTCTTGAAATACGCATATTTAGAATGATGTATGCGTATTCCTGGAGCAATTTTTTTTAATACAACTTCTTTACAAAAAATGTTGATGCTTTCTTTGAAAGTATGGAGTGCTGATTCTAAAAAGATATCGCTCACCTTTATTGGACAACCCGTTGCAAAGATATAGTTGAAAATCTATTCACTGTTCACCTTGAAATACATAATCTGAAAATACTTTGAAGTGTATCTTTGGAACGGGTTATCCTAAAAACTTGGTTGATACCTTTTTGTAATCTACTCTTGATACTCTCAAAATTAGCATCAAAAGTTTTTATGTAGAAGCCTTATTGTAAAAAATCACTCTTGAAATACGCATATTTAGAATGATGTATGCGTATTCCTGGAGCAATTTTTTTTAATACAACTTCTTTACAAAAAATGTTGATGCTTTCTTTGAAAGTATGGAGTGCTGATTCTAAAAAGATATCGCTCACCTTTATTGGACAACCCGTTGCAAAGATATAGTTGAAAATCTATTCACTGTTCACCTTGAAATACATAATCTGAAAATACTTTGAAGTGTATCTTTGGAACGGGTTATGCTAAAAACTTGGTTGATACCTTTTTGTAATATACTCTTGATACTCTCAAAATCAGCATCAAAAGTTTTTATGTAAAAGCCTTATTGCAAAAAATCACTCTTGAAATACGCATATTTAGAATGATGTATGCGTATTCCTGGAGCAATTTTTTTTTATTCAACTTCTTTGCGAAAAATGTTGATGCTTCCTTTGAAAGTATGAAGTGCTGATTCTAAAAAGATATCACTCACCTTTATTGGACATCCCGTTCCAAAGATATAGTTCAAAAGCTATTCGTATTCTATATTAAATAATATGTGTCTAAGAATCACATGAATCTTATGTATGCAGATTGCACCTAAATTATAAAGTTATATGCATATAGCTACCTACCCACATACATCCTTCATTTTCATTATTATATGCACATAAATAAAAAACTTACTTGTATTCTAGATGATTAAGAACTTCCTCTCTCATCCATGTGGCAGTTGTTGTGAATTCTCCAGATGCTCGTTTTTGTATCAAACGTAAGTACTGCTCAATGGTACACTGGGTATCGGCATCGACTTCCATCGATTGTAGGTAACTTTTGATTGGTGGAATGAGTCCTGGAAAGCCATCAGTTTAAGAAAAAAATTGCATTTAAATTAAAATTAAGATTTGAGAGAATGAAATTTTTACAAATTACCTTTCCATTTATGATTTCATCAATAGATAATCGATCATATTCATCGGGACAACATCCGTGTCCATTTACTTGTTCTCCGCATGGTTTAGTTTTCTGAATTGATTTTCTAAACCAGAATTTTTCCTTCCGACAAGCATCGCGTTTTTGTGCTGTTTGCATATTTTCATCTACTTTACTAATTCGAATTAGGAAATCCAATTGATAGGAAAGTATGACTCTAGTTAGAAGGACAACGAAGCACACAAATTTTCAAAATCTGTCATCTGAGCTTCGCATGGTAGGAATTCAACACGCCAACCAATCGACGAATTTGGTGGCGGTGCTTTGAAACGCATTGTCTGCCAGTTGGTCGATTGAATGTTCTCAAAATGATCTTTGTCTTCCTCGTCATTCTGATCAACCCTTTCACTGAACAAAGATACTGTATCACGGATGAATAGATGAACAACGTGTTGTGCTAATAGATGATCAATTTCTCCACTACGCAAGCGTTGGTAGACAGCTTCATCATAAACTAAAGGCACATCATTGTATCTGCAAATACAAACAAAAAAATACAATGTTAAACATGAAGGCATAGAATATAACTCCAAGTCTATACCTTTCACCTTCTGGCGATAGGAACGAATCAGTGGAATCATATCTCGACTTTAGAATTCTAAATTTGTTTTCTTTAAAAGGCTTCAAACCTCGTTTTCTTCGGTACGACAATCGACAGACGCACTTATAACATTCCAACGACAATCCGTTAGATAGCCTCGATATATGGGCGAAGCGGCAGTTAGAGCCAGCATTATAGGACATAGTGGTGTCAATTGATCGTAAAATATTCTTGCTTCGACTATGTTACAAGCTTGGAAAGTCACCTGAAGGCAGCAACAACCCATCCCAAAGCCCATAGCATTAAGATGCACTATATCTGGTTTACCAGCAGGACTATCAGCAACGGGAATTGTTGTATTAGCATCCTTAAAAACTGTAACAGAGCAATTATACATATTTAAAAATAATTATGTCTCCCTTCCTACAAAACAAACTATGTACCTTTCAGCTTTATTTCTCGTTAATGTCTTAAAACGAGGATGTCATGGATATATAGCCTCATCTGGAAAGTACAAAGATCGAGCCGCACCTTTTATATCATCAGGATTTGGACTACAAATAGGATGTGTAAACGATGGACAACCAAGACGTGGAAAATTTGTAATCGACATTACACATTCGTCTGGCTTGAGCAGTTCAGAAACTTCTTCACGGCGGTTTCTCATATTTGCTTCGACAAGATTAAAATGCGCCAGCAAACCTCCAAATGGTTTGCCAGGCGTACCTTCGATCATATAACCTCCATATTCGGGTCGCCATAGGGATTTAACGCCGTTCTGATCAGCAAGTTCTTTTGCATTTAATTTTTCAAGGATTTCTTGGGCTCTCAGTGAGACCCTTGGCACTTTATTTTGTTCATCAAATTTAACAATTATATATTCAACCTGAAAAAAAAGACATGTAGTTATATATTTCTTTTATTGAAATAAAGAATAATTAAATAAATATGAAATGAAACTTACCAAATGTGAAAAAAAAACTATTAATTAAGTTTTGGTAATTAGAAATGTCAGACAGACTTTTGACAAACCAACAACAAAAAAAATTATGTGTCAGTTTGAGCAAAAGGGTTCTTAATCCACCACTCACATGTATTCACGGATAGGAAAAAATGAGTAATTTAAGAGAGTTTTCCCTTACTCAACTCAAAAAAAATTTGCGGGTGTTTAAGGCAAGGGGGGTACGAGTCGCGCCTCTATGTAATTATTTTCTCTATGGTCCCCATTTTCAAAATGTAACAATCACAAATAAGCCATAATAAACATTGGAAACCTTCGTACGTTTCACCCCCCAAAACGTATTTGTTTACATTGTTATATTTGTAGCTTTGAAACTCTATCCATGAATAGATGGGAAATCGAAAAGAAAAACAAAAACAAATTACTAGGGCTGTGTTGTCTATGTGTCTATAGGAAGAGTAACAGAAAAGATCCTTGGGTGCGTTTTTATCAATGTGTCTATTGGAAGAGAAACAGAAAAGTTACTTGGGTGCGTGTTTCAGCTTGTAGGCAAATGTCAAATGAAAGCAGAGGTTTCCGGTCTTTACATTATTAGTTTATGGTAACAATGGATGATGTTTAAGCTTACAGACTTTTACGCCACAATCTTTAACACTTTGGCACTTTAATCGCATAGAGTGCCTTAGACAACAACTTCAAAGCATTTTTCCTTCCACCAGTCTATTGCGATCCTGAACCGATAGATTATTGAAGACATCACAATCTATCAAACAATGGCTTCGACTACAAACCTGACTCATTGTTGAGGAGGGCCCTTTTATAGATGTTGTTTTAGGCTCACTGTCTTGAACGTGCGCATTTACTCGTCCCGATCGTTTGTCCAACTTGTAGCCGTCGTCTGAAGACCTTGTCACGACTGAAGCTGCTTCTGCCCTCGTGAGCATCCATTCGCCGAAACCTCTGATATTCCGTTCCAGCTTGCCTGCTTTCACATCCATTGCCCAGTCTAGTTTCATGGCTGAAGGTAATTTGTTAACCAGTTTCTTCAGCAACGACGGGTTATTTAGGTGGTCTACCAGTTCCGCAGCTTCAATAGTTGATTTTAAATTTCTAAATTTCTTACGGCCAGTGCATATGAGATGATTGTTTTAAGGCGGTCTATTCTTGGCGTATGAAAATTCTCCACCTTCCTAATAAGGTCTTCGACTATATGCTCTGGTGGCCCAAAGAGCATTTCAAGAGTGGATATGATCCCCGGCACGGATGTGGGAAGCAACGACTGGCTGCTTACTGCATCAAACGCTCTGCCCTTCAAAGCTTTCTGCAGCCGTAACAAGTTCTCATCGTTTGAATAATTGCACAACTTCGTGCTATTGCGGTAACTGCTGATGAATATAGGCCATTCAGCCGACCTTCCAGAAAACGTTGGTAGTTCCTTTGATACACCCTTTCTTGACGCGATCTGGTTTTGTGTCAACATTCCCCTAGTTTCTAGTGCAGGCACTTCCATCTTTGATTGCGCAACCCTTTCCTTTGTGCGCTCACCAATGAATTCTCCAACACTACCCTTGAAACTGCCAACATCACATCGCACGTACCACCCTCGTCTTCAGCCTGCTGCCTCAATTTCATAAGCTCGAACTTTTTTTCCAAATACTCCTTCTCTTTATGTTCCTTCTCTTTAAACAGCTGCAGTTCTCAATCCTTTTGCTCCTTCAATTAAAGCAACTCGATATCTAGCATCCGCCTGCTTCTGGAAGAAACACCACTACGAATGCCCCTACTGCCTGGTACTAATGTGCTGATGTTGTTGGGCACAGGAGTGCTATTAATACGCCTGATGCTACCTGAACAGCCCGCTTGCTCTGGTTGGCACTTTCTGCAGAACCATTGGTGAATTTTTACCGAATCGTCAACTCCTGCGCATCCATAATGCAACCAAACCTTGCAACTATCACATCTTACCATATTGTCTGAACTATTTAGTTCCGTGCAAGCATCGCAGTCTGCATCCTTCGACATTATCTTTTCCTCCAGCTTCAGGTAAAGGCAATCAAAAAATAATCCGAGCAAATCAAATTAATCCATGGATTTGTCCAAACGAAGCTAAATTTTTAGAATTGCTACTTATAGTAACATAAAAACACGCCTTTTTATCAAAAATAAATTAATTTCTATTTTTATTTTTTAATAAAAATTAGCGATTACATAAACTTTAACTAAAAATTTAGCGTGCTTTCGCCATCTTAACTTCTTTCCAACCAAAAACTTCATTCAATTACTTAAGCTTAGTACTCAGTTCGAGCAAACGCAAATTTTTTCTCTACATATTTTTTCTCAAGCTAAATTTCGAAGGTGTAGAGATAAACATGCCATTTAAATGAGAATAGAAGCGTATCTCAGATATGTTTAGTAGGGGAAAATAGGAACACAGTGACTGATGATATTAATGTTGGTGACTGTTTTTAAAGAAATAATGTACATTGTTTAACTTGCTTTGCTCTAAATTTCATGTTGAGTTATGTGCTTAAAAAAAACAAATATATAATGTAGATAATATGATATATAATATGATGTAATAATATGAAATAGTATAAGGGTATTCACGATCCGATGTATCTGGTATTGTATCATTGTAAAAGTGTAACATTTTTTTGCACTACAGCAACAAAATATACTGAATGTCAAAATCTTACACTTTTACAATACCGGAACCCTATTGTAACAGAAAAATACAAGGGTGTAAGATTTTTTTAACACAAACTTATGCCTTCTTCAGAACAAATGTGAAACAGATTTTGACGTTTGCTTCAGTGTTGCTACAGATTAGTAAAGGTGTGTTCACAGTCTGTTGTAAAAAAATAAAATTTTACAATTTTACAAGACTTGGTACACCAGATCGTGAATACCCCTTATATATCCATTTCAAAGCATTTACAATTAATGAGACAAATAACGCTAAATTCGTTTGATTGTTTCTAAGCGTTTTCAATATAAATTATACATACATTATATGTAAAGTCAATGAAATATATATATATATATATATATATATATTTATATATATATATATATATGCAAAAATATTACTTGTCCCGTTTCGATACTAATTTTTTTTAACTGATTTATTAAATTTCTCGATTTTTTCAGCTTCAATCTTTCAGTTTTAAAGCTCATTGATTTTTCTTAATTTATTTATCCCTTCTATTCAAATTTATACAAACACATACTTCGATAAGAAAACACCAAATAAATCTCAGAAATATTTTCATAATTTTATTAAAAGTACGTCTTTGTACCTATTAATTCTCATTATAGCTACGCTACTGAAATCAGCTTAGTTGAGTTGATTTAATTCTTGCAACTAATTTACTTACACTTTTCAAAAAAAAATTTTCTGGTCATATACCTACTTCCTAATATCTTTTAATATATCAAAGGCTAGAGGATACGATATGAGACGATAAAACGCACGATTTACATCAAACATCACAATTTATCTAGCAAAATAATGATTCGGACATTAGCCGTGTTTTATTGGGAAATTTATCCGGAGTAAGTTTATCCGTCGTAGCATGATAAAAAGCTAAAGTAGAAGCTACGGTGGATGGCTGGTTGACGTTCAGTCGAGTCTCGATTCTGATTTTGTTTGTTTTGTTGGTACGATCTTAATTGAATTGAATCTCGATGGATGGGTTCATGGCGTGTTTATAACATTTCATTCGTAAGGCATATCGATCTTTTTGATTGTTTTTTTTTAATAGTTGACCAGTTTATATTTCTCAAATCTTAGATAATTTTTTAATAAATTATAAGCTGTTCTTCTGAAAAGTTTCTGACTTTCACTATTAAAAACTGTATTCTTTCCTCAATTATTTTCTGAAGTACGTCTAAAATTGCACCTATATCTGCAATTTTGCATACCCCTAATGTCAATTAATCAATTTTAAAAAATTTTAATATCGATTTTGAAAAAGAAACCAATATTTATCGATAGAATTCCGTTTTACTTTTATGACTAACGAAGCCCAACTTTCGTTTTGTGTTCAATTTTTATTGATAGTCGCAAATAAACGAAGTTTGGTGAAAAAAATCATCTTTTTATTTAGATCTACAAAAAAGCAATTTGAGAAGACAAACCGCATTGGGTGGAACTGCACTATAGAGGAATTGCTTGACAATGCGCCGCAAAATATTTATTCGTATAAAATTCTATTAGCTATAAGGCCAGAGGCGCGCACATAAGAAATTTTCAGTTCTGAAACAGTTTGGTTGCTATTCACTCCGCAATTCGAGCAACTTAAGAGTTTGTAATTTGGCACAAATCGAACCATCGCCCCAAATAAGTTCTTCAGTTTGTATCACATCGAACTATAATGTAACTGCGCGCACATTAAATCAAATTGATGTTTGTGTGTTCGTTTATCTCATTGATTGATTTTTAAGTTGCTTATGTGCGCGATCATCGTTCAACTAGTGATTAAACTATTTCGTTTCGGCAAAATTGCATGTGCGTGTCTAGCTTAAACGCACTAAGCGGAAACTGAACTCACAAAGTGTGCTTTTACTTCACTGTTTAATGGACGTTGGCCATGGACGTTATTCGCTTCACTACATGGACATGGAATGGGCGTACATTTTTGTGATCCATTGCTTTTGTTGTATAATATTTTTGGTACGACCAACTGGACATATTAATCGAAAAGAATGTAATCCTACCTATCGAGGGGATTCCAGTTTATTTAACTGGCCCTGGCGGCCCTTTTGGGTGGCCTTAGAAGGCCTATATGTTTTTGCCAGTATATTTGAATAGCCACTGGCGGCTATTTGGATGTAGCCTTAAAAGGCCAACTTATTATTACCTGGGAAGAAAAGAGGGGGTAGTGATTTACCTTTCGATAGTTCAGGTTCTGGTGGTGAAGCGAAATGAGACTTTGTACCTTTTGTTTTTTTAGATCAACTGATACAACTGATTCAACTGATTCAACTGATTCAACTGGTTCAACTGATTACTAATTACTTTATTACTATTTTCCTACACTATTTATACAAAAATATTCTTAACCTATCATCCCTACCAATTTACATTTTCTTTGTGTTTACAAAATTTGTTCTATTAACATTGAAATGTATAGCAATTACTTGCCCTAATATTGGAATGCTAAATAAGCATTCCTCAATAATTATTACTTAATATAATTTAAATGCAATATTTATTAATTGCCATCTGTGTTACTTGCTAAATTAGCATTATTCATTTAACATACATTTCCTACACATACGTTTAGCTTCGTCATTTAATTTCATTGTTAACATTGCTTGTCCCAGTTCTTTTCGTAATTCAATTATTAGTCATTGACCAGTGCATTTTTTGTCATACTAAACGATCGCTTATGGTTTCAGTGCATTGTTTGTATACACTACCTGGTCGCGTATCGCTTAGCTGATTCACACCATTCTGTTGTTGGTTTCGACCTTGATATTAATTTGATATTTTATTTAATGTTTGTTAGGGAAGGTCGTGGTCAGATTGTTATTTTAATTATTTTAGTGGTGCTGGTTATGTGAGATCTAACACTTTTGTTTGTGTTATTCATCTCACACAACACCTCCCCCCTTCGGAAAAGTGCACATTTTTGTTTGGGAGAGACAAAAATTGTGTTTGGCCTTGCAATGTATCGATGAAGTTGCTTTGGCTATCGTATGTGTGGAATGTCTTTTCAATGACAATTATATATTACTTCTTAGATTTTAGCTTTTTTTTTGTGTTACATTGTTGTTTTTTTTTTTGTTTTATCTAATTTTACAATAAATTTTGTATGGCAAATTTGAAATTTAATTTGGTTAAATACATCTTATAATATTTTGTGTAATTCATGATTTGTTTCTTATAATTGATTTTTTTTTTCAATCTTATTTTACAATATATTCTTATGACAAATTTTGAAATCTAATTTTTCTTATAACTTTTAATATACACATTTTTTTTTGGGTTATTTAATTTACTATATTTTGTAATGAAAAATAGTGGCATATTAATAGCTTAACTACCCTGGGATGATACAAAAATGATAATTTAGTCGATCCCTTGTATACAAATTATTTATTATATTATTTTTTTTTTTTAATTTTGCCATTTATTAAAGTTTATTTGGTTAAATATATCTTATAATATTTTGGGTAATTCATAATTTGTTTCTTATAATTGTTTTTTTTTTTCAATTTACAATATATTCGTATGAAAAATTTTTAAATTTAATTTTTAATAATATTATTTTTTCTTATAACTTTAAATAATATATACACGTTTATTTTTTTTTTTGTTTTGAATTTTGTCATTAAGCCTAAGTTCAATAAACTAAGTTGAGTTTTGTTGGAGTTGGCCGTGCGTTTTAACCTTCGGAATCCTGTTGTTGTCTTAACGTTCCTTGGGATTTGTTTGATAGCTTGTTGGTAAGTGACTTGGAACAGTTTAGTTTTTTGGATTGTATTTTTGTTGTAGTCGCTAATCTGTAGTTTGCTCTTTCTGTTCTCCGGTAACATTTATAATTAAAGCTGGAAGTTGTTTCGAAGGATTAAGTTCCATGGTCTGCTGGATTGTGTGATGGCGGATCCCTGGTGTGTTTTGTGAAGTTGTCTGTATTGTCTGGTTTAGGAAGTGACATGTGTTTTCTGTGTATGTGTGTTTCGTGTTAATTATTGGTGTATGCATCGTGTATTAGTTTAATTAGTGTTTCTGTGTACATGTGTATAATGTTTTGGGGCTTTGTACCCTCTTTTTGAATTTTGGGCTCTTCATCTCCCTCTTTTAAAACTTTGTTTTTTTTTAGATTTGGGGATTTGTATCTCCATCTTTTCATTATTGTTTGATTTGGGGCTCTTTTTCTCCCTCTTCTAAATTTTTTTTTTTTTTTTAAATTTAAATTTGGGGCTCTCTATCTCCCTCTTTATTTATTGTTGAATTTACATTTGGGCTTAATGTCCTCTTTTATTATGTTAAATTTAAATTTGGGACTTAATGTCCTATTTTATTTATTCATTTTTAAAGTGGGCGCTCTTTATTTCCCTCTTTTATGTTTTTAAATTGGGGCTCTTTATCTCCCTCTTTATTTATTTATACTTTTTTTTATAATTCTCAACACTATAAAAATCGCTATTTAAGCGTATTTATTATATTCTTCGTCTTCAGAATGAAAGTAATGCTTCAGACGATTGTTATGTATTGTAACGTGTTTCTTCCTAATAAGAATCACGCTATTTGTTTGATTGTCGATTTTTACTATTGTGTATGGACCTGTCCATATTTCGGACAACTTGTGTTGTCTATTCTCGTTTTTAATCAGTACCTTATCTCCAATATGGAACGTTTTGGTTCTAACACTCTGATCGTAATACTTTTTGGAATTTCTTTTGCTATTTATCAGATTTTTTCTGGCAATAGCGTATGTTTTTTGGAGTTTATTTCTTAGAGTGAAATAGTAGTTTTCGTGATCGTATACCGGTTCTGGTTCACGTTTCAGATTTGACGGTATATCGAATGTAAAACCAAAAAGACAATCCATTGGAGTGAGTTTCGTTCCTTCATGGATGCTGTTATTGTAAACGAATGCCGCTGTTCTTAAATATTGATCCCAAGATATTGGGTTATCATCACAAATAGTTCTTAAATACTCTACTAAAGGTCTATGGGCCCTTTCTAATGCTCCATTTGACTGAGGGTGATATGCAGTTGTCTGCAATTTTTCTATTTTCAAGAGCTTACATAGTTGCTTAAATAACTTACTTAAAAAATTTGTTCCCTGATCAGTTACTAACTGTTTTGGTTTCCTATATCTAGTGATTATTTGTTCGTAAAATATATGTGCAACGGTTTCTGCCTCTTGGTTTGGCATAGCATAAAAATCTACAAACTTAGTGAGGTTATCTTGAAAAGTTAATATTTACTTATTTCCTATTTATGAATCTTGTAGTGGACCTACTATATCTAAATAAACTTTATCGAATGGAGTTTGGCAAGTATCTGTTATTACCATTGGCATTTTTACCTCTGGGCTAGCTTTCATTTTTTGACATTTTGGACATCGTTTAATGTATTTCGAAATGTCCCTAAACATTTTAGGCCATTTGTATTTTTGTCTTATTCTTTTATGTGTTTATTACACCTTGATGACCACCAAATGGAGAATCGTGATAGTCCCTGAGTATAGTTAGTATGTCATCTGATTTGAGGATTTGTTCTTGAACGTCGGTTGGGCTTTTACATTGGGTAGTAGGTGGATATTCGTTATTCTCAACTGTATGATCTTCGGTAGATGGGCGTGAGTGGTTGTTAGTTTTGTTTTCATCTAGCCCTTCCTTGTCATTTTGTCTAGCGCGTTGAGCTCTGGTGACAGCCAAACATGTGGTGTTCTTGGAATTTGTGTTTTCTTGTGATTGTGTTTGTTCCTTTTGTTCGTTGTCATTCGGTATTCTACTTAATGCGTCTGCGTTATTGTTCTTTTTCCTGGTTTATATTTAAGTGTACAATCGTACTCGGAAAGTTTGTGATGAAATCTAATAAGTCTGGAAGTTGGGTCTCTAGTTCTGAAATTTCCCGTTAAAGGTTCATGATCTGTATATACAGTAAATGTACGTCCCAATAGGTAACATCTAAAGTTTTTTGTAGCCCAAACAATGGTTAGCATTTCTTTTTCAATAGTGGAATAATTGCGCTCAGCTTTGTTAAGCGTGCGACTTGCGTATGCAATTGGTTTGTCTTTTCCCACTATTCCTTGTGAAAGTATAGCTCCTATCGCTTCGTCACTAGCGTCAGTCGTGAGTATAAATGGCTCGTTGAAGTCAGGATAAATCAAAAGCGGAGGGGATATTAAGAGGTCTTTAAGTTTTTGGAATGCTTGTTGACATTTTTCTGTCCACTTGAATTTTACATCTTTTCGGGTTAAATTAGTTAATGGTCGAGCTATTTTCGGAAAATCTGGAATAAACTTACTATAGTAATTAGCGAGACCTAGAAAAGATTGTGTTTGTTTTACTGTACGAGGCACAGGAAAACTTTGTACACAGCTAGTTTTTCCGGGATCGGAATGCGCTCCCTCTGCGGAATACCTATGTCCTAAATATGCAACTTCTCGTCGGAGAAATTGGCATTTTTCTACATTAAGTTTCAAATTAAGTTCACGCAACCTATCAAATATTAACTGTAGTTTTCTATTGTGGTCGTTTATATTTTTGCCGTAGACGACGATATCGTCCAAATACACAAAACATTCCAGGCCTTGTAAGCCGGTTAAGATGTAATTCATTAAACGGTGGAAAGTAGCAGGGGCTCCTTTGAGTCCAAAAGGCATACGTTTAAATTCATAATGCCCATAAGCTGTACTGAAAGCTGTTTTTTCCCGATCTTTTGGGTCTACCAAAACTTGGTGATATCCACTAGCTAAATCTAGGGTAGTAAAATATCTGGAGTGACCTAATTGGTCGAGGATATCTTCAATGCGGGGTAGTGGAAAAGCGTCTCCTACTGTACATTCGTTTACCTTGCGAAAGTCAACGACAACTCTCCATCGTACTTCGCCATCCGGACCTGCCTTTTTCGGTACAACTAAAAGTGGCGAATTCCAGGGGCTTTTACTTGATTGTACTATATCATTTTCGAGCATTTCGGCAAGTTGTTCGTTGATTATGCCTCTTTGTTTTTCAGGTAATCTGTACATTTTCGTGTTAATGGGTGCCTGGTCTTGTTTGATGGGAATTTCATGACACATGGTCTTAGTATGGGAGAGTTTGTCTCCAGGCAGAAAAAAGATGTCATTGTATTTAATACAAAGGTCCGTTATGGCATGCCGTTCTTCATCATTAAGAGTGTTATCGTTGTTAAGTAGTGTTTCTAACATTTGGATTCTTTCATTTTTACGCCCAAGGCCCCTCCTAGTGCAATAACATGATACTTGTTTACTATTAGATTTCTTGTCCACAAGATCAATTCTTTCATATTCACTTAGTTTTACAATTTCTAAACTAATTTGTTTTAAACTAATGGGATGTTGGTGTGTATTTATTATGGGTTATATAATCCTATTTTGATCACTTGGTAATAAACAATTGCCTACAAATAAACCGTCTTCTAATTGTTTAGATAAACATATCATTGGTTCTTCGAGTTTAATGGGAAGTTCTAATATTGTTTTCGACCTGGGTGTTATTTGTATTGCTGGATTTAATGTTTTACTAATTGTTTTTATACTCTTATTACTACTGTTTTTTAATAATTCTAACGTAAAATCTTTTTGTTGTATGTTTGTTTGTGTTTGCTGGTGAGAACCATGTGTTTCGTCTGCAGGGTGCAGTACTGTTTGATTATTTATTCTGTTTAACGTATTTTCTGCGACTGCAGTATATATTTTTTGATATTTTTTATCATTATTTTCATTCAAAGATATATTTATATTCTAAGTTCTTTAATCTCTTGTTCTAATTGGAATAAGTTATTATTATTATTGTTTTCTAATTGGGGGAAGTTATTACTATTATTATTTTCTAGTTTGGAGAAGTCATAACCATTTTCTGAGGTACATAAAGGTTTACTACGGGCTTTAGGCTTGTTTCTTCGTCTGAGATTTTGTTTTTTGTGCTTATTATTACCATGATTTAATGGAAATTTTTTCAGCTCAACATTTTCTTCAGTCACAACGTTGTTGCCCAATTCCTCTCTGATCCACTTTTCGAGGTGGATCTTGCTAAATTGGTGATGGCAAAGTTTCGGTTGTGTTCAAAGAACCTAAAAACTCTAAATTTTTCGATACTGCACTTTCAGATTTTTTGTCTAGGCCGGTCGCATTGTCGCGCCGCAAAATACATTTATCTTAGAGTGCCTTTTCTTCAAAACTTAGTGTAGTTTCTACCAATTTGTGATCATTGCGGCTGTTTTGGGTTGTTTGTTGTATTGTGTTTGAGTCATACATGTGCGAGTAAATCCTCGTGAAACAACTTCCATTGTGCGAAATGGACAACCCTTTTTCTTCGGTTACCTCGGACTCTTTAACCCCCTCTTTTTATGTCTACCACGCCTTCCTTAAATTGAGCACAAACACCCATAAATATGTCGGTAAACCAAACTATCATCGATCAAGTAATTAGAAAATTGTATGTCTACACTGTAAAAAAGGACTATGTTTTTTTTTTGTGTGTATGTACAATAAATATTAGTTAGTAGAAAATGTTAGGTAAGTCTGAGTTTAAGAAAAATAGCGCCACAAAACTACAAAATAAAGGTATTATTACTTCGAGAAACTATCCAAGTAATATAGAGCAATAAAAATATTATAACTTCCACGAGCCCTAATCCGATGTCATCTTTAAAATAAAAAAAAATACAGGTTATAAGTATCTAATATCATAGACGTAAAAACCAAGTTTCAATGAATTGTAAACCCGTTTTCAAAATATTAAACTATAAAAAAAAAATTGGTTTCAATCCGTTGAATCATTTATGAAAAAATTAAAAATCAAAAATACTGTCCTAAAAGCCCACAGAAAAATGTTCATCAAAATCGTTACATTTCTTCGTTATTTTCGGAGCTAAAAGAAAAAAATTCAATTTCCCCTCTAGGGAAACATCTAAGAACTTTAAGTCCACAGTTTTAAGTAAATCGCTAAAGTGGATTAGACTGTAGCACTGTAGGTCCAGGTACAGACGGGACCCCCTTTGTATTCGCATACTCCATCATCATAATGTTAGTTCTGAATAATATCTCAACTTCGATTTTTTTGACGAATCCAACAATCCAAATGGTGTACCAAATGGACTGAAATTGAGAACTCATGCAACGAATTCTTTTTGTTTTGTTTTATTTTTTTCACTCAGTTTTAAAACACGTCGATAAACTTAAGTAGTTCAGAACTGATATATAATAAGTGTTCAATGAGTCTGTTCGAAACAGATTAGAATACTTTAGAACAGAAAAGTACAGGATTTTGCTGTTCAATGTGAAATTTTCTGTTCTAAACTGTTCTGGTTTGGTGTTCAATGAGTCCGTTTTGAATAGTTTGGAACACTTTACAACAGGATTTTCTGCACTTTTTAGGTAGGACAGTATAAAACAGATATGAGGACAACTGTGTTAGATTTAGTTGATAAATCAGTCGGAATCATCTCAATTTTATGAAAAATATTTTCTTTTTAAATAAATTCAAATCCATTTCAGATCATTTTTAAGATCGTTTCTGCAAAAATAAACGAACTTGAATTGTAGGTAAACCACAATAAATCTTTACTATAATCTGTCAGATGACTGACTGCTCTAAGTTGTTCTATCTTGTTCTGAAGTTTCTCACGAATCTGTTCTCTTCTGTCCTGTTCTATTCTATTCTAACTTTTTCGTCACTGAACAATCTTATAATGTGACAATTATACAAATCAATAACCTAAAAAAAATATATTGTATATTATATACATATTTTGTAAGCCTGTTTATTGTCATCCATGGCATGAATTGCATGCATAAAACAGGTGCCTCTTTTCACTAGCTATAAATAAAGGATGTTTTTAGATGAAAAAATGTGTTAATGTTTAAAAATAAGGTAATAAAAATCAAATAAAAAACCAGAAAAATACTAATTATTTAAAAAAAAAAAGATATAAGCTTGTTTACGTATGAGAGAATTAAGCATTTTGAGAATCCTAGCGGGTTCCCTTGGTGGGACATAGCCTTCAATTCCACAGCGAATCTTCTTTAATCCACGATCTCTCATTTCTTGATTACCCAGATCTCGATTCTCAATGTATTTAAAAAATCTGTGCATTGCGGTGTTGTGAACAGAACAAAATATTTGTTAGGCTATTTTTTGTTATCATTATTTTGTATAAACTTACTTTGACAAAAGATATTATCTATATAAACTTAAGAATTATACTTCATTTGTATTTCGATTTTTGAGAACCCTCAGTCAGCGTACTTCTGTGCAATTGAACTCCTCAATGATGCTTTTGATACTGTTGGATGATTCGTCGTCTGTTTTTCAAATTGCTGTTTGAATTTTGGCTAGTAGTTGAACAATTTAATTTTTTCTTTTGTCGTAGACCTGCCGCTTATGATGCAATAGCAGCAATCTCTTTCAATCATAATGCACGATAGGTATTAACACCAATTTAGATTCACCAGTTCATTTTGTAAGGTAGTTATTTGCTTTAAAATTACTACTAACTACTGATTTACTTAATAGTTTTTATTAAGTTGGCAAGCTAAATTTGGCAATTAAAAATTCTATGTAAAGTTTATACCATTTTTCTTTTTCACGAATTTTCTTTTGTGCAAATGTTATTTGCTGAATTTTTTTATCCGCACTGATTATTATATATATTTATTTTTATTATAAAAGCAAACACGAAAAAATTACACTAATAAAAGATTAAAAAACAAATTCACAAAATAAAAAGGCAGACCCAAGCACCATATCGACATCAAAACCGAAAAAAGTTCTCACCACGACATTTCTATAAGAAAAATCGAACTGTCAAAACAAAAACTCAACCGGTCATTTTGTTGTTGGATTTCACATCTATTCATGGATTGAAAGTCAATTCCATAAACTAATGTCGATTTCGTTTCAATAATTAGGATTCGCTACTAAAACCAATACTTTTTGGCTTTGAAAAGAACGATTACGGACCGAATCTCTTTTTGGGACTGTGTGTGTTGCTTGGCAGCTCTAAAAAAAAACAAATCTTCAATTCGTTAAAACATCATTATTTCGTTTTAATTTCCCGATTCCGACGCGGGGGAGTTCCTAAGCCCACTTGCACTTTTTTAATATTTGTTTCCAAGAAGTTTTTAACAATTTTTTTTATTTTTTAATATATTAATTTACTTTTTCTGTACACTGCCACAAAATAAAAATTAATACACAACACAACAATTGAGAAACGTCAAAACAAATATTGTAGTGTGTGTACGAATCTGTGCACAAATCCGTTTTGAATCCGTCTCCAAAAAGAGATTCAATACGGATCTGTTTTTCCAGAAAAATATTGGTTTTAATTTGAAACGAATTTGATTTTCAGAAAAAAATTGACGGCGGATCGACGGCAAGTCGATGTTTTTGTTGAAACGAAATCGACATAATTCATCAGGACCCGAAACCACTGCTTTCATTTGACATTTGCCAACAAGCTGAAACACACCCAAGTAACTTCTCTGTTCCTTTTTCATTAGAAACATTGATAAAAACGCACCCAAGAAGTTTTTCTGTTTCTCTGGCTATAGCAACATAGACAACACAGCCCTAGTAATTTGTTTTTGTTTTGTTTTCCGATTTCCCATCTATTCATGGCTAGAGTTTCAATGCTACAAATTAAAATGTAAAATTTTGTTTTCGGGGGTGAAACGTAGGAAGGTTTCCAATCTTATTATAGCTTATTTGTGGTCAATTATACAAATAAATTAACTGAAATTTTGAAATTGGGGGGTGAAACGTACGAAAGATTCGCATCTTATTCTAGTTCAACTAAGGGCAAACCCACATAGCCGGAATTTTCCATCCTTGTATTGTTCATCTGTGCTCTTGCTCTTGCCATCCTTCAGGTTGGAAATGCGATCGTATTAGTGATGCCCATTTTGTTTGCGTTTCTTGGGCTTGGAAAGTTTTCTTGGGAGGAATTTTTCAGTTTTCCTATAGGAAAATATTGTTTTGAAACTTTTTATGTTTAATAGAAATTACGTACGGTTCTCAGCAAATATAACAAAAAATACAGAAGTGATTTGGTAAATAATTTATATTTTAAGAATAAAAAAGTGATTTTCAGTAACGGGCATCGTACTCCAGTATAAAACGAAAAAGATGGATCATGATATTGAACAGAAAGGTGTACTCAGCCACCATTAACGCCATGGTATTGTTTTTTATTTGAATTATTTTTGGAGAAATTAGAACTCCAACTTTGGTAAAGTACTCATTCGAACAATAAAAAGTGGAATTATATAACTCTTATATGAACCAAACTTACAAGAAGTAAAATGTGAATAATGACAAAAATTAAAGTAATTTTTGATGTACCCCGTTCGAAATAAAATTGACCTTTGCGAGCATGAGTCATTCCCGTCGCCGTGCTTTCCACCATCGTCGATGTCGCATTCATAAATGGTTTTGACCCGTTTATGAGGGGAGAATGTATAAACATTTTTTATTTACACATTTTTTGTTTGGTAAAAAACCAAATTTCTTTGCGGATCAGCAGTCTTCCTTTGCTAGAAGGAACAAGAATTACTAAAATTATAGAAATATAGAAATTATATAATTCAAAATAAAAATCGAATATATTTTAATTAAACACGAAAATGAATTCTGATCATACATCAGCTCCTGGCGAGTCATCATCTAACCCGAATGACTCGCAACAAAGTCGACATTCGCCGCAGCAGGCTCAGCAACAACATCATCAACAACAACAAATTGCACATCAACGACATCCGCAACAATTAAATGAAGTAAGTTTACTAAATTAATCTATTCCCTTGATGTTACGAACATTTAACAGTACCTATTCTGTTTCTTGAATTTCACAAAAAGCATTTCACCACTTGAAGTACATTTTGCTGTTATAAGGGGCGATAAAATCAACTTGGCATCTAAAAACGTTTTTTAATTTTGAATAGAAAGATTTATAATTTCTTAAAAATAAGCTATTTATATTTGGTCATGGTAAAAAATCTACCAACTATATTTTCTGCAACCTTCGGAGATCTCTGCATTGATAAAACCACTTTTTTGAACCTTCATTAATTGCAAGTGACTAGTCATAGTCACCATTTATAATAAAATAGTAGTAGAAGTTATAAACGAAATCTAAAATAAAATTAAGCTAAGACAAGACAATGAAATTATTAAACCCTACCCCGGGTCCCAATTCGCAAACGTGAATAATTTTCCTTGGAAAAAAATCTCTACCCTCAAAATTAAACGTTAATAAATTTGCATAACTGTAAGTACAGATTATTTGTCATAAAACAAAATTAATCTTACCCTAGCGGAATCTCAAATATATGTTTGCGGATTCCCTGCGAATTATCGTAACAAGTATATTCCATTTATATATTTATATAAACAAAAAGTACAATAGTGCCATTTAAGGGCTCTGTAAATTCTTGAATATGGTATGAGTAAACTTGGTTGGCGTAAAGGTGGGCGAAAACGACGAACATGCTCGCGCTCCCTGGGGCACCACCATGTAACTTTGTTCTACTTTGCCATCTATTCGAAAGTTGTTTTCAATGTTTTTTAAGTGAACTGTATTGGAAAGTAGCATCCAATGTTCGCGTATTCGACACTTAGCCCCTTAATCTCCAAATAATTGGTCTTTTTATTTAATAAGTGCTTTCATAAAAATAATAATAATAAATAATTGGAAGTTGAATTCGAACAACTTTGTTGTAGAATCGAATTATATAGTTGTTGGACCCCTGTGTTTTTCTCGTGTATTGGGCGGTTCGCGAGCCGCTCGCTGTTGCCGAAACATTTCGATTTTGTCCTGTTCGTTGGCTTCGATGATAGTCGCGTATGGCCATATTCGCGAGCAAAGCGAATCATTTCTATGGGATTCAAAAAGTGAAAACTACAAAAATAAGCTTGGGAAAAATAAATCGTGGCAAATCGCACTAATGCTTTGAAGGGATTCATATTGGAACAAAAGTAGATAACAAAGAAATAAATATAAACTCATACCATTTAATCAGATTTGAAACTTCGTCCCCATAGGTACACAGGTGGAGTAGTTATATATTTAAAGGATTATTATGAATATCCTACAGTTATTAGAAGTGTCCAAATTGGATTTATGATGTGGATATTATTAATTAAAGTTGAATTTCACTAAATCAATAGTGTTCTTTACATTATACCGATCACCTAGTACTTCAATTCGGGAACTCTATAACAGCATTTGTGATTTTATTGATGAACTTCCAGATAAGAACTTAGTTATACTAGATGATTTTAACATAAACTGGTTCGAAGATACTATTTATAAAAGAGAGAGTGTTTATTTAATGCTAAGCTGTGTAAACAGTTAATTCGTGAACCAACTAGGATAACAAGTACATCGAGTTCTCTAATAGATTATGTGGTAACAGATATAAACAATTGTGTAGCAAAGGTTGAAAATACCATTAAAATTAGTGATCATGAAACTACTACATTTAAACTTAACCTAAAACGTGATAACCAGTTTTATTTGCCAAAAAGGTTTAAACTTTTAAAATATAACAGTTTTCAATTTACACAAGCAATAAGAAGAAGTGCAATAAATCAAATAAGTATCTCGACTGATATTAACGAGGATATGAGTGAAATCTTTGAAAACGAAATGTTAAAAATAATCAATAGTTTTGTGATTGAAAAAACTGTAAATAATAATATACAAAAGTGGTTTAATGATGATCTCAATAGACAAAAGTCCCAAAAAATTCAAAGTCATTTAAAATTCTTAATGACAAGGCAGGATACAGATTGGGAAGTTTATAAACAAATAATGTCGATTTCGTTTCAATAATTAGGATTCGCTACTAAAACCAATACTTTTTGGCTTTGAAAAGAACGATTACGGACGGAATCTCTTTTTGGGACTGTGCGTGTTGCTTGGCAGCTCTAAAAAAAACAAATCTTCAATTCGTTAAAACATCATTATTTCGTTTTAATTTCCCGATTCCGACGCGGGGGAGTTCCTAAAGCCACTTGCACTTTTTTAATATTTGTTTCCAAAAAGTTTTTAACAATTTTTTTTATTTTTTAATATATATTAAATTATATTTACTTTTTCTGTACACTGCCACAAAATAAAAATTAATTCACAACACAACAATTGAGAAACGTCAAAACAAATATTGTAGTGTGTGTACGAATCTGTGCACAAATCCGTTTTGAATCCGTCTCCAAAAAGAGATTCAATACGGATCTGTTTTTCCAGAAAAATATTGGTTTTAATTTGAAAAGAATTTGATTTTCAGAAAAAAATTGACGGCGGATCGACGGCAAGTCGATGTTTTTGTTGAAACGAAATCGACATAAGAAACGAGTACAAAAAAAACCTAATAAAAACAGAATGTGAATACATTAAAAATAAAATAAATGGTACAAATGATCAAAAAACAATGTGGAAATATATTAAGGCACTAGTTATAGGGAACGAAAAAGCTGTACAAAATGTTATTGAATTTGATGGAGCTAAAATCAAAGGCAACAAGTTAATTGCTAATAAATTCAATGAATATTTTGTTAAAAGTGTAAAAGACATTAATAATAATATTCCTGTTGAATCTTGGTTAAGTAATATAGACAGAAGTGAAAACAGTTTTAAGTTAAAACGGTACTGAAGAACTTTTCAAAATAATAGATACAATTCCTGAAAAAAGTGATTTTAATTTCATGAACAAAAAAATGTTAAAAGATAGTTTTGTATGGGTAGGTCCGGCCCTTTTAAACATTATAAACTTTTCGCTAACAAGTGGAGTATTCCCAAAAATTGGAAGACTTTGGTTATAGTTACTGTTCCTGAAATCGAAAATTCAAACAAGTGTGAAAATTTTAGACCTATCAATATGTTACCTTTGCTTGAAAAAATTTGGAAAAAGTAGTGCACATTCAACTTGAGCAGTACATTGAAGACAACGGCATATTCATTGAAGAACAATCAGGGTTCAGGCAAATACATTCATGCGAATCCGCCCTTAACTTCGTAATAGCAGACTGGAAAAAAAACTACACGCAAATAGAAAAATAGCAGCCGGCTTCTTGGATCTGAAGAGAGCGTTTGAAACAGTAGACAGGAAGATATTACTAAAAACCTGTTTGAATACGGAATAAGATGAGTTGAAAATGCATGGTTCAAATCTTATTTGGAGGGACGTACACAAGCAGTAAAATTCCAAGATGAATTATCTGACCCAATCCAAACAGAACTAGGAGTTCCTCAAGGAACTATACTGGGCCCGCTCTTGTTTTTGCTGTACATTAATGATGTAAAAAGAGTGATAAAATATAGTCAAATTAAATTTTTTGCTGATGGCCTTTTATACATTGATGATAATGAATTTGATGTTTGTTTAAGTAAACTAAGTGAGGAAATAAAAAATATTAAAATGTGCTTAAATATGAATAAACTTCAATTAAATGTAGATAAAATGAAAATAATGTTGTTACCTGAAAATAATGTGATAAACAAAGTAGAAGAATTTGAATGTGTAAGTGAAATAAAGTATCTAGGAGTTATAATTGACTGTAAACTTAATTTTAAAAAGCACCCTGAATATGTAACTAAAAAAATTGCTAAAAAAATAAGGTTTTTTCGTAGTGTAAGAAAAAAGCAATGTATTTCAATGGCAATTAAAATTTATAATATTATAGTAAGACCTCACTTCGAGTATTGTCCAACAATACTATTGTTGGGATCTTCAAGTATGCTGGATAATTTACAAAAGTTACAAAACAAAGCAATGCGTTCAATTTTATTTTGTAGCAGATATACATCCATTCGAGGTATGTTAGAAACGCTTAAATGGTTAGATATCAAACAAAGAATTGCAATGAGTACTCTCATTTTTATTTTTAAAATAAAAAATAATATGCTTGCCAATTATTTGAGTAGAAGAATATCAACTAGAGCGAGTATACAACCATATAACTTGAGAAATAACAATTTAAATGTGCAGTTATTTAGAAACGTAAAATCTGAAGATATGTTATTTTATAAAGGAATTTAAATTTTTAATGACAATGGGGTTAAAATTGAAACAAATATTGAAAAATTTAAAAGATCTGTAATTAATAATTCATCTAGTAAACGTGGAGGTGGTATAATTATTGCTGTTCGATCTCACATATGCTCTAAAGAAGTTGTTTTACCATCTTCGGATATTGAACAAGTCTGTATCTCCGTCAAGTTAAATGTACTCTCCAAAGAAAAAGTATATTTTATTGTAAGTTATGTGCCTCCAAGTAGTTCTCTTGATTTGTATGAAAAGCATTAATAATATTGATTATTTAAATAATATTTGTTCTATATCTGATAACTTGGGTGTCTTGGGGGATTTTAATCTTTCCGATATACAATGGAAATAGTCCGAAGACGACAAAATGTTATTTCCATTTAATATGAAGTAAATGATTAGAAAATTCTTTAAAAAAAATATTGGACTTGATTTTTATATGTTGTGATGAATTCAAAATCAATTTAAGTAATGCACCTCTTTCTCTTCTAAACGAATGTATTCATCATAAGGAGCTATTCTTTGAAATTGAATTTTATACTTATTCGCTAAATGATGTTAAACAAAATGTTAGCTCGTATAATTTTTCTAAAACTAATTTTGTTCAACTAAATAATTATTTACTAAATATTGACTGGTCAAATGAATTTATATTTCTTGATTTAAATAATATGTACAGCCGCTTCATTCAAATTATACTAATAGGGTTCGATAGATTCGTTCCTTATTCGTATACAAATAATTCAACGGCTTCCCCTTGGCAGCTTCGTGATTTAAAAAGAAAGAAACGTAAAGCATACGTGATATACGTATACATTAAATCAAAAATTTAATCTGATTATGATAAGTTTAGCAAATTGCGAACAGATTTTGTAGTTCTTAGTAAGTTTTTATATAGAGCTTATATCTTGAAAATTGAAAGTAAAATTAAAAACAATAGCAAATTGTTATGGTCGTTTGTCAATTCAAAAAGAAAATCAGTAGGGATTCCAAATACCATGTTTTTCAAAGGTGTTGAATCGTCACATTTAGACTCTACAGTTGAATTGTCCGCTAGTTATTTGAAGAAAACTGGAGTTTAAAAAAAAAAAAGTAAAGAGAAAAGAAAATGAGTGAAAATTGTGTTAAATGCTCTAAAACACTCAAAAGGAACGAGATAGTAACATTATGCTCTGCTTTTTGTAAAAAGGCATTTTGCTCAAAATGCTCTGGTATAGGTGATTTGATTACGAATGTAATTTACTTAAGCTTAAGAATATAATGTTTGTTTGTGATGAGTGCAAAGAGTACATGCATAGCATAATGGGAAAAATGGACTCGGTGTTGAAAGTGGTAAATGAAAACCAACAGGTATTGAAGAAGCAAGAGGAAGAAATAAAAAAGGAGTTAAA
This sequence comes from Philhelius pedissequus, assembly GCA_910595825.1. Taxonomy (NCBI): domain Eukaryota; kingdom Metazoa; phylum Arthropoda; class Insecta; order Diptera; family Syrphidae; genus Philhelius; species Philhelius pedissequus. The sequence goes on along the minus strand of OU343160.1, from coordinate 217,691,472 downwards.
ATGTTGTGCGAGAAAGAAACGACAAATAAAGTTGAAATCAAGAAAACATATGAAGAGATAGCAGTTAAAAATATCCCAACTATTATAATTAAACCAAATTGTAAACAAGACAGTGAAAAAACAAAAAATGAAATTAAAGAAAAAATAAATCCGGTTGACCTATCCCTACAAGTGAATAATATTTCGAAAAGTGCAAATGGTTCTATTATAATAAAGTGTAGTGATGAAGAATCGGTTAAAAAAATACAAGATGAAGTAGAAGATAAACTAAAAGGAAAATATAATGTAAACATAACGCAGCTAGTGAAACCAAAAATTCTAGTCGTTAATATAGATAAAGAAATTAAAGAAGAAAATCTTATTGAAGTGATAAAAAGTCAAAACAAAATGGATGGACAGTTGAAAATTATAAAATGTTATAACAAAACGAATTATAATAATAAAAATAATGCTATAATAGAAACTGATAAAGACATTTTTAAAAACATAATGGAAATGGACAAATCTTGTTTGAACATCGGATGGAGTAAATGTCTGGTGTTTGATAAATTAAATCTAAAGGGGTGTTTTAAATGCTGGGGCTTCAACCACAACGCAATTAAATGCACAAATAAAATATGTTGTCCAAAGTGCGGTGAAGAGCATGATATATGATATAGAGTGTAAAAGTGAAGTGGTAAAATGCAAAAACTGTGTTTATACAATTGATAAACTTAATTTAAACATTGACCCAAACCATGTTGCTAGGGATGCCAACTGCCCAGTTTATTTAAGAAGATTGGCAAATGAAAAAGAAAAAGTGGCATACTAGCAACCAATTCTTTGGAATTGTATTTATTTAAATATTCAAGGATTGTTAAATAATATTAATGAATTAAAGAATATAGTGTATGAACAAAACTACGATATAATTATCCTTTCTGAGACCCATTTAAAAGCATCAATTGATGATAAAGAAGTAAATATTAATAAATATAAAATAATTAGATGTGATTCAACCTCTGCTTATACAGGCGGAGTTGTGATATATTTAAAAAAACAAATCAATGATTATAAAATTCCTAAATGTGTTCAAATAAACTTAAGTTTGTGGATATTAATAACTGAAATATATAATATAAAAGTGGTGGCATTTTATAAGTCGCCGAGCACACCGAAAAGCGAAATATGTGATCATTTAAATGAATATTTTCAAGAATATAATATAAGAAATAAAGTAATCATAGGTGATTTTAATATAGACTGGTTCAAGAATACTTCTTATAAACAAGAACTCGGGTGTATATTTGAAGAAAATTTGTGTAAACAGTTAGTAAACCAGGCTACGAGAATCACTCTAAGCTCAAGAACCTTATTAGACTATGTGGTATCAGACATTAAAAACATTGAGGTCAAAGTAAACGGTGATTTTTTAAGAGCTTGGTTTTTGAAAATTAAAAAAAACACAGAAACTTGTAAAAAGTGAATGAAACTTTTATTTGGATCGATAAATCAATTTCTGTCATTTACTTTTTAAAAATAATTTCACTTAAATGTTGCCCGCGGCTACGCTCCAGGTGGTCCATTCTGAAGGTCCAATTTTGGCAAACTTTTTCACACATTTCGGCCGGAATCTCACCAATGACGCGTTCAATGTTGGCTTCCAAGGCAGCAATCGTGTTTAGCTTGTCCCCATAGACAATAGACTTAACATAGCCCCACAAAAAATAGTCTAACGGGGTCAAATCACATGATCTTGGTGGCCAATTGACTGCGCCAAAACGTGAGATCAACTGCTCACCAAATTCGCCTCTCAATTGATGCATGGTTTCGCGTGCTGTGTGGCATGTGGCACCGTCCTGTTGGAACCACATGTCGACCGAGTTCAATTCTTGCATTTTCGGCAAAAAAAAATCTGTTATCATCGAACGGTACCTTTCTCCATTGACCGTAACCCTGCGGCCTTCATCGTCCTTGAAGAAGTACGGCCCAATGATGCCGCCTGCCCATAAACCGCACCAAACAGTGCATTTTTCGGGATGCATTGGTAGCTGCTGAATTGCCTCTGGCTGCTCTTCACTCCAAATACGGCAATTCTGCTTATTCACGTATCCATCATCGCTGAAGACAATTTTGCGATAAAAAAACGGATCCTCATCCAACTTTTCTAAGGCCCATTCACCGAAATTTCTACGTTGTGGTAGGTCGCCTGGCTTCAATTCTTGCACCAGCTGTATTTTGTATGGCTTTAAACCAAGATCTTTGCGTACAATCTTCCAGGTGGTCGAATAACACAAACCCAATTGCTGCGATCGGCGCCGAATGGACATATCGCGATCTTCAGCAACACTGGCGGATGCAGCAGCAATATTCTCTTCGGTACGCACTCTACGGATACGATTTGGTGGATTAATGTCCAATAAAGTGAAACTGGTGCGAAATTTGGTCACAATGAGCTGAATAGCCTGCTCGGTGGGTCGATTATGACGACCATAAAACGGACGTAGCTTGCGAAACACATTTTTCACAGAGCACGAATTTTGATAATAAATTTCAATAATTTGCAAACGTAGTTCAGGCGTAAGTCTATTCATGATGAAATGGCAAACAATACTGAATCGAAATGTCAAATGTTCGTGGAATTTGTCATGTGTGATCTGTCAAAAATATAAACGTCAAAAACCAAGTAGCAAAAAAATCACCCGTTACAAAACGATTTGAAAATAAGTGATCATGAATCAATAATCTTTAAAATTACTGCGGAAAAATGTAAAAAAGTGACAATAAAAAAAGTAAATGTATTAAAATACAAAAGAAATGTGTTCATCCAAAAAATAAGACAAAGTGAGATAAATAAAATTGCAATATCAGTGAATATAACCTGCAAAGCAAGTGTTCAGTTTAAAAAAGAAATGCTCCGAGTAGTAAACAGCATGGTAGTACAAAAATCTTTCAAAGAATCTGATCAGAAGTGGTTTAACAGCGATCTAAAAATACAAACATTAAACAAAATCAGAAGTCATATGAAATTTGTGTTGACAAGAAATGTTGCAGATTGGAATGTGTATAAACAAATTCGTAATGAATATAAAAGAAATATTAGAACTGCCAAAATTAATTATGTTAAAAATAAACTTGGGTTTGCAAGTAACCAAAAAGCAATGTGGAAATCACTAAAATCACTAGTATTAGGTGAAGCAAAAAACGAAACAAATTGTGTTGACTTTAATGGTATAAAAATAACAAATGATAAAGAGATAGCAAATAAATTTAATGAATTCTTTATAAACAGTGTAAAAGAGATAAATCTAGAAATCCCCAGTGTCCAGTGGAAAAATATGGTGGCCAATAAAGACAGTGTTTTAAAATTTAAAACTATAGAATCAATTGAACATCTTTTGAAAGTGGTACAAATGATGCCAAATAAAAACGATTTTAATTTAATGAATAAAGAGATGTTAATAGATGGTTTTTCAATTATTGGTCCAGCTCATAAACTTCAACATCATAAACTTTTCATTGGTGACTGGCAAATTTCCAACTACATGGAAAACTTCGGTTATAACGCCAGTTCAAAAAATACAAAACACGATAAAATGTGAACATTTTCGACCGGTAAATATGCTCCCGTTGTATGAGAAAATTCTTGAAAAGGTGGTGCAAATTCAGTTCGAAGAATATATAGAGAATAATGAAATTCTATTAGAAGAACAATCCGGTTTTAGAAGAAAACATTCATGTGAATCAGCATTAAACAACAATATTGCAGACTGGAAAGAAAAAATTCATTCGAAGAAGAAAATTGCAGCGGTTCTTATAGACTTAAAAAGAGCATTTGAAACTTTAGATAGAATTATATTATTAAAAAAACTGTATGGTTATGGTGTAAGAGGAACTGAGTTCAATTGGTTTAAAACGTATCTTTTGGAAGAGAACAAATAGTTAAGATAAATGGTATTTATTCTGATCCAATAAATTGAGATTTAGGAGTGCCCCAAGGCTCAATTCTGGGAACATTATTGTTTATTCTGTATATAAATGATATAGAAAATGTTTTAAAATATTGTAAATTGAAGATGTTTGCGGATGATGGTCTTCTTTATGTAGAAGATAATTAGGCCTATTCAGCGAGATCTTTTATTCTGTTATTCTGCTATTCTGTTATGAATTTCCATACAAAAGATTGAGCTGTCACAAAATCTTTTATGAATAATAATTTTGGTATTCGGCATGCCAAAACTGTTATGAAATCTGTTAATTATCTGTTATGAACTGTCAAAAATTCGAACTCAGAAGAAAATCTTTTACGATTCGCATTTTTGGTATTCAGCATGCCACAATCTGTTATGGAATCTTTTATGAATCATAAAAGAATAAAAGACACATTTTTGTTACTTTTATCATAAAAGATTTAAAATATATGAAGTAAAAACTTTTATTTCGTTAATCAATTGTTCTTAAAAGGACAGATATAAAAATATGTTATTAAAATACATAATAACAAACACAAATATGAAAGTAATTTCAAACTATTTATTTCAATACACGAAAGCACAGAACACATTTTGATGGATGAAACGTAGAAGAAAATGTCGCTTATCTTGCCGCAGTTCGTTTTTATACAACTTTTTATATTGGATATATTAAATTAAAGAACTGTTATTGACAAATTATAAAGATTGATTATTATTTTTCTATGCGACACAAAACACGATAATTGGACAGGTTAATTTTATATTGCCATTAGTCAGTGCCGACTGCCGAGAGTTTTTATTTACCTACTACAGCTGATAATTTGATAGCAGATTTTAGGTCTGTTTGTATAAATGTTTCTTTTTCGAAGTTATATAACAGACTTTTATAAAAGATCGAACTCCTGAATGCCAATTATAAAATATCTTTTATGGTGAATATCTGTTATGGATCATAACAGAAAATTCATAGCAGAATAACAGATGTGGCAGAATAGGCCTAAATGACTATAATGGATGTGTCAGAAAATTAATGGTAGATTTAAATAGTTTAAAAAATTACTTAAATATGAATAAGCTTAAACTAAACACAGAGAAAACTAAAATAATGTTATTACCTGAAAACAAAATTATTGCGAAATAGATGAATTTGAATGTGTTCAAGAAACCAAATATCTGGGTGTTATTGTAGATAGCAATTTAAATTTTAAGAAACATTTTGAAATGGTTACAAAAAAATCTGGTTTTTTCTCAGAATTAGAAAAAAACTTTGTATGAATATGGCAATTGAAGTATATAATTCTATTATACAACCCCATTTTGAATATTGCCCGACAATATTACTATTGGAACAAATATAATGATAAATAGATTACAATCGCTACAAAACAAAGGAATGAGAACAATATTATATTGCAGTAGATATACATCTAAAATACATATGTTAAATGCTTTAAAATGGCTATCAGTAAACCAAAAAATCATTTTTAATGTACTTACATTTATTTTAAAAATTAATAACAATTTGTTGCCAAACTACTTAAAAAGAAGACTTGTCACAAGAAATGAAAAACATAGATATAATTTAAGAAATAACAATGAATTTCATTTGCAATTGTTTAGAAATAATAAAACACAAAATATGCATTTTTATAAAGGCTTACAAATCTATAATAAGCTTCCTAATAGTACAAAAACTGAAAATAATTTAACAAATTTCAAAAACTCCATTGTACATTTTATAAAAACCAATTATTAATGTAAACTATTGTATTTTTGTTTTCAATGGCGAATTATTGCTAAATAAAATTTTCAACCTCTCTATGGAACAAAAATTTCAGGTGGACGCAGTTTACACTGACTTTAGCAAAGCCTTTGATTCGGTGAACCACCAAACACTTCTAAATAAACTTGAGATTTTTGGCTTCCATTCTCAATTACTTCGGTGGTTATCCTCATATTTATCTGGTAGAACACAACGAGTTAAGCTTGGAGATACATATTCAAATGAAATTCAATGTATATCAAGTGTCCCTCAAGGTAGCCACCTGGGTCCGCTCCTTTTCGTAATTTTCATTAATGATATTGTCTCCGTCTTTGAACATTGTAAATGCCTATTATATGCCGACGATTTGAAACTATTTTTAAAAGTTTCTAGTTTGAATGATTGTCAATTTATTCAATCTGACATTGATTCTCTATCAAATTGGTGTCACATCAATGGCATAAAATTGAATATAAAAAAGTGTAATGCTATTTCTTTTTCCAGAAAATCTGAATGTTTGCTATTCAACTATAGAATTGAATCTGTGGATTTAGATACGAGTTTCAAGTATTAAAAACTTAGGTGTTATTCTTGATTCCTCCCTTTCTTTTAAAAGTCATTTCGATTCTTTCGTCCCTAAGGCCAACTCGTTAGTAGGTTTCATAAAACGAAATACAAAAGACTTTACAGATCCATTTGTATTATTAACCCTGTTTACATCACTTGTCAGATCACTTTTGGAATACGCAGATGTTATTTGCAGTCCCATATATAAAGTCCACTCTGATCGGATTGAGAAAACTCAAAGACGATTCACGAAATATATAATTTAAAAAAATTGGCTGGAACTTTAGTCCTAGCTATGAGGCAAGATGCCAATTACTTGAAATAAAGTCATTACAATCAAGAAGACAAATTCATAGTATAATGCTGATTAGTGCCTTACTATGCTACCATATTAAATGTCCATCACTTCTTGCTTTAGTACCTATCTATGTTCCCGCTAGGCTTATGAGAGCTAGAGTATTCTTATTTCAAAGAACTCATATGACAAACTATGGTCGTAATGAAACTTTATCAAGATCCATTGTATATTTCAATGGTCTAAAAGTATTGATTTTCTTAATATTAATCGTAATAAATTTAAAACTATTGTATTTCTTCACTATTTAATTTAATCTCTTGGAGTGCTTATATCTGTTAGCTGCAATATTGCTTGTATATAAATAAATAAATAAATTATATTTTGTAAAAATTATTACATTTAAATTGGAAATCTAGAATAAAAAAAATTGTGAAAATAGCTAATTCAAGCTAAATACACTTTATCTAATCTAATCTAAGAATCAGCACGAAATGAATTTTCGGCAAATGTGTTCACCGTGTATGGACTAACGCAATCGAGAATGTTCATCGTTTGTCCCCATCTTAAGCCCCACAAACCAAAACCTTTGTATATATAACCTACTATCAAGACTGATTTTGAGCATGAATCAAAGAAAACAAGATTACGACATTCTTTTTCATTTTATTTTGGAGACGTGCGTCGTAAGAGACAAAAAAATCTGACAGCAAAAGAAATTGTTTTGTTTTTCCGATGTGGATTAATGGATTTTATTAAATTTATTTTAATAGAATTTAAATTAATTGCGAAAAAATCAACAATCAAAGAAAGAAAGAGTGCTAAATGGATATTGAAGATTTAACTTAAATTAAGCAAAACAACAATTTGAGAAGATTTGTGCATTACATAAATGGAAAATGTTTTAATAATGTTATAATTTTGTTTTATTTTCGTTTTTTGCATTTGGATAAGAGTAGAAGCGTTGAGAGGAAGAAGGAGTTGAGTGACAAATGTAAAGTTTCGAGATACAAGAGTTTAAAGTAAATCTATGAGAACTTTTTTATGGTTAAGAACCAAAACAGACTTTCTTAAAATATAACTTTTAATCCAATTTAATAGCTCAACGGTATTTTTTTGTACATGCTCTTTCAAAAAGTTTTTGAAAACAAAAAATAAAATCCTTTTTAATTAGTAAAAAAGCGAAGGGGTTAAGTGACGTTTTTTATTGTTCTATTTTTTATTTTTTTTTAGTTTCTTTATTAATATTCTCTTGAGGAGAATTTGAAATAGCTTTTTTATAAAACAAGATATGCTCCTGAGGTATGAATTAAAGTTTCTCCTTTAAATGTTTATTTTTTTCTGTTTTAATTTGATTGTTTTTTTTTCTCGAGGAAAAACATCTTGTGTTTTGTCGGGAATATTTTTTGACTTAGATATTAAGACTTAAACTTAGATATTAAGACTGAAAATTGTGATTCTTCATTAAAGCATTCTTTATAAGAATAGGACAAATATCTGTCCATTCTTATCCATTTTACACTGTCACGAAATCTTATTTTTTTCATTTAGATTGTTTTTAATTGTGTTCCTGATATTTAGTTTGTCTGCAAGATTGTATAGTGATCGAAAATGGTCCTCCATGTTTATCACAACAGTATTTTTTTACTAGCACTTCTTATTATCTGCCTATATTGTTCAGCAGTATAGATCAGTTTATGCTTCCGTAATTCCTTTTCTATCCTTCCGAAATCGCGGTCGCTATCCAGATATGTATGCCCGACTTCTGGAAATTTGTGTTCGATCACTACGAAATACTCAAGTAAAATCAGTACTTGATATAGACATATTAAGATTGATTTCGTAAATTCGCACTCCTGAAAAAAATGTGAAGAGTGCGCTCATCACCTCAGTGCTTCCTCTATCTGCTATGTCTTCGGTCCATGTCATCATATAAGACATTCCAACATCCGAAGTAATGACATGTATTCCTAAATTGTAAAACCACATCTGCCTCATGTTGAATTCCTTTGATGTTGTTAATTTGGGCAAGGGCATAGTTTGTTCCAAATCGAAAGTAATATATACGACGTTTGGATCAGATCGATCCTTTTCGCGGTCAATTTGCTGTCCTCCAAATGCAATAGCTTATTTGATGTCTTGTCGAGTTTTTGCCAGAGTCACATGTGCTACATGTATCACTTCTAGGTAGGCGGAAGGACAAGTTAAATTGAGTATTAAAAATGTTTCTATAAAAAGAATCGCTGACAAAAAATCCGGCATTTTTACTTTCTACGGTGCAATGCTAAATGTAGATGTTGGTGAGAGGGGCATCACCGACATCTCGAAGAAATATTTGGCATAACTATTCGTTATTTAGTTCAGATGGATTGAACGAGGATGTATGTAAATCGTTAAGTTGGCGGGCAAGGAAGAAGTGAATGAGATCGCCAAGACGGAGTATATTACAAAGTCATTGAATTCAAGATTATCTACTCCATTTTATCTTTTTAAAGCACTGTCTAAAAATTAGCAAGAAATACTGGAAGTAAATATTTATTAATTTATTTGAAACTATGTATAAATTCTCTGTATGTATTATATTTGCAGGAAATTTGTAGTGCATTACTAATGTATTTCATTGCACTTCTAATGTATTTAATTTACTTTAAGGCACTTTAATTGCACTTACATTGCGCTTTGAATTACACTTTGTAAAAAATAAAGGTTCAAAAGGTCACTTACAAAGGTATTGTTAATTTTCGGAATAAACCTTGTTGTTAAAACAACAATTTCTACAAATTTCTTTTACAATAAAAAGTAATGCAAAAGAAAGAAGCGAACACTCCAAAAATGAGGAGAAGCCAACGACTTAAAAGTCGACAAATAAATATAAACAATATATTATGCAAAATTTGTAAGCTTCCGGGCACAAATGAAATGCTGCAGTGCGATGATTGCAATAAGTGGTACAATTTGTATGTGTAAACGTCTCAGCGGCCATCAAAGAGGAGGACTGGAGTTGCTCAAATTGCCAAAGAAGCCAAAACGTAAACGCAGGATCAATTCACTCAAAAAAGACGTCGTCAAGAAATCGTCTTGAGATAAAAATGAAGATCCTTGAAGAGGCAAGATCACTTGAGAAGAAATGGGATGAAGAATACTTAGAGGAAAAAAACTCCTGCTCGTGGAAGGTAGTCAACGTGGCACGAAGCCAGTGAGAAGTGCTGAACGAGTAGTTGAGAAATGGGTGCAGCTGGGTCAAGATGTGCAAATCGAACAACATCGTAATGTGTATGCAACAAATGCATTGGACGATACATTACAAACAACATTTAATGATCATCTGGGAGTCAGAGCACACTTCTCGCATTCAAAACAACCCCCTCCAAGTGCATCATCATTACGCAAACCGAACGAACCAGAGTCGTCTTGATTCAACCAAAAAATTCCGATTCACGAACTTTCACAGCCCAACAGGGTTCAAATGGCAAATCGGCACTCAATGTCTAGAGATCTGCCGAACATCTATGGTAGCCCCGAGGAATGGCCACTATTTATAAGTACTTTCGAGCACAGTACAAGGCTGTGTGGTTTCAGTGATGAAGAGAACCTCATGCGTCTACAAAAATGTTTAAAGAGACGAGTCCTCGAGGCAATGAGTGGCAGGTTGATGCTGCAATCAAACGTTCCAAATATCATGCACACATTACGAATCATGTACGGCCGTCCAAAGATAATTATAAAGACGCTCCTACAAAACATCCAAGCTGAAACGACAATAAACGTAGAAAATATTGAAACTGTAGTATCATATTCACTGGCGGTGCAGAATCTGATGTCTACTATGGAGGCCTGTAAATTATATCCATATTTGGAGAATGCTGAACTTTTGGATGATCTCGTAAGTAAACTGCCCAAGTTGATGCTAAATTGGGGCGCGTATATTGAAGATATGCCGTCATTCAATCTACTGGATTTCAATGCCTGGTTGTACAGGCTAATCGAAAACATATGTAGAGTCAGCCCGGGTACATCTTTCGATCCTGAGAAACCACAAAGACGCAGGAAAGAGAAAGCTCATGTCAACGCGTACACGGAATATTATGATGAGCGAATAACATCAACGAAGCGGCAGTGTACAGTGTGCAAACAAGCATGTAGTGGGTTGCAGTTATGTGTACGGTTCCAAAACATGAACCTAAATGAGAAATGGGAAACCATAAAGAAAAATCGACTCTGCCGCACATGCCTGAGATCACATCCTAACTCGCGTTGCCGAACAACACCGACGTCAACAGCAGTGCAGCATAATTATTCAAATATTTGTGCTGTGTAGGTAGTCATAATTGCTTTTTCCCTATCATCGATCATCTTGTTGGTGTGCAACCATTTCACAAATTCATTATTTTTGTTTTGTAGAGGGGTGAGGGGCTTGCTTTTGCGACCCTGTATGTAGAGCGGTCAGACAGTAGTTCCGTCATCTTGTCTTCATATTCCTCATATTCATCGCAACAGTAACATTGCCTTTATCAGCTGCTACAATTATAATGTGTTTGTGTTTTTTAAGAAATTTTACCGCATCTTTATGTATCTTCGTGATGTATTTGTCAAATGCGTCGTTGTGGTGGTAACGTTGAAAAGAGTAAAGCATATTGCTATACTTAGCTCTAGTTTCATCTTGTCCTATTTCATCTTTTCTGTTCCTATGATTTCTTCGCCATCGGCAATGAGTTGGAAAAGAGGGAATGTATTTTTGCCAATTGGCAAAGAAAATTTCTTTCCCAAGGACAGAAGCCATTTGATTTCGACGGGAAACTACGTCACTTTTGTTTACAAACCAATCGTCATGCATTTTAATGTTTCATTTTTTCCGCAGATCAGCTTTGAGTTGATTAATTTTGTGTGTGTGGATTTCTTCTTTTTTCATGCAAATGGTTAGGAAATTTTGTTGCTGTTGATTTATAAATTGTTTGTGCTCTTGTGATGTTATATTTTCTCGTTTGTTAAGCGGTAGACCTTGTTGGATTGTTTTATTTTGTGAAAGGTTTCGCTTATTTCCAGGTTAAGAACTTTGAGATGGAATGTGTGTTCTATTTTGTCGTATGAGCTTCGTGATTCCTTGCTAGAGAAAATCGCTTTAGTGTTAACTGTAGATCTTTGTAAATGTTTGGGAATAAATCCATATTGTCTACAGATTATCAAAAATTTAAGAATTTGTTTTTGGTTTGCTGATTTACGTTTAAATATGCTGTATTCTTTAAGATGCATACATACGTGTTCACCATACTTGTAAAGCATATGTCGATAATAATTTCTCATCTTTTGTAAATAAAGAAATGTCGGCTAGCCGTTCGAATTAAATAATATTTTAGAAGTTCTTGACCATGTTGGTTTTTATTTGGACTTTGGAGAATTTTTAAGAAGTAATTCTTGTCGGCTTTATTGGTCGTAATGGTGATTACATGAAAGCAATTTTCATTTTATTTTCCCAACGTTTCGACGGTGGTTGCCGTCTTCTTCAGGGGTGTCTTTATTTACAAAATTAAAAAGAGAGATGTAATGTTGTACATATTGATACAAGTAAACGACAAAATATGACTTACATAACGTTAAATTTTAAGATTCTTAATATAGCAAACAATAATTTGTTTGAAACATATAAAAAAACAGATTAAAAACAGATTTTAAACACTTTTCATTCGAAGATTAGTCTACGTTTTATGATATTTACTGTCAGAAACTAATGAACAGTAAACGGCCGATATATTTTGTGTGTCTTGTTTGCGGTTCATATTATTTTTGTTGTTAATTATATGCAATGTCTCTAGTGTGTAACGTTTAGATGTATGTTTTTCTGTTGCAAGGATCTCCACACCCTCGAAGTTTGGTGTGTGACCGGTATCAAGGCTATGAGAAACCAGTGCCGTCTTCTCAGAACTTTTTAGGTCAATATCTGACTTGTGGTTCGCCATTCTTTGCCGAAGGAGTTTTTTGATGGCGCCGATGTAGCAAAGATTGAAGGTTCATCCGTTTTCCCCTGGATATTTATTTTATAAACTACGTCTGAACGGCGATCTTTGCCGGGTTTCACCTTCAGGTTGGTGAATAGGGATGCAACAGTCTGGTTCGACCTATATGTCAAGTTGACTTCCGGGTTGTTTTTCGCTGCCATTTCTTTGAAATTTTCGGAAAGTTTGGGCACATAAACGACACTCTTATAAACACATCTCCTCTCTTCCAAACTTATTTTCTGAACGAACTTGGTGTTTTTGACGAAGTATTAAGTTCCTTATAATTTCTGTCAGAAAGCTGTTGTCTAAGAGTATTTGCGTAACTTTTTCTTTGTTAGCGGAGTGGAATTTTCGGTCAATCAACGCAAAAAGCTTTGTTTATTAAGTTCGACGCAGTTTTTATACGAATGTGCTTGGCTTGATTAGATCGGAAATTGACAAGGCGCTCAGATGCCATATCTTTCTGGTACCAGTCGAAAGAAAGTCGATCATTTTTGCGGTAGACATTAACGTCCAAGAACGCTATCGATCTGTTTTTTCTCTCTATGGTGAATTGTATTTTTTCATTAAACTGGTTAAAGCATCGTAAGACATTTTCAATTTCTTCTCTATAAACAATCGCAAAGATATCATCAACGTATTTTGCTATGAACTTAGGTTTGTAGCTTAGTTTAAAACATTCCTCGAGTAAAAAATCTAAAACCAAGTCCGCAATCGTCGGTGAAAGAGGATTTCCCATTGGCATTCGGAGTACTTGTTTGTACAAATTGTCCTTAAATTACAGGTAGTAGGTAGTTATCTCTGAGGCAAAAATTTAACAATTCGATAAATTTGTTTTGGCTCAGCTTGGTATTTTCAGCTATAATTTCCCATTTCTTTTTAATAACGTTGATTGCAAACTGAACAGGAATTTTAGTAAAAAGAGAAACAGCGTCATAAGAAACCAAAATATCTTTTGTGTCAAGTACAAAATCATTTGCTTTGGATTTAAACTCCAACAAATTTTGTACAGAGTGAGGAGATTTTTTTGTGACGCACTGTAATATTTTACCCAGGTACTTTGAAAGTTCGTAAGACGGAACTTTCATCGATGACTTTGTCGGCGGGAGAGGCATATTTGGCTTGTAAATCCTTGAAAAACCATATATTGCAGGTATTTCTGCTTTGTAGGTAGTCATAATTACTTTTTCCCTATCATCGATCATCTTATTGTTGTGCAACTATTTCACAAATTCATTGTTTTTGTTTTGTAGAGTGGTGAGAGGGCTTGTTCTTGAGACCCTGTATGTAGATCAGTCAGTCAGTAGTTCCGTCATCTTGTCTTCATATTCCGTCGTATTCATCGCAACAGTCACATTGCCTTTATCAGCTGCTACAATTATAATGTGTTTGTGTTTTTTAAGAAATTTTACCGCATCTTTATGTATCTTCGTGATGTATTTGTCAAATGCGTCGTTGTGGTGGTAACGTTGAAAAGAGTGAAGCATATTGCTATAATTAGCTCTAGTTTCTTCTTGACCTATTTCATCTTTTTCTGTTCTTATGATTTCTTCGCCATCTACAATGAGTTGGAAAAGAGGGAACGTATTTTTGCCAATTGGCAAAGAAAATTTCTCTCCCAAAGACAGAAGCCATATGATCGACGGGAAATTCTACGTCACTTTTGTTTACAAACCAATCTTCATGCCTTTAATGTTTAATTTTTCCCATAGATCAGCTTTGAGTTGACTCATTTCTTGTGTGTGGATTTCTTCTTTTTTCGTGCAAATGGTTAGAAAATTTTGTTGCTGTTGAGTTATAAATTGTTTGTGTTCTTGTGATGTTATCTTTTCTTGTATTCGTTTGCTAAGCATTCTAAGTGTGTTGTTGGATTGTTTTATTTTGTGAAAGATTTCGCTTATTTCTAGGTTAAGAACTTTGAGATGGAATTTATGTTCTATTTTGTCGTACGAGCTTTGTGATTCCTTGCTAGAGAAAAGCGCTTTAGTGTTAACTGTGGATCTTTGTAAATGTTTGGAAATAAATCCATATTGTCTACAGATTATCAAAAATTTAAGAGTTTGTCTTTGGTTTGCTGATTTACGCTTACAGTTGCTGTATTCTTTAAGATGCTTACATACGTGTTCACCATACTTGTATAACATATGTTGATAATAATTTCTCATCTTTTGTAAATAACACACCAAACTTCGAGGGAGTGCAGATCCTTGCAACAGAAACATTTAAACGTTACACACTAGAGGTACTGCATATAATTAACAACGAAAATAATATGAACCGCAAACAAGACACACAAAATATATCTGCCGTTTACTGTTCATTAGTTTCTAACAATAAATATCATAACTTAAAATGAGAAGTGTTCAAAATCTGTTTTTAATCTGTTTTTTTATATGTTTCAAACAAATTATTGTTATGTATATTAAATATCTTAAAATTTAACGTTATGTAAGTCATATTTTGTTCGTTTCCTTGTATCAATATGTACAACATTATATCTCTCTTTTTAATTTTGTAAATAAAGACACCCCTGAAGAAGACGGTAACCACCGTCGAAACGTTGGGAAAATAAAATAAAAATTGCTTTCAAGCCGACGAGAATTATTTATTTTTATTTATTTATTTCTTCACTCAAGTTACATAACTTTATAAAGACTATATACATGATTTAAACTAAGGAATAAATAACCTATTTACAAAAATATTAAAATAAAAATATTTATAATGAATTCAATATATCTCTTTTAATATTTATCCTACTTTTATTAAAGTCAATGACAAGATCAAAATCATTTAAAGCAATACAAGAACTGGTAATTGGATTATGTTTTGCATAACTTGTACTATGATAAGGAACATATACGAAATTTCCATCTCTAGGTCGCAAAAAACGAGAAGGTGCATAAATATAATACATTGAAAGTAGCATCGAACAGTTTATATTTGAATTGAGAATATCAAAAGCGAAAAGAGCTGAATATAGTTTCCTTCTGAGTGCTAAGGGTTTTAAATCAATAAAGGCACATCTGATCTCATAAGACGGAAGATTTGCATTTCTAAATGTTTTTCGCAAAGCAATTTTAGTAAACCTTTTCTGAATTTTTTCAATACGAAAGATGCTTGTCTGAGTATATGGATTCCAAATAACACAACAATACTCTAGCAGAGGTCTAACAATGGATAAATACAGAGTCCTTAGGGTGTAAGGATCTTCAAAACACTTTGAATTTCTCATTATGAAACCCAACATCGAATTTGCTCTGGAGATAACTTGGTCAATATGAAACGAAAAATTCATTTTAGAATCAAAGATAACTCCAAGGTCTTTTTGACTCATTAATCTTTTTAGGTATTGACCATCAATTTTGTAATCAAAACAAATAGTATTGAGTATTCTTGCATAAGTAACAACACTACATTTATTATTATTGAAATATAATCCATTTAGATTACACCACTGAACTATATTATCAAGATCATTTTGAACTCTACATGCATCTAGTGGAGATTTAATGCAACTAAAAATCTTGAGGTCATCGGCATTCAATAAATACTGTGAATACGAAATGTAACTAGGCAAATCGTTTATGAAAGATGGCTGCCCTGAGGTACACCGGAAAAATTTTCAATTTCATTTGACTGCATATTACCAATTTTGACGTATTGTTTTCGTCCAATTAAATAACTATGGATCGATTTTAGAAGTGAGGAGTGAAATCCAAATAATTCAAGTTTTTTTACTAGAACATTGTGTTGTACCCGGTAGAAAGCTTTCGAAAAATCAGTGTAAATAACGTCAACTTGATAACGGTTTTCTAAACTACGAAGACAGTAGTTAGTGAATAGAGATAAATTAGTTGTTGTCCATCGTCCGCTCATAAACCCATGTTGGTTTTCAGAAATATGATTTTTAGTCAAATTATAAATTTTGTTTTTTACTATTGCTTCAAATACTTTAGGTATCAGCTGGAGTTTAGCAATTGGTCTATAATTTTCAACAGCAGATTTCGATCCCGACTTGTGCAGAGGAGTTATCAAGGAATGTTTCCAAGTATCCAAAAATACACCCTGTCTTAAAGACAAATTGAATATATAACAGAGTGGGGCAGCTAGATGCAATTTACAGTTCTTTAAAAGAAGCGGTTGTATATTATCCGGTGCAACAGAAAAGCTGTTATGAAGAGATGACAGTGCTTCCAATACATCATCAATAGATAAATACAGACAACCAGCCTCAATACTAGAATTATCGCTATTAACCATTTGAACATAATTAAGGTTTAACTCAATAAAATTCGATTGAAAAAAAGACGCAAAGTAGTTACAGATAACATTTAGATTATCAGAAGAGACGCCATTATACGACATGTTAGCTGGAATCCCTAGCGATTTACGTTTTGTATTTAGAAATGACCAAAAACATTTAGAATTATTTTTAATCTTCGACTCAAGAGACCAAATATATTGCTTATAAGTAAACTTTTTCAAAAATTCATATTCTTTTCGAGTTTGATAAAATTTTTCACAAAAAACATCCGAAATCTTACTTTTCTTATGAAGCTTATTCATAACATTTTTCAACCTCGATAGACTTTTGTTAAACCAAACTGGTCTTTTCGAATTTTTTGAATTACTAATAGGAACGAATTTTAAAATAGCTGAATCTAAAATGTTCCGAAACTTAGTAAAAGCTAGCTCGAGATCATTACAGTTAAAAAGAAGTTGCCAGTCAACTGATTCTAAATAATTATTCATAGATATAAAATTAGCATTTTTTAAAATTATATTTCTGCTCTACATTACAAGATTGTGATTCTATTAAAACGGAAAAATTAAAAGCAATTTCAAGTGCTTTGTGATGAACACTATTTTGTAGCAAATTATAACTAGCTTCATCTAAGTAAGCTTCAAGATTCTTATCAATAAAAAACAAATCTAAAACACGGCCAATGGAATTGTAAACGCTGTTTATTTGGTAAATATTTGAAGCATTTAAACTATCAATAACATTATGTTCGAAATCTTAAGATATATTATAAGGAAATATTTGATTCTCATCGTTTGAAAATAACCATTTAACATCAGGTAAATTAAAATCTCCAAGAATAACAAAGTACGAATTTTCATCAATATTTTTCGCAATATTTTCTATGTTTTTTATATGAGCATCATAGACATAATATTCAGATGAAGGCGGAATATAAGAAACAAAAAAATAAACATGAATAGTTCTAGATTCTGGAAAAATTGGTAAGTCTACACAGACACAAATTTGCTCATAAAAATATTACATAAAATAATTTCTTTACTTGAATAAATGGTGCGAATAGCAAATAAAATACCTCCTCCTCTACTTAAACCAGTCAGCTCACAAGATCGATCTTTCCGGAAAACATTAAAATCATGTGTAAAGAATTCAGTTGAAAGAAAATTATCATTTAACCAAGTTTCGGTGAGAGCGATAATGTCATATGAGCAATCGGCAGCAGCAATAAAAAATTCATTTGATTTTGTCCTCATACCTCCAGCATTATGATAAAACATAGTGAAATATCCATGTCCATTTAAAAAAGCTCCATCCAAATTATTTTTTACGTTGAAATACTCTGTTTGTTTCGGTGCAACTCGTTTTTTGGACGGCTTACGAATTGTTTGATTTGAACTCCAACTGGCCAGACAGATGTTTCAAGAGCAGCATTAAATGATGCATGATGGGATACCAAGTTTGAAATTTATAAAATGAGATGAAATATCTGTATCTTTTTTTATCAATTTGTGGCAAACCAAACTTGTCTTTGGCAAATTGAGTCTACCAGCAATGTAATTCATAACATTATCTTCGGTGACTGTTTTGCTTATACGAGATATATGTATGAATCGTAGCTTTGGTACAGATGGAAGAGCAGCAAAAGCATCAGCATCTGCATCAATGCCAAACAGCTGTTTGTGTTTTTTGTTGCGAACACCAGACCAGGGAAGTTCCTCAGGAACATTAGTTGGGCAACCAACGACAACATTTTGACTAGCAACACAAGTTTTATCAACATCAGCACCAGTCGCATCGGCATTGTCAACAGCACCAGCAACAGCAATAGCAGCATCAGCAACAGCAACATCAGCAACAGCATCAACGGTATTGTCAACATTCAAAATTACAGCAGCAGCAACATCATACGAGGGCGGGTCAATAAGTCCGTGACTTTTTGAATTTCTGACCTCTTTACTGAAACAGCAACACTGCTCCTGTCAACAGGCATCTGTCAGTTGACTCCTGTCAAAATTTAAACTTGCTGCGTCAGTAAGTTTGTGTTTAACAGCTATTTTTATCAGACTACTCACTATTTTGAGGAGAAAATGGAAAAAAGTGAATTTCGTGTGCTTATTAAGCATTATTTCTTGCGAAAAAAAACCATTACCGAGACCAAGGCTAAGCTTGATAAATACTATGGGGACTCTGCACCATCGATTTTAATGGTAAAAAAGTGGTTTACTGAATTTCGTTGTGGCCGTACAAGCACTGAAGATGCCGAACGTCCTGGACGCCCAGTTGAGGTCTCACCCAAAACAATCGACAAAATTCACGATATGGTGTTGGCCGACCGAAGATTGAAAGTGCGAGAGATTGTGGAAGCCGTAGGGATCTCGCATGGCTCAGTGGTTTCAATTTTGAATGATCACTTGGGCATGAGAAAGCTTTCCTCAAGATGGGTGCCGCGTTTGCTCACAGTCGACCACAAACGCAATCGTGTAACAACTTCACAGGAAGGTTTGGCGTTGTTTAATCGCAATATGGAGGAGTTTTTGCGCCGTTTTGTAACCGTGGACGAAACATGGATCCATCACAATACACCAGAGACCAAACAACAGTCAAAACAGTGGGTTTCTAAGGGTGAATCGGCGCCAAAGAAGGCCAAGGTGGGTTTGTCAGCCAATAAAGTTATGGCGACTGTTTTTTGGGATGCACGCGGGATAATGCACATTGACTACCTTCAAAAGGGAAGAGCAATCAATGGGGAATATTATGCCAACTTATTGGACCGATTCAATGACGATTTGAAAAAAAACTGACATCATTTGGCCAAGAAAAAAGTTCTTTTCCACCAAGACAATGCAAGGGTGCACACATGTGCAGTTGCCATGGCAAAAATCCATGAATTGGGCTATGAATTGCTCCATCATCCACCCTATTCTCCAGATTTGGCTCCGAGCGACTACTTCTTGTTCCCAAACCTGAAGAAATGGCTTGGTGGAAAAAGATTTGACTCCAATGATGAAGTCATCTCGCAAACAAAGGCCTATTTTGAGGACCTCGACAAATCATTTTTTTTGGAAGGGATACAAAAATTGGAGAAGCGTTGGACAAAGTGTATAGAGCTCAAGGGAGACTACGTTGAAAAATAAAATTATTTTTTTATCAAAAAATCTGTTTTATTCCAAAAGTCACGGACTTATTGACCCGCCCTCGTACCTCTCCGATGAGGGAAAAAGAGACACAACGTCTGTTTTATTGGAAGCATCGGCAGTTATATTATTCATATTGGTAGGAGAAGATGATTTTGTCTGAGCGGCAAGACAAACTGGGAGAGATTCATTTAAAGAAACTCTTCGTTGTTTCAACGAGACGCGATCTTGAGGAGTAGATGACCCCGCAAGTGCAACTCTCCTATCAACAGAAGTAGAAAACCGTTTTTTATCATCATTAGTGGTGATTCTTTGTGCACGAGTAGAACCTCGAATATTACGACTTGCATTTAATTTTGATGTATTAAAATTTGATGGTATTGCATTTGTGCTCTGAGAAGTTAAATTATTAGAAGAGCTTTCTTTGAAGTACGTTGAGAGTTCTCTCATTTTTTTTAAACAGTTCTGCAGGGGAATATGTGTGCACTTTTCACATTTATAAAATAAATTGTTGTAAGACTTTATTATTTTACCGTCTTTTTTGTTGATATTGCAACAGTCTAAATGCGAGTTAAGTCCACATAATTCACACTGTATAAAAAATGAATCAGAAATAATTTTTAAACAATTTAAACATTTAGAATTCATTATAAGAAAAAATAAGCACAGCCGTTTCGTATGAAAGCAGTTGATTAACTGAAATTACTTCTTAAAAATTCTCCAAAGTCCAAGTTTAAGATAATATTTTGAGGAACATTTTGAATATGCGAAATACTTTTTAAGTCCAAAAATTCACATTTAAAAAGGAATTCCAACTTTTATTCATCAACTTATTAAAAAAATTAATTTTTTTTCGAAAAACTCAAATAACTAAGCGGTAAAAAATTGCACCATTGCTTCACCATACAACATAAAACTAAAACATCATAAAAATAAAAAAACTTTTCATATGAGTTTATTCTTGTAGTCCAGCAAAATTAGTATTTTGTTGAATAGCCTTTGTTGGCTATTACTGCTTCACAACGTCTGATCATTGAATTTACCAAATGTTGGCCCATTCTACCGGAATATTCTCCCAGGAGACCTTTACTGCAGCCCATAGTTCTGTGTTAATAGTCGGTTTGGTTTCAGAGACCGCTTTCTTCACGTCAGCCCACAGATTTTCAATCGGATTTAGATCAGGCGATTACGCTGGCCACTCCGTCACATTAATTGAATGATCTCCAAACCATCTTTTAGCCTTCTTACTGGTGTGCTTGGGGTCATTGTCCTGTTGGAAGACCAACAAAAGGGGTGTTAGAGCGAGTTAAATAATTTGCAACAGACATGCTAAAGAACTAAATGCCACAAGCAGTCAGTCGTAAAACAGTCATTGAAGTGTAACACAAAACAATTTCGAAACTTGAGCCGTCAGCATATTTGTGCCATTTTAGTCCATTGAATAAACTATAAAAAACATTAATATTTGCCTAAAGTCAATAAATTATTACTAACTTAGTTTACGTTTGTCTTTTATTGCTGTGAATCAGTAAATTCTTTAGAAGCCGCCAATTTACATGTTTTCGAAATTAAGTTCACATTTCAATAAATTTCAATAAATCCATTTGCCACTGCGTAGGCATATAAAGCAACAACCAAACGCAAAGAGCGTTGTATTTAACTCTTTGAACAATTATAGGCCAACAGCCAATCAAAATCCATCTTTTATTTCTCAACAGTTGAATTGTATCGTTTGTCTTGTGTTCAATTCGTATTGTATCTTTAGCTTGTGTTCAATTAAGACAGAGACAATATGTCGCGAAGAAAGCAGAAGGAAGATGAAATCCTAAGTGTGGGCGACGACGAGCGAGGAGACGACACGATGATGGAAAGTTCAAATGCGCAAATGTTGCATTCAATCCTCGAAAGCTTAAAAATATTAAGTGCGACAGTGACCGAACTAAAAAATAATACAAAAGAGAGCCAACTAGAAATAGAAAGGCTAAATTCAAAAATGAAAACTGCCAGCATTCGGGAACTGCCAAACGCCATCAAGGACACGCCAAACGCCATTGATTAATGAAATTGCACGTCTTGCCGACATTCTCGGGGAAAGTGGAAGAATGGCCTTTATTCCTAGCAAACTACCAGGATTCAACAGCCGACTTCAGTTACAACAATCGGCAAAACCTCCAAAGACTGCAAAGGTGTTTGGTCGGACCAGCCAGAGAAGCAGTGGCATCCATGCTGATAAATAAAGAAGACGTTCCAGTGGCTATAGAAGAACTAAAATTCCGGTTTGGAAGGTCAGATATCATCGTTCGACATCAACTTCAAAAAATACAAACATTTCCAGCCATGACCGAAAATAAAATTGACCAACTTCTTGAATTCTCAACGCAAGTGCGGAATGTTGTCGCCCTTTTAATATCTTCAAAAAACGAAAATAGCTTGTACAACTCGGTAAATCTTCAAAAAACGAACATAGCTTGCACAACTCGGTAATTCTGGAAGAACTTGTGGCTAAACTACCGCCGCCACCTCAAGTCCAACCGTCAACTTACAAGTCGACGCAACCAGCACAACCTCGCCGCATCCTGTACGTAAATAATAATGCCAACGCATTATTATTACGTACAAGAAGGACCAATTAAATGTTATCAGTGCGGCGAAGGCCATTTCATTTCAAAGTGCGATAATTATAATGCTATGATCGTGGACGAACGTTGGCACAAAATTAAAACATCTCATTTATGCTTTTCATGGCTGCGTAAAGGTCGTGGTACTGCAGTCTGCCGCAGTAAGAAAGTTTGTGGCTTACAAGATTGCCAAAGATTTCATCATAAAAGCCTTCATGACCAATCCACACACCAGCCCATAACTTCTCTGCAAGTATTAAGCTGTCGAACGACAACTATAACAGGACTTCTCTTTAAAATATTGCCAGTAACATTGTTTGGACCCAACGGAAAGATGGATATTTTTGCTATGTTCGATGAAGGATCATCGATAACAATATTAGAAGAAGAAATATTGATACAATTGGGAATCAAAGGTAGAATACAACCTCTAAAACTCCAGTGGTATGGCCAAAACACCACAACAGAACCATCCAGAGTTGTGAGTCTGAAAATAAGAGGTGAAGGTGAGTCAACTCCTTTTTACATAACAAATTGCCGCACAGTAAAAAATATAAACCTACCTGTGCAAACATTCAACAAGTCAGACTATGGGCATTTCGAGCTATTGCCATTAAAAAGTTATCAACATGCCCAACTAACTTTGCTTATCAGTTTGGACAATGTTCATCTCGGAACTTCGTCAACAATATAGTACGGGAGGCGGCCGTAAGATTACCTATCTCATCGGGAGAGTTGAAATGATGGGTACCAATCGATAGAACTTTTTAAAACATTCACAAAACCACTGGTCGGGCAAACATTTTCCGGGAAATTAAGGCGTGAGAGGGTCACCTCCGGTACCGATTTTTCGATGACTACCTATCTCATAGGGGCAGTGAAAACACTCTACTAATAGTAGGAGTTTTGCATGCAGAATCTAAAACCATTGGTCGGGCTAAAAAAATTAGGGAATAAATGCTTGACCGACCATTTCAAAAAACCGTTTTTTTGATGAAAACCTATCTCATCGGGAGAGTGGGTAATATTGGTATCAAACGAAAGGTTAGACTGTCCTCTTGACAAATCCGGTGGTCGGGCCAACTTTTTTAGGGAATAACTTATCGCCCGACCACTTTAAAAAAAAAAACGTTTTTTTTTTGTTTTTTTTTTTTGTTTAAATTCAAAAGTCTTAAAATAACTTTATGACAGACAAATTTATATAAAATTAGCACTGAATGATAGCATAATTTGCTCTCTATAACGTAGTCGACAGCACTTTATCTAAACTATTTATATAGCCTCAAATATGATTTTTTTGTGAATTAAAAGCTTGATTTTTAAAAGGATCAGTTTCAAAACATTCTGTATAACCTAAATTCATTGTGTTTTTGAAATCTAAGGTACTTAAAACTAATAAAGAACTTGATGTTTCACCATAAACAACCAAGTACACTCACACTTTCAGCTTCAGCAAATTTTTTAATCAAAATGAAACACAAAAACAGCTACTAATAAAATGCATTTAATGATGTAATTTTTTAAACAATTTTTTTTCAAACAACATAACTGAAAATGATATATGCATATACACATGAAATATTTACATATCTTATACCCAGTAAATATAAATACCTACATGAAATAATATCCATAGATAAATATTTTCTTATTTTATAAATATTTGTTAATGATCATCGTCATCGGAGTCTTGTTCACAATAGGGATCTGTCTCTTCATCTTTATCACTTAAAATAATATCTTCAACATCAAGAGGTGTTGGCTCTCCTTCAAACCAAAGGGGCAAAAATCTTTCATTTTTTAAAATCCAACCGAAATTTTCAGGCCTATTTACTACACATTCCGATTCCGCTGCATTCACCCACATTCAACTAACAAATAATATTGAATATTGTTCTGTAATAAGTTAAATCAAAAACATTTTTTTTAACTTCTTACATTTCAACGTAAAAGCGGAATTTTTTGTTTAAACCAGTGCAGAAACTTAAGCGTCGAATAAGAAAAATTATTTCCTGAGAATTTAACTGTTAACTTAATCGTGAGCGAGAAAATAAGAAATCATTAGTAATCTTAATCTCCGTATCAATGCTTTCAATTATTAATCTCACGCATTCATGTTAGTGATACTAGCCTTGCGTTGAGTTATTAACACTGCAATCAGTTTTCAGTATTCTCAAAGAAGAATTATCAGTTATCATATTTATTAATAAATTTGTATGAATTAAAGTTTGCTATTTTTCTTAAATTATTTAAGTTCTAATTTTCAAAATGAAAAATTGTTTTGTTTGTGAAATTCGTGAAGAATCTAACAAAGTTATCGCCTTTACCAACGAAACTTTTAATAAAGTTGTTAATATTTTAGCTATTCGTAAGAGTAGAAATTTAAAATATGGTGACATTGAACTATTAACTGAAGCCAAAGAAACTCTTGGGTACCATATATTCATATTTTGTACGGTTTTGTAACTAAATTAAAAAATAATAAAAGTAATTTTAGTACAATGTTAAAATGATATTTTTTTTAGTTTTTAACCGAGGTTAGTATGTTAATGTCTTTAATTTGTTTAAAGTTAAAATGTAGTATTGTTCTAACTATTTATATAATAATAATCAATATTTATGATTTAAATATATATATATATATATATACATCTATGTTTAATTCACACGTGTTAGGTTAGATTTTATTAAAAAATAGCTTGATACAGATACCTTAATTTTTCTTATTCGACGCTTAAGTTTCTGCACTGGTTTAAAAAAAAATTCCGCTTTTACGTTGAAATGTAAGAAGTTAAAAAAAATGTTTTTGATTTAACTTATTACAGAACAATATTCAATATTATTTGTTAGTTGAATGTGGGTGAATGCAGCGGAATCGGAATGTGTAGTAAATAGGCCTGAAAATTTCGGTCGGATTTTAAAAAATGAAAGATTTTTGCCCCTTTGGTTTGAAGGAGAGCCAACACCTCTTGATGTTGAAGATATTATTTTAAGTGATAAAGATGAAGAGACAGATCCCTATTGTGAACAAGACTCCGATGACGATGATCATTAACAAATATTTATAAAATAAGAAAATATTTATCTATGGATATTATTTCATGTAGGTATTTATATTTACTGGGTATAAGATATGTAAATATTTCATGTGTATATGCATATATCATTTTCAGTTATGTTGTTTGAAAAAAAATTGTTTAAAAAATTACATCATTAAATACATTTTATTAGTAGCTGTTTTTGTGTTTCATTTTGATTAAAAATTTGCTGAAGCTGAAAGTGTGAGTGTACTTGGTTGTTTATGGTGAAACATCAAGTTCTTTATTAGTTTTAAGTACCTTGGATTTCAAAAACACAATGAATTTAGGTTATACAGAATGTTTTGAAACTGATCCTTTTAAAAATCAAGCTTTTAATTCACAAAAAAATCATATTTGAGGCTATATAAATAGTTTAGATAAAGTGCTGTCGACTACGTTATAGAGAGCAAATTAGGCTATCATTCAGTGCTAATTTTATATAAATTTGTCTGCCATAAAGTTATTTTAAGACTTTTGAATTTAAACAAAAAAAAACGTTTTTTTTTAAAAGTGGTCGGGCGATAAGTTATTCCCTAAAAAAGTTGGCCCGACCACCGGATTTGTCAAGAGGACAGTCTAGCCTTTCGTTTGATACCAATATTACCCACTCTCCCGATGAGATAGGTTTTCATCAAAAAAACGGTTTTTTGAAATGGTCGGTCAAGCATTTATTCCCTAATTTTTTTAGCCCGACCAATGGTTTTCGATTCTGCATGCAAAACTCCTACTATTAGTAGAAAGTGTTTTCACTGCCCCTATGAGATAGGTAGTCATCGAAAAATCGGTACCGGAAGTGACCCTCTCACGCCTTAATTTCCCGGAAAATGTTTGCCCGACCAGTGGTTTTGTGAATGTTTTAAAAAGTTCTATCGATTGGTACCCATCATTTCGACTCTCCCGATGAGATAGGTAATCTTACGGCCGCCTCTCTTACTAATAGTTCAAGCCGGTGACAAAAAACCCGTCGCTATGAAAACAAAACTGGGCTGGGTTGCATGTGGACCGAGCGAGAACCATTCAATTGCTTCTTCAACACCAACTGTCCCGATGATAAGAGAAAATCAAGACTACGAAGAATTACATAATTTGGTGCAAGAATATTTCGCATCGGAAAATTTTGGAATCAATCCATCGCAATCAATTCTTGAATCAGAGGACAACAAATTCGCTCGCCGTACAATGCAAACAACAACACGTCACATCGGCAGAGAGATTCGAAACAGGGCTCTTATGGAAGAATTTTAGACCCAATCTGCCCGAAAGTTTTGAAATGGCAGAAAAACGATTACTAAGCCTAGAGAAGAAAATGACAACGAATCCGGAGTTTGGTACTAAATATAAGAGCGAAATGGCTAAGTACTTTGAAAGGGGTATGCGAGAAAGCTTCAACGAGAGGAAATCAGACAAACTCTTCATCCAGTGTGGTACTTACCACATTTTGGCGTGCAAAGCCCTCACAAACCGGAGAAGCTACGAATCGTTTTTGGCGCTGCTGCGACAGTCTAGGAAGTCAGCCTTAATTCAGCTTTATTAAAAGGACCAGAACTAGCCAAACCATTGATGAGTATCCTGTTTAAGTTTCGCGAGGGTATCATTGGAGTAGCGGCAGATATTCGCGAAATGTTTTCACAAGTACGAATTCGGCCGGAAGAACAACACGCGCAAATATTGTTATGGCGAGACGGAGATATAACACAGCCAATCAGCCAGTATGTCATGATGTCGCTGATTTTTGGAGCCATCTGTTCACCGTGTATTGCCGAATTTATAAAAAATCTTAATGCTCAAGCGTTCCAATTAAAATTTCCTTAATCCACTTCAGCTATCATCGATAAACATTATGTGGGTGATTATGTGGCCAGCTTTATAGATGAAGGAGATGCCATACGTATTTGCAAAGATGTGGTGAGAATCAACCTCGAAGCTGGACTCGAACTAAGGAATTTCCATTCTAATTCATCAAAAGTTTATAACTCGATGAATCAAACGGCGGACTGTTCCACGACGGTAAATATGGAATACCAAAGGTCCATCAAGTTAGCAGAGCAAGTTGGGCAGAACACATTTTTAGTGATGTCATAATTATATATTAATTAAGTGCTAATTAAGTACCCAAAAATAAAATTAAGTGCTCCAGTACTTTTGGAGAAAATTAATGTTCCGCTATCTTGATTTCAAGTTAGCAGAGCAATCACCTAAAATCCTTAAAACGTTGAATTGAAAAATTTGGTTTGGTATAATCTTTAGGTGCTATTTAAGTGCTCTACGAATCCAAAAAAAAAATTCCAAAAAAATGTTTAAAAAAAAAAAAAAAAAAAAAAAAATTATTTAAAAATAATTCCATTTTTTTTTCGATTTTTCTCAAAAAAAAAAATGAGTTTCTTTGATAGAAATCTATTTTATTAATTAAGTGCCCACCTAGTTCGAATTGAGTACCCCATTTTCAGAAGTATTTTCGAAGATCTGAGTCAAAAAAAAATTATTCCATTTTTCATACCTATATGCCCTGGTATCCTGCTCTGCTAACTTAATTTCGATATTTCTCAGAAACTATGAGTTTTTTTGATACAAATCTTTTTTATTAATTAAGTGCCCACCTAGTTCGAATTAAGTACCCCATTTTCAGAAGTATTTTCGAAGATCTAAATCAAAAACAAATTATTCCATTTTTCATGCCTATATGCCCTGGTATCCTGCTCTGCTAACTTAATTTCCATATTTCTCAGAAACTATGAGTTTTTTTGATACAAATCTTTTTATTAATTAAGTGCCCACCTAGTTCGAATTAAGTACCCCATTTTCAGAAGTATTTTCGAAGATTAAATCAAAAACAAATTATTCCATTTTTCATGCCTATATGCCCTGGTATCCTGCTCTGCTAACTTAATTTCGATTTATCTCAGAAACTATACGTTTTTTGATACAAATCTATTTTATTAATTAAGTGCGCACCTAGTTCGAATTAAGTACCCCATTTTCAGAAGTATTTTCGAAGATCTGAGTATAAAAAAAAATTATTCCATTTTTCATACCTATATGCCCTGGTATCCTGCTCTGCTAACTTAATTTCGATTTTTCTCAGAAACTATGAGTTTTTTGATACAAATCTTTTTTATTAATTAAGTGCCCACCTAGTTCGAATTAAGTACCCCATTTTCAGAAGTATTTTCGAAGATCTGAGTAAAAAAAAAAAAAATTCCATTTTTCATGCCTATATGCCCTGGTATCCTGCTCTGCTAACTTAATTTCTATATTTCTCAGAAACTATGAGTTTTTTTGATACAAATCTTTTTATTAATTAAGTGCCCACCTAGTTCGAATTAAGTACCCCATTTTCAGAAGTATTTTCGAAGATTAAATCAAAAACAAATTATTCAATTTTTCATGCCTATATGCCCTGGTATCCTGCTCTGCTAACTTAATTTCCATATTTCTCAGAAACTATGAGTTTTTTTGATACAAATCTTTTTATTAATTAAGTGCCCACCTAGTTCGAATTGAGTACCCCATTTTCAGAAGTATTTTCGAAGTTCTGAGTCAAAAAAAAATTATTCCATTTTTCATACCTATATGCCCTGGTATCCTGCTCTGCTAACTTAATTTCGATATTTCTCAGAAACTATGAGTTTTTTTTGATACAAATCTTTTTTATTAATTAAGTGCCCACCTAGTTCGAATTAAGTACCCCATTTTCAGAAGTATTTTCGAAGATCTAAATCAAAAACAAATTATTCCATTTTGCATGCCTATATGCCCTGGTATCCTGCTCTGCTAACTTAATTTCCATATTTCTCAGAAACTATGAGTTTTTTTGATACAAATCTTTTTATTAATTAAGTGCCCACCTAGTTCGAATTAAGTACCCCATTTTCAGAAGTATTTTCGAAGATTAAATCAAAAACAAATTATTCCATTGTTCATGCCTATATGCCCTGGTATCCTGCTCTGCTAACTTAATTTCGATTTATCTCAGAAACTATGCGTTTTTTTGATACAAATCTATTTTATTAATTAAGTGCCCACCTAGTTCGAATTAAGTACCCCATTTTCAGAAGTATTTTCGAAGATCTGAGTCAAAAAAAATTATTCCATTTTTCATACCTATATGCCCTCGTATCCTGCTCTGCTAACTTAATTTCGATTTTTCTCAGAAACTATGAGTTTTTTTGATACAAATCTTTTTTATTAATTAAGTGCCCACCTAGTTCGAATTAAGTACCCCATTTTCAGAAGTATTTTCGAAGATCTGAGTAAAAAAAAAAATATTCCATTTTTCATGCCTATATGCCCTGGTATCCTGCTCTGCTAATTTAATTTCGATATTTCTCAGAAACTATGAGTTTTTTTGATACAAATCTTTTTTATTAATTAAGTGCCCACCTAGTTCGAATTAAGTACCCCATTTTCAGAAGTATTTTCGAAGATCTAAATCAAAAACAAATTATTCCATTTTTCATGCCTATATGCCCTGGTATCCTGCTCTGCTAACTTAATTTCGATTTATCTCAGAAACTATGCGTTTTTTTGATACAAATCTATTTTATTAATTAAGTGCCCACCTAGTTCGAATTAAGTACCCCATTTTCAGAAGTATTTTCGAAGATCTGAGTCAAAAAAAATTATTCCATTTTTAATACCTACATATATGCCCTGGTATCCTGCTCTGCTAACTTAATTTCGATATTTCTCAAAAACTATGAGTTTTTTTGATACAAATCTTTTTTATTAATTAAGTGCCCACCTAGTTCGAATTAAGTACCCCATTTTCAGAAGGATTTTCGAAGATCTGAGTAAAAACAAAAATATTCCATTTTTCATACCTATATGCCCTGGTATCCTGCTCTGCTAACTTAATTTCGATATTTCTCAAAAACTATGAGTTTTTTTTGATACAAATCTTTTTTATTAATTAAGTGCCCACCTAGTTCGAATTAAGTACCCCATTTTCAGAAGTATTTTCGAAGATCTGAGTCAAAAAAAATTATTCTTAATTATTGGGCACTTAATTATAAATTATTGGGCACTTAATTAATAAAAAAGATTTGTATCAAAAAAACTCATAGTTTCTGAGAAATATCGAAATTGAATTAGCAGAGCAGGATACCAGGGCATATAGGCATGAAAAATGGAATATTTTTTTTTTACTCAGATCTTCGAAAATACTTCTGAAAATAGGGTACTTAATTCGAACTAGGTGGGCACTTAATTAATAAAATAGATTTGTATCACTCATTTTTTTTTGAGAAAAATCGAAAAAAAATGGAATTATTTTTAAATAATTTAAAAAAAAAAAAAAAAAACATTTTTTTGGATTCGTAGAGCACTTAAATAGCACCTAAAGATTATACCAAACCAAATTTTCCAATTCAACGTTTTAAGGATTTTAGGTGATTGCTCTGCTAACTTGAAATCAAGATAGCAGAACATTAATTTTCTCCAAAAGTACTGGAGCACTTAATTTTATTTTTGGGTACTTAATTAGCACTTAATTAGCATCTAATTATGGCATCACTAAAAATGTGTTCTGCCCAACCTGCTCTGCTAACTTGATGGACCTGAATACCAACCCACATCAGAGAAAGTTCTGGGCATGTATTGGATTACTGGTTTTGATACCTTTGAATTCAAAACCAAGTTTCACCGTATTCCCAAAGAAGTATTAGAATGAAACCGCCCGCCAACCAAACGAGAACTATTGGGAATAGTCATGTCCGTTTACGATCCCTATGGACTCCTAGCATAATTCTTTCTGTATTTGAAAATTCTAGTAAGAGACACATGGAAGAGTAATATCGCCTGGGATGATAATCTCACTTCAGAACTCAACAAATGATGACAAGACTGGTGGAGAGAGTTTCAGAGTATCAGTAAAGTACAAGTTCCACGTTGCTACTCATTGAATTTGTTCAATGCAAATACAATAGAGTTGCATATCTTCGTCGATGCAAGTCAAGTCGCCTTGCAGCTGCAGCATACTTCGCATAATACATTCAAATGGCATCGGTGTTACATTCGTAGTTGGGAAGACGCGTGGTGCACTACGAAAAATGATGTACGTACCGCGGTTAGAACTCCAGGCTGGTGCACTTGGTATTCGGTTGAGCAAAATGGTACTTCGAAATCATGAGCTACATATCCCAAAAGTCGCATTCTGGACCGACTCGACCACGCTATTATATTGGATTACTTCAACAGAACGTTAAAGCATTCGTAAGTCATCGTGTGAGTGAAATACTCTGGATCGAATCCATCACAATTGCGTTGGACGCCAACGGACAAAAACAGTGCTGATGTAGCTACCAGAACAAACGGTCTCCCCAAACTTCAAACAAACAGCGTTTGGATTTCCGGTCCAGTTTTCTTGAAGCACACAGAAGAATTTTGGCCAAAGAAAAAAGTCAAGCCGCAGCCTTTTGACAATATTGACACGGTAGAAGTGAAACACTTCCTCATTTTAAAGAACACCGAAGGTAACACTTGTTTTAATAAATTTTAATCGTTTCTCGTCGTACTTGAAACTTCTGAGAACAATTGCGTGTCATAAGGAAATTTCGCTTAGCCAAGAAGTTCCATTCACTGAAAATCGAATCGAACTGTTGTCCCACAGTAGCCGAAATAAACGATGCTGAGATACACTTATGTAAACTTGTCCACAATGAGGAGTACTGTGATGAAATCGAAACGCTTAAAAATTCACATTCGTTAAAAAAGAGGAGTCCGATTTATTCATTAAATCCTTATCTTGACGAAAAAGGACTTGAGGATTCGAGGTCGTCTTGACGAAGCGCATTATTTTCCATTTCAAGCCAGACGTCCCATATTGCTGCCACCGAAACACAAGATATCAGAAATCATCATGATACATTATCATCAGAAATTTCACCACCAGAATTCAAACGTGTCGTCCTAAATGAAGCTCGCCAGAAGTTTTGGTTTCCACATCCTAAGGTGCTACTCAAACTTGTACGGAGCAAATGCCTTCAATGCAGAATCGATCTAGCCGAACCAAGAACACCAATTATGTGTCAATTACCACCTGACCGTATAACTCCGTTTGTCCGCCCATTTACATACACTGGAGTGGATTTATTTGGACCCATAACAGTGTCGATCGGACACCAAAGGGAGAAAAGATGAGGTGTCATCTTTACATGCTTAACTGTCATGCTCACATCGAACTTGCTGAAAATCTATCCACCGACGCATTTATTATTTGCCTTCGCAACTTCATAAATCGAAGAGGTACACCAAAAAGAATTCGCAGCGATAATGGAACCAATTTCATCGGGACCCATCGTGAGTTAAAAATCGAGCAACATTTATTTGACACAGACCGCATCCGTGAAGAAGCAACAGGACGAAACATTGAGTGGGGTTTCAATTGCCCCTCAAATCCCAGCTCCGGTGGTTGATTGGAACGTCTTATTCGCATTATAAAACGCCTTCTGATGAAAACACTAGCCGAAGAAACTCCCAAGATTGAAATCCTCCGAAGTGTCTTAATAGAAGCTGAAAATATAATTAACGCACGGCCATTAACTGATGTACCAATCATATCTGAAGACGACGAGCCTTTAACCCCGAACCATTTTCTTTTGGGATGTGTTAACACAAACGCCATATCCAGCAGATGAACATATTTGCCCTGCGAAGCAGTGGAGGTTTGCTTTGAATCTCAAAGATCGTTTGCGGAAACGGTGGACAACAGAGTATCTACCACAACTATTTAAGCGACCGAAATGGCACTCTTCATATCAACGATCTCGTCTTAATCTGCGACTCCAATCAGCCCAGAAGTCAATGGCGCAAAGCCCGCATTACAAAGGTTTTTCCTTCCAAGTATGGACAGGTTCGCTTTGCCGAAGTCAAAACATCGAACCAACATATCTGTCGACCTGCCTCCAAGTTAGCAGTATTATTCGTAAGTGGTGAATCCCAGAGCGATTCTCGGTGGGAGGAATGTTAGAGCGAGATAAATAATTTGCTCCAGTACTTGAGAGCGTAAACGATTATATGGGCCGAATCTTCTTTCACACTCGTGCAGTTGCTAGAGTCCTCAAAGACCTTGAGCTAAAAACTAAATGCCACAAGCAGTCGTAAAACATTCATTGAAGTTTGAACACAAAACAATTTCGAAACTTGAGCCATCAGCATATTTGTGCCATTTTAGTCAATTGAATAAACTATAAAAAATATTAATATTTGCCTAAAGTCAATAAATTATTTCTAACTTACGAGTAGTTTACGTTTGCCTTTTATTGCTTTGAATCAATAAATTCTTTAAGTTAGAAGCCGCCAATTTACAAGGGGAATACCTTCCTCTGCATAAGGGAGCATGATGTTTTCGAGTATATTAACGTCAGTGTTGATTCATGATGGGTTTAATGCAATATATGGGCCCAACTTCATAGTAGGAAAACAAGCCCACACCATTATGTTTGAAACTCCGTTGTTAAATACTTTACTTGTGTTTTTGGGATTATATTCCACTTTCGGACGTCTGCTCACGTAGGAACGAGATCCTTTACCGCCAAACAATAAGATTTTACTTTCATCTGTCCATAGAACGTTGCGCCATTTCTCTACTGGCAAATTCAAATGATGTCTTGCAAATATTAAACGCTTTTTAGCATGTTTTGTGGTTAAAAGAGGGGCTTTTCTTGTACTACAAGCAGTTTAATTATGTTCCTTCAATCGAACGGTTCCCACCCATGCTGTAATATTCAGCTCTTTTCTTTTAGCTTAGTTGCAGGCTTAAACTGATTTGTATGGCTTTCTCGGACTAGGCTCCTGATGAGAGTTTTCGTCATAACAGGTTTTCGTCCACTAGATTCGGTTTTAGGTGTGTATGTTATTGCATTTCGAATCATTTTGTTGCAACAGCCAACAAACCGTCGAACTTCTCCATACGTTTTACCTTCCGATATAATTTTTTTTAATAATTTCCCGTTTTTCGTTGGCACAATGCTTTCCACGACCCATTTTTTTTGAAAAAAAAAAACTATAAATTTTGTGTTTTAAATGAAGATACCAAATAAATATAAGCAAATTCTAACACTTGACCGCCTTACCTTGAAATATGCACAAGAAAGGATATATTTTTGTAACGAAAACTGCGATCAGTGATATTATTTTTACCGCACAAAAAATGGGATTTTCGCCATTATGACCTCTTAAGAAAAGAACCGATACCACTCAACGGGTTGGGTACGATTGAACACCGGACAATTAAACACACCATAATTGAACACTGAAAAATTATAGTAAAAATAAATTTATAGCGAACGGTTCTTGCATTGGATAATGTTTTAAAATATATAAAAGGAATTAGAAATTGCATACTCTTGAGTGTTCATTGCATACTTATTTATTGAACTGTGTTAGTGCTGGGCAATACTAGGGTGGTGAATAATTGAGTACAGAAAAAAAGTGGTGGAAAAGTGTAAGAAAATATTTAATTTCTAATGAAAACTTATGTACATCTTGAACAAAGACCGCCAGAATAAATTTAGAAAATAATTAAGTTTGATTTTCGAAGTTAATATAATTGAATTTACACAATCATTTTTTACTTCATATGTGGTGGCATTTAATACGAGGTAAAGTGTGGTGAAAATACGAGGTGTTTGAAGCGTGCCCATCACTAAACACCTTGTTTTGGGTTATTTTGATATTTTTTTTTTTTTAAGGCGCCAGTATAGTTGTATGTACGTATTTTGGTTTGAAAGGAAATAATGAAACGTGCAAGAGAAATAACCAGGAACATTTGTTGTTGTATTCCGATTATTGTGGATACAGAAGGTATACACACCAAAGAAATATAGATATCTATAGATATAGGCATATAGTAATATCTTTAAATTAGGAAAGATGAGTAGGAATTAAAGAGTGTGAGGTTGTTAGCTACATTATATAGATATGTAGGTAGATTGAAGTGTACGCGGGAATAGTACCTAATTACATAATTATGTAGGCATTATAATTACAATTTTTGTGTTTTTGATAATTTACAATAAAACAGATTTTCAAAACACGGAAGGGTAAAAAATGTCAACTTTGTTGTTCTTTGACAAAATTCCATGTCAACTTCGTTGTTCCTTGACCGATTTCCATTAAATTAAAATATTTTGTAGCTGACACAGAATTATGAAAGAAAAAAGGTTATCAAAACACGGAAGGGGGAAAAATGTCATTTGTTGTTCTTTGACGAAATTCCATGTCAACTTCGTTGTTACTTGACCGATTTCCATTAAATTAACATATATTTTGTAGATGACATAAGAGAAAAAAATAGTTTCAAATGATGGTGGCTTAAAAAACTTGAATTTCGTTGTATTTTGAACTGCAGCCTAAGACACTTAAATTATTTTCTTAAAATTGTGGACTTAAGGTTTTCAGCGGATTTCCTATAGGTAAAATGGAATTCTTTTGCTCCAAAAGTAACAGTACCTACAAAATAAAAAAAAATATGTTTCTAGCGATTTTAATAAAAACAATCACCAATTACTGTTAAGAATGTCGTTTATATTTTGATTAAACAAAATTACCTATAACGGTACCTGCCAAAGAACCGATTGCTTCATTTTTAAATTTCTAGTAATTTTTTTCATACATCAGGAAGCAATTTATAATCTTTTTTTTTTTCATATGTATTATGTAGGTATGATTTTTGGATTTTTGAAAAAAAGATTCTTGAAAAAATTTTCAAATTTTCTGTAAAATTTTATTTTTTAAAATACGTATCTACTACCAATTGAAATGGCAAAACTTAATTTTTACATAGGTATGTTCAAGAAATTGTGTGTATACAAAGTTATTGTTTAAAAAACCCACTGTAGGAAGTTTTAATTTTTTTCATAAGTTTATATTTTACAAATAAATCAGATTATGAGCTCTATGTACTTCAAATGTTCTTTTAAGATTTTTAAATACCTAACAGATATGGTAACAAATTATAATATCTTATAATATATACCTACCTAATATGCATATTCCTATGTATTTTTTTTAACAGTATCATACCTACATCGTTAATCTCGAACTAAGTTTTCTATACCTACCCACATATGCACTGGGGCAAAAATGCAATCTAAAATTAACGTATCAACGTAATTTTGAAGGGTTCAACTAGTTTCTAATTAAAACGTGTTTATTTATACATTGAAATGAACTTTTGTACCTACATTTAATTTCCGTTTAACGTTTTGTTTTAAGTCAAACGTTATCATTTTTACATTGATTATAAAAAAAAAAAAAAAAAATACATTTTTTAATTCGCGATAAACTTTTGGTGCATTTAAGTGCACTCAACGTAATTTGAAAGTGATGCATAGATAAGTAAACCTTAATTTTTTTGTATTTACATGTACCTACCTGCATATAAATATACTTATAAGCTACTTACTTATATCTATAAAGTATTTCGAGAACGCGTTTTCACTTTTTCGAAGTACCTATGTAACCTCGCATACATGTGTGAACAAATTAAAGGTGCATTCAAAATTCACTATAATTTAATCGAAAAACAATATGTAATTACTTTACTAGATATATATTTATTACTATGCATTATTCATAACATTGACCATTGACCTAAGTCATCGATCCACCAAAAAATCGAAAACAACAAAAAAATTTAAAACCAAAATGTTTTCCTTTCATTTTACGTTGTTATCTGTGCGAAGCAAGTTCGTGCTATCCATTCGAGCACTTTATTTTATAAGTTTCTCGAAAGCTCCTATCTTTACATATCTATACATACCTTATCTTTACCTAGGTAGATGCCTACTTATTTGATTAGAAATAAAAATAGGTTAGGTATATAGGTGTTCAGTATTTTTTTATATTTAAATGGTGAATAGGTACCTATGTACATTTTCTTTTTTTTGAATTTGCAATTTGTAACTAGGAGGCGTATACCTACCGTACCTCTGTACATTCCTTTTTTTGACAGTAATTTCCTTGCCAGGATTGTTGATAAGTGCAATTAATAAAATAAACATACCTACCTAATAATTTAAAGTCCGTACCTAAGTATGTACGAGTATGTATAGATACCAATTTTTTGAACTGGTTACATCGGAAGAATCCAACTTCGAAAATTATCGGTAGGTACCTACCTATATACATATATATGTACAGTGGGTATTTATTTCAACACATTTTATAGGTACCTAAAAATAGATAACATTAAAGAACGCTCAATACCTACCATTTTCTGCAAGACCGTAGAGAATTGAATATAAAAGACGATATAAATATAAAAAAAAAACTATTACTTAAATACCTATCAATGGAATTGCATCATTAAACCAGTTTAGTAGGAAATCTTTTTAAATACACAAACATTATGGTATGAATAGTGATTGATTTTATGAGACACTTTATTGATTTAATGCAGAAAAAATTATTATATATTTTTATTATAGCAATAAGAAATCATTCTTATTGTAATTTGTACCTAACCCTATTAAAGGGATACCGTAATATGAAATCCTTATTTTTTTAGTAAGTAAACCTATTAACACATCTGTAGAATATTAAAACACTATTCAACGTAAAGTTTTTGGGTATCCAATTGGTCTGTAGTAATTGCGTCTGACTGCTAACTGGGACACCAGTGTTCGAAACCTAGCCGGCGCGCGTTTTTTTTTGTTACTTCGTTGTTATCAAACAAAATGGAAAAAATTTCCTAAGGGGGAATATTTTTCATTTCCAAATTTCTCAGTAACCATAAGGCCTAGAAGGCTAAAATTTTCGGTTTGGGTGCGGTCAACCGGTAGCCTAAAACTCCAAACCGAAAAGGAGGCCCCAGGTGCAAATCCATAAACGGATTCTTTCAAATTTCAAGCCCCCTGTTAATTGCACCACCCCAAAAGTTTCGCGTGCATCCCACTCTTAGGGTCCTTTTTAAAGTGAGTTCCCCGTGCCTCTCACTCTTAGGGTGCTTTATTATAGTGAGTTCCCCGTGCATCTCACTCTTAGGGTGCTTTTTTAAAGTGAGTTCCTTGTGCCTCTCATTCCTAGGGTGCTTTATTATAGTGAGTTCCCCGTGCATCTCACTCTTAGGGTGCTTTATTATAGTGAGTTCCCGTGCCTCACTCTTAGGGTGCCTTATTATAGTGAGTTCCCCGTGTCTCTCACTCTTAGGGTGCTTTTTTAAAGTGCCCGTGCCTCTTACTCTTAAGGTGCTTTCTTATAGTGAGTTCCCCGTGCCTCTCACTGCGTTTTACTGTTCAACTATTCTCCAACGTAGTTGCAGCACGCCTCCAAGAATTCCTGTGGTGTCTTGAGGGCGTATTGGGCGATTATGTTGAGGAGATTTCGTTTGCCCTCCTACACTCATTTCTAGAGTAAAGAGGTAGATTTATCCCAGAGTTTATTTTTTCAAATAGAGCATTCACCCTTACCTGCTCTAGTAGGAGGGCATCCAGTAGTTTAAATATATTTGGGTGGTGACAACCAAGCGATCTTTGGAACGCTGTGTGCCACGACTCCACGCTATTATTTGTACAGTAATTTCCTTGCCAGGATTGTTGATAAGTGCAATTAATAAAATAAACATACCTACCTAATAATTTAAAGTCCGTACCTAAGTATGTACGAGTATGTATAGATACCAATTTTTTGAACTGGTTACATCGGAAGAATCCAACTTCGAAAATTATCGGTAGGTACCTACCTATATACATATATATGTACAGTGGGTATTTATTTCAACACATTTTATAGGTACCTAAAAATAGATAACATTAAAGAACGCTCAATACCTACCATTTTCTGCAAGACCGTAGAGAATTGAATATAAAAGACGATATAAATATAAAAAAAAAACTATTACTTAAATACCTATCAATGGAATTGCATCATTAAACCAGTTTAGTAGGAAATCTTTTTAAATACACAAACATTATGGTATGAATAGTGATTGATTTTATGAGACACTTTATTGATTTAATGCAGAAAAAATTATTATATATTTTTATTATAGCAATAAGAAATCATTCTTATTGTAATTTGTACCTAACCCTATTAAAGGGATACCGTAATATGAAATCCTTATTTTTTTAGTAAGTAAACCTATTAACACATCTGTAGAATATTAAAACACTATTCAACGTAAAGTTTTTGGGTATCCAATTGGTCTGTAGTAATTGCGTCTGACTGCTAACTGGGACACCAGTGTTCGAAACCTAGCCGGCGCGCGTTTTTTTTTGTTACTTCGTTGTTATCAAACAAAATGGAAAAAATTTCCTAAGGGGGAATATTTTTCATTTCCAAATTTCTCAGTAACCATAAGGCCTAGAAGGCTAAAATTTTCGGTTTGGGTGCGGTCAACCGGTAGCCTAAAACTCCAAACCGAAAAGGAGGCCCCAGGTGCAAATC
Organism: Philhelius pedissequus; assembly: GCA_910595825.1. Classification (NCBI taxonomy): domain Eukaryota; kingdom Metazoa; phylum Arthropoda; class Insecta; order Diptera; family Syrphidae; genus Philhelius; species Philhelius pedissequus. Next base: position 217,651,418 of record OU343160.1, on the reverse strand, counting down.
CATAAACGGATTCTTTCAAATTTCAAGCCCCCTGTTAATTGCACCACCCCAAAAGTTTCGCGTGCATCCCACTCTTAGGGTCCTTTTTAAAGTGAGTTCCCCGTGCCTCTCACTCTTAGGGTGCTTTATTATAGTGAGTTCCCCGTGCATCTCACTCTTAGGGTGCTTTTTTAAAGTGAGTTCCTTGTGCCTCTCATTCCTAGGGTGCTTTATTATAGTGAGTTCCCCGTGCATCTCACTCTTAGGGTGCTTTATTATAGTGAGTTCCCGTGCCTCACTCTTAGGGTGCCTTATTATAGTGAGTTCCCCGTGTCTCTCACTCTTAGGGTGCTTTTTTAAAGTGCCCGTGCCTCTTACTCTTAAGGTGCTTTCTTATAGTGAGTTCCCCGTGCCTCTCACTGCGTTTTACTGTTCAACTATTCTCCAACGTAGTTGCAGCACGCCTCCAAGAATTCCTGTGGTGTCTTGAGGGCGTATTGGGTGATTATGTTGAGGAGATTTCGTTTGCCCTCCTACACTCATTTCTAGAGTAAAGAGGTAGATTTATCCCAGAGTTTATTTTTTCAAATAGAGCATTCACCCTTACCTGCTCTAGTAGGAGGGCATCCAGTAGTTTAAATATATTTGGGTGGTGACAACCAAGCGATCTTTGGAACGCTGTGTGCCACGACTCCACGCTATTATTTGTACGTGGTAGATTTTCAAGAGTCGTGGCCATGCAGTTGCACATATCAAGCCGAAATCTTGGATTTCGGCGATTGCGTCCTACCCAAGTATTTTCAAAATACTGGAGGAAACTTTGGTGTTGCTCTGTATCACCAAAGTTTCCAAGAAAAGCATCTGCCAGCAGCTCGTATCGCTCTAATACGTCCTCCGTAGAACAAAAGCACAATGCCACAAATTTCCGCACTGCCACATTGTATCCCGCGTCGCTTGCGTATCTGCTTTTCATCCCCATCTTCCTCCTTATTGCCTGCGCGAAATGGAAAAAATCCTTGACCCCGGGAAGAGAGCAAGGAGAGCATTCTCTTCTGCCGAGCCAAAGCAGGTGCGGATACGCCTTTTAAGCACCGTAAGCTTACCGTTCTTGGAGTCTCTTGTGATGCAGTGGCTTGTGACTTCACCGTCTGCAGCAATGTGGCTATTTCGCATAAAACGGGAAGGATCATGGTTGTGCTCGCCAGTCATAACGGTCTCCGTTGCCATTATAGCTGCCATTCCACGACACCCTAGTGCTTTGTACTTTTCGCACCTCCAAGTTGTTTGGAAATGCGTTGTTCTGTGCTTGTTATAAATATATCCTTCGAAATGAAGTTTATCTCCACCTCATTCGGATTTAACAAACTTTGCCTGAGAAGCCATTTTAATAAAAGTTGTTTGTAAAAAAAAAATATTAAATATCACGTCTAGACACAGTGAGTTTAGGATTGATAGTGAAGAAATAAAAAGAAATCAATTAAAATTTAATTAATATTTATTTAAAAAAAGGGGAATATTTTTCATTTCAAAATTTCTCAGTAACCATAAGGCCTAGAAGGCTGAAATTTCAGTCGATCTTGCACTGTGAAAGCAAGTGCACGTATCGGCTTTCCCAGTCTTTTTAAATAGTTTCTTAACTTCAGCTAAGCTGCCAGCTGGGTGGAGGGGTCGCGCATAGCAAAAACAACAGCGGCAGCCAACATACAACAACAATTAAATACCTCGCCATCTGACGAGGAAATTGAATATATGTCCGAAGAAGTAGAAGGGGATATATTAAAGTAATATATAATAGTGATGTGCGAAAATTTCGGACGTTAGAGGCATGCATCATATGCATTCATCTCCAACAGGGGAAGCGAATGTATGTGATCGCTGCCTATGCACCGGAAACACCTCAGCCCACCCAATTTATAACAGAGGTTGAAAAGCTTTTTGAATGCTTAAGATTAAGCTCGGAAGAGAATTACTACATATTGGCTGGTGATTTAAACGCCAAGCAAATAGATTGGGGAAATCAAATACAAAATCCTCGAGGTTACCATCAATTTAATTGGATGGGTCTATACAACCTTGAGTATCGCATCGATCTTCTAGCCACAGACAGGCCATCGTTTCCAAGAAGCGGTGCCTATCTATTGCTTAAAGACGCAAGACTAACAATTACTGACGCTGTGGGTCAACGGCCAAGAAATTGTTTACGAACGATAGAGTACGACACTGACCACTGAGCTTATGGAGTTGGAGGAGTATGTGCCTGTGCATACTTACAATTACAGTAAGGTGCGCTGCCACGCTTCTCCAATGCCTTATTGATTGAATTACGTTCAAATGGTATAGCCCCACCAAATGACAGGAATCTGACAAATACGGAAATCGACAGATTCTTAGAACAAATGGACGAAACAATTCGACGAACAATGAACAGAACAATACCGAAATACAAATAACGTAACGCAACCGACATGTACCGTAACGCGACAAGAATTCGGTAAGTTGTCTTCCATTTCTGTTAGATATTTCGCCTATGGAGTTCCTCGTAACATTAAATGATCCTGGCCTATTGAGTAAGTCATAAAGCCGAAAGAAGCTCAATAATAACAGTTCCTCGTTGTGCGTTGTTGTTGTGAATTTCACGGGATTGTGTAATTCGTCACATTCATGTAGCTGAAGAAGCCCCTTGGAAGTCTGTATAGCAAATTGAGTTGCATTGGTTTCTGCGTTTATAGGAAGGTGAACTACACTTGAGCACTGGTTAGCTTTTCGTGAAATAAATTCAAGCTGATTTTCCAGCAGCTCGCATCTTTCCGACATCATATTGAGTTTGCGGTTAAGTTGTGTGTTTACATCTTTCAACGTCTTTATTTCATTGTAAAGTCCCGTAGGGTCTTCCCTTGTATCAAGGTCTCTACGTTTTCCAGCTAGGATGTCATTAAGGATGTTTCTAAGTTCATCGGTAGATAACATTCCACTTCCATCTTGAGTGCACTTACTGATATAGTGTGTTTTTTTATTACTGGTGTTTGGTTCGGGCGAAGTTTCGGAAATATTGCACTTAATACAATTATTTTCCATAAGGAAAATACAACTCTATCGAGATTGGATTTTTGCTATAGTAAAATCTATGAAAAACTTCGTACCTTATTTTGTCAGCAGTGAATTATTGTGTAGTTGAGTTGAAATATGACTAAAAGAATTTGTTTATGCGTTTTTTAGTCAAAAAACTTATAATTTAAAAAAAAATTTATTATTATGTGGATAAAAAATTTTAAACTTTCACTTTTGACAGATAAAATGTCACTCGGCCTTATTTGCAGTCAGAGAAATTTTGTTTGATGTAATTTCCATTTCGTTCGATGTTAATTCCATTTAAAATTCTATATTCTATGTATAAAATTATTATGATTTTATCGTTTGAATAAAATGTGACCATTTGATCAAGCTCGGCGCGTAAGGGCGGCATGCTGCCCCACTGCAACCCTTCTGCTTGACCCAGTTATAGGATTTGGCGTGGGGTCCAGTTTGGGTATATACAAAGTTTTTTTTGGATTTAAATTAACAATATTTGAGTGCACCGTTATGAATGACCAGATAACAACACCAATTTCCATTTGGTTGCATGCAGAATTGAACCACACAATTTCGTCATTATTAGCAGTTGCGTAAAAGATATTTCGGTTTTATTTCCATATCTTTCTATATTATTACCAATTACAAATTGCTCACCAAAACACGTTTCTCAAAAATTTCAGTCGTCTTTATTGCCTTATTTTTCATTCGACAATATTCCCTTCGGTTTAGACAATAATGGAGACAATGTAAAATCGTTCTTATTTCCACATAGATGGAAATAAAGTCGATTGAATCCCAATCGACTTTATTTGCTGTCTACTTTATTATACAGCACCAATATTGAATGTGTTTAAAAGATCTTTGAATTCATTCAACGCTACATTTTCAGGGGTGCAAATCATAAAACAGTTAGGATTTTATTTATCTAAATGTCTTTATAAATGAAAAGCGAAATAAGGACGAATCGGCTTTATTTCACTTTATCAAAATGAAATAAGACCGAACATTGCAATTTGGAATTATTTCCGCTTATTTCGCTCGGCGTTATTTCACGTTACCATAACTAAAAAATTATATAAATATGCTGCAGTCGTACAGCAGTACCAAGATAATGTTAATTTCTTATAATGCATTACGTTTTCTGAAAAAAATTAAATGTGCAACTTTGGGCCACGTATACCTATGTATATTTAGAAAACAGCTGTTGACATTGGATATTATGGGATATATTTAAAGTTTCTTTAAATCCAGATTCTTTAAATGCAAAACGAAACTTAACATACGCCCAACCTTCCATCCACCCCAAATCGTATAGAGTGTCCAAGCATGGGGGTTGCAGGGGGAAGAATGCCCCCCATACCAGTTAACGACACATAAATTGAAAATTCAGATTACAAAAGATAGACTGCTGACGTTTCGCTTCCCATAGGTTAACAGCATACAAATTCAAATTCCAAATAATATACTGTTACCGATGCTGATGTTGGACTTCCCATGGAATATGATTGTTACGTATGGCAACACTAGCCATCCGAGTTTTCATATATACATTGTTAAATGAAATGTAAATAGTTAGTTCTCGATTGGTCTTACACCGAGAGAGACATGTTTAAGCTCAGAAGAAACGGAGAATTAATAAATGTGGGTTTTTTTTTGTATATTTTTCCCACAACAAAATTCGTTTTGTTTCATTTTAATCGGAGATTGAACATTATGGCCCTTCGAGCCGCGATTTTTCAAAAAAAAAAAGTGTTTAAATCGAAAATCGGGAGTTTGTGTTAAAAGTCTTAATAGGAATTATCCACTAAATACGCAACAGGAGAAACGGAGCAACACCTGGAGGTTTTGTGTGTGTTCTTTGCAACACAAGGATGTGTGCAGTTCAATCACGCACACAAAGGGAGTTTTTTTTTTATTTATATATATATATTTTATTTATATATTGCATTTTTATTTATTTATATTCGTGCCTTACAACCACGAGTGTAAATGGAAATTTTTTATTTATTTATATTGGAGCATTTTTATTTAATTATATTCGTGCCTTACAACCACGAGTATAAATGGAGTATTTTTTTTCCTTTTTTATTCGTGCCTTACAACCACGAACAAAGTTGGAGTTAATTGGTGCCTTACAACCACCAAAAATTCCATGCGCTTATATACTTAGGAGATGTGTATAACCATGGAAAGCATGTAGGAACATGCACAGGAGAATATAATACTGAATGGAAGGTTTCCATTCAATATTAATTTTAAACACAGGAGTATACAAAAGAGCGAGAAAGCTCAACACGGAATATGTGTAAGTACACAGCGCACACGACGCACACACCACATCAACGAAAAAGAGGGATCTTTTTCGAAAAGTAACCACCACTGGAAAGAGGAGAAGCCATCAAACAGATGGTTGCATAAAAGAGTTTTTTTATTTTTTTTTGATTATTATTGTTGGGAACTTCAAAGCGATCGGTAGTGCGGTAGATACGAGTATTTTTGTAAAAGAACGCAATTAAAAATTAAAATAAAAGGTGACGATGGATAGATTCGACAACAAAAAACAACATAAAGGTATAATAATAATAAAAGTATAAGTTATAAAATGTGTGTACTAGTGAGAGGAGTTAGGATTGCAAACAAAAAGTGTGTGTGAAAGGTGGGAAAAAGTAAGGAAAAAGCAAAAAACAACGGAGTAGGTCGGGAGACAAAATTTATATGGAGTAACGGAGAATTAAATAAATAATACGGGAGAAACAATAACATATTGTTACGGAGTAAATTCAGTGCAGTGGAATTGCGCAAATATAAAATAAATTAAGGAGTTAAGGACAACGTTTAAGTGGTTTAAAAATTAAATTGTGATGTGCGTCGTCACCATCATTCGTATGGGTAAAGGGGAATTAATTTAAATGCATTGGAATTGCAACTACAGGAGAACGTTTGTCCTTCTTTTTTGGGCATAAAAATAATGTAAACAGTGGATCTGTTGATGGAGTTTTTTGGGAAAATATTAATATTTGATAAGGAGAAAATATTGGAAAAAACGTTAAAAATAAGGAACAATTAAGGGTATTAGGGATATATTAGTTGGTCTTTAGGATTTATAATATTTTTCTAATCGTACAAAGTAGGTAATAAAATAGTTAGATTTTAATTGTTTCTCGGAGTAAGAATATATGAACTAATTGATTATATTCTATAATGGAGTTTATTTTCTAGGAAGAAAATTGGAGTTAGATTTTAATTGTTTCTCGGAGTAAGAATATATGAACTAATTGATTATATTCTATAATGGAGTTTATTTTCTAGGAAGAAAATTGGAGTTAGATTTTAATTGTTTCTCGGAGTAAGAATATATGAACTAATTGATTATATTCTATAATGGAGTTTATTTTCTAGGAAGAAAATTGGAGTTAGATTTTAATTGTTTCTCGGAGTAAGAATATATGAACTAATTGATTATATTCTATAATGGAGTTTATTTTCTAGGAAGAAAATTGGAGTTAGATTTTAATTGTTTCTCGGAGTAAGAATATATGAACTAATTGATCATATTCTATAATGGAGTTATATATATGTATATATATTTTCTAGGAAGAAAATTGGAGAGGAGAATCGTGCTAGGAAGCACGAGTGGGGTGTTCAGTGCGAGCACATAGATGCGTTGACCACTAGCACAATTACCCATTGGAAGGAGACTTTCTTGAGGACTTGAAAGTAAGTCTAGCTAGCTAGGAGGGAGCTGTTTAGCGTGAGCACATTGATGCATGGACCGCAAACAGAATTATATTTTCTCTTGAGGACTTGAGAAAGGAGAATCATGCTAGGAAGCATGAACGGGGTGATCAGTGCGAGCACATAGATGCGTTGACCACTAACACAATTTCCAATCTAAATATTCTAGGGATAAAATTTAAGTGTACGCTTGGAGAAAATATTTTAAGGATAGGAGAATTATTTTAGAAAGAATTTTTAAAATACATGTTTTTTGTAACCAGGAGGAAGGAGGGGGAACCTATTTTGGTTTTCCATGGAAAATATAGTTATGACGTTTGTTTTTGTTTAACTACTTTAGGTATTGAATTTCACACCACACACACTTATATAACTTTAAATTCGGAGTTTTTGATATATTCTCTGGAGGACTAGAGAACTTATTAAATTTAATATTCTTTGGAGTATATTTTACAAAACATATTTCTAGGAAGAATTAATTAAAGGGAAAGGAGAATTCTTCTAGGAAGAAGGATAAATAGGAGTACGGAATGTGAAATACAAGCACATATAATTTTTAATCTTTTTTTTTTGGGTTAAAACTCACACTTCACACTCACGTACACACATAATAGTTGTCATATCAGGTTTATTATTTCTATGTATAGGGAAGAAAATTTAAATTGGGGGATTTTGGTAGAGGTAGGAGTTCATAAGCATATTTCTTTCCCCAGAACTAACGAAAATAAATAAAATTAACAAGAAATTAAATTATTTCTTTTCAACAAAAAGCGGCAAAGGCAAAGAAGGGCCAGGAGGTCCAGGAGAGAGCAGTCATAGCTGCAAATGCAAAGCAGGGCCAGGAGGTCCAGGAGAGAGCAGTCATAGCTGCAAGGGCAAAGAAGGGTCAGGAGATCCAGGAGAAAGGAGTCACAGATGCCGAAGCAAGAAACGACCAGGAGGTCCAGGAGATGGGAAGTGGAGAGAAGGTGGCGTCAGGAGACAGAGCCTTCACATCGCTGCGTCGGGCGATAACTAGGACGGCGGCCTTTACAAGGTCGGGGGAGATGGAAAGGACATCGCACGAAGGGTTGCTGTTACGCACCGACCGTCTAATCCAGTTATGGGAAAAGGCCAATGATATGTTCCTTGAACTGATGGAGTCATCAGAGGAGGACAAATTAATTGGTCTGGAAAAGGATATGGAGGAAATGGAGCAGGAATATTTTGAAGCGGCTGAAACCTTGAGGACAAGGCTAAGTGAAGCAGCCAAGGAGAAACAGCGGAGCGAGGCACGTTCAGCTGATGGGGAGGATCCTCAAGGAAATGGAATAAAGGTGAACCTTACGTTGCCAATCAAGCAGCATAATATTCCGAATACTTGGGGAGAGTTTGATGGTTCGCTAATGAAGTGGATAGGATTCCGGGACCTGTTCAAGACAGCGATCCATGACAATAGAGATATTTCGGAGGCCTATAAATTCTCCTATTTGAAAAAATCACTGGTAGGGAAAGCGGCCAAGGCCTTAGGAGAAAGCCATCTTAACCAAGACAGCTACAAGGAGGCATGGGAGAGGCTAAACCAGCTATACGAAAGGCCCTACCACATAACTAGAGAGCACCTTAATCAGTTTTATAGGTTTCCGGTCTTGCAGGAGAAGCCTACGGCCAATGAGGTTCAACGTATGGCGAATGTGACACATGAGACCATACGCCAGTTGAAATCTCTGGAGATCCCTGTGGAACACTGGGATATGGTCTTCGTGCTCGGACTACACGAGAGATTGGATCAGGAGACTCGCAAGCAATGGGAGTTGCAAAGGAGTTCGGAGATGCCAAAGGTTGGAGAAATTCTAGATTTTCTAGACAAGCAAGCAGGCGCTATGGAGAATGCAAGACCGGAATGGAGAAACCTTTCAACAACTGCAGGAGCAGCCAACATGAAACCGGGGGGTACAAACTGGAGAGGAGCATCGACTTCAAAGGGAGTGGAGAGGAGACCGGTAAGCCAGTATGTAGGCATGCCTTGCGAAGCATGTGGACGGAGTTCACACGCTCTTTACCATTGTCCGGAGTTTATGGCATTAAGTTTAAATGCCAGAAAGGATTTTGTTACCAGGAGGAAAATTTGTCATAATTGCCTCAGGAAAGGCCATCAAAAGGAGACCTGCACACAAATAAAGTGTAGGAATCCGCAATGCCAAGGGAATCCCGATCACAACAGTATGCTTTGCCCAGTCAAGCAAAGTTTTAAAAGCATTCTGGCTTTGCGGGCGGAGAATGCCATTAAGAAGAACATGGCAACAAAAAGGAGATCAAAATGACTGGAGGAGATACCAGCCAAAAGGAGAAGACTGGACAAGGAGAAGGAGTCAGGAGGAAAAGGGAGGTTAAATTTAAGAAATAATCCAAAAATAATAAAAAATTCGAATAAAAATAAAAATATTGATTCAAGGTATGAAAATGCGTTAGATTATTCTTTTTTGGAATTTAGTCTTTTGCCAACAGTTATGATATATTTAGAACAGGAGGGGTGTAGGTGTGGACCTATAAGGGGTTTCTTAGATACGGGCTCTCAACCAAACGTCATAAGCTGCAACTTGGTACAAAACTATAAACTATCAGTTTCGTCTGTTAGTAGAAAAGCGGTAGGAATCGATGGAGAGCCTTTCAAGATAAGGCAACAAGTTAAATTAAAAATAGGTCCATGGTATGGGACGGAGGTACAGGAGTACATGGAGGAAATATTTTGGGTTTTACCAAAAGGGAGTAATTGGAGTCCAATAATGCCGTCATCAATGTTGGATGATAGGATGGTAAGCAATCCAACTGGAGTACCCTGGGCGGACCCAGAATTTTGGAGACCAAATCCAATACATATACTTTTTGGAGTAGGTTTCTTTGCAAAAATTGTAACATCAATTATACAAAGGAATATAAATGGAGTAGCGTTAGTAGAAACGCTTTTAGGAGTTATTATTTTCGGTGAACAAAGCAAAAGGGTGGACGAATTGACAGGGCAGCCAATTTCGCCTATTCAGTTCAAGCAGGAGGAACAATTAGACAAGCTTTTAGAACGACTTTGGCAACAAGATCAGGTCAGTTCATGTCCTAGGTTTTCGGAGGAGGAAATGTTAGTTGCAAAGCATTTCATGGAGACATATAGACGGGATGAATCAGGAAGGTTCATAATAAAAATTCCGTTAAAGGAGAACATAAAAGAACTAGGAAGTTCTAGGGAGATAGCATTAAAGCGTTTCTTATATTTAGAGAAACGACTTGCTAAGAATCAGGAGATGAGGAGAATTTATGTAGACAAGATGAGGGAGGAAATACAAACAGGTCATCTTGTGTTAGCAAAGGAGAAACCAAAAATAGGAGAAATGGTATACTATAGACCACATCATTGCATTCCGAAGGATAATCGGAATGTATATGATGCAAGTTGCAAATCTGACAAAGGATTGTCACTAAATGATATTCAAATGCTAGGCCCAAATTGCAAAAAGACTTGCATGAAACGATCATGCGTTTTCGGAGACATAAAATAGCGGTCTATGGAGATATTCGAAAAATGTTCAACCAAGTCAGGGTGACTAAAGAACAATGGAATTTACAAAGGATATTTTGGAGAGAAAATGCAAATCATAGATTGCAGGAGTACTGGCTAACAGTAGTCACATTTGGGTTAACAGAATCACCGTTCGTTGCGGTGCGATCAGTGATCGAAGTTGCCAGGAAGGCAAAAGGAGAATATCCAGCTGCTGCAAAGGCAATAGAAGAGGACTTCTATATGGATGATTGTGTAACAGGATCTGATTCAGAGAAATCAGCTATAAAAATAGCAAATGAAATTGATACTATTTTAAAAGGAGCCAATTTCGAATTGCGAAAATGGAAGTCGAACAGCCAGGCGGATGTAAGGGCTATGGAGTCGGAGTTTGAGAAAACACTATTGTTTTCGGAGGGGGAATGCACAACCATTTTGGGATTAAAATGGTTGATAGAGGAGGACAAGTTTACTTTTGTGGTAAAAAACCCTACATTCAATGGAGTTATAACAAAAAGGAGAATAGTGAGCCATGTAGCTCAGCTTTATGACCCAAACGGATACATATCGCCGGTAACAATTATCGGGAAAATATTAATTCAGGAGTTATGGAGACTGAAGATAGATTGGGATGAAAGGCCACCAGTGGAACTAGAAAATAAATGGTTAGAATTCTGGGAATCAATTAACTATTCAGAGAACTTCCAGATAGATAGGTGGTTAGGTACAGCCAAAAATCCAAAAATACAAATTCACGGATTTTCAGATAGTAGTGAATCTGCATTAGGGGCAGTCATATACATTCGCGTTGAAAATGGGAATGGGATAATAACTAGTAAGCTTTTGACATCAAAAACTAGAGTGGCACCATTGAAGATGGTCACCATCCCGCGATTGGAGTTATCAGCAGTGGAACTGCTTGCGAAAATGATAAAAGGAGTAATGGAGACAATGGAATGGCCAAATGCGGAGTATGTGCTATGGATTGATTCCGGTCAGCATATTTTTGGTTAAAGAAGGAGACAAGGGATTTAAGAACATACGTTGCAAATAGAGTTGCATCGATACAATCGAACACAGATGTTAGCTGCTGGCGTCATATTGATGGCAAGGAGAACCCAGCTGATTTACTAACAAGGGGAGTGTTACCAAAGGATTTGGTGAAGAATCAGCTTTGGCTATATGGACCTAGTTGGATAACTAAGGAACAAAGCCAATGGCCAAAAAGTAAGATAATGGAGAACGTACACCAGGAGGTGAGAAATGAAATGAAAATATATTCTATTTCATCTTTCAAGGAGATCCTACACATAAGACTTAGAAGTACTAAATCGAGTGTGCCAATATTGGAGTATACAAACAAACTGGAGCACATAATTAACATTATTAGCTATGTAGGGAGATATATGTCAAACTGGATTAAACGGAGAAGGGAATTAAAACAGAAACTTAAGGAAACTAAACGGAGATCAAAGAGAGGAGTGGTTCAACAGGAAGTTGTACCACCTACTCTTATGGAGAAAGCGTTAGCTATGGAGTATCTGATACGGAGAAATCAACAGGAGAATTATAATAAAGAAATCACAGCATTGAATGCAGGAAAGCATTTACCGGAGAGGAGTTTAATAGAAGGTTTAAATCCAATTCTGGATGCAAACAGTTTGCTCCGAGTTGGTGGGAGATTAGGGAGATCGGAGATAGATTATGAGATGAAGCATCCCGTAATCATCGCTAACGGATCAAGGTTAGCTGAATTATTAATGGATGCTCATCGGGAAACAGAGCATGGAGGCGTCCAAGTGATGATGCAATTTATAAGGCAAAGGTACTGGATACCTAAGCTTAGGAGTGGATTACGGAGTCATATACATAAGTGTGTTGTGTGTGTTAGGTTAAATGCGCGGATGGAGGGACAGCTGATGGCGGAATTACAATCAGAAAGAGTCCAGGTTGGGAAACCATTTCTAGCTACAGGAGTAGATTATGCTAGTCCTTTCGAATTGAAAGTGAGCAGTGGAGTAGGAAGGAGAAATCGGAGAAAATGTTGGGTTGCAATATTTGTCTGCCTAAGGACTAGAGCAGTACATATTGAGCTCATAGGAGATTTATCTTCAATAGCTTTCATATCTTGTTATGAGAGGTTTATTGCAAGGAGAGGGAGATGTGAAAAAATATTTAGCGACAACGGAACGGCTTTCGTTGGAGCTTCTAAAGAACTACATAAAGCTTTGAAAGTATTTTCAGACAAAGGAGTATTGGAGCATTTACAACAAAAGGGTACTGACTGGCACTTCATGACACCAGCAGCACCCCACCAAGGAGGTATTTCCGAAGCGGCTGTCAAGTCTATGAAGTTTCATTTGAAACGGATTGTAGGGCAAAGGATATTGCCTTACGAGGAGTTTGGAACTTTACTCATCCAGATAGAAGCCATTCTCAATTCGAGACCCCTTCATCCTTTGAGTGACGATCCAATGGATATCCAGGCGTTAACGCCGGGACATTTTCTGGTAGGTGAACCATTAATTTTACCTCTTCCTTTCAGATTAGAAGAAAGACCAGACAAGACGGGAGTCAAATTATTTAAGGAGAAACAGAAAATGGTGAACCATTTCTGGAACCGATGGCAATCGGAATATCTATCAACACTGCAGGAGCGTAAAAAATGGAGAAAGGAGAAGGAGAGCCTGAAGGTCGGGCAGTTGGTGGTTCTCAGGAGTGAGAATTTTCCACCGGCAATGGGGAGAATATGCGAACTATTACCAAGCCAGGATGGTCTTGTCCGTAACGTCGTCGTCCAAACGGCTACCAGCCAATTAAAGCGACCGGTACAAAAGCTTTGTATCTTGCTGGTTAGCCAGGAGGTAACCAATCAGGAGACAGACAGGAGAATAAAAACAAGGTTTTTAGCCGGGACTGTTACGTATGGCAACACTAGCCATCCGAGTTTTCATATATACATTGTTAAATGAAATGTAAATAGTTAGTTCTCGATTGGTCTTACACCGAGAGAGACATGTTTAAGCTCAGAAGAAACAGAGAATTAATAAATGTGGGTTTTTTTTTGTATATTTTTCCCACAACAAAATTCGTTTTGTTTCATTTTAATCGGAGATTGAACAATGATCAACATGCTTCGTGGGAACAAACAATTCAACAGTCGTTGCTGATTCATCATAATAAATGTATTTAAGGTTTAGTTTTAAGAACATTTTGATAATTGTAATCTAACAGGCGGAAACGCTGCCCGATTGAGAATTAAATACAATTTTTTTAAATAAAAATAATAATATAAATTATTTACTGGCGTCTGAGCAGTTACATGAATCGCGTTACAATTAAAGTCCTTAACATACGCCCTACCTTCCATCCACCCCAAATCGTATAGAGTGTCCAATCATGGGGGTTGCAGGGGGGAAGAATGCCCCCCATACCAGTTAACGACACATAAATTGAAAATTCAGATCACAAAAGATAGACTGCTGACGTTTCGCTTCCCATAGGTTAACAGCATACAAATTCAAATTCCAAATAATATACTGTTACCGATGCTGATGTTGGACTTCCCATGGAATATGATCAACATGCTTCGTGGGAACAAACAATTCAACAGTCGTTGCTGATTCATCATAATAAATGTATTTAAGGTTTAGTTTTAAGAACATTTTGATAATTGTAATCTAACAGGCGGAAACGCTGCTCGATTGAGAATTAAATACAATTTTTTTAAATAAAAATAATAATATAAATTATTTACTGGCGTCCGAGCAGTTACATGATTCGCGTTACAATTAAAGTCCTTAAGTAGAACAAATTATTAACGTTACATTTCTCATATTTTCATCGATGGACATTTTTGTCTTAATATTGTAAGTCTGGAAAGTTTAAAATTTAAAAAAATTTTATTTTAATTGTGTAAGTTAAAGGAAAATCATAAATTAAATTTACAATTATCAAAGAATACGAATAAAATAGGTTAATTTGAATTATAAGGAAAAGAATAATTTACAAAATTCAGAACATTTATTACTAGATAATTAAAAAATAAAAGGAAAAGCACGATCATAAATTAAGTTCATAATTACCAAAGAAAACAAATTTCAATCGTACAAAAATTATTTTTAAATAACTAAAACATAAAAAATTATTTGCTACCAAGTGAATCTGAAAAATAAAATCAGTAAACATGTCAAGAGATGATGTTAATTCAGTAGGACATCTTTTAAAAAATATGTCCATAAAATCAAATGAAAATTTACCAAGTACTTCAAAAACTCTAACAAATTAAATAATCCCTTTATTGATTCGGAAGACGTAGAACAAGCTATAGATTTTTCAACGAATACAAACGATATTGATAAAGTACCAGCTATTGTCAAATGTTTAAGGGAGTTTTCGGGTAGACCAGGCGAATTCAATTCTTGGATGAAAACTGTGGACCGCATTTTCAGAATGTACGACAGTTTAAGGGGTACCTCTAAATACTATGCAATGCTTCATATGGTCCGCCATAAAATAGTAGGACACTCAGACACAGCTCTTGAGTCATACAGAACACCGTTAGACTGGTGCAAAATTAAACAGTTCTTAATGATGCACTACTCAGACAAACGTGATATTGGTACACTCGAGTACCAACTAACTAGCCTTGCACAACGCAATCATTCCATTACGGACTTTTACCAACAAGTCTATCAACATCTCTCATTGATATTAGATAAAATTGCTTGTTTAGATTTAGGCGATGATTCTTTAGGGGCGATGATTCTTTAGGGGCGATGACTAATGCATATCGCGACAAAGCTCTTGATACATTTATTCGAGGGCTAAACGGGGATTTACCCCGATTGTTGAGTATACGCGAACCAACTTCCGTGCCTCAAGCCCTTCATATGTGCCTCAAATTAGATAATATGACTTACAGGATGCATTACGGGCATAATAGATAAATTAATTTTAAACGTTTAACTAATACATCACCTCACCTACCCCCGCGGCAAAGACACACAAACTTTTATCCTGAGTTAGCACACATACCTAACCTTCAACTTCCTCAATATCATTATCAAAACAGACAACCCAACAGTCTTTTCAATACCAACCACCTCATTACAACCGTGTTCCACTTCCTCCCAAGCCACAACAACAACCAAAAGTAGAACCAATGGAATTGGGATCTTCTACGAAATTGCGTAACATAAATTACCAAAATAGACCGGCGAAGATTTCGACAACATTAATTTTTTAGATTAAAGTGCTCTTCAATTCCATATTTTCAATATAGAATGAAGAACGGAAAAATACTTAAATTCCTACTCGATACAGGTTCAAATAAGAATTATGTGAAATCTTGTTATATTCGTAACCCCATTAAAAACACTAAAGAATTTTTTGCTCACTCAGTAGCTGGAAAAGTTAAAACTGAACACCATACAAAAATAGAATTTTTTGGTTCACAAATTGGAAAACTATAGTTTTTCATTCTTCACGGACTGGAAAATTTCGATGGCATCGTCGGAAACGATACCCTGAAAGAATTCAGTGCGGTTATTTAACAGAAAATAATTATTTCACTTTAAAAGGTAAATACAAGTTCCTTCTGCAGCAATTAGAAGTAGAGTCAGTCAGTAACCTCGATATCAAATGCTCATATCTAACCCAAAATCAAAATTCCCTATTAAGACAAATATTAAGATCATATCCAAATCTTTTTGCTGATCCTGAGAAAAAACTCACTTTCACTAAAATCTTGCAAGGAAACATACGAACATTGTATGACAACCCAGTTTATACAAAATCGTATCCCATGGCTTTAAAATCCGAAACAAGTCATAGAACTTTTGCGTGACGGGATTATACGCCCATCTAGATCACCATATAATTCCCCAGTGTGGATAGTTAGCAAGAAGGAAGACGCCACGGGTATAAAAAAATACAGAATGGCAATAGATTATAGGAAATTGAATACGGTAACAATTCCTGATCGTTACCCAATTCCTGAGATCAACGAAGTTCTGTATACCTTATCGAAAAATAAATATTTCACTACTTTGGATTTAAAAAGTGGATATCATAAGATTCTACTGAAAGAATCTGATAGGAAAAAGACTGCATTCTCAAAAAATAATGAAAAGTACGAGTTTACTCGTCTTCCTTTTGGGCTGAAAAATGGCCCTTCAATTCTTCAATGCGCACTTGATGTCTTGCCTCAACATATTGGTCATCGATGTTATTTACGTAGATGATATTATTGTTTTTAGAAAAACCGAGGAAGAACATTTCCAAAACCTTCAAATTATCTTAAGTACACTCGAAAATGCAAACCAAGGTTCAAATAGACCAATGCGAATTTTTACGAACAGAGGTCGAGTTTCTGCGATTTGTCATTTCCCAAGCAGGCATAAAAGAGGTAAAAGCAATTCTGGACCTTTCGCCACCAAAAACCCTAAAAGATTTGAAGTCCTTCTTAGGTATGTCAGGGTTCTACCGAAGGTTTATACGAGACTGCCAAAATAGCTAAACCCTTGACATCCCCCTTGAGAGGCGAAAACGGACGCGTGTCCCAACAAGTCGCTAAAAATAAATTAATTAACTTCAATGACGAAGCAAAAGACGCGTGGAACAAAATTAAAAATGTCCTAGTATCGGATGAAGTCTTACTTGTCTATCCAGATTTTTTAAAGAATTTTGAGCTAGCAACAGACGCTGCAATTTCGCCATAGGGGCAGTCCTATCACAGGACAACAAACCCATGGCATTCTTATCACGAATTCTCAACAAAACCGAAGAAACATACGCGACTAACGAGAAGGAGATGCTCGCAATTATTTGGGCACTCACTTCTCTCAGAATGTTCCTTTAAGGGGTGGCCGTGGCGCGATAGTTGTGTGCTTGCCTGTCAACCTCGTGGTTGCAGGTTCGATTCCTGCCGTTGTCTATGTCTTCTTATATTCCATTAAAAACTAATTCTAAAAATTGTCATAAAATAAGTTGCTAGTTTACTCATTACATGCTGTTTAGGCATAACACTAACAACATGTGATTGAGTAAACTAGTATACGCATAAATATGACAACGAAATAAATAAAAAATAATGTGAATTATAAGGGACATAAATAAATAAGACACGATAATTCTCTCCGCATTAGTTCAGCCGCCATCCCTGGAGATAAATCTGGTACAACAACCAGCTCTAGTCTCAGAACATCGAAAAAAATGATAATTGAAACACACAATAGGGCTCATAGAAATCCCCAAGGAAATCGACTTAAAATTTTAGGAAAATATTATTTTCCGGTAAAATTTAAATATTTATAAAAATCTGTACAATATGTAAGCAAAATAAATATGAAAGACACCCAAACCTTCCAGAATTAAATAAAACACACATACCAAATTTTCCAGGACATACTGTCCACATTGATATTTTCTATACGGAGAAAAAGCTAGTTACGAATGCATAAGGTAAGTTCACAAAATATGCTCAGACAAAAATAATTAAAAGTAAGTCTATAGAAGACGTCAGGCGACCACTTAAGGACAGTATTTTTCTTTGGCGTTCCAAAATCCATTGTAATTGATAATGAGCGATTACTAAACTCTGCCTCGATATCATTTATGTTAAGAGACGAGCTAGGTATAAATGTTTATACAACACCTCCATACAGAAGTGAAGCAAATTCGCAAATTGAAAGGTTCCATTCGACACTTTGAAGAGATAATGAGACGCATTAAAGATAATGGAACTCATAAAGACTTTGAAGAACTTCTAGAAAAATCTGTGAATGAGTACAACCACAGTATCCATTCTACAACAGGTAAGAAACCTGTTGATTTATTCTTTAGCCGCAGTGTAGAATTTGGAACTGACGATTATGATAAGACTCGACTGAGCAATTTGCAAAAACGGTTACATAAACGGCAAACTGACCTTAAACAACAAAACAAGACAAGACACAATATTAAACAGTCTATTCCTGGACAAGTGGTTTACGTAAGACAAAACAAGCGACTAGGGACCAAATTTTCCAAAAGATTTAAGGAAGAAGTTGTGAAAGAGAACAGAAATACGGCTATAGTTACTTAATCTGGAAAAATTGTTTACAAGGGTCATATTCGCAACTAATAATTTATCTTTTAATTTCAGATCTTTTCTCACCCTCAACAATGGTGAAATTCAAATACTGGACTATACTAACTCACAAATGATAACACTAGTAACGGGAACGGCAAAATTACAAACGGGGAATTTCAAGATAATTCATACTATAGACCTTAACCTATACCAAAAATTTATTGATGACATATCACTAATAATTAACCAAAATATTAGCACTAGTGAAACACTCTATCCGTACCTTTCCCATGAAATTTCCCTAATCCAAAATCACCTTACCCGATTAAAACCAACAATAAAAACCAAACATTCAATTGACCTCATAGGGAGCGCATGGGAAACGATTGCTGGTAATCCAGACCATGACAACTTTCAAATAATTAGCAGTAAAATAAATAACGTTTTAGAAAATAACAACAAACAAGTTGTTATAAATAAATTGTCTTTTGAAAAAATTAATCAAATTACTAACGTAACCAATGAAATTTTAAATAAATTAAGAACAAATGAAATTGTTAAGAATGAATTAGTAATTAATATTAAAGATCGATATCATAAAAGAGGAAATTGTAAATATTGATTATGCTATTCACTGGGCTAAAGCCGGTGTAACGAATACAGAAATTAATATAACAAAAGAAATTTTAGAAAAAGAAAATATGCCTCACATAAATCTTGAACAAGCATTAGAATTTAGTGATGTTAAAATTGCAATCTCTCTACAATCATTTATATTTTAACTTTACCAACAACTTCACCAAACCTGTAAAGAAAGATAGTTTTATAAATAAAATTCCATATGAACATGCATTGAAATGTAAACAAAAACTTTTTGGCATAAAATGAAACAGTAAAAAAATTGTATAATCTTTCGATTTGTAGTTATAAGAAACTTATTGACATAAGTAATTCAACTTGCATAACGAATTTATTAAGAAGTCAGTCACCTGTTTCCACGGGAATAAACAATCAGCACATATCAACAGTTGAAGAAATTTCCCCGGGAATACTACTCTTAAACCAATATAACAGCAGCATTCTGATCAATAATGAAGAAGTAAGACTTACCGGCACATTCATCATCAAATACCACAATAAAACCATTACAATAAACAACCAATCTTCTGCTTCAAATGAAGTTTCAGTCACCAGGCCATTACCATTATCCGCAATAATGCAACCATTTTCAATGAACGGGACATTTGAAGAATTGTTGTTATTATTATTATGATAAAAGAGCTGCACACAAACAACGTCAATAACATAAAGTGACTAGATTGTAAAAACAAAATAAATCTATCAAGCAATTTTGGCCTTTCAACGTTAGTAATCTTACTTATCCTGTTCTTTCTCCTTAAATCATGCTTGCAGAAAAAACATCAACCTATTGAAATTAACACATTACTCGAAACAAAACCAGTAATTTTGGAAACCAAACCTGAAACTAGCTTAAATAAAACATAGAACAACCATTGCCAAAAGTATCCAGCGTTAACCAAAATCCGTTATTTTGAAAGGACAATCGAACGAGGACGTTCGACTTTTTGACGGCCGATGAGTTAACGACACATAAATTGAAAATTCAGATTACAAAAGATAGACTGCTGACGTTGCGCTTCCCACAGGTTAACAGCATACAAATTCAAATTCCAAATAATATACTTGTAGCAGTTAGCAGCTAATCATTTATTATTATAAATTTACTAAATTTCGATTCAAAATAATCAGCTCTTAGATATTCAAAATTCACTCCTCGTAAATAAATTAACGTAGTAACTTTTCACAAATGATTTGCTGAGATTTGATATTTTCGTTTTTAATTATTCAGTCTGGTATAGATTTTGTTAGAACAAACTTTCTTTAATTAATAAATAATTGGTTATAATTTTTTATATACACTTTTGTGTTTTAATTTTTTATTAAAATATATTGAATGGATATTGGTTAATTCCAAATCTGAATTAACAACAAAAATCCATATTGGTGACCCTTCCGTTGAAAAAAGAACGTATAGCTGTAAACCTCGACGTTCAAAAGAAGAAAATTCAATTTTCTATAGAGTTCTAGAACATTAATACAAACAATTTCAAGATGCCAAATAATAACGATGCACCGGAGAGACAAAATGTAAGTGGCGAATCGCATCGTGTTTCAATTAAACCACCACCATTTTTGCAAGAGCAGCCAGATTTGTTCTTTATTCAAATGGAGGCGCAGTTCAACATTGCTAATATCAAATGCGACACAACAAAATATCATTATGTCGTCGCTTCATTAGAACAAAATGTTTCTTCGCGTGTCAGTGATTCACTTAGAAAACCACCAGATTCAGATAAATATGAAGACCTTAAAGAAGTGATAATTGCAGAATTTACAGATTCGGATCAAAAGAAGTGGAGTAAATTAATTAACAGTGTTGAACTTGGTGACTTGGAACCATCTAAACTTCTTAAAAAAATTAAAGAACTTGCAAAAAATCAACTTTCTGATGATGTCCTCAAAACATTGTGGCTAGAAAGACTTCCTGACAATATTAGAGCTGTTATTTGCATTGGCTCAGGCGATTTAACGACGCTTTCACAGCAAGCTGACACGATGGCTGAAATGCAAAATATCTCACACATATCGTCCGTCGGCAGCCAATCGGAACATTTATCAAGAATCGATGCTCTTCAAAAACAAGTCGAAGAACTAAGAACATCAAAGCCAAGCGGTATCGGTAGAAAGCATGATTAAAAAAAAAAGAGATACAAGCAAAATCCGAAGTAAATCTAAACCTCGTCTTCCACTTTGTCGTTATCATTTCAGATTTGGTAAAGATGCCAAAAAATGTGTCGAACCTTGTCAATTCAAGAAATTCGACCTTCCGGAAAACTAAAGGAGGCTCTGTCGACGGAAGCGACAATGCACAGAGCTACCACAAATAAAAGCCGTCGCTTATTCATCCGTGATCGAAAAACAAATCTAGGCTATCTCATAGACACAGGTGCAGATTTTTCGGTTTTAACTCCCTGCAAAAACGACAAACCAGACGACAAATATTCCCTTTACGCTGCCAATGGAACTCCCATCAAAACATTGTTCAAAAAACATTCAGATTGACTTCTTACTGGGTGTTATTGTCGCTGACGTCACAAGATCAATAATCGGAGCGGATTTCATTCACGAATTTGGACTCCTAGTTGATCTTCGAAGAAAAAAACTCATCGACACAACAACAAGAATTGGGGTAAGTGCAATTGAATGTAATGACAAATTCGAACAAATTTTTACGTTTGCACAAAATTTACCACAAAACATAAAGTCGTTGTTACAACAATACAAAGAGTTAACACAACCGTTTAAAGCTTCAATTTCTCCGTCGAAAACAACAATTAGACATCACATAGTTACAACAGGTCCACCAATTTTTTCGAAACCACGCCGATTAAATCCTGAAATGTACAACATAGCGAAAGCCGAATTCGATTACATTTTGAAACATAATATCTGTGAACCAAGTAGCAGTCAATTGGTCACGTCACTTCACATGATTTCCAAAAAAGAAAAAGGGAAATGGCGACCATGTGGCGATTATCGCCGGCTTAACGCAGTCACTATACCTGATCGTTATCCCATACCGCATATTCACGAGTACACACATAAAATGTGCGGTAAGTCGATATTTTCAGTAATCGATTTGGAACGAGCATATAATCAAATTCCAATAGCCGAAGAAGATCGCGAAAAAACATCGATTACAGCCCCATTTGGTCTCTTCGAATTTAATGTCATGGTTTTTGGATTACGCAATGCTATTCAGACATTTCAAAGATATATGAACCAAATTTTTTAAGACTTAGATTTCGTTATTGTCTACATTGATGATAGATGCATTGCTTCATCGACTCCAGAAGATCATTTGGAACATTTCCGTATTGTTCTCCAGCGCTTACGCGAAAACAATCTTAGATTAGACGTTTCAAAATGCAAATTCGCTCAATCTGAAGTAAATTTTTTGGGACATAAAGTCTCAAAAGATGGTATTGCCCCTACAAAAGAAAAAGTTGAGGCTATTTCATCGTTAAAAAAACCTACCTTCGCATTTGAACTCAAAAGATTTATTGCAATGTTGAATTTTTACCGTAGATCTCTTCTATATGCAGCTTTTGTACAGGGCAAATTGCAAAAACTCATCAAAGGCAACAAGAAAAAAATGACAAATCTGTGATTAATTGGAATCAACAAGCTGACCAAGCATTTGAAAAATGCAAGCATGATTTCGCAAACGCAGTTCTCTTAGCACATCCTACTCCAAATGCTAAACACGTCTGTTTTGAAATTAAAATTATTAATATTTTTGTAATTCATTTAATTACTTAATATGTTTCATTCAACTTACTTTATTTAAAAATAATTAAGAAGTTGTTTAATTAACTTCATTCAATAATTATGTAAACGAAAACTTTTAATCATCAATGTATCTGCGGATTATAACCTTGAATACTTTCTATTAGTTGTTCACATAATCCAAAATCATCTCACGTTGATGTACGGTAAATTAAATTTTGTTAAGTTTATTGGAAAACCGCAGTTACAATGGTGAGTGAGAGTTGGAGTATTTTTGGTAATAAGCTGTATAGAAATTCTTTTCTCGTCCACTTGGATTTTGGACTCTTGACTGTGCACATCACAGCTTTGTATAAGTATATTTTTTTTTATATTATTAAAGAATTTTATAACGTGTTGAATTTGCTTTCTTAGTGGTTAATTTATTCTCCACTTAATTTTAATCATCGTTGGTTTTCTTCAGTTTCTGGGCTTTTCTTTTCGACGCATCGCTTTTAACCCATATCGTGGAGTAGTTTTCGTTTGCCATTTATAAAATTAATTGAGAAATTAATTGTTTAATATAGACTGCGGTTTTTAATCTCTTTTTTTTTGGCATTCATTTCTCGAGCGTTATAAATCATTATTGGTCCTTCGATATCGGATTTACTCGTAAGAATCGTGGACTACAGAACATTTGTTGGTTATTTTTTTGTATTGATGCGTAAAAAATGAATGAGCAAAAATTAAAACGTGGTCACCTCAAGGGATGTATTACACGCTCAGAGACATTCGCTCGTGGTATAGATGATAGAGTGACCATTGAAATGCTTGAAATCCAGCTACAAAAATTGGAAGAAACATGGTCAGATTTTAATGAAATTCATTGTGCACTTTTAATGCTTTCGGGATCTAAAGATTTCGTCGATCCTGAGCCCGTCTTCGTAGAATACGAATCCAAGTATTTCTATGCTCAGTCGACAATTTTAAAAGCACTTCGCGATCGAAAACGCGCGTGTGAAACTTCCGATCATCTCGTGGTAGAGAAACTTGCAGATCAGCAGGCTTCCTTTCTAGAAAAACTCAATTCAAGTACACAGCCGAAAACTGTTAACTTGCCTGCAATGAATATTGAAGAATTTTCCGGGGACTTTAAAGATTGGCCTAGTTTTAAAGACCAATTTACAGGTTCAATCGATCGTAATAATGATCTGACCACTGTTCAGAAATTTCGGTATTTGAAATCGTTGCTTCGGGGCGACGCTGCTGATTTAATAAAACATATTCGCGTCACAGATGCAAATTATGTCGATGCATGGGATCGACTTGAAGAACGCTACAATCGTAAAAAACTTATTACGCAATCCTTTATAAATATGTTCTTGTCGTTGCCTTCTGTGACTGGCAGTAACGTTAACGCCTTACGGAAAGTGACCGACAGCGCAGATGAGGTTATTCGTGGTCTCAGCGCAATCGAATCAACTGGTCGTGATCCGTGGTTGATCTTTATTTTGATGGACAAACTCGATAACGATACAAAACGTGCTTGGGCAGGGAAAACATCTTCTGACAAGGAAAATACAATCGATGAACTATTAGACTTTTTGAAATCTCGGTGTAATGCTTTAGAATCTTGCCAACCGGTTGCACGTCTGCTTCCTTCGCGTAATAAGCCTCAGGGCAGCAACTTCAAAGCGCACTTCGCCGAATCTCCACAGATAAAAGTTTCTTGTCCGAAGTGTAAAGAAAATCATTACCTAGCGCAGTGTGCAAAATTTATTGCTATAGATATTGAATCGCGTCGTACTTTCGTCAAATCGAACAATTTGTGCTTCAATTGTCTGAGAAGTGGTCATCCGTCGTATAGATGTCACTCTGCGTCTCGTTGCCGTATTTGCAAGTCGCGTCACCATTCACAGGTCCACCCTTCGGATCAAAACTCGTCTTCATCGCCTTCTTCCGCCAAGCCTTCTTCGTCATGGTTCAATCCAAATGATTCAGCAGCAGTTTCTGCTTCATCATTAGTTCCGCAAATTATAAGCAACCATTCGCTCAAAAATGGTTGTTCAAAACAAACCATACTTCCAACTATTTTGGCTACGGTAGAAAACATGCAAGGTGTTCCAGTTAACTGCCGCATTCTTATAGATACTTGTTCTCAGGTGTCCTTCGTTGTGGAATCATTTGTTCAAAAACTCGGACTCCATCGAAAGCATGCAAGGATTCCTATTACTGGTCTTTCCTCATCAGAAGCGGGCTATACAAAGGGTCGTGTTTCGATTAGTATATGCTCTCGATTCAATGATAACAGTAAACTACACGTAGACGCGTTCATACTCCGTAAAGTCACTTCTAATTTGCCTTCTTCGACATTTGATATTTCAAATTGGACTCATATACAAAATTTACAGCTGGCAGATCCATTTTTCAACATTCCGAATTCGATTGATATATTACTAGGTGCAGATAGGTTGTGGAACATTTTAGAGGCTGGTCAAATTCGAGGTTCGCAAGGGGTTCCTATAGCGCAACAAACGTCATTTGGATGGATAGTTACTGGGGAGCTTTTTGAGTCTCGACCTTCGGTATCATCATTACATGCTTCGTTATATGTGGATAACATTTTGCAAAAGTTCTGGGAAATTGAAGAGGTAACCCTTCCTACTGTTCAATCAGGTTTTGACGACGAGGCTGAGTCACATTTTGTTAACACCTTTTCTCGAGCTGCTGATGGTAAATACGTGGTTCAATTGCCTTTTAAGAGTTCCATTCCCGTGTTTGAAAATTCGTACAAATCGGCTGTTTCTCGTTTGTACGCAATGGAACGTCGCTTCGCAAGTGATCCTGTTTTAAAACAGATGTACTCAACCTTTATGAAAGAGTATTATGACCTAGGTCATATGGAATTAATATCACCTGCTGATCTTAAAGCCGCAACAAAATCCCATTTTTATTTGCCACACCACGCAGTATTTAAGCCCGATAGTAAAACCACCAAACTTCGCGTCGTGTTTGATGGCTCCGCAAAAGATTCACTTGGAAACTCGCTCAACAGCAGCCTTTTAATCGGTCCTCCCATTCAGCGCGACCTCTTTGGTGTTTGCTTGCGATTTCTCGAACATCGTTATGTCTTTACTGCTGATGTGGTCAAAATGTTCCGTCAGATCTGGGTGGCTAATGAACATACTGATTTTCAACGCATTGTTTGGCGTGAGAATCCATCTGATGAAATTCAGCATTTTCGCTTACGTACCGTGACCTATGGTACAGCTTCCGCTCCGTTCCTGTCCGTTCGTGTCTTGCAGCAGCTAGCTGAAGATTATAAAACAACTTATCCTAACGCATCGCATGTTTTACTAAGAGACGTATACGTGGACGATGTTATGACGGGTGCTGATTCCCAGGAAACCCTCATAAGTCTACAGTCTGAACTAGTTGCTCTTTTGTCAGAAGCTAAGCTGGAGCTCCGGAAATGGAATTCAAACAGCTGGGGTTTGCTTGCTACTCTTCCGAAAGAAGACTGTGAATTTTCGTGGTTTGATACTGAAAGATCTAAATCTTTGATCAAAGTGTTGGGAATGTATTGGAATCCCCCCAGCGATAACTTCTCATTTAAAATGACGGAGAGACTTCCGACTCTCACTCCAACTAGGCGTACCTTATTATCTGAAATTTCTCGAATCTTCGATCCCCTTGGATTATTAGCTCCATCTGTCGTGCTTTTTAAAATGCTGTTCCAGGAGCTATGGTCATCTGAATATAAATTAACGTGGGATGATCCACTACCTGCGCAATTAGGTAACAAGTGGACTTGTTATCGAGAGGAGCTACATTTTTTCGATAAGATTCAGGTTTCGAGACATTTATTCGCATCCTTAGAGTGCATTGAACTGCACGGATTTTCCGACGCCTCTTCACTGGCATACTCTGCTGTTGTCTACACACGAACTAAGACTGCCACAGGAGAATTCATTTGTAGAATCATTGCAGCGAAAACTAAAGTGGCACCGTTAAAACCAGTGTCTATTCCACGACTTGAACTTTGTGGAGCACTCCTTCTCTGTCGTTTGGTTCACAATGTCATCGCAAGCCTCACAACAAAACTTTCTAATGTTTTTGCTTGGTGTGACTCAGAAGTCATCCTTCACTGGTTATCGTCACCACCACGTCGTTGGAATACGTTTGTCGCAAATCGAGCTGCGGCAATTCTTGATGAAATTCCACGACACTCTTGGCATCACGTACCGTCCGAGTCAAACCCAGCGGATTGTGCATCACGTGGAATTCTACCATCGAAACTTTCAGATCATCATCTCTGGTGGACTGGGCCATCCTGGTTATCATTGGATCAAAGCCATTGGCCAATATCAAAATTATCAGTCCAAAAATCATCGAGTATGGAAGTTATTGCAGAGGAACGATCTACAGCAAAAATCGCACTCGTGGTAAATATAGACTCAAATCGTCTTCAATATGTTATCGAAAAATCCTCTTCTTGGAACTCGTTACAACGTGTTGTGGCATATTGCATTCGGTTCGCGATTAATTGCCGCACCAGAAACGCGAACAAACATAATAGAACAGTCGGTGGACTTAAATTCAGTGAAATACATCTGGCGCGGAAATGTATTTTTAAACACATCCAGCTAATTTCCTTTAATGAGGAAATCGGTCATCTTATAAAACATAAAACGCTCCCTCCAAAATCAAAGCTATTAAGATACGCAGCATTTCTTGACAAAGATGGAATTTTAAGAGTTGGCGGTCGTATAAAACACGCTAATATTCCCTTTTCATTAAAACACCCTATAATATTAGAAAATAATCATCTTTCTTCTCTCATAGCTACTCAGATACATTTAAATAACCTGCACACTGGAGTTACGGAGACATTTGTTCTGGTTCGTCAACAATACTGGATCTTGGAAAGTCGAAACCTGATCAAAAAAATCGTGCATTTGTGTAAGAGATGTTTTATGCAACGAAAGCAGACAAGTCATCAACTCATGGGAAACTTGCCTCCGCAACGAATAACCCCCAGCAGGCCTTTTTCCAATACCGGGTGTGACTATGCTGGGCCTTTTCCTATCAAGCTTTCGAAAGGGCGAAACCCGAAGGTGTCTAAAGCTTATTTTGCCTTATTTATCTGCATGACAACGAAGGCGATCCACTTGGAGTTGGTGAGTGACCTCACAACAGATGCCTTCTTAGCAGCACTTCGGCGTTTTGTGTCTCGGCGAGGTAAATGCTCAAATATGTACTCCGATAATGGGACAAATTTTCAAGGAGCGCGTCGCTGCCTTGATGACATGCATAAGCTTTTACTATCGCAAGTTCACAACGATTGTATCGCAACATCTCTTGCCATGGATGGAATCTCGTGGCATTTCATTCCTCCTTCCACCCCACACTTTGGTGGGTTATGGGAAGCGGGAGTTCGGTCCATAAAACTTCATTTGAGGCGTGTTGTAGGGTCCTCTATATTGACGTTTGAAGAACTTTATACAGTTTTGACCCAAATCGAAGCTATTTTGAATTCACGTCCTTTATGCTCTATATCAGATGAAGATCTCAACCCATTAACCCCTTCACACTTTCTTATAGGTGAGCCGTACTCAGCCGTTCCAGAGCCGAACCTACAAGACATCCCAGTGAACCGATTGTCACACTGGAATCATTTGCAGAACATGGTCCAAGGATTCTGGAAGCGTTGGCAGAACGAATATCTTACTACTCTTCAAGTGCGACCAAAGTGGCAGAAGCCGACCGACAACGTGAAGCCTGGTGACTTGGTTGTAGTCAAAGAGCCAAATCTTCCACCTACTAAATGGTTCCTTGGCCAAGTAACAGCCATTCATCCTGGTACAGATGGCCTTGTGAGAGTAGCAACACTTCGAACAAGCAGAGGGTTATTCGTTCGACCGATTACAAAGCTAGCAGTTTTACCTACTTCCTGAAACATGTTTCAGCGCGGCCGGAATGTTTTGAAATTAAAATTATTAATATTTTTGTAATTCATTTAATTACTTAATATGTTTCATTCAACTTACTTTATTTAAAAATAATTAAGAAGTTGTTTAATTAACTTCATTCAATAATTATGTAATCGAAAGCTTTTAATCATCACTGTATCTGCGGATTATAACCTTGAATACTTTCTATTAGTTGTTCACATAATCCAAAATCATCTCACGTTGATGTACGGTAAATTAAATTTTGTTAAGTTTATTGGAAAACCGCAGTTACAATGGTGAGTGAGAGTTGGAGTATTTTTGGTAATAAGCTGTATAGAAATTCTTTTCTCGTCCACTTGGATTTTGGACTCTTGACTGTGCACATCACAGCTTTGTATAAGTATATTTTTTTTTTATATTATTAAAGAATTTTATAACGTATTGAATTTGCTTTCTTAGTGGTTAATTTATTCTCCACTTAATTTTAATCATCGTTGGTTTTCTTCAGTTTCTGGGCTTTTCTTTTCGACGCATCGCTTTTAACCCATATCGTGGAGTAGTTTTCGTTTGCCATTTATAAAATTAATTGAGAAATTAATTGTTTAATATAGACTGCGGTTTTTAATCTCTTTTTTTTTGGCATTCATTTCTCGAGCGTTATAAATCATTATTGGTCCTTCGATATCGGATTTACTCGTAAGAATCGTGGACTACAGAACATTTGTTGGTTATTTTTTTGTATTGATGCGTAAAAAATGAATGAGCAAAAATTAAAACGTGGTCACCTCAAGGGATGTATTACACGCTCAGAGACATTCGCTCGTGGTATAGATGATAGAGTGACCATTGAAATGCTTGAAATCCAGCTACAAAAATTGGAAGAAACATGGTCAGATTTTAATGAAATTCATTGTGCACTTTTAATGCTTTCGGGATCTAAAGATTTCGTCGATCCTGAGCCCGTTTTCGTAGAATACGAATCCAAGTATTTCTATGCTCAGTCGACAATTTTAAAAGCACTTCGCGATCGAAAACGCGCGTGTGAAACTTCCGATCATCTCGTGGTAGAGAAACTTGCAGATCAGCAGGCTTCCTTTCTAGAAAAACTCAATTCAAGTACACAGCCGAAAACTGTTAACTTGCCTGCAATGAATATTGAAGAATTTTCCGGGGACTTTAAAGATTGGCCTAGTTTTAAAGACCAATTTACAGGTTCAATCGATCGTAATAATGATCTGACCACTGTTCAGAAATTTCGGTATTTGAAATCGTTGCTTCGGGGCGACGCTGCTGATTTAATAAAACATATTCGCGTCACAGATGCAAATTATGTCGATGCATGGGATCGACTTGAAGAACGCTACAATCGTAAAAAACTTATTACGCAATCCTTTATAAATATGTTCTTATCGTTGCCTTCTGTGACTGGCAGTAACGTTAACGCCTTACGGAAAGTGACCGACAGCGCAGATGAGGTTATTCGTGGTCTCAGCGCAATCGAATCAACTGGTCGTGATCCGTGGTTGATCTTTATTTTGATGGACAAACTCGATAACGATACAAAACGTGCTTGGGCAGGGAAAACATCTTCTGACAAGGAAAATACAATCGATGAACTATTAGACTTTTTGAAATCTCGGTGTAATGCTTTAGAATCTTGCCAACCGGTTGCACGTCTGCTTCCTTCGCGTAATAAGCCTCAGGGCAGCAACTTCAAAGCGCACTTCGCCGAATCTCCACAGATAAAAGTTTCTTGTCCGAAGTGTAAAGAAAATCATTACCTAGCGCAGTGTGCAAAATTTATTGCTATAGATATTGAATCGCGTCGTACTTTCGTCAAATCGAACAATTTGTGCTTCAATTGTCTGAGAAGTGGTCATCCGTCGTATAGATGTCACTCTGCGTCTCGTTGCCGTATTTGCAAGTCGCGTCACCATTCACAGGTCCACCCTTCGGATCAAAACTCGTCTTCATCGCCTTCTTCCGCCAAACCTTCTTCGTCATGGTTCAATCCAAATGATTCAGCAGCAGTTTCTGCTTCATCATTAGTTCCGCAAATTATAAGCAACCATTCGCTCAAAAATGGTTGTTCAAAACAAACCATACTTCCAACTATTTTGGCTACGGTAGAAAACATGCAAGGTGTTCCAGTTAACTGCCGCATTCTTATAGATACTTGTTCTCAGGTGTCCTTCGTTGTGGAATCATTTGTTCAAAAACTCGGACTCCATCGAAAGCATGCAAGGATTCCTATTACTGGTCTTTCCTCATCAGAAGCGGGCTATACAAAGGGTCGTGTTTCGATTAGTATATGCTCTCGATTCAATGATAACAGTAAACTACACGTAGACGCGTTCATACTCCGTAAAGTCACTTCTAATTTGCCTTCTTCGACATTTGATATTTCAAATTGGACTCATATACAAAATTTACAGCTGGCAGATCCATTTTTCAACATTCCGAATTCGATTGATATATTACTAGGTGCAGATAGGTTGTGGAACATTTTAGAGGCTGGTCAAATTCGAGGTTCGCAAGGGGTTCCTATAGCGCAACAAACGTCATTTGGATGGATAGTTACTGGGGAGCTTTTTGAGTCTCGACCTTCGGTATCATCATTACATGCTTCGTTAGATGTGGATAACATTTTGCAAAAGTTCTGGGAAATTGAAGAGGTAACCCTTCCTACTGTTCAATCAGGTTTTGACGACGAGGCTGAGTCACATTTTGTTAACACCTTTTCTCGAGCTGCTGATGGTAAATACGTGGTTCAATTGCCTTTTAAGAGTTCCATTCCCGTGTTTGAAAATTCGTACAAATCGGCTGTTTCTCGTTTGTACGCAATGGAACGTCGCTTCGCAAGTGATCCTGTTTTAAAACAGATGTACTCAACCTTTATGAAAGAGTATTATGACCTAGGTCATATGGAATTAATATCACCTGCTGATCTTAAAGCCGCAACAAAATCCCATTTTAATTTGCCACACCACGCAGTATTTAATCCCGATAGTAAAACCACCAAACTTCGCGTCGTGTTTGATGGCTCCGCAAAAGATTCACTTGGAAACTCGCTCAACAGCAGCCTTTTAATCGGTCCTCCCATTCAGCGCGACCTCTTTGGTGTTTGCTTGCGATTTCTCGAACATCGTTATGTCTTTACTGCTGATGTGGTCAAAATGTTCCGTCAGATCTGGGTGGCTAATGAACATACTGATTTTCAACGCATTGTTTGGCGTGAGAATCCATCTGATGAAATTCAGCATTTTCGCTTACGTACCGTGACCTATGGTACAGCTTCCGCTCCGTTCCTGTCCGTTCGTGTCTTGCAGCAGCTAGCTGAAGATTATAAAACAACTTATCCTAACGCATCGCATGTTTTACTAAGAGACGTATACGTGGACGATGTTATGACGGGTGCTGATTCCCAGGAAACCCTCATAAGTCTACAGTCTGAACTAGTTGCTCTTTTGTCAGAAGCTAAGCTGGAGCTCCGGAAATGGAATTCAAACAGCTGGGGTTTGCTTGCTACTCTTCCGAAAGAAGACTGTGAATTTTCGTGGTTTGATACTGAAAGATCTAAATCTTTGATCAAAGTGTTGGGAATGTATCCCCCCAGCGATAACTTCTCATTTAAAATGACGGAGAGACTTCCGACTCTCACTCCAACTAGGCGTACCTTATTATCTGAAATTTCTCGAATCTTCGATCCCCTTGGATTATTAGCTCCATCTGTCGTGCTTTTTAAAATGCTGTTCCAGGAGCTATGGTCATCTGAATATAAATTAACGTGGGATGATCCACTACCTGCGCAATTAGGTAACAAGTGGACTTGTTATCGAGAGGAGCTACATTTTTTCGATAAGATTCAGGTTTCGAGACATTTATTCGCATCCTTAGAGTGCATTGAACTGCACGGATTTTCCGACGCCTCTTCACTGGCATACTCTGCTGTTGTCTACACACGAACTAAGACTGCCACAGGAGAATTCATTTGTAGAATCATTGCAGCGAAAACTAAAGTGGCACCGTTAAAACCAGTGTCTATTCCACGACTTGAACTTTGTGGAGCACTCCTTCTCTGTCGTTTGGGTAACAATGTCATCGCAAGCCTCACAACAAAACTTTCTAATGTTTTTGCTTGGTGTGACTCAGAAGTCATCCTTCACTGGTTATCGTCACCACCACGTCGTTGGAATACGTTTGTCGCAAATCGAGCTGCGGCAATTCTTGATGAAATTCCACGACACCCTTGGCATCACGTACCGTCCGAGTCAAACCCAGCGGATTGTGCATCACGTGGAATTCTACCATCGAAACTTTCAGATCATCATCTCTGGTGGACTGGGCCATCCTGGTTATCATTGGATCAAAGCCATTGGCCAATATCAAAATTATCAGTCCAAAAATCATCGAGTATGGAAGTTATTGCAGAGGAACGATCTACAGCAAAAATCGCACTCGTGGTAAATATAGACTCAAATCGTCTTCAATATGTTATCGAAAAATCCTCTTCTTGGAACTCGTTACAACGTGTTGTGGCATATTGCATTCGGTTCGCGATTAATTGCCGCACCAGAAACGCGAACAAACATAATAGAACAGTCGGTGGACTTAAATTCAGTGAAATACATCTGGCGCGGAAATGTATTTTTAAACACATCCAGCTAATTTCCTTTAATGAGGAAATCGGTCATCTTATAAAACATAAAACGCTCCCTCCAAAATCAAAGCTATTAAGATACGCAGCATTTCTTGACAAAGATGGAATTTTAAGAGTTGGCGGTCGTATAAAACACGCTAATATTCCCTTTTCATTAAAACACCCTATAATATTAGAAAATAATCATCTTTCTTCTCTCATAGCTACTCAGATACATTTAAGTAACCTGCACACTGGAGTTACGGAGACATTTGTTCTGGTTCGTCAACAATACTGGATCTTGGAAAGTCGAAACCTGATCAAAAAAATCGTGCATTTGTGTAAGAGATGTTTTATGCAACGAAAGCAGACAAGTCATCAACTCATGGGAAACTTGCCTCCGCAACGAATAACCCCCAGCAGGCCTTTTTCCAATACCGGGTGTGACTATGCTGGGCCTTTTCCTATCAAGCTTTCGAAAGGGCGAAACCCGAAGGTGTCTAAAGCTTATTTTGCCTTATTTATCTGCATGACAACGAAGGCGATCCACTTGGAGTTGGTGAGTGACCTCACAACAGATGCCTTCTTAGCAGCACTTCGGCGTTTTGTGTCTCGGCGAGGTAAATGCTCAAATATATACTCCGATAATGGGACAAATTTTCAAGGAGCGCGTCGCTGCCTTGATGACATGCATAAGCTTTTACTATCGCAAGTTCACAACGATTGTATCGCAACATCTCTTGCCATGGATGGAATCTCGTGGCATTTCATTCCTCCTTCCACCCCACACTTTGGTGGGTTATGGGAAGCGGGAGTTCGGTCCATAAAACTTCATTTGAGGCGTGTTGTAGGGTCCTCTATATTGACGTTTGAAGAACTTTATACAGTTTTGACCCAAATCGAAGCTATTTTGAATTCACGTCCTTTATGCTCTATATCAGATGAAGATCTCAACCCATTAACCCCTTCACACTTTCTTATAGGTGAGCCGTACTCAGCCGTTCCAGAGCCGAACCTACAAGACATCCCAGTGAACCGATTGTCACACTGGAATCATTTGCAGAACATGGTCCAAGGATTCTGGAAGCGTTGGCAGAACGAATATCTTACTACTCTTCAAGTGCGACCAAAGTGGCAGAAGCCGACCGACAACGTGAAGCCTGGTGACTTGGTTGTAGTCAAAGAGCCAAATCTTCCACCTACTAAATGGTTCCTTGGCCAAGTAACAGCCATTCATCCTGGTACAGATGGCCTTGTGAGAGTAGCAACACTTCGAACAAGCAGAGGGTTATTCGTTCGACCGATTACAAAGCTAGCAGTTTTACCTACTTCCTGAAACATGTTTCAGCGGGGCCGGAATGTTTTGAAATTAAAATTATTAATATTTTTGTAATTCATTTAATTACTTAATATGTTTCATTCAACTTACTTTATTTAAAAATAATTAAGAAGTTGTTTAATTAACTTCATTCAATAATTATGTAATCGAAAGCTTTTAATCATCACTGTATCTGCGGATTATAACCTTGAATACTTTCTATTAGTTGTTCACATAATCCAAAATCATCTCACGTTGATGTACGGTAAATTAAATTTTGTTAAGTTTATTGGAAAACCGCAGTTACAATGGTGAGTGAGAGTTGGAGTATTTTTGGTAATAAGCTGTATAGAAATTCTTTTCTCGTCCACTTGGATTTTGGACTCTTGACTGTGCACATCACAGCTTTGTATAAGTATATTTTTTTTTTATATTATTAAAGAATTTTATAACGTGTTGAATTTGCTTTCTTAGTGGTTAATTTATTCTCCACTTAATTTTAATCATCGTTGGTTTTCTTCAGTTTCTGGGCTTTTCTTTTCGACGCATCGCTTTTAACCCATATCGTGGAGTAGTTTTCGTTTGCCATTTATAAAATTAATTGAGAAATTAATTGTTTAATACAGACTGCGGTTTTTAATCTTTTTTTTGGCATTCATTTCTCGAGCGTTATAAATCAACGTCCTTCACGTAGATGTAAGCAACCATTGTATGGGGCTGCAATTCACGAATAAGTAAATGTTGAACTTAGACCATTAGGATTCTATTCGAAGAAAATGACCGAATCCCAAAAAGAAAAGAGCACATACGACAGGGAATTGCTTGAAGCATATAAGTCGGTCCAATATTTCCATCACCTAATTGAGGGCAGAAGTTGTACGATTCCAACAGACCACAAACCGTTAACTTTCGCCTTTATCCAAAAACCGGATGTCAAAATACCTCAGCGAATCAATCAGTTGAATTATATCAGCCTTTTCACAACAGATATTCCTCATATTAGGCAAATATAATATTGTAGCTGATCTATCTATCCATCTTCAAAGGCGAACAATTTCATTTTGAAAAATTAGCTGATGATCAAAAAGACGACGAAGAATTAAAACTATTGAAATATGACACACCATTGCAACTGAAACTCATTGCAATTGCTGGAACAACCGTTTCTCTATAATGCGATGTTTCTACTTCACGCGTTCGTCCCTACATTACAAAAAGCTATCGCAAACAAGCATTCGATTCAACCCATAACATTGCTCATCCAGGTATAAGATCGTCAATCAAATTAATAACCGAACGATTTGTCTGGCCAAATATGAAAAGCGATATCAAGCAAATGATTGAAAAATGCGTTAACTGTCAAAAAGCCAAAATAAGTAAACACAATCGAGCAGCGTTAGAAGAATTCAAAGTGCCAAATCGCAGGTTCAAATATCGATATCATTGGACCATCACCATTCTCAGGCGGATTCAAATACTGCTTGACATGCATCGACCGCTATACAAGATGTCCAACAGCAATTCCGATCCCAGACATAGCAGCAGAAACTGTTGCAAGAGCCTTTGTTCATGGATGGATAGCGTATTTTAGTGTACCACAAGCAATCACAACTGATCAGGGTAAACAATTTGATTGTAAGTTATTTAACGAATTATCCAAATTAATAGGCGCAAAGAATTTCCGAACCACTGCGTACCACCCACAAGCAAATGGTATGATTGAACGTATGCATCGAACTTTGAAAATGCCATTAAATGCCATACAGACAACAATTGGACAGAAAGTTTACCAATCGTACTACTTGGACTTCCAACGACTTTCAAAGAAGATTTGAAAGCAACACCAGCTGAAATGGTTTTCGGCGAAAACCTCTCGCTACCAGCAGAATTCTTCGATAATCCTTCAGATGAATACATCGAAAGTGACTTTGTTGTGAATCTTCGAAAAATTATCCAAAATATTAAACCTGTTCCAGCTTCTAATCATTCTGCGAGAAAATCATTTATTCATGATAATCTCAAATCCTGCGCACATGTTTTCGTTAGAGATGATACAGTAAAACCACCATTAAAGACGCCTTATGACGGTCCTTTCAAAATTATAAATCGTCATGATAAAAATTTTGAGGTTGAAATAGGTAATAGGGTGGTAAAAATAACCGTAGAAAGAATCAAAGCAGCACATAGGTATATCCCAAGAAGACGAACAATATTTACAAGTTAACATTACCTTCGGAAATAAAAGTTTCTAAAAAAAGATCTTCAGACGAGCATAAGAATACTTAATCGTCGGTCGAAGACCAAAGGCAAAATACGTGTACAAGTCGTATCGGAAGACACGTCCATTTCCCAAAAAAAATCAACGATTTTATTTAACAATCATTCTGGATGGCAGTGGATGTAGCAGTTAGCAGCTAATCATTTATTATTATAAATTTACTAAATTTTGATTCAAAATAATCAACTTTTAGATGTTCAAAATTCACTAATCTTAAATAAATTAACGTAGTAACTTTTGACAAATCATTTGCTGAGATTTGATATTTTCGTTTTTAATTATTCAGTCTGGTATAGATTTTGTTAGAACAAACTTTCTTTAATTAATAAATAATTCGTTATAATTTTTTATATACACTTTTGTGTTTTAATTTTTTATTAAAATATATGGAATGGATATTGGTTAATTCGAAATCTGAATTAACAACCAAAATCCATATACTGTTACCGGTGCTGATGTTGGACTTCCCATGGAATATCATCAACATGCTTCGTGGGAACAAACAATTCAACATACGTTGCTGATTTAAATCAAATTGAATTTACAAATGTACATAATTTATTAGTGCATGGCAATGCCGTCTGCCTGATTGACAACGTACAAAAATTTGACTTTTGGTATAAATAAAATTGAAAACAAGTATTGGATTTAGGATATTACAATATTTCTAATACAAACATATATATAATTTTTATTTTGGGTACTGAGTTAAATTCAACACTATAATTCACAGTTCTGAAAAAAAATTGGTCTTTTTTAAATTTTTTTTTTGCATTAAAATTTTCAGTTTGCGTGTAATTTTTTTAAACTACCATTGACATAAATAAATTAATTTAAATTTAGGATTAAAGAACAGACCTTTGGCTTTCAAAACCAATATAGTACTTTATTGTAAGTATTGCCGTTGTTTTTTTTAAATATTTTTTTATTAATTTTAAGTCATTTTTCTTCTAAAATTGGCCCTACCTCCTAAACGGGCCCTCTACAAGAAACCGTTATCAATTTTTGGCGCCAAAGTTATCGTACTCTCCCGCAATTCCCCTTTTTGGCATTTCACTCGTTTCTTCTTTCCAAAATCAGGAAATTGTTTAAATACGATTTGTTTTTTACTTTTTGGAACTGAAAACCGTTTCTATTTTGTGTCAACGAGAAACAGCTTGTTTTTCCAACGCCAAGAAAGCTATATCCGTTAAATTCAGTAATCTAAAAAAAAACTAACTTATATTTTGTCTCTTTCAGCTGGGAAAATACTGGGTTGTTACGAATCTTTTTCAGAATCCCGGTCAGCCGCCATACAATATTGGTGTAACACCAACAACTTCATCAGTTCCTTCAATACCGCCTCCTATATCATCGCATTCTAGCGCTTCGGCAGCTAAGGCGGCAAACTCTAAGCAACAGCAGCAAGATCAACAACAGCAACTAACATCAAACTCACACAATCAATCACCGTCAACACACATAGTTTCATCTGTTGGTTCTACATCCCTACAAATACCCAATCCAATGATAAATACCGGAATAAACCAACATCAGCTTCCAAATGGCACAATAATCGCTGGCCCACATAATCCCGATTCTTTACACGTCCATGGTAAATATTATCTTTTTTTATTATAAAATGCTCTGAATTGAACATATGTTTTTATAAAAATAATTTAAATGAATACAAAATTATGAATATTGAGCTAAATTAAAGTTTTGTTTCTATAGGAACGATGTCAGGCGACGACAATCGACACGTCGCACACGGTATGCAAGACATAAAGGAGGAAAAACCTTTTGCTAATGGCAAGCAAAACATACATATGGCACATGTCAATCCAGCATCTTCTATTTCGTCAAAAATGAATGCTGGAAGTAGTGGAAACAATGGCCAAACAAATGAAGCCGGTGGTAGTCAAATGGTAAAATTACAGCCAGGGTCTGGCCCAGTTGCCGGTAGTAGTGGAGGAGGTAATGAACAAGAA
The DNA here is from genome assembly GCA_910595825.1 of Philhelius pedissequus. Classification (NCBI taxonomy): domain Eukaryota; kingdom Metazoa; phylum Arthropoda; class Insecta; order Diptera; family Syrphidae; genus Philhelius; species Philhelius pedissequus. The sequence continues at coordinate 217,612,520 of OU343160.1, read as the reverse complement.
AACAAACCACCCCACGGGGTTGAAATGTATAAAGTCAATATTGAAGACTTGAGTCAATTTTTATCATATCATGAAGTCTTTGGCAAGATTCATGGGGAAGTAATAAATCAACAGCAAATATCGCATACGATAACTCATCCTACTACGAATGTATCGACTTCAAATGCTGGAGGAAACACATCAGTGAGTGGTTCTGTTTCTGGATCACTACCTCCACCGCCGTCTACTAATGGAAACTTGATAGTGCCGTCCAATAGCCTAACCAGTTCAGGAACTGATGGTGCGCAAGCAGCTCCGCCGACAGCCTCCGCTGGTGTACCTACTGCACCTGGTGAACTAATCCTACCCAAAATGGAAAATCAAGGGATGGGTGTTGATCAGAACACCGCACTGCTTGCACCGGACGGAACACCCATCATGGGCGGAACGCATATATGTGACATTTGTGGCAAAATTTTTCAATTTCGTTATCAGTTAATTGTGCACCGTCGTTATCACAGTGAACGTAAGCCATTTAATTGTCAAGTCTGCGGGCAAGGATTCACTACATCGCAAGACCTCACACGACATGGTAAGATTCATATTGGGGGACCAATGTTTACGTGTGTGATTTGCTTCAATGTGTTTGCCAATAACGCCAGCTTGGAGCGGCACATGAAACGCCATTCAACAGACAAACCATTTGCGTGCACCATATGCCAGAAGACATTTGCCCGAAAAGAGCACCTGGACAACCACTTTCGTAGTCATACTGGTGAGACGCCATTCCGTTGCCAGTATTGTGCAAAAACATTTACGCGAAAAGAACACATGGTGAATCATGTGCGCAAGCATACTGGAGAGACGCCACACCGTTGCGATATCTGTAAGAAATCATTTACGAGGAAAGAACACTATGTTAATCATTACATGTGGCACACAGGTTAGACAAGCATTTAATATGTTGTAAAAATAGTTTTAGGTAGCGCTCCATGGTCTCCTTTATTTTCAGGTCAAACCCCACATCAGTGCGATATTTGTGGCAAGAAATATACCAGAAAGGAACATCTGGCAAATCATATGCGATCACATACGAACGATACACCATTCCGGTGTGAGATTTGTGGCAAGAGTTTTAGCAGAAAAGAACACTTTACCAATCATATTTTATGGCATACGGGTAATTTTATTATTTTTTTTTTTTTTGTAAAACTTTTATTATATCCCAAGAGCCCGCGACGCACAGACCTTCTTTATTTTATAAAGGCTGGAAGTTGCTCTGTGTATGTCCTCAAAAAAAGTAAGAACGATGCCCGACTATGAAGTTTGAATCATAGTGGCTTTGTCAGAAAGGGGGTAGCAAAGGTGTAAAAAATGTACCTCACTTTCGTTAAATTTAAATTAAAAGCTCAGGTTTTAATTATTTTATTTGGAATAATAACGTAATCATTGTCAGCCACTTGGTATTGCTCCAACCCCCTATAAGACACCCTTAAACTGCAATAAAATGTAATTAAACTTACGTTATAATATCAAAGCTGAATTTTATGTTTGTTACTTGGAGAGCTATAAAAAGACAGACACTTTCGATTCTTAAAAAAAAACAGCGGTAACAGTAATCCCATGGTTTACCTTTCTGAATAACCAGAAATCTCTTCTTTCATTTTCTTTTTAAGGCCCTCATTATGAATAGGGAATCAGCCATTCGATAGGTTGCGAATAATTTAGCGATTAATAGCGAAATTCAACGTTCGCTTAAAAGTAAATGCTGCCAAAAATGAATTCCAATAAGAAATCATATGTTAAACGTCAAATCCTGTTTGTGTGCTTTGTCCTGTATTTTTCGACTATTAAAAAAAAAAACTGTTATGTTAAGCAACATCAATTTGAGAAAAAACATTCGTAATATTTTTAATCCCTTATAGTATGGGAGGTAGCGTTGAGTTTTTGCGATTCAGTTTACACCGAATGATTCTTATCGCAATTGATAGATATGTATTAAATAATCATAAAAATGCACGTCAGCCGCCGCGGCCGCGGTGGAGCTAGGTGTAGGTTAAAGTGGTACAAATTTTGTTTTCAAAAAGTCATTTTACACCGTTCCAAAATTTGAGGGATGGTTATTGATGTTCTAATTAATACAAAATTTGCCGTCAGTCGCTTGGATGGCGGTGGAAAGACCGTCTGCCGATGTCATCAACATGACGCGCGCCCAGTTGATCTGAATGTTACTCAGTCACTTTAAATGATAAACTGAGGCATTTTAACCACACAAACTTTTGGCTGGTGGCTAATTTTTATTTGTTTGTTAATAAGCAAATAACCTGAAAATTACAATTTTCATCGGTATAATATTAGTTTCATATTAACTTCGTCACTTCTTGTCGGAGATAATTGAATTAGTTAAGTAAACGGAATCCTAAAAAGAAGATAGTTACCCTAAAAATAGCCGGATAGTCCTAAATTTTTGACATGGTGTTAGGTATAACTGGTAGATAAAAAAAATTAATAACACAACCCGTATGCCCCCTTCACTATCCACCAAAAACCAATCACATAGAACACCAAAAATTATCGACCTTTTTCAAGTTTTTGCCAAAAACTGAAAAATTGTGTATTTTAGGCGTCAATTATCTACTACAAAAATAAAGTGCACTAAAATTCCTACACAATCCATACCTAAATCAATTTTGTTGGTTGACCTGTTTGGCCGCTAGATCCAGCTGAAAAAAAGGAAAAAATTTCCTATTTTTTTTTTTTCAAAAACCTGTTTTCTCGATTTTATCCACTCATAATTTCAACACTGCGCTTCTGTTTACAAATATGTTTAAATTCACTAAAACTGCATTAAATTCTCTATGAAATGAATACCCTTATCACTTATTTTGACCAAACCGCGTTGCCGCTAGAGCACTTTGAAATTATATATGTTAAAACTAGAAAACAAAGTTTTTTTCATTTAACCACTCATGCAGGAAAATAATATATGTAAATAATAAAAAAGTAAATATGTTTGTATAATGTATACCTAGATATATATATACCATCTACAATTATCACAAGCCTAGGATTTGCCCTTCAGAACAGGCCTTCGAACTAAGTTTTATAGATTCCCTACGTTGAGAAAACACATTTATTCAACTATTCTTTTTAAACTCAAATTATAAAAATACTTTCTTAAATTATGTATTAGCCTTAATAAGATTTTCAAATACAAGGTATATATTTATATAAATACGTTGTTGGATTTCTTAAAATAACTTCAATTCTTTTATTAATATTTTAATACCTTGGAAAAAATGTTTCTAGAATTCTTTTAATAGATACTTCTTTTCTTTCAATTAATACTTACATCCCTATTAATAAAAAAATGCTTAGTCCACCGCAGCTAATCGCTTTACTAAACCATAGAATAAAAGATAATCTGCTGATTAATAGCATTTCGCACTTAGTCCACGGAATTAGTCCTAAACCTTCCCTAGTCAATGTTTATTCATTTGGGTGTTAGAATAACCATAAATACCATTTATTTTATTTTTAAAAAAATGTTATATAGGTATTTAATCATTTATTTTTGTTTTTATATAGCTATACAAAAATTTTATATTATATTAATTTATATAAATTATATATGCTCTACCCATTCAATTTGTTTTCACTATTAAATAAATCAGTAGCTTTTTTATGAACCCAACGCAAAGCTACCTATCTTAAGCAAATATATCTATATATATAAAAGAAAAATGTCGTCCGTGTGTGCGCGCATAACTCGAAAACCGATGGTTCGATTTTCATGATTTTGGGCTTGATGAATTCGTATTGACCCAAGGAAGGACACTGGAGGAATATCCCGAAAAATTCCCAGGAAAACTGGAAATCAGGGATCATCCCCTTTTTATGGCATATCTAGAGAACGGTTTCTTCAATTTTCACGATTTAAGGCTTGATGAATTCGTATTTTCCTAAGAAATATCATACGATAAGATACTGGAGGAAAATCCCGGAAAGTTTCCAGAAAAATTTGAAATCCGGGATCGAATTCGCACTGTGACTAATGATAATGAAATTTTAAATGTTAGATGGAATGCGTAATGAAGCTTTGATTTTGATCGAAGACATGTGTCTGGTTATGAGTGGCAATTTGTTGTGCAAATTTTGAATGCCACCACCAAATCGGCCAATGCATGACGCATTTAATCGAGAAATGGAGCGAGAAAAGGATTTCAATCGAGTCGCATTGAGTCATGCAGTTCGAACAAATGTGCCAATGTTGAATCAAGAACAGAAGAAATTGTACGATGAATTGATGCAGGCAGTCGATAACGGAAATGGTGGCATTTTCTTCCTCGATGCACCCGGTGGAACTGGAAAAACATTCCTGATTTCAGTGATTTTGTCTACTATTCGTTCGAGATCTGAAATTGCTTTAGCACTCTGGGATAGCGGCTAGGTTGATGGAAGGCGGTCGAATAGCTCATTCTGCATTGAAATTGCCATTAAACCTGCAAGTGAATAAAAAACATATATGTACCATTTCAAAGAACTCTGCGATGGCGAAAGTTTTACAGCAATGTACGATTATCATCTGTGACGAGTGCACAATGGCTCACAAGCGTGCATTGGAAGCCTTAAATCGTACGTTGAAAGATTCACGAAATGATAAACGACGTTTCGGTGGTGGAATGATTTTACTGTCAGGCGATTTCCGTCAAACTCTGCCTGTCATTCCAAGATCAATTCCGGCAGATGAATTGAACGCTTGCCTGAAATCATCGGCCTTATGGCAATACGTGAAGAAATTGCAATTGAAAACAAATATGCGAGTCGGCTTACGAAATGACCAGCTTGCTGCAGAGTTCTCCAGGCAATTATTGTCGATCAGCATTGGCTTGATACCAGTGGACTTAGTCACCGGCCTGATTGAATTTCCGCCGAATTTGTGCCACTTTACAACAACGCCGGAAGAGTTTATCACGAATGTTTTCCCGAATATTGCTCAAAATTATGTTAACCATGATTGGCTGAGTTCACGAGTGATTTTGGCTGCGAAAAACAAGGATGTCGATCATTTGAATTTTGTCAATCAAAATCAAATCGCCGCGCCGGTGAGTTACATTTATTCAAATCCGTGGACTCCGTGATGAATGAAAACGAAGCCACCAACTATCCCACGGAATTTTTGAATTCTTTGGATGTTCCGGTCTTTCCGAAACATAATTTAAAATTGAAAGTCGGCTCAGTTTTAGTTCTGCTGCGCAACCTCAATGCTCCAAAACTTTGTAACGGAACGCGATTGATTGTGAATCAAATTTAATTCAAGCCACGATTTTGCGGGGAAAATTCAAAGGTGAAGAAGTTCTCATTCCACGGATTCCGCTTATTCCCAACGATTTGCCATTCGTGTTTAAGCGTCTTCAATTTCCGGTGCGTTTCGCTTTTGATATGACAATCAATAAGTCACAGGGACAATCGCTGGATGTTTGTGGCGAATTCGCATGCTTCTCACATGGTCAATTATATGTGGCGTGCTCACGTATCGGCAAACATACCGCTTTGTACGTGTACGCACCCGAAAATAAAACTAAAAATATTGTGTACCATAAAGCACTTCAGTAAAAAAGCGTATGGCTGGCCGACACGCCAATCATTTTGATTTGCTTGAAAAATATAGGCATTGTTAATTTAGTTAGTTTTATTGTCGCAAAATTTTAAACAACCCATTGTTAAGGGCTTAACATTTTATTAGTTAGCAATTTCCTAAGTGCTTATTAATTGAATAACTATTTCAAAAATTTTAAACTAGTAAATTGCTAATTAAGCAGAAAGCTGAGCATTTGTAATTTTTGAATTTTGATGAACACAATTATTGTTGTTATGCGTTTTAAATTAATTATATGTTGATGGAAACCCAACATGTGCCATAAACAGGCATTAGTTATGTCTATTTTCATTATTTTACTTCATTATTTACAAAAAAAAAGCAAAAAAAAAATTGTGGAGCAGCAGGACTCGAATCTGGGCAACCCGCGTGCAAGGCTGATATACTATCAGATTCCATAATGGATTTAGCAAATTGCTAAAAGTTAAAGTAGCCATTCCGTGATTTTAATTTTAGTAAAATGTTAAAATCGTTTAAAATTAGCTCAATTATCTTTTTAGCTTAGTAAATTGCTAAAAGTGGCTTTAACATTTTCCTAAATCGTTTAAAATTTTGCGCCATTGTATTTAGTAAAACTTTAGAATCAAGGGCGCAAAATTTTAAACGATTTAGTAAAATGTTAAAGCCGATTTTAGCAATTTACTAAGCTAAAAAGATGATTTAGCTAATTTTAAACGATTTTAACATTTTACTATCTCTTAACATATTGCTAAAGTTAAGATCACGGTATGGCTACTTTAACTTTTAGCAATTTGCTAAATCCATATGACATCTGTCATTACTCATTATCCTAGACAAAATTTCTTGCCAATTTTACTTGAGAGTTGATTTGTGTGTTTTTATAATTATTCGTGAGCTAAAATTGTTTTGTTTTAAATTAATAAAATGTTTTCGGAAGACGAAGATTTCAAAATATTTGAAGACTCGGCTTTGTGCAGAAAAGTGCGATGTTTTAAGTCCCGAGTAAATCCCTTCGAAGAGCTGGACGATGGAGAATTTTACTCTAGGTATAGGTTTGATAAGGTAACAGTTCGGTTCTTGGTTGAAAACCTAAACATTCCAAACCGAATTACAAACCGTGGGCTTCCAGTTGCACCGGAATTACAAGTACTTGTAACACTGCAATTTTTTGGGAGAAATGTGCATCAGGCTGATGTTGGTAAGTAAACTTTCTATTAGAACACTAGGATATACCTGTGAACATATGCATATAACAATTAATCTTATAGGAGCATTGCATGGAATGGTCCAGTCGACAGTTGGGAAAATAATTAAATACATATCGAAACAAATTGCTTCGTTACTCCCACACTTTATAAAATTTCCTTCAACCTCCGCAGAGTTTAATGATATAAAATCAGGATTCTATAGCATTGCCAGGTTTCCAAAAGTGATAGGTGCGATCGATTGTACACATGTACAAATTAAGCGACCTGCGAGGATTGTGGGACCTATTATGGCTGGCCACTACATAAATAGAAAAGGTAGCTATACTATTCTTCTTTTTGTAAAGGCGATTTTATGTGCAATACAAATCATTTTAATTTATTAAAGCTACTTATTCGCTGAATGTACAAATCGTGACTAATCATAGATGTATGATAATAGATATAGTGGCACGATCTCGTGGTTCTCTTCACGATTCAAATATATGGAATAATTGTCGTCTTAAGAACAAACTAGAAGAAAGTGTAAATGTACATCAAGGTGTTTTGCTTGGTGATGCAGGATACCCATGCTCAAAAATTTTACTTACGACCTTAAGAAATCCAATCACTAGAAAAGAACAAAATTACAATAACAGCCACACGTCTACAAGAAGTCGAATAGAATGCCTAAATGGACAGTTAAAATCAAAATTTAGGACATTGCTGGATAGGATTCGTGTGGACTTAGATACAGCGAAAAATGTTGTAGTTGCTGTGGCTGTGCTTCACAATGTCGCCAAAGAGAGGAATTTTCCTAATTTCTATGAAGAAATTCAAACACCGATTCAACTGACGAGCTCTAAATTAAACGAGGATACTGTTGAAATAACACAAACAGGAACAGCATTCAGAAACGCATTTATAAATCAACATTTTTAAAATAAAACGTAGAAGATATTTCTTAACATATCTATGTATTTTATAAAAAAAAAAACATAATTTAAAAAGTAAACATAAAACATAAGCACCTCATTTGACTTAAATAAAAAATAAAAAATATTAAAATTCTGCCAATCTCTTCTTATGAAGTTCTTTCATTTGCTCTATCTCGAGTAAATGCTTCTCACGAGCACGACTATTTTCCTCTTTTGCGTTCAACAAAAGCTGGTCATCTAGCATCAACACTTTTTTAACATGTTCCATTTGCAACAGATGAAGGTTGGCCGCATTAGAAGTACCTTCGTCAATTTGTTTGGCACGAAGAGTCATCACGTCGGTCTTTGTGTTTATCTTTCTTGGTAACTGCCTCAAATTGGAGAGCAGGTTTTCTGTCATCGGTGGAGACTGTACCTGTTGCTTTGGAGAAGGACTTGCTTTTTTTAAATCACCACTTTCGACATCACTTTGGCGATTGTTTAAAGTGCTTACAAATCTAGCACTCGTACACGGTAGTTCAACATTCTCTTCGCCCGGCAGGATCTCAGTATTGCTGTCCATGAATATCTTATCCTCTTGGAGTTGGTCAGATATCATACCTTGAATTGGGCTATCAAATGGATCACAAACTACATTGCCCGTTGCTTTAATTGCCTTTTTTGTTTCCATATGAGAACGCTTGGCTGCAACCTTGAAACGTGTCCATTGAGCCTTTAGTTTGTCCACACTTCTGGTGTAACCAGCTGCAATCATGTGAATTCTGATTGATTCCCAAGCGGCTTTTTTCCTTGAAATCATTTTAACATCGTTGGATTTGTTTTCAAGGATTTCCTTTTGATGATCAAGCAACTGCCGAAAAATCTCCTTTTCCGTCATATCCCAATTACGCTCTCTTTCACGTTTTTCCTAAAATAATATGTTCCATAACTGCTTTTGAATCTTCTTGTTGAAGTTTTTTATTTAATTACCTTTTCCTTCTGCATTTTCTAATTATTTTATTTTGTTTATTATATAAAAACGATTAAAACACCCTGATCAAATTATTTTCTTCTTAAAACGTTTAGTAACGGTTAAGTACAAAATAACGCCATATAGTATTAACTAATCATGAATCAAAGAAAACAAGATTACGACACCTCTTTGTTTTTCTTGTTTTATTGACGTCACCCGAGATTGAAAATCTGCAAATTCTTGTTGTTTGAATCCAGTATTTTAAAAACATTTCAGGATTAAACCAAAAAGGATCTACGATTTCGTTTTTGCAACAATATAATGTAGGTATTATAATTAAAAATGAAAAAAATCTTATCCACGTAATGAATTGTTTGCTTTATTAAAGAAAAATATGACATCCTCTTCTATAGGTTTTAGAGCAGAGAAGAATTACAAAAACTTTATTTGTAAATCAAAGAACTTTGTAAGATTAAAATAAGTAAATCATTTTTTTTATTTTATACATACATAAACAACATTGCTTTATCATCAGCTGTGTTCTTACATGGGAATAACAACAGCAACCTATCCGGATAACCAATGTTTGAAAAAATTTACAAAATGTAGGTACGTGTGGCTAGCTATTTCCCACGAAGCAGCAGTGGCAATTCCTTTCCCTTTAAATATTGTATTCCATGAGGCTAACTTTACTGAACTAGAATCAAATTAATTAAATTAAAATGCTATACCTTAGACATTGAAGTTCAATTACCTTCAAATATACAAATGTACTTAATATTTTCAAAAAATCACATAGCAGGTAGATACATATGTAGGTACAAAATTTAGTCGCATAGCTTCAAAAAATTGAAGGCCTTGCTGGGAAGGCAGATCTGTTGAAGTTGTCGTCGCTGGTACTAGCGTTCGGTCGGGTTAGATTCTGGAGCGTTTGTATCGGGCATACTTTTATGCTAAATGAAGCAGGTGTAAATTTTTTGTTTTGCCTCACAGGCCAAGAGCACAAATTGTGTTGATGATTCGGCAGCCTATCAAAGTTACATCCATAGATAGACGATGAAAAACAGCACAAGTGCGGCAGTGATCGAATGAAAATCGGTCGAAGTCTTTTGCTTTGATCATTTGTTGAACATTCTGCATGTTCTTTTGTTGGAGTGGAGTAAAGCTTTTCTGAAATAAGAACACATAACAATAAAATAAATACTTTAAGAAAACAAACCATTTACCGATATTGATCATGTATTCTTCTGCTTCATTTTTTCTCTGCCTCCAACACAAAAAACTTTTGGCTATTTCTTGAAAAAAAGATTATTTTATTTCAAAATGAAATGAAAATAATATTATAAGCAAATACATACCTTCCACAATACAATAAACAAAATCAGATTGTAGGTTTTAGTTTTATTTTGACTTCCGAGTGTCTGAGTTATCTGACATTTCCAATTAATAGGTCCGTTTAGGTTTGTTTGCTTTGTTTATTTTCACGAACTGTCATTGTTTAGACATGTTCGGATGCCCGTTTTTTAATAAAAGGGAATTAGCAATTTACTAGTTAGCAAAACGAAAAGAAAGGTTTAAAATTTTGGAGTGGCTAGTAAATTACTAAATATTTAGAAAATTGCTACTTAGTAAAATGTTAAGCCCTTAACAACACGTTCTTTAAAATTTTGCGCCAAGAATTTTAATTGACCGCATTACATGAAACAACATTGTGCATGCTCGGAATTATTATTTTCTTGACATAAATGAATTTAAGCTTAACGAAGTTCGCTGGGTCAGCTAGCTTAGCATAAAATAATATTTAAATGTTCTCAAATAATAATAATTCCAAACCAATTGAAATATGTTGATCAAAAACGTGCGACTATGTCGTGCATTTAATTTGTTTTGGGCTAGACAAGACGAATCTGGTATTTCGTCAATGGTTTAGGAATTTTCTTTTAATATAAAAAAAATTGTCTGTTGCTAAATTTCTAATCGAAAGTTAATAATTTTTTTCAAAATATCACCGAAAACAAAACTATTTTGCTTATTTTGTTTAAAAGAAAGTGATCAATTAATTTTCAAAACTCTTTTGGAAAAATGTAAAGTTGTTCTTGATAATCGTAGAACAACTAATTTTCTACGAGTACGAAAGAAACTAATTTTACAGTGAGAGAAAATGATGTCCAAAACTACCATTCTTTTTATTTTTTATTGCAAAAAATACATATACTTCCTGCTTCATTGGAGGTCCCATGTTCTGAAATTTGGTCTGTTTTAAGCTCCACGATTTCCTCTTATCGGCTACATTAGTAGCAGGTTGGCAGATTGTGCTGGAGCTCGCTCCACCTTCTCAATCTTCACAAGGTCGATGACGTTAACATATTCATGAAAACTGAACTCCGATTATATTATTTATATATATTATTGCAGAACTTATTAATAATAGGACATTCATAGTTATTTTTTTAAACTCCAGCTTATCTACATGAAAAAAACTTCAAACAAATGTGTAGTTAACCACTATCTAAAGCTAAGTAATAACAATAGAGACCGGAATTAGAACAACATTTAAAAAGTCGAAACATGTCACTTGACCCCTTCACACTCTAGACGCTTCAATTATGTACTATGTTGGCGGTCAGCCATCCGTAACAGCTGCAGAGGTCGTTCTAGTAGAGGGTGTCTGTATGGCTTTAGGAAAAATATTAATATTATAATAATATAAATATAGAATTCCAGCAATCAGTTGTGTATAGTTATTTCAATATCTAAACTAATACCACTCCAGGTTTAAAATACTCCATTATTCCTGTTTATCTCAATTAATCAGAAGGACCGCAATGGGGTTTGGATCTGCAAATGCTAAATGATGTCATAAATAACTTGCATGAACAAAACAATATCCTTCTTGCTGGAGATTTTAACGCAAGTGTACGAGACAGCCTTTTTCAGCTTATCAGGATGATATATTAGAAATTCGCAGCTCTAAGGATATTGTTTTAGATAGAAAAGGCTGTAAAGGACTTTACATGAGAGCCACACACGACCGACGAATAAATTTCATTTAAACAATTTCAATGTTACTCAGTCACTTTAAATGATAAACTGACGCATTTTAACCACACAAACTTTTGGCTGATGGCTAATTTTTATTTGTTAATAAGCAAACAACATGAAAATTACAATTTTCATCGGTATAATATTAGTTTCATATCAATTTCGTCACGTCTTGTCAAAAAGAAGATAGTTACCCTAAAAAAGTCGGATAGTATTAAATTTTTGACATGATGCTAAGTATTATTGGTAGATAAAAAAAAAGTTACACAACAACAACCCTTCCGCCCCCTTCACCATCCTCTAAAAAACAATCAGATAGAACACCAAAATAATCGACTTTTTTTAAGTGTTTGCCAAAACTGTGCACTTTTGGCGCCAATCATCTGTTAGAAAATAAAGCACACTAAATTTGGTACAAAATTCATTCCTCAATCCTATTTTTTGGTTGACCTGTTTGGCTGCTAGAGCCAACTGAAAAAAATGACAAAATTTGCCTATTTTTTTAAAAACCCGTTTTATAGATTTTTTTTACTCATAATTCAAAAACTATGTTTGTAGTTACAAATATGTCAAATTTTATAAAACTGCATTAAATTCTGTAGGAAATGAGAAAAGGAAAGCACTTTGAAATTATATATGTCAAAACTAGAAAAAGTGAAGTTTTTTCATTTACTCACTCTCATGTAGGAAAACGAAACAAATAATAAAAAAAGTAAATATATATATAAATATAATCGAATTATCGTCCTGTTTGAAAACTTTCGGCAATACACAAACTCTTTGAAAAAATTATTTATATTAAATTATCATTTTTCCTAAAGGAATATATTTCACCTTTTCAACATGGATTTGTGGCAGGAAGGTCAACAACCACCAATCTTTCAATTTTCTCAAATTTTATCCTAAACAAGCTCGAGCAATGTTACCACTTCCATGTTATTTACACCAATTTTGCTAAGGCATTTGGCAGAGTCAATCACTCAATTTTGATTAAAAAAATTGAAAGGGTACGATTTCATTCAAGTATGTTGAAGTGGTTAATTTCTTACCTAAAAGTTGAATACAATTCGTTTCCATTGATCAATTTTTTTCTCATCTGATAACTGTATCGTCAGTAGTTCCCCAAGGAAACCATCTTGGTCCACTTCTTTTTCTCATTTTACTTGCGTAACTTTAGGTGCGTTTTTTTGCAATCCCCGGGGGTTTTGGTTGAAAAGAAACGACCAAGGCGCTTAGTGAAAACACTTGGCAGCACTGTTAATTTGCAAGATAACATTTTAAAAACAGCTGTAAGCAAGAAAAAACAAACATCACCGATTGCCTCATCCATCTTTCTAAAAATCATCGGATTGATTTGTTCTGTGTAATTTCGCTGTATTTATTGAATTTAAACTATTTTTCTGGTAAAATGACATAAAACGAAGCAAGTTTTAAGAAAATGTGAATCAAGTAATTGGAAAATTGAAATTAAATATTTTGGCAATTGTTTTTAGCCGATGTAATATTCTTTTAATTTAATTTTCACAAATACAGTGATACATACAATTCCGAATCAGTGGATTCCTCGATGAGAGAAGCTTTCGCACTATTCAACCTTTTGAAACCTACCCCATTCGTGCTCCCCACTACTCGGTCACTGGTGACATGATATTAGTGGACGAGTTGCCTCTTCGGGCGGGACGCTCAATTCCTATGTCATTAGAAATGTAGGTCTGAGCAAGGGTAGACGACGATCAAGATTCACGTGAAGCCGTATTGAAGTATGCCAAGGATGTAGCAGAGAATCTGTATTGGGTTGTTCCGGTGTACAACAAAACGCAGCCGAAAACAATTTTCTCCGAGAAACCTTCGTTTTGTTGTTCATTTAATTCTTGTTTATTGAACGAATAACAACTTCAGCAAATGCTTCTTTTTTAATAATTATTTCACAGTCAAGTTTTAATATACCTATAATAAAAATAAACGCAAAAATGAAAATCGCTGTAGAAGGTTTTGCTCATGGCGAGCTGGACAAAACCTACGACACCATAGAGGCAATACAAAAGGCGGAAAATGTTATAATTATTAATTTGTTGTTGTGTTGTGGTGATTTCTAATCCACCAGGACCCTAGAAGATCTCGAGACCATGGATGTGCCCAAGAAATACATGGACATTGTGTACATCTTACAAGTAAGTTTAGTAGAAAACGAATTTTATTTATAGAAATTGAAAAGAAAAATTTCATTTGTCTCCAAAAGTACTACAGCGGTGAAAAAATAGCTCCAATTTTGACCATATTCATTTATTCATTGGTGGCAATCACGAAACATCTAACTATCTGCAAGAAATACCCTACGGTGGATGGTTCGCTCCAAACATTTACTATCTGGATACGCTGGCGTAGTCAAGGTCAATGGCATCCGAATTGCTGGCCTATCCGTATTTTACAAAACCATGACTTCTTTAAAGGTCACCATGAGTTCTTACCGTACTCCGAAGCCAACAAGAAGAGTGTTTATTTATTGTTCATGTCATGTTCATGGACTTTATAAGATGTTAGAGGAAAAGCTTCAAATGAAACATGTGCATCGACTTACCTACCTACATATTTACATACCTGAATTACATCTATGTATGTAGGTACATATCTCTCTCTTAACTTACATAATTAAAGCCATAATCCACATGTTTCCTTGAATTATTCACATGTTCTGCATTCCGAGTGAAAATGAATTAAAAACGAATTTCAATTTCACTTAAAATGAAATAACGTGTTCTGTATTTCGAGTGGATTCACCTCTTTCCAATTTACTTCGAATTCGTTTTCGAATTGTCAAAATCAACAGTTACAGACAATTTGTATAAAAATGGTTCATATTCGGAATGTAGAACACGAATTTTCATATTCAGAACCCTAAAATTGCGCTATTTACAAACTTTATTTTATGTGGAATACAGAACGTTTTTATGTGGAATACAGAACATTTAAATTCACTTTCGTTCTTCATATTCACAATAAGTGAAGTGCAGAACATGTGCGATTATGATTATTTTGTATTATGATCTTCCCGAAGATGGTGTTATATACTTATGATAATGAAAATGAAGGATGTTTGGTAGGTAGGTACATGCATATAACTTAATAATTTAGGTGCAATGTTCATACATAAGATACATGTGATTTTTAAAGATGGATATGTAAATATAAATGTATGTGAGCCTACATTGTTGGTAGTATTCAGTGACTTACGCAAAAATTCATAATTAGAAAATAAATGGATAATACGCATAATAAAATGTTTTTATATTGCTTAGTTGTTATAGTTTGAGGGAGCACCAGTTGTTGAGGGAAGCACCAATTTCTGCTTAGGTTACACCACCGACAGCAAAAATCGTCCATGATTTCATCGGAAGCACATTGTTTCTCTCACCTTTCCTAAGTGTTGCTTGTACTTGTTTTATATTGCTTAAACCAGACAGGGATGCGAAATGTAGCTGCATTGTCTCAACCATTCCTAATTTCAGTGCAAGATCATCGATTCTAGTTGACTTAACGAAAATAGAGGCCAACTGAGTGGAATATAAAGTCCATTGAAGATAGAAGCGGCAAGTATTTCAGCCTTCGTGGTCTCGAGAATAGGTGTTGTCCGCACCAGATGTCGACACTGAAAGCCTAAGACGATTGGGATTTGCCTGGAATTCGATCTGCTGCTCGAGATTACTTCGAGTACTTTATCTTCCGCGAGCGGTAGCAAGAGACCAGATCGAGCTAAATAGTGGAACACATGGCCAAAATAGTTGCAGTAATTCCGAATAAAGGTCGCCAATTCTTCAGAACTAAAACCCATCGATAAATGGGCAAGACACATGAGGCAATGCTGTTGTATTTTTGGCCATTGGTGGTTAATGCTTCATCAATTTCTGTAAGAAGCTTTTTTCGAATTGGTATTGTTGAGAATGTCTTCCTCGAGTGACTGTACCTTTTGAAATGAACTGGCCATTTCAACCTTTGGTAGTTTTCTCGAAACATACTCTTGCATTTCGTCTGTTTTCATTTTGTTTAGATTCTGGACTTCAACGCCGATAGCTTTGGCTTGAGCTTTTATCCTTCCTGCTTGGGAAAAGTGTCTATATCGATTCTCACAATATATTTCACTTATGGCCTTTTCGATTGGCCGTCCAGAACTGTTCTGACCCCACAAAATGACAGTTGTTACTCTAAACAGAACAGAAAACGATTCTGGATTTCATTTCAGAATCGAAAACAGAATCACTAATACACTCACATAATTAAAATGTCAAAATCATCGGGTTGTTTTGTTGTGTAAATACGATGTGCTTATTGAATTTAAACTACTTTTCTGGTAAAATAACATAAAAAGAAGCAAGTTATAGATTTTAGATTAGATTAGATAGATTTTTTATTAGACTATTATAAATACATTTTTACATTTTTAAATCATGGTTTTACATATATATGTAATACAAATTACAAAAAATCATTATGACATGGCATTTGCCGTCTGCCAGATTGACAATAAACATAAATTATACAAGTATTGTAATAAGCTTTTATAATTATTGGGTATGGATTTAAAAAAGAAGTTATTTTCACAATTTTTAAGTTTGAATTCATTTAAGTAGAATATTTTGTAATAAATCAGAAATCTTCGTTCATAATTCTGGATCTATATTTTAGCGCGATTTTGCAAAATTTGTACAAATTGCCGACATTCATCTCATTTAGAATGTCAACAACTTGCTCATCCGATAAGAAGTCACTTCCAAAAAAGCTCCTTCTTGTTTCCCTAAGAGTAGGGCATTTTCCAACGAAATGAAGAACGTCCTCTCTTTCTCTGAGATTGCACATACTGCACTCCAATGGTAGTTCGGGTCTGTGCGGTATGACATTCAGGCTTATAAGTTCGCTTCGAAGTCTAACCATTGTTGAAATCTCGTTCACACTATTTGCATCACTGAAGTAATTTCTTTCTGCAAGATTGTGGTTCAGCCTTCTATAAACTGTTCTGAATAAGGACTCTGAAGCTTCAGATATATAATCTTCTCTACATTTATCATCTACTTTCGCAATCACGTCATATAATATATCCTTACAACTTGATATGTTTCCAACGTTTAAATTGAACACCACGTTACATCCTTCGGCTAGGCAATTCCACTGCCTGTACCAGCTATTTTGATTTTGTAATGCCTTAAGAGCTACTTTCTTGACCAGTCGAGATTCATTCATCTTAAAGACTTCCAGTAAATAGTCTGCTTGCAATTTAAGGGTTTTGACGAAAAGAGGTGAAAGTCCTGTCTCTAGCATAATGACGTAGTTTGGTGTGTTACTTACGAAATACTCTTAGTAGTTTCTCCACTGTGAGATACTTTTTACGTCCCCAAACTTGGGCGCCATATAATAGGATACTCTCCGCTGCAGCTTCAAATACTTTAAATTTGCTGCTATGTGCTATGTTGAAGTTCATAAAAACTCTTTTCCAAGCTATATTTATGGCTGTTTTTGCTTTTTGTAGTTTTTCTACTAGATACTTTTCCATGCTTAATTTGCTGGAAAAGATGACTCCTAGGTATTTGTACTCGTTGACACATTCGATGACTTCTCCGTTAAACACCCACTTTTCGTTCGATGCGTTTCGTCCACCTCCTCTTTTAAAAATCATCACCTTAGATTTTTGAATGTTATCAACTAAATTCCATAAACGACAGTAATTGTAAATCCTGTTAATCATAAGTTGAAGTGTTTCTGGGGAGTATGCAAACAAGACTATCATCTGGGAACATCAATGCTTTAATACGCTCTCCCGCAAAGTCAACTCCTTCAGGAAGGAAATCAATTAAATCATTTATGAAGAGCGAGAAGAGGGTAGGACTTAGTGTACAGCTTTGCCTCACTCCTGATGAAGTTGCAAACCAATCCGAAAGATTCGTTCCGTTCCAAACTGCAGCCCGTGTTCCTCTGTACAACTCTTCAAGTATTAAACCGAACTTCAACGACAATCCCAAATTGTACAGTTTGTAAAACAAAGCCCCTCGGTTGATGGTGTCAAAAGCTGCTCTGAAGTCAATGAAAAATACATACAATTTTTTACCCTGCATGCAGAAGCTTTCGGCCAGGCTTCTCAGGACAAAGATATTATCGATTGTAGAGTAACCGGATCTAAAACCGGCTTGACACTCGTTCAACACCTTTTTGCGTTGTAATCCACCTTGTAAGTCGCTTCTGTAACATTGTTGTGAAGATCTTATATGTTGAATTTAAAAAGGAGATTCCTCGATAGTTCGCTGCATCCAACAAGGATCCCTTTTTGTGAATCGGGAATATTATAGCATTCCTAAATTCATCTACCGGAAGATTGTAGAACTCTACTGGAATACCATTTGAGCCCGCCGCTTTCCCATCTTTAAGAGTACATAAAGTTTGTTCAAGTTCTTGCAAACTAAATTCTGGGTCCAAAATTTCGTTCTCAAATCGAGGAACTGCATAATTCCAGTTTGCTGATGCTGTTTCCGGATTTAGTAAATCTTTGAAGTGAATGAAAAGTGAATTTTCACACAGTTTTTTGTGTATTACTGATTGTTTTCCATTTAACTCCCAAGCCAGTTTCCAAAAGTCACTAGCGGTTTTACACGACACCAATCTGCATGCTTGTTTTTCTTCATATTCCATCTTTTTGAATTTGCATAGCTCTTTATATTTCCTATTGGACTCAAAGTAGTTATTCCTTAATGAACTTTGGGAGGAGTTCCGAAAAATTCTCAACCATGAAAAATAAATCTTCCGAGCTTTTCGGCATTCTTGATCAAACCAAGGCTCATTTCCTGAATTCCATCCTTTCCGCTATCCTGCTGTTGGGGGTAAGCTGCCTTTATGGTTTGCTCTAAAATTCGAAAGTCTGGTCTTTGATGTGCTTGGAGTCTAGCATCCAGCTGTTGTCTGTATGCTGAGGCTTGCGATATCTTCCAGTTAAGTCTGGGCAGTGATTGTGGTCTGATAGTTTCATCAACATTTTGTTGCAAGCGCCGCCGTTGGAATGTTATAACAATCGGAAGGTGATCCGAATACGAAAATTCCTTAACCTCTAGATCCGTCACCAGTGGCTCCCAGTCTTCTCCTAGGATTGCATAATCAATCACTGATGATCCTTGGCCTCCCATAAATGTGAAATTCCCCGAGGTGTCACTCGCACTCGTTCCATTCTGAATTCGGAGTCCAAAAGAATCGCAAAGATCTAGGAGTTTCTTTCCTCTTGCATTATAAACACTATCCTTTGATTGCCTATAAAAGCCGGCAAAAACGTTCATTGCTCCTGCCTCTGGGCCAATTCTCGCGTTCAGGTCTCCGATAAGCAAAACGTTCGTCGATCTCATGTGGCTAAGTAACTCGGTTGTTCTTTCAAAGTCCTCTTCCCAATTATTACAGTTGAGGTATTGAGGTGGTATCCATAAACGTTTGGTATTAATTTCTAAGTCAACAAACCATATGTTACAGTGCATCCGAAACACTTCAAACTTTGAAGCTTTCTTTTGAAACCAAAGTAGCAACCTCCACTTGCTCTTCCACGCTCATGAGTACGAATTGCCGGGATCCACTTAAATACAAAATCTAACAGATTATTTTCGATAATTGAAAAGTTATTTACAGTTACAAAAGTTTCATACAAAAATATTAAATCAAAGCTATTCACAAATTTATAAAAATCAGAAAATAACGATTTTTTAATCAAACCTGATACATTGTATGATAAAATTTTAAAATGTTCTTTTTCTTCGCTTAAATTACTACATACTACAATTTTACTTGAATGGCAGACGGCTTTAGTACTAAACACTATAATTAAAACCATTTTCGACACCACTGGGTTCTGGCAGATGTACTGCATTACCGACGATGTTGACCTGTTGTGCAGTTCCTGTCAGTTGGGGGCTGTCACTACCAGCTGTTTCGATAATGAATTTGTTTATTAGCGCCATCCCGCCTTCTACTTCACACTTCAGAGTATTGTTATGGTCTAAGTAATATGTTTTGTTTTCGAATAAAAGTTGTTGTCCACGAATAGATATTTTGGTGTTTTTGTGTTGTGCATTGATTTTTGCCTTTATTTGCATAAGAATTCGCCGTTTTTCTCGAGCAGCTTTGGTATAATCTCGGTGGATAGAAATTCCAGTATCTCTCAATTTTATGGCAGCATTCAATATACGTGGTACGTCGTCGCTGTGTTGCAATTCTACGATGACATTAGCGAATCTGTTATGTCTAGAACGAATGACTTTTGTTTTTCGCATTTGGGTTATTTTGTTGTAGAAGGTCCAAGCAAACGTTTCTGGCTTTCTCCATCGCCTGTTGGTCATCATCCATTGCCGGTATGTGCAGTACCACATTATTCTCGTTGCTTTTCCTTTGGAGAAAATCTATTTGCCGTTCAAGAACCTGGCATTTACTCTCTACTTGCTGGAGTTTGGTTTGAAGCAGTTCATTGCTACGTTCCAGGCATTCCATTTTAGACTTTACTTCGATTAAATGAGTTTTTGATGCCAAGCTCTTCATGCGCTCGTCAAGTAAAGCTGCTAGTGAGCACTCGAGAGTTTTGACATCGATCACTTGCATGGCACCCGCTTTGGGACCTTGTGTAAATGAATGCATCTCTGGCGAAAGAACAGCGCACGGACGTTTTTGCGATTGCGTGGAATTAGGGTTTCTATTGTTTGTGTTTCTATTGATGTTTGTAGGTTCATTGTTGTTGTTTTTTGTTGGTGGTGTTCTTTGTAGGCCATTCATTTTTGCGTTGTTTTAATTTTATAAACCAAATTTACGCTCACCTTTGAGATGTGGCTTCCAAGATGGAATTTTCAGTTATTCAACTAAAGTTCACAATTTAAAACTACTTTTTTATCACCAAATTTCAGAAATTTTACGGAGCTTATAAACAATGTCAACCAAACTATATCGAACCAGCCGAAGCAAGTTATAATTATTATTCATACAAGAAAATGTGTATCTAAATTGAAATCAAGTGCTTTGGAAATTCTTTTTAGTCGATGTGATTTTTTTTTTGATTTAATTTTCACAAATACAGTGATACATAGAATTCAGAATCAGTCAAATTGTTTCCAGGTGTCTTATTGGGGGAACGTGTACCAGACGGCAAATCGAAAAGGCCATTATAGCGAATTTCATTTAAGAAAAGATCTCTTTCTGACAAAAGATTTCATATTTTTGAATTTGAGAGTTTCATTTCAACAAAAAGAGCAAATCTAGATCAGATCTCAACACGAAAGATCTCATGTGATGGGTTGGCAGATTTGATCTGAATACACACATACATGTAAAAAGTCTTTTCTGTCAAACGTCAAATGGAAAATATTTTATTATTAATTTGTTGCGAATTTGTGCCAGTGCGTGCTAAAAAATTGAAAAAAAATAAACAAATAATGGACGAAGAAGTTAATAATTTAGATTTTATAAATTGAGCGGAGTTTTTAATTGCTTCGTCTTCGTCTTCATCTACGTCATCGTCTTCCTCGTCTGATGATGAAGAGATGTTTTTTTCCAGAAATGTAAACAACTGAATCCAATATAGGGATGCAACAATGCACGATGTATCGTTCATAAGAATGATGTCGTAAAATCGATATTTAAACCGATAAAAGTATCGATACATCGTTCTTGGTGAACCTATGAACTATTTTTAATAATGAGTGTGTTTCTTTATTTATTCCGGATAAGGAAAAGAATTAATGGAAAAGACGAAATGTGTTTCCAGAATGGAATTAATAAAAAAACAAAAATACTATTCGGATGAATAGAAAAGAAAAAGATGACATCAATCAGCTGAAAACACAGGTAATAGTAAAAAATACATAAAATATTTATAATATATCATAATATATATATATATATATATATATATATATATTTATTATAATATATTTTTGATTTATTAATTAAGACAATTCGCATTTAATTATTATTTATATATTTATTTCAATAATAAGAATATAAAAAATGTTTGGTCATCCATTGTGTTTACTTGGTTTCCGTCTTTGTCTGGTGTAATTTTTGTGACATTCACATGACTGGGATACATGAATCAAAGAAAACACGATTACGACACTTCTCTTTTTGTCTTATTTTATTGACGTCATCAGAGACCAACAATCTGGAAATTGTTGTTTGTCCGATGTGGATTAATGGATTTTGGTCTCTGGTGAAGTCAATAAAATAGTCAAAAACAGAAGTGTTGTAATCTTGTTTTCATTGATTCGTGAGTGGGATATTCCGAGTATATTCTTTTCATTCCGTGTTTAACATGGAATAAAAAAAAATGCATTCTAAACGTTCCGGAACGAATAAAGAAACAACAAAATAGTTTATCCGGAATATTTCGTGGAGCAAAGAAACGCAAAACTGGTATTCCGACATCCAAGAATGAATACAGAAACACACTCAATATGAAAAGGAAAACGTGGTGTTGGTTTTTATGCAAAACCAGTGTTGTTTTCTCAAGTAAAAGCTCTGATAGTTCCTAATTATTTGGTAGTTTAGCAATTGTTTTTTTTTGTTATTTTGTCTACCGTTAAATGTTTTTCTGTAGTTTTTTTTTTACTCATAATCACATTGTTGCTTAGTCGCAAAGTTTCTCTAGAATTAAAGCTGACTCTCAAAGATCGTATTTTTAAGTTTGTTAAATAAAACTTATATAATACATAATAAAATCAGTTCATAAATATTTTTTCCTTGGCATCGATTATCATCATCTTAATATCGATATTCAAACATCGATGTTTTTATGAACAATGTTCCATCCCTAAACGAAAATGTCAGAGGAAGCGTGTAATGCCAAAATATTATGTATGTCATCATTCACCAATACTACAATTAAATCTGTCCACAGATTTTCATTTAAAAGATCAAATCTTGATTTTGAGAGAAGATCTTTGAAATTTAAATGAAACTCGCTATTATTATTTAATGAAGAATTGCCTTTAAATTTTACAATTCAAACAAATTGATAAATTCACTGACATGTCAAAATGTCAGTTTTGAAGTGTCTATACATTTTATCGATAACTTAATGAAAACTAATTTGGTAGCACAGTTTTATCCTCTCCAAAAGCTAAGCCCCGAGAATTCTCTGGGTTTAAGCTAAGCACCACCGGGGATTAGTTGTTGTTGGATTTAGCATGCAAAAAAGTGGGTCCCTCAATTCCGTCTGTCTGTATGTCTGTACAACTCTCTACAGCCTAAAGGATTGAAGCGATTTTCCTCAGACTTGGTATTTAAACGTTTTAGGTGATTGTCCAAAATAGATTTTTGAATCGGTGTTTTAGCCCCAAAAATAACGGTACTTGCCATACAAATTTTTCTACCATCTTAATTATATCGAAAACGGCTCTAACGATTTTGATAAAAAGTGGCGTGTGTACTACTTTGGGTATGGTCTACATGTTGGCCAAAATTTTTTAAAAAATATTTTGTTATTAACGGTACCTGCCATACAACCATTTTATTGATTTTCGACTTTCTCATAAACGGCTCAGCAGATTTCGATAGAAAATCTTATACAGGAGCTACCTCAAATTCTAAATAATATTGCATTTCAAAATTTTAGAAAAATAGTTTTTTTTTTTGATTTTCGAAAACAGGCGGACGATTTTTTCTGAATTTTTTTTTTGAATTCATGTTATTAAATATTTAAAATGTGTTGAAGTCAGTTTTATTAAATTCAAATAATTATATTCAAATAATATATTCAAAATTAGGCGCTTTGTTTTTATGTAACGCTAATTAAGTTACCATATGTTTTTAATGAAGTTGAGTAAACTGTAAACTCTCCATTTTGTTAGTCACCTTCCCTCTAACTAAGTTTGTTTTTCACCATCGAGCTAGTCGGTCTAACTAAGAAAGCTACTTATTATAATTTTATAAGTTAGTTCGTAACATAAAATAGACGAATAAAGATGTTTTCGAAATTATTGTTTAAAAGGTAAAAAACTGGTTGTTGTATTTTTAATTCTGTTGGTACGGCAAAGAAATTAACCTGAACCCTGGGATTTATATTTCTAATTCCCCCTATATTTTTTGATCCAGTCGAGTCGGATATTAGATATTTGGACAGCAATTAACACAGTGCACTCCGATTGGAAATTCCATATCTCTTTATCCAAGGTAGGTGCTGTGCATTAATATTTGGCGATGATTTTATATTATACTATATTATATTGTTAACATTTATTTGATATATAATTTATTTGATGGTGATTAAAATCATTTTATTGGTTTATTGAAAAAAAAATTACCTCACTAATGTGCGCATTTAATGATTACATTTTATTCATGAAGAATTAATTGAAATTTACTTAAAGTCATATAAAAAAAATATTTTTAAAGTGGGTATATATATTTGACACGGTTTTTTGATCGAAAGGTTGAGTACAGATCGCTACGGTTTCTTTTAATCTCGTGATATAGTACAGATTTATTACGGTGTTTTGAAATCCCGTTAAGGTTTATCGAATCATTATTTTAGTAGATTTTTCTGGAATTTTCTTGGTGAACAAATCATACAGTGCTTGAGATAATATTCATAATAATCGGTTCTTTCTTTTATTTTAAAAGAATTTTCTGGTTTCTTAAAGTAAAAATTGTTGAGACATTTAATTATTTCTTTATTTTTCAAAGTTTATTGCATTTTGTGCACCCTTTTTTCTCCGTTTGAGAACAAATTAATATTCATTTTTCATCGTTTCTGCAAATGGCTGCTTCTAAAGATTTTTATCTGAGCGTTAAGCAAGTTAACGAAAGTATTGAAAGTTTACGGGATGTACCAAATAAGGAAATGATGACTTGTGGTATGTTCAAAGTATGGAAACAGGAATTCGAAGATTTATGGGATAACTTTCGCTCAATGTATGCAAATTATCGAAAATAAAAGCTAAATACAAGTCAATTTCACTGAATTATTTCAGAACAGTAGGTAGTATAATCGATTAAATTGAGATGAATACAAGTGTAAGCAATGACCTGAAAGAAAATGTAAAACATTCTCAAATATCTGGATCCATTAAGACAGATTTTGGAATTAAAGTTCCACCTTGCGACGTGAAATGTTTCGAGGGTGAGTACAGATCCTGGCCTACCTTTCGTTACATGTTCACATCGATTTATGCGAACCACCCCCGCTTAAGTGATTTAGAAAAGCTATCATCAACGCTTAAAAACAAAAAAGGAAGCCCATGATATTGTCGACAAGTTCTCACTAACTGCAAGTACTAAACTTAAAACACTTTTTTCAATTACACCAATCACCATTGAAAGTGGATCTGCCTAAAGAAAATTACATAGAACCGTGCGCGATTGCTTAGGAATTCTTTCAAGCTTTAGCGTTAATATTGAAAATTGGGATCCGATATTAGTTTTTCGTGTTTCACAAAAGATACCTGAAAACACGTTGTTTCTTTTTGAACAAAGTTTAAAAACAGAAACAGAAGTTCCTACCTGGAAATCCTTGGAGGATTTTCTCGCTTCTAGATATACAATTCTTGAATCGGTGGAAGAAGTTACGCAATGCTCCCGTAAAAAGGTTAATCAAATTTCCAATTCAAATTCCAATCTTAAGAAAGTAAACTCCTTTCATACAGCACAAAGGAGTTTTTGTTGTAAAAATATGCAACAGCAATCATCCCTTGCGTTTATGCAAGAAATTTTTAGAAATTGATGTCGCATCCAGACGTAAGCTAGCTCAATCCCAAAAGTACTGCTTTTTTATAATGATGCGCGCACTAAAGGGGTTTTGATTACCCTTAATATGTCCAAGCAGAGTGCGAGCGTTAGGAAAGTAGGAAAGGATGAAAAAGGAGATACCGAAGCACATTGGTTTTAAATTTCTGAATGGGAGGGGAAAATAGAGTCGGGTAATTTATTCCACATTCGTGTTGTACGGCTAAAGAAAGAATCCCTAGTACGTCCGAAGTTGGGCTCAAGGGTAAACTGATGAGCATTCCTAGAAGCGCGAGTATTACGGTGGAGGAATGCAACTGGCTACTTCGCTAGAACACTGTTTTTAAAAAAAACGATAAAATAACGAAATACATGAAACATTTCGACGATGTTCGAGAAATGTTAATGTTTCCACTATAGTTCTATCGCTAATCATTCTTAGAGCTCTATTTTGAATTCTATCTAAAAGATTCAAATGAGTTTTGGGAGCTCCTGTCCAAATATGAGAGTTATACTCCAGCTTTGGACGAATGAAGACCTTATAGATTACATTAATTGAAGAAAACGCAAACAATATGTTTATATTATTTTTGTTTTTGTTTTAGTGGACTGTGTGGATTTAAAGCCAATTGAATGACTTTGTGACCTTTAGTCCAAAATGCGTTTCGCCCAGGTACTACAGCTGGGCTCATCAGTTAGATGCTGTAGTATCTTTCTAAGACGTATTATTTTTTGATCGATGTTTACCGACTTTAATAAAACTTACAGCGATTACTCACTGTAAATTATATTTTTTAAAAACATACTTCCAGGTGCATGAATCTAACCAAATTCCCCTAGAAAAATATAATTTACAATGAGTAATCGCTGTAAGTTTTATTAAATGCTGGGCACACCAGCATTTATATTGTGGATATCGGACTGGAAACCGTCCAATACAACTTGTATTGAACGGTCCGAAAGGTAATTTCTAATCCAACGAAGAAGAGATTCATCGATACCAAATGCACGCATTTTCGATTAGAGAGATTGATGCCAAACTCTATCAAATGCTTTTGAAATATCAAGCGCAATAATCTAACTGAAGATTTGTGCCACTGTTCGGTGAGATATACCATCAGATCAGCAGTGGACCTATTTATACGAAAGCCATTCTGCCGGTCATTAAGGAGCTTTCGTTCTTCAAGATATTTCTTAAGCTGATAGTTAATCAGCGTTTCCATGACCTTGGAAAGAAGGGGCGTAAGTGCAATTGGACGGTAACTAGGTGCGAGGAAGATTCGCCTTTATTAGGGACAGGCTGGACAAACGCTGTTTTCCATCCACTCGGAAAGAGACCTGTAGAATAGGAGAGATTGAGAAGCTTACGCAGTGGTTTTGCCAGCATTGAAGAACATCTCTTCAGAACGATGGGAGGGATACTATCCGAGCCAGCGGATTTTTCACGAGCCCTGACAAAAGGGGTGTCATTAAAGACGAGCGTTGGAACAGAAGGCGAAGTTGAATTTCGAATGTTTTTTACAACAATTCTTACTACCTTTGGGACATTGTAGTATTTTTTGCCTTCATTTTTGGTCATGCAAAAAGTTGGTTCTACGAATGTGAACGTTGCAAGTCTTTCTGACTTGTTGAAACTTTCTCCGGTTTTCCTCAGTGGGGCTGGCTTTATAATTCCCGAAGCTTACTTCTCTAATCCTAATAACCTCTTTACAGCTCGCATCAAACCATGCATTTGCTTTCGGTTTGATAGATTACAACCCATTCGGGATAAAATTTCTCATTCCGTAAAGGATTTAATTTATTATCATATCTGCGCTGGAGTCACTGGGATGTCACTACCGAGGAAGTTAAAGTTCCTGAAGAAATTACTTAGACCGTCCTAGTTGGCTTTCTCATATTGCCACACGGTTCTCTTAGGTGACCTTTCTTTAACTGGGAGTTGTTGGCATGATAAATTTGCGGATATGACACAATTGTCTGATGTGCCTAGAGGCGATAATACACTTACAGTGTATTTTAAGGCTCAGAGGTGAGAAACAAGTCTAGAGTGTTAGCGGTATGACCTGGAACGTCAGGGATTCGTGTCGGCTCGTCAACTAGCTGGTTTAACTCAGCATAGACCTCAACATACCTTCCTTCGGGTGTTGTCTGGCTCGAAAAGCGGAGCCAGCTAGAATTGTGTGCATTGAAATCGCCCGTAATGACGATTTTAGTGCGAGGATAATGTGAAACAATTCTTTGAATGGAGTTGGACAGAGCATCAAATTCGACCATTTAAAAATACAAAAACAAATACAACACAAGTGAGACGATTAACTATAATGAATGCTTCTTCTAAATTCCAATTTGAACGTTTCAATAACAAATTATCACTAGTGTTATGCATTAGTGACAATTTGCATTGATCCGCCCCTGGTTAAATAGAAAAAACACAGTAATCCATCTACTGCTACAACTGTCTTGCGCTCACACATTCGGTGTATGAATTTAAAAGTAAAGTGTCCTGTGACCAGCGTGGTAAAAGTCACCACAGTTTACTGCACTTTACTTTACCTACCTCTCCCGATACAAGATCTTCTTCGCTACCCAACACTTCTTTAAGTACCGTCCCCATACAGTCCACTTCTATTGCTCAGCAAAACCATCCATTAATTCAGAAAAGGATGTTTCATCTGATTCGTCAACTCTTAAAAGTTTTCTGGTAAACCAGAAAAGGAATATTTTATTAGCAACAATTTTGGTTAAAATTACTGCTCATAACCAAACATTTCTCCCGAGAGCTTTGATCGACCCTGGTTCTGAAGCTACAAACACCTTGCTTTGAGCTTTTCACCCATTCAACCAATGCGTCTATTCGTGGTATTGGACATGTTCAAACTGAATTTTCAACGACTATGTGTCCTCTCACTCTCAAATCCCGCATCAACCTTGATGTACACATTCCCATTTCTGCTGTTGTCTTAAAAAAGCTGACAGGTAATTCGCAGACTGTTGATGCATTAAATTTGGTTGAGCTCAAAAGTTTGCGATTGGCAGATCCTAATTTTGATAAACCCGCTTCTATACATATGTTGAGAGGGGCGGATGTTTACCCTCTTATTTTACGGGAAGGTATAAAGGGAGAAAAAGATCTTTCTCCTATTGCACAAAATACGGTCTTTGGGTGGATTCTTTTAAGCCCATGTAATGAAAATCCAATTAAACCAACCCTAAACACATTTTTTAATGAACTTTGTCTTGATAAACAAATTTAAAAATTTTGGGAGCTCGAACAGGTTCCAGATATCAAACCCTTATCCAATGAAGATACATTTTGTGAAAAACTATACATGGATACGACAATTCGAAATACAAATGGTTGTTATATAGTGAAACTTCCATTCAAGGCCTACTGTAACGTCTTAGATTCGCGTCTTTCCAAAAATCGTGCAGTTTCTCAGTACCTGCGTCATTAGAAACGTCCACACTTTTACCTGCCGCATCATGCTGTGGTAAAGCCAGGTAGTGCTTCAACAAAGGTAAGAGTCGTGTTCAATGCAAGCGCATCTACAAACAAGGAAACCAGTCTAAATGACATGCTATACAGTGGTCCTGGTTTGCAAAACGATTTGCAGGCTATTTTATTAAGATGGCGACTATATCCATATGTTTTCAATAGCGATATCGAAAAGATGTACCGCCAAATATATGTTCACCCGAATCATCAAAGATTCCAACGGATTATTTGTCGATCTTATGAGTTAGAATCAGATTTGACTGATTTTGAAATCAGCCGCGTTACTTTCGGAGTTAACTGTGCTCTATATCTAGCAATCCGAACGTTGCACCAGCTTGCTTTGGATGAAGAAAATAAATATCCCTTAGCGAAAGAAGTGGTGCTCTCGGAATTTTACGTTGATGATGTTTTCTCTGGACTTTTCAGTCTGGATCTTGTCTTGCAGATTCAGGAAGAATTAAAAGCACTTCTATTGGCTGGTGGATTTAGTTTGAAGAAATGGACCGCAAGCCACCCTCGCTTGTTGGAAAACATCCCTAGGGAGGATGCTTTAGATCAACACTTTCATATGTTTGAAGATTCTTCACATTCGAAACTTCTAAGCATAGGGTGGAATGCGAGGGAAGACTGTTTTTATATTTGTTGTAAATTATTTCCTCAATTAGAATATGTCTTAACGAAACGTGAATTTTTTTCGAACATATCAAAAATCTATGATCCTATAGGTTGGCTTGCACCAACTACAATATTATTAAAAGATTTAATGGAAGACAAAACAGAATGGGATGCATCCATAAACCCTAATCGTGTAGAAACTTGGAAAGAATTTTTGGAATCGTTTCCAATCATTAAAGATATTAAAATCCAAAGATGGATTAATTACACACCAGAGATGAGCATGGGAATTCATGGTTTATGGTGCTGTCGTGTATTTGCGGGTTTCGGACTCCTGGAAATATTTTCACTCACCTTCTGTATTCAAAAACGAAAGTGGCACCCCTGAAAGCAATTTCGATACCTCGGCTAGAACTTTGTTTAGCTGTTTTGCTAACAAAGTTGGTGAACGCTGTACTTGGTAGTCTACGCCTTAAAAACAGTCTGGTGTACCTTTGGTCGGACTCAATGATAGTACTTTATTGGATTCGAGACTGCCCATCTCCACTGGAAACTTTCGTCAGAAATAGAGTCTCTAAGGTGCAAACTAAAAGTCCTCCTATCTGGATTTTTGGATACATGTCCGTGGTGGCATGGACCAAATTGGTTAAGGTTATCCAAAGATTCTTGGCCAGTCACAAAAATTCAGAA
This sequence comes from Philhelius pedissequus, assembly GCA_910595825.1. Taxonomy (NCBI): domain Eukaryota; kingdom Metazoa; phylum Arthropoda; class Insecta; order Diptera; family Syrphidae; genus Philhelius; species Philhelius pedissequus. The sequence goes on along the minus strand of OU343160.1, from coordinate 217,582,282 downwards.
AGATCCCAATTGGAACTTTGAAACAAGGAAAGTCAACAGCTTTGTCGTAAACTTGAACGAAAATTTTGATATTTTGCGACAATATTCATGTTACGGTCGTGCTATAAAAGTAATAGCATATTTGTTCCGATCTATAAATTTATCTCCTAAAAGAAAACGGTTCTATCCATATAGTTACTTTTCTATAAATTTGGTTAATTCTGAAATAGTTTTTGTAAAATCACGATTAGTAATATTAGCACAACGCCTTTATTTTAGTGAAGAGTACAAATATCTCTTTTAATTCGAAACCGTTGAATAAGAATAGCTCAAGAGATAGATAACCCCTTTTTAGATTCGTAGCTAATCATCAGAGTCAGTCGTCGACTAACTACTCTCACCGTCAGTTGATTTTAATATTCAATATGTCTTAAGTTTGCGCAAAATGCGATCAAAGTTTAAAACGGTCTAAAGAAGTAAAATGCGTTAAGTGCGATCATTTTTGCGGTCGTTTTTTCCACAAAAATTGTGTCGAGATTAGTGATAATGATTTTGATATAATTTCTGATAAAAGATTATTCTGGAAATGTAACTCTTGTCTGAGTTTTAATCTTTCTCACTTTATGAACAGTTTCAATGAGCTTGCTATGAGTGTAATTGATCTTAGAAAAAAGTTCTCTTCATTTAAAGTGTCTCAGTTGAATTCCCCACCCCGCAAATTAGCAAAAAAAATCAAGTCGAACTCTTTGCCTAGTCAAAACGACAATAACAATGACTTAATCTGCGAAAATGGTGACCTGGCTGGTGAAAATATCAATTTAAATGATAAGCTAGAAGTTGAATTTAATAATTTTCCCAGTCATTCAGTTCAAAATAATTCTAACAATTCCGAGCTTGTAAACTCAGACAAAAAAATGGAAGCGGAAAAAATCGAAAATAATAATTTTCCCGGACCTTCGATTTAAAATAGTTTAAACAATTCCGAGTTTGTTGTTGTTGAGAGTAAAACAAAATACAAACAAAAAAGAGTATTCAAAATAATCGGCACCAAACCATCAACAAATCTTAGTGCTATACCCAAAATCAAATGGCTTCATTTGTCTCGTTTCATTAACACAACTACTCCCAAAGAAATTGTGAAAGTCATCTCTGAAAAAACAAAACATTCATGCTAATTCATATAAATGTTTTTTGCTGGCAAAAAAAGATGCAAATATTTCGGATCTAAAATTTGTTACATTTAAACTAAGTGTGTCACATGAACATTTATCAACAGTGATGGATTCTTCGATCTGGCCAATACATGTTCAAGTAAAATATTTTTTAACTCTAGACAAAAAAGAGAAAATGCCAATTATACCTCCCGTGCCTCCGTCTGTTATGACCGAGACCTAATATCCCAATCATCACCTTCACCATCATCGTCATCATCACCACCTTCACCATCTTCGTTATTATCGCTGTCTATCACCACACCAGCCTTAATAAAATCGAAATGGAAATGGCGCTATCTGGTCTAACTGAAGCAAATAAATCAGGTCCGGATGGTAATCCGCCTATTATATGAAAAAAAATGTTCCACTGTTCTCTCTAGAGTTTTGTGTTTCATATTCAATAGTTCATTAACATATGGTGCATTCCTACCAGAGTGGAAAACGTCCTTCGTTACTCCTATTCACAAATGTGGTCCAAAACAGGAAATATCAAACTACCGCACTATGATGGTTGACGGCCTATATTATTGGACGTAGTCAGCATGTTTGTATAGATTCGATTATCTCTTATGTCTTTTCAGTTACTTTTGGAGTTCCGCAAGGGAGTCAATTAGGACCAATGCTGTTCCTTATTTTTATAAATGACCTCTGCCTGGTGTCCTTTGAAACTCAATGCGTCTTATGTTTGCGGATGATCTGAAATTTTTTAGATGTATAAAAAGTATAACAGAATGCGAATTTCTGCAAAATGATATCACCAATCTCACAAAACAAATCAATTAGCCCTAAATATAACTAAATGTCAATGCTTTTCCTTTTTCCGTCGTTTGTTACCTATCGTTTACGATTATAACATTCAAAATAATATTCTTGAAAGAGTTTCAGTAACAAAAGATCTTGGAGTAATTTTTGATTCGAAACTTAACTTTGTACATCATATAGAATTCATGGAATTTATTAGGCCCACTCTATGCTGGGTTTTATTGTACGTAACTCTTTTGGTTTACACAATAAAAGCCCTTTATGTTGCTTATGTTAGATCGATCCTGGAATACTGCTGCGTAGTATGGAATCCTCAGTACAATGTTCATATTAAAAGAATAGAAAAAGTCCAAAAAAAAATTACGAGATTTGTAATAAAGAAACTAAGGTGGAACATCGAAATGCCTTCTTACAATGTAAGATGTTAGCTTATTGGCATTCAGACATTAGAAAACCGCCGTAAGATGTTTGCTATAGTTTTTATCAAAGATATTTTATCATATCATATTGATATGCTTTTCTGTTATCACTAATAGATTTATACGCTCCTTCTCGAGAGCTAAGAATTCGTACACTATTCCGAGAAAATATTCATAGAGTAAACTACGCGTATAATGAACCGATAACTCGCAGTCTTAGGGAAATTAATAATGTATCAAATAATATTGATTTTAATTTTCATTTGAGTAGAAACTCATTCTAAAATATGTTAAATTTGTACTTTTTAATAAATTAATGTATGATTATTATAACTATGTACCTATATATAGTATTGCTATGTCTCTATGTTTTAATTCATTAGTCTATTTGAGATTGTAAACTCGAATTGATGTAAATAAATAAAAAAAAATAAAATAAATGGTCGGTTTAACCAACGCAAATTTGAGCTATAACGAAAAATTCCCCATTATATTGCCATATTCATGTCCATTATCAAAATTGTTGGTAGGATTTGTCCATAAAATTTCCTTACATGGAGGGAACCAGTTTTGTACTTAATGAGGGTTCCAAAACTAAAAAACTTAGTAAAATTCTATATAAATCGCTGCATAGTTTGTGTTTTTTACGAAAAGGACTTTCAGACCCAGCCGATGGGAACACTCCCACCGGAAACAGTAAACTATTCGTTTCCGTTCACCCATGTAGAATTGGATTTCGCTGGCCCCTTCGAATTAAAGGTTCAGAAGGGTCGGTTCTATCAAGCCATAAAAGCTTGTGCTTGCCTTTTATTTGTCTCTGTACAAAAGCTGTACATTTAGAAGCAGTTGGAAGTCTTTCTACGGACTCGTTTTTGGCAGCTCTCGGTAGATTTGTCGGACGAACAGGTGTACCTCAATAACTTTTTTCCGACAACGGGACCAATTTTGTGGGTGCTAATAAAGTTCTCACTAAAGAGATTCGAAAGGCTTTAGCAGACTCAAACTCGGAAGCTGATAAAACGTATTTGCCTAGGAATTTGAAATGGAACTTTATCCCACCAGGTTCCCTCATATGGGCGGCCTTTGGGAGGCCGAGATAAAGTTCTTTAAAACCCATTTTAAGAAAGTTGTTGGAAACTCCAAACTAACTTTTGGAGACGTTGTGGTTGTGCGCAATGAAAATGTACCACCCACTCAATGGCGTCTTGGAAAAGTTGTGGCTGTTCACCCAGGGAACGATGGAAAGGTGCACGTGGTTACACTTAAAACTCAATAAGGAGAAATTTTACGCCCTATAGTGAAATTGCGCCTTTTGCCCGTCGACGGGAATTGTTTCAGGTGTATCATACTTTACAACAAAAATAAAAAATAATATATCAAAATTTATTTAGTTTTGGATATAAGGTCATATTTTGTATATGTATTAAAATAGTTACGAATGCACAGCACCTTATAAATTTCAACCTTTAAATTAACTTATTAAACTTGAATTTAAAACCTTTCCCATTAACATGTCAGTGTGAGTAAGGGAACTCTTTAAACAACCCTCAACGTTGGATTTACTAATTATATTTTTTTTCCTGGGTAGCGAATCGAGGCGCTTCCAAAACAAAATACCTCCACCGATGGACTTGCGAATTAGAAACTACCTACATTTTGGGGTACATGAATTTTGTTACTCTGTTCATTTCTGCAAAGGGAGGCCGTAATGTTGACGTCAGTTTTCTTAAATTCAAATAATTATATTCAAATAATGTATTAAAAATGGAAAGCCTACTTTTATGCGCTTTGTTTTTTTGTAACGCTTATTAAGTTACCATATGTTTTTAATGAAGTTGAGTAATCTGTAAACTCTATTTTGTTATTCACCTTTCCTCTAACTAAGTTTGTTTTTCACCACGGAGGTAGTCGGTCTGACTAAGAAAGCTTCTTATAATAATTTTATAAGTTAGTTCGTAAGATAAAATAGACGAATAAAGACGTTTGCGAAATTATTGTCTAAAAGGTAAAAAACTGGTTGTTGTATTTTTTATTCTGTAGGTACTGCAAAGAAATTAACCTCCTTACAGCAAATCATCGCATTTTTTGAACCCTGGGATTTATATTTGGAATCCCCCTACAAAATGTTTATACCATTTTTTTTTTTAATTAAGAGTGGGTAAATGAAAAAACTTCACATTTTCTAGTTTTGACATATATGTATATAATTTCATAGTGCTGTGCTTTTCTAATTTCATAGAGAATTTAATGCAGTTTTATAAAATTTAGATATATTTGTAACTACAAGCAGTTTTTTAATTATGAGTAAAAAAATAAAACATTTGTTACATTTAAACTAAGTGTGTCACATGAACATTTATCAACAGTGATGGATTGTTCGATCTGGCCAATACATGTTTAGTAAAATATTTCTTAACTCTAGACAAAAAAGAGAAAATGCCAATTATACCTCCCGCGCCTCCGTCTATTATGACCGAGACCTAATATCCCAATCATCACCTTCACTAACATCGTCATCATCACCACCTTCACCATCTTCGTTATTATCGCTGTCCATCACTAAACCAGTCTTAATAAAATCGTAATGGAAATGGCGCTATCTGGTCTAGAACTGAAGACAATAAATCAGGTCCGGATGGTATTCCCCCTATTATATGAAAAAAAATGTTCCACTGCTCTCTCTAGAGTTTTGTGTTTCATATTCAATAATTCATTAACATATGGTGCATTCCTACCACAGTGGAAAACGTCCTCCAGAGTCGATCTCGTACTGTGGAGGTGCTAACACGTTTTCGGCTTCCCAGTTTTTTCCAAATTAAATTTCGTGTGTGCGTTTAAGTATAACATTAAATCAAAATTTCTTAAGTGGTGCAGTAGCACAAAGGTAGAGTGGCCGACCGAGAATCCGAGGGTCGCCAGTTCGATTCCCAGCCGGGCATCAGAACTTTGTAAGCTTTTTTTCACAACCGTGAAGTGGAAAACTTTATTGGTTGGGAAAACGAGCAAAGGAGGAGGAGTTTAAGCACCGGGACATCGAAAGGTGTCCTAGGGCCAATTATGTCAACGATGGCATCAGCTGAGAGAACATCGAAAGATGTTCCACTTACAAGCAGTGATTCTGCAGCAACAACATCAACAGCAATAACAACGGCAACATCATCCGATGCTAACCAGAAGCGCAGAAAGAGGATCAAGTGCGCACCAAATTTGGTGAAGAGGAAATCCACGGCCACCTCAGCAAAGCTGCCAGCTGGGTCGAATACTTCCGATATAAACGAGACGTCAGAGGCAGCAAGACAAACCCAGCTAGACACTTCACCCGAAGAGGGTATTGAATATATGTCTGAGGAAGTAGAAGGGCACTTCACGACGCACGGGCGATAGTACTACCTTTGTAAACCTCTGCTCATCAGAGGAGTCATCTGAGGAGGACGAGGAACAAAGCATGGTCGCTCAAATTGACACAATGGAGGCAGAAATCCAAAGTTTGAAAAGCCAACTTAAAGCCAAGCTAGAAGCGCGCAGAGCGAAACAACTGAAAGAACTCGAGGAACAAGAACAACAACAGCAAAAAGAACAATTACAAAAACAACAGCCACAGCAGCAGCCAAAACAACAACGGGAAAAACAACAGCAACAGCAGCAGACACTCCCAGAAACAACCGCAACAAAAACAGCAGCAGCAGAATCAAAAGCAGCAGAATCAACAGAAGCAGAAAAGTCAGTCTCAGCAGCAGCAGCCACAGTCGCCGATTACGAACAAAGAAAAGGTGCCACCCATAAATACTTATAAAATGGAGCTACAGGATACCATTAATCTGTGTAAGTTGGCCATAGGTCAAAACATACTATAAAAAGATTAAATCATGATAGGCATGCTATCCATTGCTTCACACTGGAACAGCACAAAAAAATTAAAGCGTTGCTAAAAGAAACCACTACTGAATTCTTTAGTTTCACCCCTAAAACCGAAAAGTTTCAAACGATTCTTTTGAAGGGCATTCCTGCACGGAACCACAGGTGCTCTTAAGTGAACTCCGCCAAAAAGCGAATGACGATCTTTATAGGGGTCAAGCCGTTCTCTACAGTTAGAGCTAGGCGGGAGAAGCGGAGCCTTCCCTTCTTTCTTGTTCAACTCTCACCCAGCAGCAAACTGGATAGTTTGACGAGTATCTCCGTCCTCAACTACCAGGTTGTAACTTGGGACAAATTAAAAAGGCGCGGCGACATGCTTCAATGCATGCGCTGCCAAAGGTTCGGCCACGCCGCAGCAAACTGCGAAATGCAGTCACGCTGCGTTAAGTGTGAGGAGAACCACAATGCAGATGAATGCAAGTTAGGAAGGGAATGGGTCGAGGATAGGACCCAGCTTAAATGTGTTCTCTGCCGAGGCGGCGGACACCCCGCTAATTATCGGGGATGCCCGACGTTTCAGCTTATAAAGAACAATAAAGCAGCAAAGCAAACAGTGGTAGAAAAGCGTCCAACAGTGCGCCCTCCTACAACAACGCCCGTCAAATTTCTTACGCCCAATTGGCGTCAGGAAGGGGAAACACGGTACAGCCTACACAAAAGGTCGCCCAACAGGCCCCCGTGCCCCAGGCGCCGGCGGAACAGGCGCATATTATGGGCATTCTACTGGCCATCCAGGGCCAGTTGACTGGCCTCCAAAACCGGATCAGGGAGCAGGCGACTAGGGTGGATTATCTCTACTCTGTTTTGCCGAGCTTAACGCAACTTAGAGGTTAAGGGCGCGCTGCCGGAGAGGCCCTTTAAGATCCAAGCTGTGAATGTAAATTCACTGATTAGGACCGAACGTAGAGCGAATTTATTCAAATTGCTTAAAGACATAAGTCCAGATGTATTTATGGCTAGCGAAACTAAGCTTAACCAGAAACATAAATTGACTAACAACAATTACAATATCGTAAGAAGAGACCGACCCAACTCCACTCAAGGAGGAGGCGTCGCAATCTTTATACGTAAAGGCATTAGTCATAAGGTAATATATAATAGTAATGTGCGAAAATTTCGGATGTTAGAGGCATGCAACTCCAACAGGGGAAGCGAATGTATGTGATCGCTGCCTATACACCGGAAACATCTCAGCCCACACAGTTTATAACAGAGCTTGAAAAGCTTTTTGAATGCTTAAGATTGAGGTCGGAAGAAAACTTTTACATATTAGCCGGTGATTTAAACGCCAAACACATAGATTGGGGAAATCGAATACGAAATTCTCGAGGTAACCATTTGTATAATTGGATGGGTCGATACAACCTTGAGTATCGCCTCGATCTTCTAGCCACAGAGAGGCCATCATTGCCAAGAAGCGGTGCCTATCTGGATCTGTGGCTGAAAAACGCAAGACTAACAATTAATGACACTGTGGGTCAACTATCAAGAAATTGTTTACGAACGATCGAGTACGACAGTGACCACTGCGTATTCGCCACCGTTATACAACTTCCGAACGAGCTTATGGAGTTGGATGAGTATGTGCCTGTGCATATTTACAATTACAGTAAGGTGTTCTGGCCACGCTTCTCCAATGCCTTATTGAGTGAATTACGTTCAAATGGTATATCCCCACCAAATGAAAGGAACATAACAAATACTGAAATCGACAGATACTTAGAACAAATTGACCAAACGATTCTACGAACTATGAACAGAACAATACCGAAATACAAAGAACGCAACACAACTGACATGTACCGTAACGCGACAATTGACGCACTTCACAGACAAAAAAGTGGACTTCTGACAAGACTAAAACGCTTGTACAGACGGTTTACTGATACTCGAGATCTGGAGATTAGAACACTGAAGTCGTCCATCAAAAACATCAACCAATTGATCAAAGAAAATTATAAGACTGCTATTAATTTGTTCTGGGAAAATTCGTGCCTTTAACTCTATCGACCCAAGTATGTTCCCAAAAATTAATAAGATTTTTAGAAGAAAAGATCAAAACGATCTTCCGAGTCTTAAGCTCTAGAGGACGACAGAGAACAGAGACGTACTTCGACAGCAGACATAGACCCAGAGGATGCCGTATTGGACGATGACCTCTTTATAATCGAAGAGCCGCAGGAGAGAGTGGAATGTGTGGGGGCTGCTTTCCAGCAAGTGTACAAGGTGAATGCTAGCATTCGCACGAATCACGACTGGAGAACAGAGCTCTGCTTTATCACTTATGGCTCCGGAACGATATAACCGAATGGCGATCTGAGAACCTTGGTTTTACCGGGTTTAATGATGAAGATTTGGCAAACGCCATAATCGCCGACCGAAATGGGACCAGTCCCCTGTTAATTTCGAAGAATGAGCTCCAGCTCATCTTCGATTCATTAAAGAAAAAGAAGTCAGCAGGAGTCGATGGTATATCCAACGTTGTACTACGACATTTTCCTCAAGAAGCAGTTGACATTTATACCACACTGTTTAACAACGCGCTGAATAATGCATATTATCCAGTGCGGTGGAAGACAGCTGTGGTGCACCCTCTCCCAAAAAAGGGAAAGGACAACTCCAATCCGGTGAATCTCCGGTCGATAAGTCTTCTTTCAATTATCAGCAAAGTATTTGAAAAGGTTATTAATAGAGCCCTGTTCAAGTGGACGGAGGACAAAAATATTATCCCGGATAATCAGTTCGGTTTTAAGGCGGGACATGACACAATTCATGCCCTGTCTAAACTAGTTTCTAATATCCAATGGAACAAAACTAAAAAGCAGTGTACGGGTGCCTGTCTGGTTGATTTGGAGAAGACCTTCGACACCGTATGATTAGAAGGTCTATCTAAAGCTAACCAGACTAGGTATAAGTAAACCTCTATTGTATATGCTTTATGCCGATTCTATTCAGCATTTACACCAGCGATCTGATAGGTAGTCTAACTCAGGCAATTGCGTACGCCGACGATATAATTGCGTACAGAACAGATAATACAGTTGACGTCATCAAAAGTCTCTTGCAGAGTGACTTCGACAAGATTCAGCGATATTGTGATGACTGGAAGTTGAAAATCAACTTCCAGAAATCAGAAACTATTTTGTTAAGGACTCTGCTGTCTAGCGCCTCAAGGGATACGAAAAGGAACTTGCGCAAGCTGGTGATCGTAGGGCCATATGGACATCCACTGGCGAGTAAAAGTGTAGTAAAGTACCTTGCCATCTGGTTGGATCAGTACCTGTATTTCGACAGACATATAGGTGCTGCCTTGGCCATGGCTAGGGGAGCCTTTGCCTTGACAAAACGACTCTTATAGCAGCCGTCTTGACAGCAGGGTGAAGGTGATTTGTTACATGCCCCTCATCAGGCCGATGATTGCCTATGGATGCCCGGTGTGGTTCAACGACGTTGCCCCATCTGAAATGGAAAAGATTCGGGTGTTTGAGAGGCAATGTCTTAGACGTTGCCTTGGATTACACAGAACACCAGCGTCGGAGTACACAAGATATTATTCCAACCAGGTTCTATACAACATAGTCAACATAAACAGAATAGATACTAATTTTTTGTTTAAACTGATTCGGGGGCACGTTGCAAGAGCGATGTTCTCAACTAACTGGGCTTATTACCCCAATAACGAATATTTTGAGAGTGCGCGGTTAAGTGGCTACATCCCTCCCGAGGCATTCCTCTATTTAGACAGTCGAGGGCTGATACAGGATGGAGGGGCGGTTCCGCTCATCTACCACGTCAGCCGGAAAACTGTGGATAGGCGACTCCTGTACGGTCGAGACGTCATCGCTCAAGGTGGAGAAGAGCGCCTTCGGTTCAGTAGGAATGTGTCCGATCGGGACCGAAGGGATAAGGCGAAACAGGAGAACCAGTTCTGGTGGCTCTCTGAACAGCATCGTGATATTTAAAGTCGATTAGGATGGTATGTCTTGGCCGACTTACATACATTTAGGGTAATTAGGTATAGGGAACAGTCGGGGTGGCACCAAAAAAAAAATATATATGTATGTATGCGGAGGCATATGTGCATGTACCTGCGTAACTGTACATTTACGTGCGTACGTATATGTATGTACGTATGTACATGTGTGTATGGGTTGCATTTTGTTGCGTGTCTGCATGCATATATATACAAAAAAAAACAAAAAAAAATATTTAAAAAAAAATGTTCTGTGGCTGTTCTAGTTTTTAAGTAGTTTTAAGTGGTTTTGGGTATTATTAGGTATTTTAAGTAGTTTAAGTTATTTTTAGTTAGTATAAGTTAGTTATACTAGTTATAGTTTTTAAGTAAAAAAAAAAATACTGATACTGAGTTTTTTCTAAAAAAAATTTTTCTTGGTTTAAAAAAAAAAAAAAAAAATTTGTTTTAATTAAAATAGTTTTTAGGTCGAAAGACATTAGTTCTAAGAGTTATTGTTTAGTTTAGAGCGCCCGTAAAGGTCCAGTAAATTAGTTGTAAGTTATTGATAATTAGGCTAGTTTTAAACATTTTTGTCTAGCTTTAAGATAGTTATAAGTTAATATTAAATAAAAATGAATATAAAAAAAACGTCCTTCGTTACTCCTATTCACAAATGTGGTCCAAAACAGGAAATATCAAACTACCGCCCTATGACTAAATTGTCCGCAATACCTAAAGTATTTGAAAAAATTGTTTGTGACAAATTAAAGTTTTTATTAAAAGAAACCATATCCCCTTATCCACACGGTTTTGTATCTGGTAGATCAACTTCCACAAACCTAACAATTTTCACGAATTGTATTCTCAATGCATTAGAAAGAGGTTACCAAGTGGACGTTATTTACACAGACTTTGCAAAAACGTTTGATAGGGTGCATCATAAAATATTATTACAAAAATTAGAGGAAATAGGATTTCACTCAAATATGCTTAAATGTTTGACGGCCTATATTATCGGACGTAGTCAGCATGTTTGTATAGATTCGATTATCTCTAATCCCTTTTGAAACTCAATGCGTCTTATGTTTGCGAATGATCTGAAATTTTTTAGATGTATAAAAAGTATAACAGACTGCGAGTTTCTGCAAAATGATATCACCAATCTCACAAAATGGTGCAAAACAAATCAATTAGCCCTAAATATAACTAAATGTCAATGTTTTTCGTTTTTCCGTCGGTTGTTACCTATCGTTTACGTAGTATGGAATCCTCAGTACAATGTTCATATTACAAGAATAGAAACAGTCCAAAAAAAATTTACAAGATTTGTAATAAAGAAACTAAGTTGGAACATTGAAATGCCTTCTTATAATGTAAGATGTCAGCTTATTGGCGTTCAGACATTCGAAAACCGCCGTAAGATGTTTGCTATATTTTTTATCAAAGATATTTTATCATATCATATTGATTGCGCTTTTCTGTTATCGCTTATAGATTTATTCGCTCCTTCTCGAGTTCTAAAAATTCGTACACTATTTCGAGAAAACTCAATTTGAAACTCAATGCGTCTTATGTTTGCGAATGATCTGAAATTTTTTAGATGTATAAAAAGTATAACAGACTGCGAGTTTCTGCAAAATGATATCACCAATCTCACAAAATGGTGCAAAACAAATCAATTAGCCCTAAATATAACTAAATGTCAATGTTTTTCGTTTTTCCGTCGGTTGTTACCTATCGTTTACGTAGTATGGAATCCTCAGTACAATGTTCATATTACAAGAATAGAAACAGTCCAAAAAAAATTTACAAGATTTGTAATAGAGAAACTAAGTTGGAACATTGAAATGCCTTCTTATAATGTAAGATGTCAGCTTATTGGCGTTCAGACATTCAAAAACCGCCGTAAGATGTTTGCTATATTTTTTTATCAAAGATATTTTATCATATCATATTGATTGCGCTTTTCTGTTATCGCTTATAGATTTATTCGCTCCTTCTCGAGTTCTAAAAATTCGTACACTATTTCGAGAAAATATTCATAGAGTAAGCGCGCATAATGAACCGATAACTCGCAGTCTTAGGGAAATTAATAATGTATCAAATAATATTGATTTTAATTTTCATTTGAGTAGAAACTCATTCGAAAATATGTTAAATTTGTACTTTTTAATAAATTAATGTATGATTATTATAACTGTACCTATATATAATATTGCTATGTCTCTATGTTTTAATTCATTAGTCTATTTGAGATTGTAAACTCTAATTGATGTAAATAAATAAAATAAAAAATTAAATAAATGGTCGGTTTAACCATCGCAAATTTGAGCTATAACGAAAAATTCCCCATTATATTGCCATATTCATGTCCATTATCAAAATTGTTGGTATGATTTGTCCATAAAATTTCCTTACATGGAGGGAACCAGCAAGTTTTGTACTTAATGAAAAAGGAGTTTTGGATTCCAAAACTAAAAAACTTAGTAAAATTCTATATAAATCGCTGCATAGTTTATGTTTTGTACAAAAACGACTTTCAGACCCAGCTGATGGGAACAGTCCCACCCGAAAGAGTAAACTATTCGTTTCCGTTCACCCATGTAGGATTGGATTTCGCTGGCCCCTTCGAATTAAAGGTGCAGAAGCGTCGGTTCTATCAAGCCATAAAAGCTTATGCTTGCCTTTTTGGCAGCTCTCGATAGATTTGTCGGACGAAGAGGTGTACCCCAATAACTTTTTTCTGACAACGGGACCAATTTTGTGGGTGCTAATAAGATTCTCACTAAAGAGATTCGAAAGGCTTCAGCAGACTCAAACTCGAAAGCTGAAAAAACGTATTTGCCTAGGAATTTAAAATGGAACCTTATCCCACCAGGTTCCCCTCATATGGGCGGCCTTTGGGAGGCCGGAATAAAGTTCTTTAAAACCTATTTTAAGAAAGTTGTTGGAAACTCCAAACTGCTCGTCAAAATTGAGTATTGTGTGAATTCCCGCCCTATTTCTCCAATAAGCGAAAATCCTTTTGAGACTCTTCCTTTAACACCAGGTCATTTCTTGAAAGGTACACCTTTACTTTCCCTACCTGAAAGCCAAATTGGTGAAAGTACCTCTTTAAAGAATTAGCAAAGAGTTCAACAAATTTTACACTCCTTTTTCAAGCGATGGAAGGAAGAATATTTGACTGATCTTCAGCGAAGAACAAACTGCAGATTTCCTAAACGTATTATTGAAATTGGAGACGTTGTGGTTGTGCGCAATGAAAATGTACCACCCACTCAATGGCGTCTTGGAAAAGTTGTTGCTGTTCACCCAGGGAACGATGGAAAGGTGCACGTGGTTACACTTAAAACTCAACAAGGAGACATTTTACGCCCTATAGTGAAATTGCGTCTTTTGCCCGTCGACGGGAATTGTTTCAGGTGTATCATACTTTACAAAAAAAAAAAAAAATAATAATACATCGAAATTTATTTAGTTTTTGATATTAGGTCATATTTTGTATATGTGTGAAAATAGTTACGAATGCACACCACCTTATAAATTTCAACCTTTAAATTAACTTATTAAACTTGAATTTAAAACCTTTTCCATTAACATGTCAGTGTGAGTAAGGGAACTCTTTAAACAACCCTCAACGTTGGATTTACTAATTATATTTTTTTTCCTGGGTAGCGAATCGAGGCGCTTCCAAAACAAAATACCTCCGCCGATGGACTTACGAATTGGAAACTACCTACATTTCGGGTACATGCATTTAGTTACTCTTTGCATTTCTGCAAAGGGAGGCCGTAATGTTGACGTCAGTTTTATTAAATTCAAATAATTATATTCAAATAATGTATTAAAAATGGAAAGCCTACATTTATGTGCTTTGTTTTTTTTGTAACGCTTATTAAGTTACCATATGTTTTTAATGAAGTTGAGTAATCTGTAAACATTTAGTATTGTACAGTGGAAATGTAGTTTTTTTTTTTTTTTTTTTTTTTTTTTTTCTTCGGCTGTTTTGGTCGCTGTAATTTTCGCAATGAAACAATCAAGTTACATTAGCTTTCCCAACGTTTCGGCAGGGGTTGCTGCCTTCTTCAGGGGTACTTTATTTACACAAAAATTACAAATAACATTAGTGGTTGATAAGTAAAGTAATAACACAATTATGAATACTCACTTAGACAAAATAAGTAAAATAGTCAAAACATTTATATTACAATAAAAATTTAAATAAGCACTTCAAAGAATGAAGTTGAGTCTGTATGACTTGAACAAAGCACAAATTACATTTAGGAAGAAAGAAGAGAGCAATACACAGCAGAGATGTTTTGTGTGTACACACAAGTAATATAAATGTTTTGACTATTTTACTTATTTTGTCTATGTGAGTATTCATAATTGTGTTATTACTTTACTTATCAACCACTAATGCTATTTGTAATTTTTGTGTAAATAAAGTACCCCTGAAGAAGGCAGCAACCCCTGCCGAAACGTTGGGAAAGCTAATGTAACTTGATTGTTTCATTGCGAAAATTACAGCGACCAAAAAAGCCGAAGAAAGACTACATTTCCACTGTACAATACTAAATCCACAAATTGGTCAGAAAATCAACTTTATTGTAATCTGTAAACTCTATTTTGTTATTCACCTTTCCTCTAAGTAAGTTTGTTTTTCACCACCGAGCTAGTCGGTCTAACTAAGAAAGCTTCTTATAATAATTTTAAAAGTTAGTTCGTAAGATAAAATAGACGAATAAAGACGTTTTCGAAATTATTGTCTAAAAGGTAAAAAACTGGTTGTTGTATTTTTTATTCTGTAGGTACTGCAAATAAATTTACCTCCTTACAGCAAATCATCGCATTTCTTGAACCCTGGGATTTATATTTGGAATCCCCCCTACAAAATGTTTATACCATTTTTTTTTTAAATTAAGAGTGGGTAAATGAAAAAACTTCAGATTTTCTAGTTTTGACATATGTGTATATAATTTCATAGTGCTGTACTTTTCTAATTTCATAGAGAATTGAATGCAGTTTTATAAAATTTAGATATATTTGTAACTACAAGCATAGTTTTTGAATTATGAGTAAAAAAATAAAAAAAAAACGTATTTCTTTTAAATAGGCAAATTTTGGCATTTTTTCAGCTGGCTCTGGTGGCCAAACAAGTCAATCAAAAAATATGATTGAGGGATGAATTTTGTAGCAAATTTAGTGTGCTTTATTTTTCTAGCAGATAGTTGGCGTTAAAAATGCAGTTCTTGAGTTTTTGGCAAAAACGTGAAAAAGTCGATAATGTTGGTTTTTGGAGGATGGTGAAGCCCCCTTCAGCATTGAGGCTGTGGTTGTGTAGCCTATTTTGTTTTCATCTACCAAGAGTACATAACATCATGTCAAGAATTTAAGACTATCCGACTTTTTTTTAGGGTAAATCTGACCTATCGAGGTAACCGTCGGAGCGGAATTCTCTCCGATTTACTACGAATCGGAGACATTTTGCTTCGAGGTAATTCTCCGATCGGCTCAGCGGAAATTCTGTCCGACGAAATTTAACTCATGCCATTTGTATGCGATGAAGTACTTTTAAAGGTGGTTTTATATATGACAGATACAAACAAAATATTCTCCGAAGTCCTCCGACAAGTTCTCGTTGCAGAAAGTGTTTTCTTTTAAAAGAAATTGTTTATTAAAATGTAAGTAATGAAGAAATAAACCTTATGTACGTTAACTTGTGGGCTTTTTGTTTTTAATCAGAACGAATAAACAAGTTCACAGCAATATGGGCGGATGATAAATCTGCCCAGCAAATATCCCGATATTGCATATCTAAAATTATACAAGAAGGACACCAGAAGTTGTGGCTGTCTTTTAGTTTTGAATATATCATATATTTTTTAAAGGTTTTGAGTGACACCATCAGACCGATAATTTGTTTTGTATTTGTTATGAATCTGCTCAAAAACAAAAGCAAACGTATTTTTAATTAGGCGAAAGTTTTTCTTCAATCTTGAAGGGAATTGCAGAATTCTGTCTGACGGTCTTTCCACCACCATCCATGCGGCTGATTGCAATTTTTTGATTGAGTGGACCATCAATAAACATCCCTCAAATTTTGGAGCGGTGTAAAATGACTTAGAAAAAAACATTTTTTACCACTTTGACCAGTCGTTACATCTAGTTCTACCGTGGGCGCGGCGGCTGACGGTCAGATGTATTATGTATTAGTGGCAAACTATTAATGCTATTAATTTCAGCCTGTGTAATGATCACTTTTTCAAATTACCGCTTCCTCCTGTATTATAATTAGAAGGAATAATTATAACGAACGGTAAGATTGAAGATATTGAACAAATTATCAGGAATTCTGCAACATTGCTGCCTCAAAAACAAATACAATCAAAGAAGCAGCCATGGTAGAAAATCCTTTTCACTATTAGGCCTCTACAGAAAATATGACGAATGGAATCAAAACGTGAGTTTAAGCAGTCTTGCCAGAGGAAGAAAGCAGTGTTTCAGAGGGCGGTAGCCGTAATATCCCAAATAACCCTATTACTAAAGAAGAATTTAAGAGCTGGTTGGTTAGGAACAAGCACAGGAAGGCACCTGGAACTGATAGCATACCTATCGAATAATTGAAGTACGCAAATAACCAACTTTTGTGATTGCTTACAAAAGAGTTTAATAGAGTTTTTGAGCCCGGCGATACCCCAACCAGTTTCCAACAAAGTGTGATTTTTCCTATCCACAAAAAAGGAGACCCAACCAAGCTCAAAACTATGGAGGAATAGCATTTTTAAATGCATCACTTAAAATACTTATTTGTATTTTGGCTATGCGTTTTCAGGAGTGGACATCGAAAAATCATCTTCTGAGTGAGTTTCAAGCGGTGTTCAGAGAGAATTACTCAACAACAGATCAAATTTTCATTGTAACTACGATAGCACAGACTTTTATTAGAGTGAAGAAAAAAATTTATACTCGTACGTTCTTGCAGAAATTAACATCAGCTAAATCTGCGCTAAGCTCTGCAGGAAAAACTGTCTGGAATATAAACAAACATCAGTTAAAAAAAAAATCAGATATTTCAGGTAGTTTCCCAGTCGATCATGCTATATGGAGCTCAAGTTTGGGGCTATAAGCAACACGTTACTGTAGAAAAACTTTGCGTTTCTTTTTAAAAAGAATACTTAAACTGCCGCAATGCACGAAATGCCTTTCGCCATTATTCATTGAAACTTATGTCGTTTTTATTTGGCAATCCGGAAGCCTTCTGGACTCTTCTGAAAGTGTTCACTTGGGAAAAATGACAGTTCTGACTCTGAAAAGAAGAGAATTTTGCTTCTGGATTTGAAATCAAAATGGAAACCAGAATCACTCACACATTCATATACTTGAACGTCAAACTCGACTGTTACCGTTTTGTGTATCATAAATGTGCAACAAACATTTTATGTTTGAATTTGAACATTTCCACCGGATTGGAGAGGGATTCCGGATTGCCAAATAAAAACGCCATTAGACAACACGTTAACATCATTTTAAAAAACCATGGCTTTTGACGACGAAAGACTAAAAAAATGCGTATTAAAGTATGTTATAATAACTAAAACACAGTTCTTTGAAGAATGGCAAAAACTTTCAGATTTCTGTATCAACATATTAAGTTTTGAAAATGTTTAAAGTTCCACTCACCGAGAAATATATGCTAATTTGAATAACAAGTTATGCGAGAAGAATTATTTTAACAAAATATACCGTACCGAAATAATTTCAACGATTTTAAAGCCAGAGGAGATATACTGAACTCAAATTTCAGTCCACAAAGAGAAGATTGGCCAATAATCTGGTCTTTATGTAACCTGCAAGAGAGGGAGAACATAATAGCCGCGTTTTATTATGCTCAATGACCCATATAGTTCACCCCGTGAAAATAAAACTATCTGGATCATGAACTTTTTTACTTTGCATGGTTGGCAGCTGTGATTACCTTTTGACATTTCATTTTTTTGTTTACATTGAATAAATTGTTTACTGCGGTGCTCGGAAATTGTCCTTTCTTGTTTTATTTTAGTTAAATAAATATAAAATAATAAACTATAATACATAAATAAAGTGCACTTCTATCTGGATATTGTAAAGCAATCCATCGATTTCAGAACAATACTAAATCGTAAGCTCTACCCCGGTGAATTAATGTCGTTAGATTAAATATACTCTGATTTCGGTTTAATGGTGAACAGGATCTTATTCAAAAAATGCTAATACAGGTACTCAAGAATCCCCAGCATCGAAAAAAGAAAATTATTCAAATTTGCGTTTTGAAAATAAAAATTGTCTTCAAATAATTAGAACATGATTTTTTTTTGCATTTCTGTCAAAGCGGAGTTGCCAGTTGTGTATCAAAGAAATCAATTAAGGCTCCCCCATACCATAACGAAAATTTTGGCTCCAAACACTAACCCAGTAGGAAATTCACTCCTCAATTAAAAATGCCTTGGTGAAATCCTATATGACAGCGGTCGGAGATTATTATCATTCATTTCACCCATGAAACGTAATGCAGTCTCTCACCAGTTTGCCATTTAAGTAGCATGTTGTGCTTAGCTCAAGTAAAAAGGTAGAGAATAGACAGAACAAAAAAATTTAATGAATACACAATCCTTTTTCATATGCATGAATTCAATGCAAAACCGGACGCGATGATTTCCTCCATAAAAAGATTTTTGGCCTGCTAAAAAAATGATGCTAAACTGAAACCTCTTTTTTGGGGTTTCCCCTCGATCGGTTCGCGCCACTACCTACTGTTTTTTGTCCCATCTTTAAATTGCCTAAAAAATGTATAACCCTGGGCCTCCACTTGAAATAAATGTGTCATATAATTCTTGTGGAGGCCCCTTATGTCTGGATTTTTTTTTATTTTTAGACATCAGCATCTGTATTTATTTCTTGTCTTCTCAGAAGAAATAAACGGAGAAATAAAATTTGACGTTTCATGACATCCCACATTAATCGTGCAAAAATTTCTCACAAAACATTGAATCTTGTTCATAGTTCGCTTATTTTCATGTTAAATTTTAATAATTCATTAAAAAACAGATTTATGACTATTCTAAAGTACATAAAGCGCATAGCGCTTCTTGGAGAAGAATGAAATTACGATTTATGTTTGTTTTTATATAAATTTTAGTAGTATTATATTTATAATGGAGTCGCGGCCTAAAGAACACACTATCGTGTTTTTAATTGATTTTGTAGTTTTTTTTTGCAAACTTTTAATTTCCAAATTTATTCTGAATATGTATTATTGCTTCAGAGGGCCCGACGAAGATCAATAATTGTGTGGATGCGGGGGTAAATAAAATTACTGAGTTGTCGCTCTTTTTTCGTTGTGCTTTTCCTCATTGTTTGAGTAAAGAATAGAGTGCTTTCTTTTTCCATTGCTAATTATAAATATATAGAAAGCGATTTGAAATGATTTTGTTTTCGATATGGTATTGGATTGTATTCGTGTATATTAAACTACTAGTTGGCAAAGTAAATGCATTCAATTGTACTAGTGTTGGTAAAGAGAGACGTGCGTTGATCCACAGAAAAATACGGATCTGCAAAATTGATTCAGAATAAGAAACAAATTTTGTTTGCCCAATGGAAGCATTTAACTTGGCAAAATTGATATCTTTTACAATGGGAAACCACATAAAATTGCACTCGTGTAGAAGCAGACATAATAAATTATAAGTAGTTGTTTGGTTATGTGGCAACACCATGTTTGACAATTCAAAATTGAAGTACCAACTTATACAAGTTAAAAGCTTTTTTTTTTTTTTTTTTTATATAACTTTGCACGCGCTCAAGGGATTTATGAATACCCTATGTTTTTGTTAACACAGCGCGGGCATCCGGTGGAAGAAGAGAAAGAAGGATAGGAAAGATGTGTGGCGCGATGTTCTGAGACTAGAGCTGGTTGTTGTCTCAGATTTATCTCCAGGGATGGCGGCTGAACTAATGCGGAGGCAATTACCGTGTCTTATTTATTTACGTCCCTTATAATTCGCTTTATTTTATTTACTTCGTTGTCATGTTGTATGGGTATGCTGGTTTATTTAATCACATGTTGTTAGTGTTATGTCTAAACAGCATGTAATGACCAGTCGATCTCGTACTGTGGAGGTGTTAACACGTTTTCGGCTTCCTAGTTTTTCCAAAATAAATTTCGTGTGTGAGCTTAAGTTTTACAAGATTTCATAAGTGGTGCAGTAGCACAGTGCTAGAGTGGCTGACCGAGAATCAGAGGGTCGCCAGTTCGATTCCCAGCCGGGCATCAGAACTTTGCAAGCTTTTTTTCACAACCGTGAAGTGGAAAACTTTATTGGTTGGGAAAACAATCAAAGGAGGAGGAGTTTAAGCACCGGGGCATCGAGAGGTGAACATCGAAAAATGTTCCAATTACAAGCAGTGATTCTGCAGCAACAACATCAACAGCAATAACAACAACGGCAACATCATCCGATGCTAACCAAAGGCGCAGAAAGAGGATCAAGTGCGCACCAAATTTGGTAAAGAGGAGATCCACGGCCACCTCAGCAAAGCTGCCAGCTGGGGTGAATACGTCCGATATAGACGAGACGTTAGAGGCAGCAAGACAAACCCAGCTCGACACTTCACCCGAAGAGGGTATTGAATATATGTCTGAGGAAGGAGAAGGGCACTTCACGACGGGCGATAGTACTGCCTTCGTAAACCTCTCCACATCAGAGGCGTCATCTGAGGAGGACGAGGAACAAAGAATGGTCGCTCAAATTGAAACAATGTAGGCAGAAATCCAAAGTTTAAAAAGCCAACTTAAGGCCAAGCTAGAAGCGCGCCGAGCGAAACAACTAAAAGAATGCGAAGAACAAGAACAACAACAGCAAAAAGAACAATTACAAAAACAACAGCCACAGCAGCAGCCAAAACAACAACGGCAAACACAACAGCAACAGCAGCAGACACATGCCCAGAAACAACCGCAAGAAAAACAGCAGCAGCAGAATCAAAAGCAGCAGAATCAACAGCGCCAGAAAAGTCAGTCTCAGCAGCAGCAGCCACAGCCGCCGATTACGAAAAAAGAAAAGGTGCCACCCATAAATACTTATAAAATGGAGTTACAGGATACCATAAATCTATGTAAGTTGACCATAGGTAAAAATTTTACTATAAAAAAATTAAATAACGATAGGCATGCTATCCAGTGCTTCACACTGGAACAGCACAAAAAAACTAAAGAGTTGCTAAAAGAAATTACTGCTGAATTCTTTAGTTTCACCCCTAAAACCGAAAAATTTCAAACGGTCCTTTTGAAGGGCATAAATTCCTGCACGGAACCACAGGTGCTCTTAAATGAACTCCGCCAAAAAGCGAATGACGATCTCGACTTTATCGGGACCAAGCCGTTCGCTACAGTTAGAGCTAGGCGGGAGAAGCGGAGTCTTCCTTTCTTCCTTGTTCAACTCTCACCCAGCAGCAAACTGGATAGTTTGAGGAGTATTTCCGTCCTCAACTACCAGGTTGTAACTTGGGACAAATTAAAAAGGCGCGTCGACATGCTTCAATGCATGCGCTGCCAAAGGTTCGGCCAGAGAACCACAATGCAGATAAATGCAAGTTAGGAAGGGAACGGGTCGAAGATAGGACCCAGCTTAAATGTGTACTCTGCCGAGGCGGCGGAAACCCCGCTAATTATCGGGGATGCCCGACGTTTCAGGTTATAAAGAACAATAAAACATCAAAGCAAACAGTTGTAGAAAAGCGTCCAACAGTGCGCCCTCCTATAACAACGCCCGTCAACCCCCAAATTTCTTACGCCCAAATGGCGTCAGGAAGGGGGGAAGCACGGTATAGCCTACACCAAAGGTCGCCCAACAGGCCCCCGTGCCTAAGGCGCCGGCGGCACAGGCGGATATTATGGGCATTCTGCTGGCCATCCAGGGCCAGTTGACTGGCCTCCAAAACCAGATCATGGAGCAGGCGACTAGGGTGGATTATCTCTACTCTGTTTTGCCGAACTTAACGCAACTTAGAGGTTAAGGGCGTGCTGCCGGAGAGGCTCTTTAAGATCCTAGCTGTGAATGTAAATTCACTGATTAGGACCGAACGTAGAGCGAATTTATTCCAATTGCTTAAAGACATAAGTCCAGATGTGTTTATGGCTAGCGAAACTAAGCTTAACCAGAAACATAAATTGACTACCAACAATTACAATATCGTAAGAAGAGACCGACCCAACTCCACTCAAGGAGGGGGCGTCGCAATCTTTATACGTAAAGGCATTAGTCATAAGGTAATATATAATAGTGATGTGCGAAAATTTCAGACGTTAGAGGCATGCATCATATGCATTCATCTCCAACAGGGGAAGCGAATGTATGTGATCGCTGCCTATGCACCGGAAACACCTCAGCCCACACAGTTTATAACAGAGCTTGAAAAGCTTTTTGAATGCTTAAGATTGAGCTCGGAAGAAAACTACTACATATTGGCTGGTGATTTGAATGCCAAACATATAGATTGGGGAAATCAAATACAAAATCCTCGTTGTAACCATCTGTATAATTGGATGGGTCGATACAACCTGGAGTATCGCATTGAACTTCTCGCTACAGACAGGCCATCGTTTCCAAGAAGCGGTGCCTATCTGGATCTATTGTTGAAAGACGCAAGACTAACAATTACTGATACTGTGGGCCATCGGCCTAAAAAATTGTTTAAGAACGATAGAGTACGACAGTGATCACTGGGGACTCGCCGCCGTAATACAACTTCCGAACGAGCTTATGGAGTTGGAGGAGTATGTACCTGTGCATACTTACAATTACAGTAAGGTGCGATGGCCACGCCTCTCGAACGTCTTATTGAGCGAATTACGTTCAAATGGTATATCCCCACCAAATGACAGGAACCTGACAAATATTGAAATTGACAGATACTTAGAACAAATGGACGAAATAATTCAACGAACAATGAACAGGACAATACCGAAATACAAAGAACGTAACATAACTGACATGTACCGTAACGCGACAATTGATGCATTACACAGACAAAAAAGTGGCTTACTGACAAAACTAAAACGTTTGTACAGACGGTTTACTGACACACGAGATCTGGAGATAAGGACACTGAAGTCGTCCATCAAAAACATCAACCAATTGATCAAAGAAAATTTTAGGTTGTCCATTCATTTGTTTTGGGACAATAAAATTCGGGCCGTGAGCGCTTCCGACCCGAGTATGTTCCCACAAATTAATAAGATATTCAGAAGAAAAGATCAAAACGACCTTCCGTGTCTTAAGCTCCAGAGGACGACACAAAACAGAGACGTACTTCTGACAGTAGGCATAGACCCAGATGACGCCGTCTTGAACGATGACCTCTTCATAATCGAAGATCCGCAGGAGTAGATGGATGCGGTGGGGGCTGCTTTCCAGCAAGTGTACAAGGTAAATGCTAGCATTCGCCCGAATCATGACATGGAGAGCAGAGCTCTGGTTCACCACTTTTACCTCCGGAACGATATAATGCAGTGGCGATCTGAGAACCTTGGTTTTACCGGGTTTAATGATGAACATTTGGCAAACGCCATAATCGCCGAGCGAAATGGGACCAGTTCCCTGTTAATTTCGAAGATTGAGCTCCAGCTCATCTTTGATTCACTAAAGAAAAAGAAATCAGTAGGAGTCGATGGTATATCCAATGTTGTACTACGACATTTGCCTCAGGAAGCAGACATTTATACCACACTACCTATCAGGACATATAGGTGCTGCTCTGGCCAGGGCTAGGGGAGCCTTTGCCCTGACAAGACGATTGTTTTATAGCAGTCGTCTTGACAGCAGGGTGAAGGTGATTTGCTACATGGCCCTCATCAGTCCGATGATTGCCTGTGGATGCCCGGTGTGGTTCAACGTTGCCCCATCTCAAATGGAAAAGATTCGGGTGTTTGAGAGACAGTGTCTTCGACGTTGCCTTGGATTACACAGAACACCAGAGTCGGAGTACAAACGATATTATTCCAACCAGGTTCTATACAACGGAGCCAACATAAACAGAGTAGATAATTTTTTGTTTAAGCTGATTCGGGGGCACGTGGCAAGAGCGATGTCCTCAACTAACAACTTAATTTTTGGGGCGTATTACCCCAATAACGAATATTTCGAGAGTGCGCGGGTAAGTGGCTACATCCCTCCCGAAGCATTCCTCTATTTAGACAGTCAAGGGCTGATACAGGATGGAGGGGCGGTTCCGCTCATCTACTACGTCAGCCGGAAAACTGTGGATAGGCGACTCCTGTATGGTCGAGACATCATCGCTCAAGGTGGAGAAGAGCGCCTTCGGTTCAGTAGGACTGTGTCCGATCGGTACCGGAGGGATAGGGTGAAACAGGAGAACCAGTTCTGGTGGCTCTCTGAACAGCATCATAATATTTAAAGTCGATGAAGATAGTATATCTTGGCCGACTTACATAGATTTAGGGCAATTAGGTATAGGGAACAGTCGGGGTGGCACAATAAAAAAATGAAAAATATGTATGTATGCGGGGGCATACGTGCATATATCTGCGTGTCTGTACATGCATGTGCGTACGTATATGTATGTGCGTATGTACATGTATGGGTGGGTTGCATGTTGTTGTGTGTCTGCATGCATATAAAAAATAAAAAAAAAATTTAAAAAAACGAAAAAAATGCTGCTGTGGCTGTTCTAGTTTTTAAGTAGTTTTAAGTATTATTAGGTATTTTAAGTAGTTTAAGTTATTTTTAGGTAGTATAAGTTAGTTTTATTTAGCTTTAATTATTTTTAATCTATATTTAGGTTTAGCTTATAAGTAACAAAAAAAAAAAAAAAAAATAAGATACCAAGTTTTTTTTGTAAAAGTTTCCTTGAAATATAAAATAAAATTAAAAAAATTAGATTTAATTAAAATAGTTTTTAGTGGAAAGACATTAGTTCTAAGAGTTATTGTTTAATTTAGAGCGCCCGTCAAGGGCCAGTAAATTAGTTGTAAGTTATTGATAATTAGGCTAGTTTTAAACATTTTTGTCTAGCTTTAAGATAGTTATAAGTTAATATGAAATAAAAATGAATTTAAAAAAAAAAAAAAAAACAGCATGTAGTCAGCAACTTATTTTATGACAATTTTTAGAAATAGTTTTAAATGGAATATAAGAAGACATAGACAACGGCAGGAATCGAACCTGCAACCAAGAGGTTGACAGGCGAGCACACAACTATCGCGCCACGCCCACCCCCAAATGGTGAGATATGGAATTAAATTCTGGGTCAGGAATATTGAACTGGATAAATATCAAGATCTTGTAGTGTTGTAATGCATGCAAAACTCTGCCTATATGGGTTTTCGTGCATAATAAAACGCGGCTAATATATCATTTTCTTGGCAGGTGTCCTATTTTGAATGAGTTCAGAATCCCCTTTATGATAAAGGAACTAGAAGAAGCAAAAATGAGTAGTATCTTAAATGGAACCAATCGAAACAAATTGCATGTTGCTGTCAAAAATTATTAAATTATAAATAATGGAAGAATCTTTTTAAACAACAATTTATTATCTGAAAAATATTATTGTTAACTTTGTCAAACTCGGGCAGACGGCTCTATGCAATGTTTGAAACTTAATTGTACTGAATATTTACTGAATATTTACTATTACTACTACTACTACTACTACTACTACTACTACTACTACTACTACTACTACTACTACTACTACTACTACTACTACTACTACTACTACTACTACTACTACTACTACTACTACTACTACTACTACTACTACTACTACTACTACTACTACTACTACTACTACTACTACTACTACTACTACTACTACTACTACTACTACTACTACTACTACTACTACTACTACTACTACTACTACTACTACTACTACTACTACTACTACTACTACTACTACTACTACTACTACTACTACTACTACTACTACTACTACTACTACTACTACTACTACTACTACTACTACTACTACTACTACTACTACTACTACTACTACTACTACTACTACTACTACTACTACTACTACTACTACTACTACTACTACTACTACTACTACTACTACTACTACTACTACTACTACTACTACTACTACTACTACTACTACTACTACTACTACTACTACTACTACTACTACTACTACTACTACTACTACTACTACTACTACTACTACTACTACTACTACTACTACTACTACTACTACTACTACTACTACTACTACTACTACTACTACTACTACTACTACTACTACTACTACTACTACTACTACTACTACTACTACTACTACTACTACTACTACTACTACTACTACTACTACTACTACTACTACTACTACTACTACTACTACTACTACTACTACTACTACTACTACTACTACTACTACTACTACTACTACTACTACTACTACTACTACTACTACTACTACTACTACTACTACTACTACTACTACTACTACTACTACTACTACTACTACTACTACTACTACTACTACTACTACTACTACTACTACTACTACTACTACTACTACTACTACTACTACTACTACTACTACTACTACTACTACTACTACTACTACTACTACTACTACTACTACTACTACTACTACTACTACTACTACTACTACTACTACTACTACTACTACTACTACTACTACTACTACTACTACTACTACTTCTACTTCTACTACTACTACTACTAACAATTATGGTATAAACCTAAAATAATAATAGAATAAATAATAGTAATCATTCTTTAACATATAGTTAGTGTTGAATGATACATATTTAAATGAATATTACAATAAATAATGGAAACTGATGTTGGGTGACAACAGATTCAAATAAGTTTTATAATTACATTTTTGTATATATTTTTTTTATATTGCTTAAAAAGTTTTTGTCAATGTCTTATAGTTTTGATTTTATACAATATACAAGAAAAAAGAGTAAGAGTTTGCTTTTAATTGTTAAGTAAGAAGTACTTAATTAACACATCTTATAAGAGCAAGATAAAAGAAAATTTAATAACAATTTTCAATATTATTCAAATTAATGTTGAAAAGGCAGTTTTTTACTTTATTTAGAAAGGAGTTAAAGTTTGAAGTTCTGATTGACATAGGTAGCTTATTAAACGATCGCGGTGCTGAGAAGTGGGTTTTGTTCACTGCCGGAATGGTGAGAAGATGTAAATTGTTTACTCGTAGATTGTATAGTTGCGAATTTCTACTTGGGATATTACCACTGTTTTAAAAATTCTTTTGGCACTTTAAAGATGTAATGTGTCTCAATGGGAGAATTCGCAGTTCCTTCACCAAGGGCCAACTTTCAGTAAAGCGGTTTTTGTTACAAATTATTCGAATCCAGTGTTTTTGATCGATCCACAAGGGTCTTGAGTACTTGCGTATGAACCACCCCAGCTGGACAAACCGTATTGTAGTTTTGAGTGCGCAAGACCGTAATATATAGCTGTTAATAATTTTTTTTGAGCAGAATGGCTTTAAAAGATACATTTTTCGAGTTACACCCAGAAAATAATTTTTTAATATACAAGTATGGTCTTTCCAATTCAGATTACAATCAATTGTTACCCCTAAATACCTAAAACTCATTACTATGTCAATTTTGAAACAAGAATTTGAACAGGAACCGTTATGAACAAAGTTGAGTTTTCCGCAAGTATGTAAATGGAAACTGAAGTTTTTACAATCAGGGCTATGAAAAAGAAATTATAAGGACAAGGATAGAGTCCAGACGTTTTAAACGACATTAGTTTTGTTTTTACACTTATAATTAATTTATGAGAAAAAAACAATGTCCTCAAGAGTTTAAGATCCTGTTCAGTACTAATGATACAGTCTAGTTCCGAATTTGATTGGTAGGTGAAGGAGACATTAGCAAAAGCTGTTGAAAGACCCTTCAACGGAAGCGAAAAGATTTTGTTGATATAAATTAGGAAAAACGTAGGACCAAGAACGGAACACTGGTACTCTTATTTTAAGAAAGCAAGATTCGCTTATTTTTCCATTGACAGAAACCCTTTGAATCAATCAAATATGACTTCAGCCATTGAAAAATTATACCTCTAAATCCCGTATTATACAACTTAATAAGAAGTAAATCGTGATCAACCATGTCAAAGGCCTTTGTCATATCGATAAACAGAGCAAAAGTGGATTTGTTGTTATTCAAACTATCATAAAGCTGGCT